>OU342736.1:62401862-63001862 GCA_910589765.1 Avena atlantica
TTTCCGCCGCCTATGGGGGGCGGAAAACACCGAGAGAGAAAGATCTCTCTAGCAGACAGATTTCTGCCACGGGAATTCCTTCCCGGAGAGGGGAGACCGCCGCCATCAACAGCATCATCAAGCTAGGCTTCATCGGGATCAGGATCATCATCATCCACACCATCATCTCCATCAGCACCATTAGCACACTCCATCCAGCTGTAACAATTGTGTTGGATATTGCTTAGTTCATTAGGGGAAACTTTCCCGGTGTTAATTACTATTGTAGTTGATGCTTGCGAGTGGAACCATTGGATTGTTGTTTATGTTCAGATTGTTATCCATTACCATACCATCTTTGATCTTGATCCATATGATGTCTTGTGAGTAGTTCGTTGTGTTCTTGAGGACATGGGAGAAGTCATGTTGTTAGTAGTGAATTTGCGATGAGTTATTATTCAATGGTTTAGTATTTAAGTTGTGGTGCTATTCTTCTAGTGGTGTCATGTGAACGTCGACTACATGACACTTCACCATTTATGGGCCTAGGGGGATGCATTGTGTATTTGACTACTAATCGGGGGGTTGCCAGAGTGACAGAAACCTGAACCCCCGTTAGGACACCTTTGCACAAGGGAGCATAGGATCTCAGAGTTTAAGGCTGTGGTTAGATTTATATCTTAATTACTTTCCTATAGTTACGGATGTTTGCAGGGGGTTTAATCACAAGTATGTATTAGTCCTAGGAAGGGCAGTATGTTAGCACAGGTTCACCCACACAACACTTACAAACACCAGAGAAGAGAACTCAGTTATTTGAAACGAAAGCACTTGACAGAATTCCCATGTGTCCTCGAGAACGTTTGGTTCTTATAAGTATTTCCACCGGCTTGTCCTTTGCTAAGAAAGGATTTGGCCACTTGCTCCATTTGTTCATTACTTCTGTTACTTACTCTTTGTTTTGTTGCCTTGTCAGAAAACCACTAAAAATCCGTTTGCTAAGTATTCACAGGGATTTCCTGCTCCATACCACTGTTCAACACCTTCTGCTCCTCGTTGGGATCGACACTCCTATTTATCGAAAATACTACGATACACCCCCTATACTTGTGGGTCATCAAGACTATTTTCTGGCGCCGTTGCCGGGGAGTGAAGCGCTATTGAAGAGTGGAACTGGTAAGGGAAACTTTTACTGTGAGTATTGTTTTTGTTACTGCTTGCTACTTTGTTTCCAATATGGATAACCCACTTGGTTTTCTGTTTGGGAAAACTACTACCACTTCTAGAGTAGTAGATGAACCACCTCCTGTTGAGATAGATCCTTTTAAGATACCTACAAGTATTGTTGACCGTGATATGGATAATTATTATTTTGGGGATGGAACTATCCATCTCGGTGATCACTTGCTTTTTATCCATGAATTATGCAGGTTGTTTAAGTGTGCAGGTATCACAACTGAACAGGTGAAGAATAAGTTACTCTCCATATCCTTGAAAGGGGAGCTGAAGAATGGTATAAGCTACTGAAGAATGGACAATCCATGGAATGGGAGGAGATGGCATCTCTCTTTTACTCTAAATTTTATTCTCCCAGTGAAATTCATAAAGATAGAAATCTTATATATAACTTTTGGCCTTTTTATGGAGAGATTACAGCTCAAGCTTGGGGGAGATTGAAGTTACTAATGCTTAAATGTCCTATTCATGAACTCCCTAACAATATTATTCTCAATAACTTTTATGCTAGGATTTCTCTTTATGATAAAGATTTACTAGATGCTTCTTGTGCTGGATCATTCACACGTATGAAGGAAGAAGCTAAATGGGATCTCTTGGACCATATTCAATATAACGCTGAAGCTTGGGAGAATGACAAAGGAAGAAAGTCAGGTATAAACTATGATTATGAATGCATTAAATATTTTATAGGAACTGATATCTTCCGGGATACTAGCAATAAGTTTGGTCTTGATCCTCAAGTTCTTGCAAAATGTTTTAATGATTTTGCCCCTTATATTGAGATTCCCAAGAAAGAGTGGGACAAGTACCATGTTCCTTATAAAGACATTGTTATCCGTGTTCCTACCGGTGAAGAGGTCTGTACTGTTGATCCTATTTTGCCTGAACCTTATGTTGAGAAGATCCCTTTTCCCTCCAAGGTAATGGAACATTCTATTTTAGCTAATGTTGTTAGTAAAGGCGCAAATAAAACTGTAGGGTCTGATGAGTTTATTGATATTGAACCTGTGGTAGCTATTATGAAAGATCTTGTCACTAAAAATATAGAGGATGAGCATATTGTTTTCTGTGAAGACGCTACTAATATTGTTTCTCATCCTAAGAAAGTTAGAAAAGCTAGTTTCCCCGTGCTTTCTGTTAAAATTGGCAGTCATAGCTATGGTTTATGTGATATTGGTGCTAGTTCTAGTGCTATTCCTTATGAGCTTTACAAGGAGATTATACATGAGATTGGTCCTTGTGAGCTTGAGGACATCGATGTGGTTATTCACCTTGCTAATAGAGAGCAAGTCTGCCCCATTGACATTATAAGAGATGTGGAGGTTCTCTGCGGTAAGACTAAATATCCTGCTGATTTTCTAGTGCTTAATTCAGCAGCTAGCAAAACTTGTCCTATCATTTTTGGTAGACCTTTCTTGAATACTTGTGGAGATATTATTGATTGTAAGAAGGAAAAGTTTTAACTAATTTTGATGGAGATTATTATGGGTTTAACTTTTCCAAATTTGCTAAAGCTCCTTATGAAAATAGCTTGCCTAATAAAGATTTCAGGATGGAACAACTTGCTTCTATTGACCCAGTCTATGACCTTGGACCTCCTTCTGATGACTGTAAGTATGCTTATTCTAATGATAAAGTTGTTTCCAGTGATAGCTATATTGTCAAATTTATTCAAAGTGCTACTAAAAGTTATTATGAGAGAGGTAAACATGGTTTTATGCATCTCAATGATGTTAAGTTTCCCCGTTTTATGTTGAGAGTTTTGAAGTTGCATCTGTTTTGTCTTCCTATGCTTGTGGCTTTCTGTTTCAATAATTCATTTTCTCATGATAATCCCATGCATAGGAAGTGGGTTAGACTCAAGTGTGTTGGTTATTTGCTTCTTGATGCTCTCCTTCACTTTGGATATATATATCCTATGTGAGCATTTTTGAAAGTTTCAAACCTAACTTAAAGGCATTAAAGAAAAGTACTTGTTGGGAGATAACCCAAGAGTTTTGTCATGTCTTGGAAGTTATTACCTTAGTAATAACCGCTCCTTATCCTTTTTGTTTTGGTTTTTGTGTCAAGTCCAACTACTTTTGTGAAGTAGAGGAGTTGTGAAAAGTGGTTGTCCTGGGACAGATTTTTGTGATGTATTGTAAAATTTCCCGAGGCAGCTCAGTACTTCTTATTGATCTGCATTTTTCTGAGCTTGTTCTCCAGGTTGTTACCCAACTTTCATTAGTTCTGCACTTTTTGATTTGAGCAACAGAAGGTCTTAGAAAAAATCAATCTTTACCTGCTGGTCTGTTTTGACAGATTTCTGCCATCCATTGCATTTGCCTCTTATAGAAGCTTTTGTTTTGATGGGTTTTATGTTGAAGTGTGTACCAAGGTTTTATTTTTTATGCTTACACTAATGTTGCCATTGAGTTTGTGCAAAGGTTTTGTATGAAGGAAATTCTCAGGAAAAAGAGGAAAGGAATCTACAAAGTTCGTCTTTGAATAGGTAAAAGTGGTAAAAACAGAAGGTTCGTGAAACTCCAATATTTTTATATTTTTTATGTTTTTAATACATAAGGGAAGTTACGAGACGAAACTGAAGAGGAAACGGAGCCCAGGGTGGACAAACCACCTTCCTTATGAATTGAAACTTTGTAATATATAACCCCCCCCGGATCCCCCGAGGTTCGTGCATCGTGTTCTCTTCGTGTTTTTGTTTCGATCTGTTTGTTTCCGGAAATCTTCTCAAGTTTAGAGCACCATGGCCTCCGCCGACGATAAAGGCAAAAAGCTCGTGGAGATAGAGTTGGAAGAACAAACCGCCGCAGGAACAAGGGGGAGGAAACTTACTTCCGTAGGAGCAATTAAAACTGCGGATGCTTTTTCTCGTCACATGCAGGGAATCATAGCCTTCGGTCCAGAACTCATATACTGCCCCGAGACAGCGGAAGCCCTTCGAACCACCAATGAGTTTTGTGATAAGTACCGTGCTTTGAGGATGAAGGTGGATATGCTTCAAGAGGAGAATAACAGGCTCCATAAGATGCTGGAAGATTTCTTGACCCATGACAAGAGAACACCACCACCACCGAAGGAGTAATTCGTCATCAGGTTTGGCATCCCCTGAGCTTGTTCCAAGCTTGGGGGAGTGCCACGGTATCACCACCATTATCTTTTACCTTTTATATTTCTAGCAGATTCATATCTGTGGTAGAGAAGTTATCTTATAGTTTGGTTTGCATGTGGAAGTATCTCTCCTTTAGTTGATTATCTATGTATCCCTTGGTGTGAGTGCCTTTATTGAATATTAATGAGAAGTCTCATCTTTTACTTTTTGCACTTCTTATTTTAGTTTGCAATCTCTATTATATGATGGATCTTGTTGATCAGTATTGGCACCACTTTGGGAGAATCAAGCGGATCTAAATTGGTTTTGGCAAACCGAGTTCTGGTTAGTAGCAACAATTTTTGAGGTTTGAAAGAAAAAGAGAAAGAAAAAAGCTTACAGGTATTTGGTATCATTTGTTTTCTTTCTTGTTGGCTCATAAGTTTAGTACTCTTTATTTAAGATCTTTTGTGTCTTCAAGGAAGCTTGCATGTTTGGCTTTATTACTTGTATGTTTGCTTGTTTCTTTCAACTCTCTTGCTTGCTATCCAGCCTTGCTAGCCAAAAACCTGTTTTGAGAAGGCATACTTCTCATGTTTCCAAACTCCTTTAAACCAAACTTTTGCCACTTGTGTCCACCATATCTACCTAGTAGCTATTGCTATTCCAAGCAAATTTTCAAGCTTCATCTACCTTCCGAATTAAAAAGTATTTTGTTATGTGAAAACTAGTTAGTAAAGGTCTCACGAACTTGATGGCACACTTTATTTTCTTGCCCCTAATAAACTTGAACCATTGTGGACATCGAAGTTGTATATGCTTGCATCTATACGTTGGGATTATCAGAACCATGTTGTCACGGGGAACGTTTTCATCATAGCACTTGTACTCTGTACATCGTTGATATCGTGCTCTTTTGTCTATGGATGTCAACGGTGTGAAATGAGAGGGGAACTTGTGAGTCCATGGAGTTTGTACTTTGTGTTAGAGAAATGCCTAGGCCGCTATCCTAAGCCATGCCTAATCATGGTGGAAACTTGCAGCACCACCATAGTGAGCATTCTGTGAAGCATCCTCCATAAAAAACTATACACATAGTAAATAAAGAGATTGCTGAGATGCTTACTGTCTGCTTGCCTTGTTATTTTGGTTATGGGAAAGCTCTTGTACCATGTGCAAGGGGTACCCCGTTGGCGGTTCTCAATGATATGCAAGTACTTACAATGACAAGAACTTGCCTGGGCCCAAAAGTTGAGTAGCATGAGGAGTGGCCCTCATATTCAAGGGACATGAGATTGCCAACTTATATTTTGTCAAGCATATACTCCATATTTGTTCACTTTAACCTTAACCATCTCAAGATACTTATGATAGGGGCAATGAGGACTCAAAGCTAGTAAGTAACATAATCTTTTGGAAGCTCTTTATGACTTGTAATCTCTCCTTCCCTCTATGAAGGGACCTTTCTCCCACTTCCAAGTTGAGTCAGTAAACCTATTTCCTCTCTATCTCAAGCAAGCATTTGAGTTGTTGTGTTTCAAGCATTCATATGGTGATTTATTCAATCATATTCTTTATCTTCCTTGTTTGCACAAAACTCTTATCTATTGAGTATTACTTTAAAATCCTTCACTTATGAAAAACCTTTTTGAGCAAAGAGTGCTCCTGTTTTGAAACTTCTACAAAAAAGGGCTTGTTATGAAACTGTTTGCCATGTGTTCTCTGAGCAAGAACAAGTTTGCCAATTCCAATTATGATTTATCTTTATGCTTCTCTATTGTGACTGACGTGCTTGGTTGCAAGCTAAGTTATATAATGGTGAGTTGCTTTCTTCTATGAGTTGTCAAATGGTAAGTGTGATGCTTCTTGTTCGTATTATTTTATCGACACTTCACTCCATATGAAGGAAATATGCCCTAGAGGCAATCATAGAGATGATGATATTTCATATGTATACATGAGTTATTGTAATGTTCCTTGAATATCCATATCAGGCAACTTGTATTGATTGGCAATTACGTGAATTTTTTGTGAAACTCTTTACTTGTATGGTTATTTAAGAGTTGTCCCTAGTCGGAGTTCATGTGAGGACACACATGAATATTATACTAGCACATTGATTGGTTGATGACTATGTTTCGCAAGTCATAGACATGGAGATGTCAAACCAATGATGTGGACACATGTTATGAACATGGGGTTGGACTGACCCAACCCGAGACTGGCAATTAGTTGTAGCTCTCTCTCTACACATCGTGTACGTTTTGTCCTTAGACCTGAGATTGTCGCATGTACTTGAGATGTGGATCGACCTACTTTGGGGCTATCAAACGCTGCATCATAACAGGGTAGTTATAAAGGTAGTTTTCGGGTTTGTCCTGAAGCATGCTGCAAGGCATGGTCAATCAAGATGGGGTTTTCCCCTCTCTACTTGAGAGAGATTTCTCTGGGCCCCTCGAGTGATCGAATCCAGAAATGCATGGCCGTTCTACCTATGGTTAAGAGTTAACCTAGTAAAGAGATTCCGAATCACGGTATCGAGAAAGGGAGGTCAGCTTGGAGCTAGACCAAATATCGTGAGGCAAAGGGAAAGACATGTACTAAACCTTGTGATGGTTCGTCCGATATGATCTTTGTATGCGTTTAGGAGTTGGCACGTCTTGCTAGAGGCCGCTACCAACTATTGACAGAATAAGTGTATTCGTGTCATGTCTATGCGCATATGAACCTATAGGGTCACACACTTAAGGGGTTGGAAGCCTAATGAGGATTGGATCCGAATTAGACCAGGCTTAGGCTACTAATGGGCTGCTAATGTAGAAGCCCACTAGAGATGCCTATATAAGAGAGGGTGGGGCGAGCTGACCAGGGTGAGACCTGAGATCATTCCCAGCCGCCACTCCTCACGCCTGTGTTGCACGCGCGGACCTAGCAGTCCGACGTCTGACGCTTCCACCATGTACGTGTGGATACCTCGGAGGCGCTGCATCTGTAGCGCTTGGACGAGTCGCGCAAGGGGAGCTGCTCGTGGGACGAGGAAAAGGAGGAGACGTGGAACGTCTGCACTGCCTCGATGCGCTTCATCAATTCCGCAACTGCGCGTCTAGTGGTAATCCCGTGATCTATGACAACAGTAATCCTGGTATACATGGTAGAAATTTTTTAATTTGCGCTAGTGTAGCCTACCCGTATCCCTACACCATAAACATGTGGACATGTTTACTGAGCTCAGTATTCGCTTGGGGACAAGCGAAGTCTAAGCTTGGGGGAGTTGATACGTCCAATTTGCATCACCATTCTATATCATAATTTACCTCTATTCATTGATATTTGTCTTATTATGGGGTATTACTTATGGATTTTCATCTGTTTATGTATGTTGAATGATTCTTGGAGGATGGACTGCCGGAGTCTGGATTCTGATGAAAAAGAAGGCGTTTCGGTGCAATTTCGCGAAGATCAGAAAAATACCAGAAAAATATGGAAACATATTATTTTTCCAGAAGACGAAGGAAGCCGGAAGAAGGAGCGAAGGGGGGTCGTAGGGGGCCCACACCCCCTAGGCGCGGGCCCACCTGAGGTCGTGCCTAGGGCAGGTGTGGCCCACCTGCCCGGCCTCCGACTCTCCCCCTTCGCCTATAACTTCCCCTCGGAACCCTAATTCACAGGGGGCGACCACAGATAGATTTCCGCCGCCTCTAGGGGGCGGAAAACACCGAGAGAGAAAGATCTCTCCGGCAGATAGATTTCTGCCGGGGGAATTCCTTCCCGGAGAGGGGAGACCGCCGCCATCAACACCATCATCAAGCTAGGCTTCATCGAGATCAGGATCATCATCATCCACACCATCATTTCCATCAGCACCATCATCACAACTCCATCCAACTGTAACAATTGTGTTGGATATTGCTTAGTTCATTAGGGGAAACTTTTCCGGTGTTAATTACTATTGTAGTTGATGCTTGTGAGTGGAACCATTGGATTATTGTTTATGTTCAGATTGTTATCTATTACCATACCATCTTTGATCTTGATCCATATGATGTCTTGTGAGTAGTTCGTTGTGTTCTTGAGGACATGGGAGAAGTCATGTTGTTAGTAGTGAATCTGTGATGAGTTATTATTCAATGGTTTAGTATTTAAGTTGTGGTGATATTCTTCTAGTGGTGTCATGTGAACGTCGACTACATAACACTTCACCATTTATGGGCCTAGGGGGATGCATTGTGTATTTGGCTACTAATCGCGGGGTTGCTGGAGTGACAGAAACCTGAACCCCCGTTAGGACACCTTTGCACAAGGGAGTGTAGGATCTCAGAGTTTAAGGTTATGGTTAGATTTATATCTCAATTACTTTATTGTAGTTACGGATGTTTGGAGGGGCTTTAATCACAAGTATGTATTAGTCCTAGAAAGGGTGGTATGTTAGTACAGCTTCACCCACACAACACTTACAAACACCAAAGAAGAGTACTCAGCTATTTGCAGCGAAAGCACTTGACAGAATTCTCATGTATCCTCGAGAACGTTTGGTCCTTATAAGTATTTCCACCGGCTTGTCCTTTGCTAATAAAGGATTGAGCCACTTGCTCCGTTTGTTCGTTACTTCTGTTACTTGCTCTTTGTTTTGTTGTCTTGCCAGAAAACCACTAAAAATTCGTTTGCTAAGTATTCATAGGGATTTCCTGCTCCATACCACTGTTCAGCACCTTCTGCTCCTCGTTAGGATCGACACTCCTATTTATCAAAAATACTACGATACACCCTCTATACTTGTGGGTCATCAGCAGCGCGCGGCGGCGGCGGTTGGCGAGAGGAAGAGGAGAAGGGGAGAGCTAAAACTTGCTTCACGCCAACGGGCGAAAATGGATGGAGGCCGGCCTCGCACAGCCCCTCCGACCCGGTAACTTGGGGGTCGCGCGGCGCGAATCGGGCGGTCAGTATTTTTTTGGAAATGGGTCCGATGCGGGATCTGAACGGTGCCTTTTTTGCCCTCTGAACCGGAAATCGGTGGTTATTTTGTGGATGGGGTCAGATTGAGGATTTGCTAGAGATGCTCTTAACCCAACACGAGCGAGTTGGATGTCAGAGATATTCCACGCGACCCGAGGAAAATTTTCGAGCAGATTGTATGCGTCCCGGAACTGGCAGGTGTGCGCGAATGCATTCAGCCGATCATGTTGCAGGTCACTAGATTTGTACATACCCCTCCTCCCGCATAGGATACCACCGAGAATAAACCTGACGAGGTATGCACAAAAGCTCAATTTGTTTAAATTAGCTTCATCTAAAGTTCAGTCATCTATGCACAAAGGAGAACACAAATCAGTATCAAAACTCCTATTAAAACCCACATTAAGACCTCCCAGGCCAATGAAATTGCGCACCAATAATCAAGCACATTGCAAATTACTGATCCCAGCAAGCTCAACTCGTGTAACCAGAAAGGGGAAAGCAGTACACACAGAACATTGGACATTTCCATTACCATTGCCATGTTCATGGCGCCTCATCTAGAATGAGCCTCCTAATCCTCCGCCCCCTCCCCGCGTCTCCACCCCTCCACTCTTCTTATCTCCGGTCGGGAGCAACCCCACCAAGGTCGGCACGAGTTGCTATGCCGCCTGAGTCGAAATGAGTTATGTCAGCGTCTGAGATCTGCCGTTGCATCAGGGATGGATCGCCGTGGCCGGCCGTTGAGTCCGAGCGAGTGCCGGTTGCTGGCTTCTGCCTCCACCGCAGGCGCGTGCGCCGAGCAGGAGCCGGGCCAAGTGCGGACAAGTGGGCTCCCGCATCACGAGGAGCATCGTGGAGGACGACAACCTCTCGATCTTGTGCTTCCTCCAACCCATAATAGTTGACTCAAAATTTTCTAGATTTGGATCAAGCTAGACACTATTTAGTATATAGGTTCATTCAAATTTTGACAAATCCAAGTCAACTAATATGGGTTGCAGGGAGTACTTCTTCTTGAGCGTGTCGATGCATCACTTGTCGAATCTCTAGCACGCGTGTCTGATTGTTGGAGTGCTCGATTTCGATGGTATGTTTTGATCGATTTGGATTGCAGGAGCACTCGCAAGCAAAATTATAGATAGATAATAGGGATAGATTGAGATAAGAATCTTGGGTGTTTGCCGAGAGCACTCTCATATTTGAACCCTCCCCTCCCTCTCCTTGCCGCGGCTAATCTTGGCTCGATTTAACCTCTTGACCAGGAAATCGTGTGTGTTTGCTACTCTGTAGATTCGTTCTGTACCTGTACAATACATGCCGCCGTATTCATGTACCCACGCGTTGTGCTTTGGGTAACTAACTTGGTTAGTTCTTGTTCATACGGTTGGATTTGATAGTTGTCTATTCCTGATTAAGTTTGTTTACTCATGTGTGCAAAAACAGGACCAGTGAGTGTATGCTGAGGACTGAAGATGAGCAATGCATCAATACGGAAGAGCAGACTGCACATCAGATAGAAGAGGAGCTCGGGTTCAGAGAAAGGGAGGTGCTTCATGTGTGCTCAAGGAAATGAAGATAGGCAAGATTACTATTGAAGATTTGCAACTGAAAAAAAGACAACTTGATGCATTAGAACCTGAGGAGAAACATGGGTACAACAGATGTTTCATTCAAGTGCCTAGAGTAGAACATGAAGAGAGGGTGCCTCAGCTCGGGGGGAATGTTGAAGCTGATGTGGACATGTGTGGTAGTCTCGAACAAGAGCAGCAGCAACAATACCCTGCCTCACTCTTTGACCTGGACAATCAAATATATTTTTTTCTTATCACTTGCGCATGCGGACATATGCTCTGATGAGTAGTGTTCACAGAGCACACTCCTCGAATTCGCATCAGTTGTGATAAAGGTGAGATAATGGTCAATATTAAGTCGGTGAACCGATTCGAGCAGGAATTGATGAAGCACATTGACATGTTCAGGCTTCTAGGACGATAATAACTCGAGGTGTTGAATATATACATTGCTTATTTTACAAAATTACATTACATTGAGCTCCAAGCAGTGAAACACGGCTACATGCATCTTGCTGGAACCCTTTGTGGTGCAAACTACTTGCCTTTTTTATTTCAGGAACCCATGAGCGCGTTGGTTGGCATGAGAAGAGATGCAAAGGAGAAAGAACTAAATGGATTGCTTTTGGGAACCATGACCCTTACCCTTGCTGCATTGAGGTATATTCTTCACATTATCTTTAAAACTTTAAGTGAAATGCTCGTCGCATGCTTTTTTTTTATTGTGAGGAGGGGTTGGGTTTGACAACTTTTTCACCCCGGTGCAACGCACAGGTATTTTACTAGTATTTTTAATGGTTGAAGTATTGTTTACCATCTTTGGTTTGTTTCACAGCTAGTAGTAGTATATTGATGGTGTGAATTGCGTGCGGTGAAGTGGCAGTCATAGTGAGATCGATGGACATCGAGTGATGATAATGATATTGCTGGCCGATTTGGACTGTTCTTCTGTTGTGAACCCCATTAGATTTTTTTTGTCACGAAACCTAGACGCTGCCTCCACTTCGTCCTCTTCCATACGATCGGGCTTCCTTTCTCCAGCCTGTCTCGCCGGTGTCGGGAGGGTAGAGAACCTGATCTACGAGTTGAATTTTTGAGATGCTAACATCCACAATAAGTAATCTTCATCCCTCCATTTGGCGACAAGATCTTCTTTCGGACGTTAATGGTGGTGTGGGAAGATTAAATTTCTCTAGGTATGGTCTCTCAGATCTTGCTTTGCGATCAATTTTGTATTTTTCGTCATGGTTGCCCCAAGGAGGATTGTCCTCGCAATACTAGTCATAGCTGCTACGTGCTCTTGACAATAATGATTCATATTCTTGGCTCCCAACGATATCATCCAGGCTGTTTAGTTTGTTTTTCTTTGAAATACTTGTGTTGGTACTTTTACTAATGTTGTTTGACTACATTTTACGGTTTGTATGCAGGTAGCCTTGAAATTAAAATAAGAAAGAACTCTTGTTGGTATTTACAAATTTGTGATTTGACATCTGTCATTTTACTCATGCTACCTTTTAAAAAATAGAAGATTGTACCACGGAAGAAGAAAGAGTTTGATATAAATTAGCTTTATTTTATAATCACTGGAGTATCTGTCATGCATGCACTACTTGGTCACCACTATAAATATATCATGATACTAGTCAGAACCGAAAGAGGGAGAGCCCGAAAACGTTATGGCCAATGCTAGTCAGAACCGAAAGAGGGAAGTTGACTGCTAAATAAACAACGCGGGAGTGCTTTTCTTGGGTGTCATGTACAGTAATAGTAGCATTTTGTGTTACTACTTTCATTCACCTCCTGATTTAGAAACGCAAAATAATGTGGCACGCATTGCACGAGAACGCGACACGACTGGTGACACTTTGCCCAATAATTAACTGAGTATTATAACGGGAGTCCTCTCCTGTGGTAGCCAGAGCGACTCCTTCATGGCCATCGCATGGCTAATCAAAGATACGTTCATCATCGAATCAAAACTAAAGGTAGACGCCTAAACATGACAATCTGTTTTTCTTATTGTTAGCTTTGTATCGACAATGCCTTCAAAACCAGATCACACATGAATAGTTTTGACAAACTTTTTTGGAATGCCTCGTGGTTTCGGAAAGTCTCTTTGGCTCTCGAGCACCATAGATCCCTCTATATTAAAAAAAATTATAGATCATATTTATAAATTTTAGAAAAACTTGAGAAACAATTCTAGAGGCTGTAAATAATATATTCTACAACTAAGCAAAAAAATATGACAAAATCCGATACGTTTTAGAGATTTGAATCTGATACGCTTTGGAGATTTGACGGGAAAGGTATGGTTGAGAGTCCATCAAAACCTGAGTGAACACTTTGATGACTAGTCGAACCCTAACATATGTTGTCATGATCCGGAGAAAAAAGGCCTTTCTCATGTATGCGTAGATCAGTACCCTCTTAGAGCATTCCAATGGGCTCCACCAAAATCTCCCCGCCCGAGCAGACGAGCCAACCCAAAAATCTCCACCCAACGGCGCCCCAAATTGTGTCCCTTCGGACAACCCATTTTTCCCGAACTGATCCTAGACTAGGGGGAAATTTGAGGGCAAGAGGACATCGTCCGTGGTCCTCCCATGCCTGTGCGTCTGCACATGACTGCCACACCCATTAAACCCTCAACCTCTCCATTTCTCCTTTCCCCATCTCGTGTCGCCGACCATAGCTGCCATGGAGGGCTCCTATTCTCCACCTCCGGTCTCGGGCCGATGGAGAAGGTGGTCGTCCTGGGCAAGAAGGTCTCTCCCAAGCCGCAAAGCAAGAAGCGACATGGGCGGCGTTTGAGGGCCAAGGATGAGAAGGCAGCCATCGACCTTGCCACACATGCAGCAACAACCACCACCGCTCAGAGGGAGGAGAAAGCTAGTTTCGAGGACATACGGTAGGCCTAGAGAACCACCTGTCACGCAACATGCAATGTTGATAATGAAGCACCAAGCGGTGGTCGATGCACTCTGCGCTAAGCAGCAAGCATCGCAAAATGTGTGCAGCTAATGCTCCGGCGCATTCAAGCCTTCCTGGAGCATGTCGCTGCCGATGCCAAGCCCGTCACAATACATGTTTCTTCCTAGTAATGGGCAACCCATGACCTGCTTCTCCCCGCGTAGTGCATCCCTAGAGTTTGCTGACTCATGTGGCATTGTCGGCGTGCCCCCGATCTCAACATTTCAAGAGAAGTACCCTCAAGATGTTGCCACCTCGGTCGAGAAGCGTTGCATCGAGAAGGATAAGATCCTTGCGGAGGCCAAGGACATGGTCTAGAAGATTCAGATTGAGGCCGATATTGTCAAGGCCTCCAAGATGGATGTCGCGTCAAGGGAATAAGAAGTTGATCTCAAGGTCTTCATGAAGGAGACCCGTGTGATGACCAACGATCTCACCCTCTTGGACGATGAAACAAGGGCCTAGTATGTAAAGAAGAAAGAGACCATGGGTGGTGACATATGATCTTCCTTTGATTGTACTATTTGACCCCTTGGCGGGTTGTAACACCCCGGCCACCTTGGGTCCTACGGCTGTCATTCCTGGCAGCTTACTAGGATCTCTAGACTGGCCTACAAATCAATATTAGTCTTTTCTAACCACTTTGTCTGCACTCGTGCGCACCTGAGGAAAACTTCCTGGTCAGTCAGACATCCTCAATAGCTCTAGGCCAAGTATGCTTAATCTCAGAGTTACTTTTAGATGAGATTTCGGAAAATAAAATTGCAACTTGTTGGTATGAATATTCTATCAATCATATTAAACCATGCGTAACGATCTCACATACACCCACCCTTAAAAGATCGATGTCCTTGCCGATTAGGAATGTCTCATCTTGGCACACGTTTGTACGTCTAGTACCGACACATGTGTCATGTCGTGTCCACTCTGAGCCACAAACTACATGCGTCACATGTCCAACCATAACCCTCACACACCCATGTAACTGTAAGGATCGGCTCTGATACCACTTGTAACACCCTGGCCACTCCGGGTTCTATAACCCTTGACAGCTTACCAGGATCTCTGGACTGACCCCACAGCCTAATGTTGGAATTTGAGGCATATTTCATGTTGGGATTTTGGCCCATAAGAAATACAAATTCTGAAATTCTCTTTGTCCCATTATTATGGCAGCTCATGTGTGTGCTAGTGAAACCAAAGTTTAGTCCCACATTGCTAGTGGAAGGGGAGTTAGACCATCTTATATAGTAGAGTGTTGCACCACTCACTAAGGTGTGCGAAGAAGAAAGCGCTCGCGCACTCCTCCTTCCACGGATCGTCTCGTCACGACGCGCTTGTGCGCCGCGGATTGCGGGAATCTCGCCGAGCCGAGCTTTATTTTGCTGTTTGGGAAAATTAATTGTGTATTAATTATGAGTCATTAACGCGTCATTAATGGACGCGTTAATCAACCGGCCATTAATTTACTCATCGTGGGCTGGTGTCGACTCGGTCGTGGGTTGTTGCCCACGTCCTACCCGACCCGCACTATATAAGCAGGCAGACGCGAACCCTAGCCATCACTAGTAATCAGATTGCATCTGCCTACCTGCAGTTCCACCTCTCTATGCTGCCCTCTGCTACTCCATCCCACTGGATGCGTGCAAGGCCGTCTGGGAGAGCAGGCCTCCAAAACCCCGTCTCTCTGATCCTGCATCGGGAGAGAGGCGATAAGGTTTTTGGGGAGCGTCTAGGCGCGACTGCTCAAGTTCTTCTCCGTCCTCTACATTCGGCTTCCTCGACTCCATCTCCATGTCTGACGAAGCTGCCAAGCTGGCTGCTGCTGCCGCTGGTGGCGGGTCCACTTATATTGCGCCGTTGGTCATACCATCGACGAACTCGTGCGTGTTCTTTACCCTCATGTAATTTCTATGATGATTCCTAGTATTGCAGTATGCGTAGATGTGTTAGGTTTTCACTTTGCTGTATGGTGCATGTCTACTATGCGTATGCTAGTTAATCTTGGAAATTGTTCTGTCATGATTTATACTTGGATTAAATTAATGTGAAAACTGCTAATTATTTCAACACCTAATATTAGTCTTTTCTACGTACTTTGTCCTCACTCGTGCGCATGCGGGAACAACTTCTTGGTTGATCACTGTAACATCACAAAAATATCAAACTAGAATCATCAAACTCTAATCACCAAAATTAGGGTTAACAAAAACTTTTCCAATTAAAGATATGAAAGCATTCATATGTGTGTGCATTAAAATTTGGATTCTTTTAAATTGCCATGATTGTGTGCTTCTTTGCTTGCAAAAGGATTCTCAGGTGAAATAAACATCATCTACCGCGTTAGGGTTCTGTCTCGCCCCGACGACCCCCACCTTCCGCGTTAGGGTTCTGTCTCGCCGGCGCCGCCCGACGTAGACGATGAGTAGCAGCCGTTCGATTAGACTTAGATCGTGCGGATGAGATTGCCCCGTACCACTTCGCGTTTAAAGAGCCACTGACTGCTGGAACCCCCTGTCAGTTGCGCCCCACGCCGCGGAGTGACACTGGGCCGGCCCATTAGCAGTTCCCGCGCAGCCCAGACGTTTGAATTTGGATTTTTCCATTTTCATTCAAACACAGTTCTGTACCTAGTTTCAAAAATCAACCCAGCTCGATTCAGTGAACCAAATTTAATGAAACCAATTTTGTTAGAAAGGTCTGGAAATGCTGAATCCAAGCCCGTGGGATTCAAATCATTTGGATCTGTAGATCAACCTTGGTAAAAATAACAAGGCAGAAGCTTTTCTGCATTCAACCATTTTTCAAATTTAAACCATAATAGCTTTTGAGTTGATTCCAACTCTCAAAAATCACATTTGATCATACCTTTCAGAATATATAAAAACATATGGGTTTACTTACAGAAATAATGTTCAAGTAATAAAAGGATGCCACATAGGCATTTCTAGTCATTTATTTTTATTTAAAATAAAAGGTTAAATCTTATTAAATCGTGACACCACTTTAAATCACATTCCCATGTACTGAAATGGGTGGTGATGACATGTGTCAACATGATCCCATGTTTTGTTTGGAGAATATTAAATCTTAAGTAGTTTTTCAATGAGTAGAAATTACTTTTCTAAAAATAAAACCAATAAGACAAATGCTTTAATCTTGTAATATTAGTGATGATGCTAGATCATCTATAGAACCCTTGTGTGTGATGATTGAAAGTAGTTAAGTATTGTTTGGTGATTGTGTACCTCGTATTTATTCATAGACGCTAGTACCGACCAAGGATACGTGGAGGAAGGAGGATACTACAAAGAAGAAGCCGAGGAGAACTTCAACCACTGCTCTGCACAAGGCAAGCATAATACTACTAGTTGATTGAGCAAGCTAACACTTGCAAGATACTTTACCTATGCAAGCCAATACTTGCAAGCTAACACTTGCAATTATGAGAGTTAATTAACCTATGCAATGCACTAAGCATGCTTGGTTAGACACATTTGATGATACCCAATCCTACTTTTATGTGCAAGCTTCTACTTTATTTCTTTATCAAAGCTATTTACTTAGAGCTTACTTAAGTGAATTGTAGATTCTAGAAAGATAATTGAAGGTTGCATAAAGAGCATAAAACTTGGCCTAAGCTAGATAATCTTTATGTCATCCTAAGGCATGAGATTAAACTTAGTTAAACTCCACTAGTTTACCACCCCTCATTAGTACTTACCCCTACTTGTAGATGCTAGTGCTAAGCATAAAACTTGATCAACATTAGATGGGAATACTTGATGAAAATGGCTATGAAAACCTTGGAATGATGGATCATTCTATTGAGATGTTTTGACATGTGTTTCCGAACACCAGATGATTTTTGGTGATGAAAATGTTGAGGCATGAGCCTTAGCCCTTTATAAAACTGATGGTTGTCTAGATGCGATACCATTCCAATTTTACCGTTGTTATCGCCACATTTTGGCCAAAGGAGGAGTTGGGCCGTAAGCAAGATGGGCTTGGAAGATACATATATGCAACATGTTGGAATCGGCCTTGTGCGTTGATTTGGGCTAAATTGCCCGTGTATCTTATATTGTAGTAGGTTACGTTTCGGTTTAAGTAAAGAGATAGGATTGCTAGGTTTATTCAGATAGAAAGTCTCCGAACTATAAATATGTACCTAAGGTTATTGAGAAAAGGAGGACGATCACGTTCACGACAAACACAATCTCGGCGCATCGCCACCCCTTGTTTCTAGGGTTTTTCTCGGGTAAGTGCCATGCTGCCTAGATCGCATCTTGCGATCTAGGCAGTATCTACTTATGCGTTATTCGGTATTACTCGTACTGAAGCCTTGTTGATGGCGAGTAATACTATTATCATAGATCTGTTTAGGCTAGCATCGGTACCTTTTTGCTATGATCGTTTAGTTATGCTACCTCTAGTTATCTCGCCGCCTCTACACCTTTTCCCGGGTGTAAGGGTGGCATATTGCTTGATCTTTATTTAAGTCGATTTGATCTGTTATAGTTGTGCCTTGTTCTCCAAGGTTTAGTTTGATATCTACATGATCAGGCCTTGCAAACGGGTTGAACGATCCAGTAGTATATAAGATATGGTTTACCAATCCGAGAGGAGTTATTCCGGGAATTGACTTTACGTTGGTTTTTAGGCCTTCTCTAGGGTTAGTTTTCTATTATCTTTTGTATCTACCAGGCTCAATTACGTGTAGGACGTTCCAATTATGTAGTGAAAACGTTAAACTGTCGTAGATCGATTTAACTTGTATTGATGAAGCAAAACCCCATGTTATCGTAGATCTAATGCAGAACCATGGGATAATCGGCTCTAGGAGCCGATTCGCAGGGAAACCTGGGAGCCGGGTGCGGCTTGAATTTTACGTGTGTTTATTTGCCATGCAGGAAACCACTCGAAGCAACCCATCACCTTCCTGACCAGGTATAGATCAGGTGGCACGCCCTCGAACCAGCCAGGACGTGTACCGGAGTTTTGCGGGCCGTTGCCCGAGGGACCAGGACCCACCAGCAGTCCTGGGAGCCTCCCGGCTCTCCGTGTTGCCCGTCGCTGCTCGCCGGTGGGTTTTGGCAGGCAACACATTCTGGCACGCCCGGTGGGACATTCAACAACGTCTACATCAACATCCGACGCTGCGATGGAGAACAGACCGGTCACGTACGACGATCTGCCTGAGGAGCACAAGAGGAAGTATGATGATCTCAAAGCTCTCTTCGAGGCCGACCTCATCGGCTCTTTTGAGAGGACCCGTAAGCATGGCATCAGGTGGAAAGGGTTCTCACCCGAAGGCGCTCTTGACGAGGTGTATCTGTCTGTTCCTTCAGAGGAGCGCACCAGGGCTCTGCGACAGGAAGTCAATTACATGGTAGCTCATTCTCTTCACCGCCATTCTGAGAGCCTAGTGAACGCTTTCGAGCGCGTCGCGGTTCGCGTAGTTCAGGAGATCATGAAACATCAGTACTCTCCGTCAGGGCCTACTCTAGGGACTCACCAGGGAGAAAGACCGCTCCAGACTAGGCCACAGCTGCCATTCACGCTTGCAGCTCCGGAGCCACCAGGGGCACTGGCTTACGTCGTCTACAAGGTTGGAGGTGACCCTGGCGATTGCCAATTCCTGTTTGAACCACCTAAAGAGATCCCACATGGATATGTGTGCACCTACGTGCCGGACTGCAATAACCTGACGCGCACGAACCAGGTGGCAACCGCAGGGATTTATGGTTCAGGAGTTTCTGGAGCAGGGGGTTCGGGAGCAGGTATTTCCGGAGCAGGGATGTCTGGGATGGACGCCGACAAACAGGCGTGGCTAGCCAAGTATGCCACTGGAACGAGCCATGAGAATCTAGCCCCTGCAGCTCAAACAGTGGAGCAAATCCGTACCATCTTGAGAGACCAGTTCGGCTTCGTGCCGAAGAGAAGGACAATCGGCTATTCAAAGCCGTACCCCAACGAGTTTGATCTGATTCCGCTGCCACCCAAGTACCGGCTCCCTGAGTTCTCGAGGTTTAGCGGATCAGAAGGGTCGAGCTCGATCGAGCACGTGAGCCGATACCTTGCACAGTTAGGCATGATTTCAGCATCAGATCAGTTGCGCGTAAGGTTCTTTGCGCAATCCCTGACAGGACCAGCTTTTGGGTGGTACACCTCGCTGCCACCTGATTCGATCCAGACCTGGAAGCAACTGGAAGAGCAGTTCCACATTCAGTATCATTCAGAGGCTACCGAGGCTGGCATTGCAGATCTGGCGCAGGTGCGGCAAAAGCGGGGAGAAACGGTAGCTGAGTACATTCAACGTTTTAGGACTGTCAAGAACCGATGTTATTCGGCTCGTTTAACTGAGAAAGAAGCGGTCGAGCTGGCAGTGTTGGGTCTCTCATCACCTATCAAGGATCTGGCTTTCCAAGTAGAGTACAATTCATTGGCGCACATGGCCCAGAAGCTGACAATGTATGAACAGCGCCACCCTGAGTTGTACCAAGACAAGTTCAAACGTCCGATAAGCCTGGTCGATACAGAAGAAGAGGATCCTACACAAGACCAGGAGGTGGCCGTGGCTGAATGGGCTCGAGGGGCAGATCCTGTGTCCTGCAAATGGGTAAAACAGCAAGGGCCTGCAAAAGGGTTCGACTTCGACGTGAGCAAAGCTGAGCAGATATTCGATTTACTGCTGAAAGAAAAGCAGCTGAAGTTACCCGAAGGCCACAAAATCCCTACGGCTCAAGAGATGAACGGGAGACCTTACTGCAAGTGGCATCACTCGTTCACCCACACCACCAATGACTGCAAAGAGCTACGTCGCCAGATCCAAACGGCGATAGAACAGGGCCGTCTGATCCTTGGGCAGTTCGCCATGAAAGTAGACACAAACCCATTTCCCGGCGTCAACATGGTAGAACACAGCCAGTCCACAAGGCGTCAGTTGGATTTCTCGTTCGATGTTAATATGGCAGGACCTGTGTACCACCGTGGCGCATATAAGGAGGAAGACGGTCGCTCTCGGGGCAGAGAAAGAGAGGAGGCCGGTCCACATGACCGGCCCCGTTATGATGATAGGCGGTATTTGACCGAGGAGCAAGTGAGAAGCGTGCGATATCAGAAGCCACACTCCACACACCTCCTTAACAAGTATGAGCATCAGTATGACCGACGTCGCCGGCACGATAGAGATGATGAAGGATATGAGCACCTCGCTAGTAAAAAGCCAAAGGAAAAAGAAGGCATGGACAAACATTGGGATTGCCCTTTCTTCAAGTATTGCTGGGACGCGGGAATGAGCCGATTGCCTACAATCGACAACTGCCCAGAATGTGGACAGCAGAAGGATGACACGGGTCCAGTCTCGGTGTTCAAACGCCTAGGGCCTCTTCCCCCTCGAGCAAAAGACCTCGAGGAGCCAAGGGGTGGAAAAGAAGAAGACAGATATCACCGGCCAAGGTGGTGCCCCGATGGACTCAGGCACACCCAAAAGCGTCGAGTTCAGCGGCTGCGTAACTTGGAGGAAGCCGAAGCGCAGTACCTCCACGCTTTAAGGAAGGCACGGCCCGATCTGGCCGTGAAAGTGCAGCAAACCTTGGAGACGGAGGCTCGTCCGAAAATAAAAGAATGGCGCCCCAAACCAGTAAAAGCCGACGCGAAGACATCGGCTGGCACAAACATGGTGTTCACACTTCCGTCAGAGTTCTGCGCTCCAAGAGCCAAAGAACTACCAGTGGCACAGTTTGACTGCGGCCCACGACCGGTTATCTTTGAAAAGCCACAAGAGAAGGGCTACAAACATCTGAAAGCTCTGTACCTGCGAGGTTATATCAATGGGCAGCCTGTCCGCAAGATGTTGGTTGACACCGGAGCAGCAGTGAATATAATGCCATACTCCATGCTACGGCGTTTGGGACGCTCCACTGCGGATCTGATCAAAACCAACGTAACGTTAAGCGACTTCAACGGCCAAACTTCAGAAACGCAAGGCGTTATGAATGTGGATCTGACCGTGGGCAGAAAAACCATCCCTACGTCATTCTTCATCGTTGACAGCAAAAGCACCTATGCTGTCTTACTGGGGAGGGATTGGATTCACGCCAACTGCTGCATTCCATCCACGATGCACCAGTGCCTGATACAGTGGGATGGAGATGAAGTGGAGGTCATTCATGCAGATGATTCGATCGAGATCTCCATAGCTGGCATGAACATCTGGGAGGCAGGAGACCAAGAGCCGATCTCTGGAGTCAGTCTAGACGGCTGTGAGCGCATTGAAGCTACAAAAAACAGGGTGAGGCTGGTCTTATCCACTGGCCTGACAGAGTAGCAAAGTCCACGATCGTACGTGGTAAGGCCGATCCCTGCGATCGGCCACAAAAAATAAAAAGCAGCAATCTTACGGCAAACAGGTCATGCAGTCATAGCAGGGAGGTTCCCCGCCACTGTAGAGCACAGATAAGTTGTAAACCTTCTTTGACTAATGCAATAAAAAAGGGGGCCGATTCCGGCAATCGGCCCAAACTATCTTTGTTATCCTCACCAGCTGTTTGCCCCGTGTTTAGCATCGATTTAACAGGTGACGGAAAGCTAGGGTATGGATTTACATCCGCTGATGAGCTAGAGGAGATTGACATCGGTCCTGGGGATAAGCCAAGACCAACATTTATCAGCAAGAAGTTAGATCCGAATCTGCGGGGTCCGATGATAGCTTTGTTGAAAGAATATCCAGATTGCTTTGCCTGGGACTATACAGAGATGCCCGGGTTAGACAGGAGCATCATAGAGCATAGACTCCCGCTTAAAAAAGGGTTTCGGCCGTTCCAGCAGCGAGCGCGACAGATGAAGGCCGAAATTTTGAAAGAAGTCAAGAAGGAGATCGAGAAAATGTTGACAGCCAAGTTAATCAGGCCATGCAGGTATGCTGAGTGGATTTCTAGTATCGTACCTGTGGAGAAAAAAGATGGCCGCTGGCGTGTTGCCATAGATTTTCGGGATCTCAATAGAGCCACTCCAAAGGATGAGTATCCGATGCCGGTAGCAGAGACATTAATCAACGCAGCTGCTGGTCATAAAATCTTGAGCTTCATGGATGGCAATGCCGGTTACAACCAAATTTTTATGGCTCCAGAAGACATACACAAGACTGCGTTCAGAGTCCCAGGTTCGGTGGAGTTGTTTGAATATGTAGTCATGACATTTGGACTGAAGAATGCCGGCGCCACATACCAAAGAGCCATGAATTACATCTTCCATGATATGATTGGCAAGCTGGTGGAAATTTATATCGATGACGTGGTGGTCAAGTCAGCTTCAGTACAAGGACATTTGGACGATCTGCGACGCGTCCTGGACCGAACAAGCAAATTCGGTCTACGGATGAATCCAAAGAAGTGTGCCTTCGGTGTGACGGCCGGTCAGTTCTTGGGTTTCTTGGTCCATGAACGAGGAATTGAGATCGACCTGAAAAGTCAGGAGGCAGTGCGAACAATGAAGCCACCTACCACGAAGAAAGAACTGTAGTCTCTCATCGGCAAGATCAACTTCGTCAGAAGATTCATCTCCAATCTGTCAGGAAGAATAGAGCCGTTCATGGGACTGGTGAAAATTAAATCTGATGAAGAATTCCGCTGGGGGACAGAGCAACAACGAGCCTTCGACGAAATCAAAGAATATCTAACGAAGCCGCCAGTATTGGTTCTACCCCAGCCGGATAGGCCGTTCTACATTTACTTATCAGTAGCTGACACGTCCATCGCCTTGGTGGTGGTGCAGGTTTATGATGGTCTGGAGCGAGTTGTGTTTTACATTAGCAGAAGGATGCTCGACGTAGAGACAAGGTACCCTGAGATCGATAAGTTGTGCCTCTGCCTATTTTTCACCTGCACCAAGCTGCGCCACATCTTGCTCTCGGCAGAGATTGTCATCATATGCAAATCAGATGTCATAAAGCACATGCTGTCGGCTCCTATGTTGAAAGGCCGACTCGGCAAATGGATGTTTGCATTATCGGAATTTGACATCCGGTACCAACCTGCGAAAGCGGTTAAGGGTCAGGCATTAGCCGACCTTATTGCTGAAAGGATCAACACTGATATAGCAGCACTGTCTATACGAGCATGGGCTGTGTTTTTCGATGGATCGGTTTGTGATGATGGTTGCGGCATTGGCATTCTATTCGTGTCGTCCCGGGGGGCAACATATTCCTTCTCCATCAGGCTAGCTACCCCGTGCACCAACAACATCGCCGAGTATGAGGCGATACACAAGGGAATGGAGTTGCTCATAGAAGCTGGGGCAGAGGCAGTGGAAATTTTTGGAGACTCCAAATTGGTGATTTCCCAGCTCACGGAGGAATACAAGTGTGAGAGCGAGTCTCTCTTCCCATTATGGTTGCAATGTCGTGAGCTCATGGCACAGTTCCGGTACATAAACTTTAACTGGATCCCGCGATCGCAGAATACAGAGGCAAATGATCTCGCACAAATGGCTTCAGGCTACAAGGACGTAGCAGAGGGAACTGATGTTCAAGTTCAGTTCCTGGAGACGGACGACTGGAGAGCCGATATCTTCAATTACTTGAAAGATTCGGCTCGGGGGGCACCTAAACGGATAAGGTACAAGGCCATGAAGTACGTGCTCATCGGGGACGACATGTTCTACAGGACCCTGGAAGGGTTGTTGCTCAAATGTCTAGGGCCAACCGAGGCCAATCGGCTCCTGCACGAGGTACACGAAGGCGCCTGTGGAACTCACCAATCGGCTCACAAGATGAAATGATTGATCAGGCGATCAGGGTTTTATTGGCCCACCATGCTTGAGGACTGTTTTAAGTACTACAAAGGGTGTCAAGCATGTCAGAAATTTGGAAAAATTCAGATGGTGCCCGCGTCAGCAATGAACCCCATCATCAAACCTTGGCCATTCCGAGGTTGGGGCATGGATATGATTGGCAAGATCAATCCTCCATCAAGCAAAGGCCACATGTGGATTTTGGCCATTACGGATTATTTCACTAAATGGGTTGAAGCCGTCCCTATGAAATCAGTGAGCTCAAAGGATGTTATCGATTTTGTGAAAGAACATGTTATTCATAGATTCGGGATCCCCCAAACGATCACGACCGATGGAGGTTCGGTCTTCACTTCTTATGAGTTTAGAGAGTTCTGTGAGGACACGGGAATTAAGCTGATCCGATCATCTCCGTACTATGCTCAAGCAAATGGGCAAGCTGAAGCGTCCAACCAGAGCCTTATCAAGCTGATCAAGAGGAAGATCGATGAGCACCCTAGGCGTTGGCACGAGGTTTTGTCAGAGGCTTTATGGGCTTATCGCATGTCATGTCATGGAGCGATAAAAACCTCGCCATACCATCTAGTCTATGGACAAGAAGCCGTATTGCCCTGGGAAATTACGGCTGGATCGAGGCGTGTCACCTTTCAGAACGATCTAACGACTGAAGAATATACGGCCCTGATGAGTGACAGTGTTGAGGATTTAACTGAGCTTAGGCTGTGGTCGCTTGAGAAAATCAAAGAGAACAAGGCCAAGGTAGCTCGTGCATATAATAAGAAGGTGAGACCGAAGGAGTTCCACGTTGGCGATCTGGTATGGGAAGCTGTATTGCCATTGGGAACTAAGGATGCAGCATATGGTAAATGGTCTCCAAATTGGCACGGGCCATACAGGGTCGATCAAGTTTTAAGGGGAAACACGTACATGCTTGAGGAACTGGATGGCGTAAAATTCCCAGTGGCTGTCAACGGGCAACACCTCAAGAAATATTTCCCAAGCATGTGGGATGATGGACACTGAAATATGGGGGCCGATACATGAAATCGGCCAATAAAAAAAACATACAGCCGATGCACAGCCATCGACTCTAGAGGTTCAAACTGCTACGAGCAGGTGCCAGTTTACGTGAAGAAGCTACTGAAGGAATGCCTCGAAGGCGTGGAGGGCGTCAGCACGGACACGATCCACCTCGGCGATCTCGGCTTCGTCGTCTTCGTCCTTGCCCGTCACTAGCTGCTTGTTCAGGGCACGTATTTCCGCCAGATCAGTCTTCAGCTGAGCTTTGAGACCTTCTGCTTCGTCTTGGGAGCGGGCGATGAATGCTTCTTTGTCACGGATGAGCTGTTTAGTTGCCCGGACCTTCTCTTCAAGATCTCCCAGTTCCCTTTTCAAGGATGCGAGCTCGGCGGTACTGACAGAGGTGTCAGTTTTGGCATCCAGAGACGCCTTTTTCTCGTTGAGCTGCTGACATCTGTCTGCGATATTGGCCTTCAGTGGAAGTTGGGCGCGGCGCAGACTGATCCTCTCACGAGCTAACTTCACCCTTGACCCGAAGAAAGGCAGAGTTACAACTGGCCAAAGCTTCACCTGCAATGCTATTGGGAGTTGGTCTTTTATTTCAGCAAGAACGCTCTTCACCTCCTCAGAACCCTCGATCAACTCTTAGATCGGGGAGGACAGCAAGGTTTTAAGACGCTGGAATTGAGGTGGAACAGCCCTGGCTCGTGGTTCATCATCGGCAACAGAGGGAGTTGGTTCGATGGATTCAGGGTCGAACGTCAGCAAGCCTGAAATATCACAACTCTGGCAGCCCGAAAAAAGCGTCAGTACGCGTCCAACGTGTAAGGATGAGCCGAAGGAAGCTAACATACCTCTCCTAAGATCGAGGGGACAGCAGATGAGGAGACGATCGGTTTGTGGGTGGTTGCTGGGGGCTTGGCCAAAGTGGTAGCCATTTCATCTGCACCTTCGGGGATTGCTGGATCCGGCTTGGCTAAAGGCATCGGCACTGCCCCAGCTTTCCCACTAGAAACGTCAGTCGTCTGCATTGAAGGTGTTTAGCCGATGTAAGTGATGATGAATCGGCAGATAAAAAGAAGTAAGTGGTGAGAGCATGAAGGGTGATGATTTTCGAAACCTCCTGGCTCGACGAAGAAGCTTGCAGTCCTTTGCGAGCTCTCTTGGGACCCACAGCTGGCCCCGCCTCGACTGGTGCTCGGGGGGCAGTAGGTTCAGGAACCGACCTTTTCCTGGAAGCCGATGGTGGTGAATCTGGCTGGCTCGGTGTGATGGTCCTCTCAGAATCTGTGGGGCCTAGTTCTCCTCGATTGGTCTGAGTGTCCTCGCTAGAGGTGTCTTCGACGGAAGCCTGTAAAAAAGGAGAACCAGTAAGCACGAGCATGTCTGCAAGAATGGAAGAATGAGAAGGATCGACCAAGACATGGATCAGCCTACATGCGAGCTTTCTGGAGAAGGGCTCCGGCGCCTCAAGGTCTTCCTGGCAGCTACCTTCCTCACCATCGTTATTGTCTTAGTTGGAACTCGAGGGGCAGCTGACTTAGGAGTTGCTTGGTTCTTGGAAGCCGATTGTGGTGTGATCGGCTGGTTTTGCATCACGACCTTTTTCAAAGGTGGCGAGTTTTTGCAGAAAAGAACCACAGGAGCTGGCGGAAAGAACTCAAAGGGGGAGCCATCAATGTGCGTAGGTTCAGGGCCATCTTGTTGCTGCAAAGAGAAAGAGTGGGTTAGTGAAAGAATCATTTGTGAGCTGCATCAAGAAAATTTACAAGTAGTGGTACTTGTTCCACGGGGATGTCATAGTCAGCATCGAGTTGCTTCAGCAACGGTCCCAGAGCTCTCCTGAAGGCATGAGTCTTCCACATCGACCACCAGTCTTCAAAGCCATCAGTTGATGAGGCGAAGGTGAGGTCATTAGGAATAGGGATGGTCAGCGCATCAAAGAAGGAATAACACCTTTGGCTGGTGAGAGGATCAGGCAGGTCGGCTCTGCTCTCTGTAAGGTGGTGGAGAAAGAAATGGGGAGGTACTTGTCCAAGGCCAAATTGCCGAGCCACTACGACCGGCTGGTAGAATTCATACCCAGGCTTGATTATTCTGTTGGATGTACTCATGCCAACTGGAAGGAAACAGGGACGGATCACAGTGGAAAAGAGCTGTCGAGTGCTGGTGTCATCGGCAAAATTGTCTAGCCTGAAGGAGATTGGATTTTCGAAGTGTTCCGATTCTTCCATGTAGGGAAAGAAGATAGGATTATCCAGGCCTTGGAAGAAAATACTGAACCACTTGGATGCTTCCTGGCAGTCTATACAAAGCTTGTCCATAACTAGTGCATCGGATCTGCTTCCCTTTGACATCTGGAAAGGCGCAACTCGCCAAAAGGGGGAAGTTTGGGACGTGGTTTTGAAAATACAGCTGAGCCCATAGCTGAATGAACCACCAAGGACCACCTGTTTTGACTGCTATGCCAGAGAACAGCTTGACAGACATCAACTGGAGATATCGATAGACCTCTCCAAGGAACAGTTTGCCGATGCCAAGTTGAGTGCCTTTGGCCAGTTCGTGGGCTAAGGAGAGATAATTCTTGGTTGGAGCCAGGGAAGGGCCACAGAATATGAAATGTTCCAGCCAGAAGTTGAGAAAGGCTGTGTGTTCTTTCTCTGTGACAGGGCCCTTTGTTTTCATATGGCATTGGAGGTAGGCACCCCAGTTCGTGCAGTCTGTTTTAGAAGACAGTTTGTAGGGGACTTTGGTCAGTTTAAAAGCAGAGGGGCTGGGTGATGTAACATCCAGACCAGTAATCATCACCACGTCTATCAGGGTTGGTGACATGGGGCCATGACCGAACATGAAGCAGTTCAGAGCGTCAGACCAGAAGTAGCCGATGGTCTTTAGAAGATTCTCATGTTTCTCAAGGGGAGACAATGACAAATGCAAGGCATCGGCTATTCCCGTGGTTTCCCATTGGGATTGGTAAGCTCTAGCTACCCTGCTGAACCAAGAGACCCAATGTTCAGGGGGATTAGGCCAGGCTCGCAAGCAGTCAGCCCAAGAGTTTAAATCTAGGTCTTGGCTTACGAAGGGGATTCTGTTTGCTTCGCAAGAGATCAGATGGGCAGGACTAGATTCTGTGCGAGGGCCAAGACAGAGAGAATTTGGGAGAGAAGGATGCGGTAGCAGGATGTCTGAAACCTAAAAAATTTAATGGTGGAATAAGGCATTAATTCAGGTGTTCGCCATTAATTCTAGCATCGCGTTCAGACTGCGAGGAGTAGGCGTACCTTCAGACCGGAGACCTCTGGGTTGGTGTTGGACGATTCCGCCATCTAGTTTGCCGGCGGAGATGGATCTATGCAGTTGGGGATCGAGGGTTCTTGTCGCTGTGAGCTCGATCTGGTCGGTGGGCAGTTGGAGATCTGGGTCGCCCTTTTTTGAAGAAGGTCACAGTTTACCGTTTGAAACTGGAAAGTGACCGCTCAGATTTGTCTAAGTATGCGACCAAGTTTTGACCTTGTCAACGTTTTTGGGAAAGCCGATGTGTTGTCATCGGCTCTTTGAGCTTTGACTTGGTTGGCTGTATGAGTGCAGTGTGGTGAAAGCCGATACAGTATTATCGGCTTCTGGAGCATCGACCTATTTTGACTATCGGCAAAATTGGGTCGAAAAAAGCAATCTTCGAGTTGGAAAAGCAATCTTCGTTCATTCAAAAGACGATTATTTACAGTGGAGCTGATTGCTTACAAAAGGAAATCTACTACTACTACTACTACTACTACTAGTTCCTAATCTAGAGGCCGAGGTCGTCGCCGCTGTCTTCGCCGTCGTCTTGTTCGCTGTCATCAGCGCTGCTGCCGGCGTCGTCTTCGCTGCTGCTGCTGAAGATGCCAGCGGGGGCCTCCTCGTCCTCGTCGTCGTCTTCGGTGTCCTCGCTGGACCCGGCGCGGAAGCGCTTCACCGGTGGATACTCATCGGAGGAGGTGTCCTCCTCCGACTCCTCCTCGTCGGAGGAGTCGACGCCGTCCCAGGACATGGCGTCGTCGGTGCTGTCCGCCTCCAGTTCCCCATCGGCAAGGAACTGCAGGCCCTCCTCACCATCGGTCAAGGACTCGTCGTCCTCGGACCAGGTGGCGAAATCCCAATCCCTCTCGTCCCACCATTGTGGGGCGAGAGCGTTGTACGCCGCCGTCGGCGGGTGCTCTGGCGTCGGCTCCCGGTCGCTCATTGTGTTGGAGGCTTGGGAGGACAGGCCAGATGAAGAAGAGGAGGCCATGGCGGAGAAAGAGGGTTTTTTGGCTGATGGAAGAAGATGGGGGTACAAACTGTTCATATGAAGTTAAATAAGGGGAATAGTGGGAGGTGGTTCAATGCTATAGCGGTTTCCCAGAATGTGCTGCCGAAATTGTCAAATCATGCACTGCGGAGAAGTGGAGAAGACAGGGCATCATGATGAGGGGGTGGCGTGACGATTCTGTTCTGCAACGCATTCTGGCAACGCGTAACCCGATACAGAAAAAAAAGAGGAGAAGGAAAAAACAGAGTGGTTTTGGAATTATTATTGCCAAAACCAGGGGGGCATGTGTTATCGCCACATTTTGGCCAAAGGAGGAGTTGGGCCGTAATCAAGATGGGCTTGGAAGATACATATATGCAACATGTTGCAATCGGCCTTGTGCGTTGATTTGGGCTAAATTGCCCGTGTATCTTATATTGTAGTAGGTTACGTTTCGGTTTAAGTAAAGAGATAGGATTGCTAGGTTTATTCCAAAGATAGAAAGTCTCCGGACTATAAATATGTACCTAAGGTTATTGAGAAAAGGAGGACGATCACGTTCACGACAAACACAATCTCGGCGCATCGCCACCCCTTGTTTCTAGGGTTTTTCTCGGGTAAGTGCCATGCTGCCTAGATCGCATCTTGCGATCTAGGCAGTATCTACTTATGCGTTATTCGGTATTACTCGTACTGAAGCCTTGTTGATGGCGAGTAATACTATTATCATAGATCTGTTTAGGCTAGCATCGGTACCTTTTTGCTATGATCGTTTAGTTATGCTACCTCTAGTTATCTCGCCGCCTCTACACCTTTTCCCGGGTGTAAGGGTGGCATCTTGCTTGATCTTTATTTAAGTCGATTTGATCTGTTATAGTTGTGCCTTGTTCTCCAAGGTTTAGTTTGATATCTACATGATCAGGCCTTGCAAACGGGTTGAACGATCCAGTAGTATATAAGATATGGTTTACCAATCCGAGAGGAGTTGTTCCGGGAATTGACTTTACGTTGGTTTTTAGGCCTTCTCTAGGGTTAGTTTTCTATTATCTTTTGTATCTACCAGGCTCAATTACGTGTAGGACGTTCCAATTATGTAGTGAAAACGTTAAACTGTCGTAGATCGATTTAACTTGTATTGATGAAGCAAAACCCCATGTTATCGTAGATCTAATGCAGAACCATGGGATAATCGGCTCTAGGAGCCGATTCGCAGGGAAACATGGGAGCCGGGTGCGGCTTGAATTTTACGTGTGTTTATTTGCCATGCAGGAAACCACTCGAAGCAACCCATCACCTTCCTGACCAGGTATAGGTCAGGTGGCACGCCCTCGAACCAGCCAGGACGTGTGCCGGAGTTTTGCGGGCCGTTGCCCGAGGGACCAGGGCCCACCAGCAGTCCTGGGAGCCTCCCGGCTCTCCGTGTTGCCCGTCGCTGCTCGCCGGTGGGTTTTGGCAGGCAACAACCGTACAACCACAATACCCGAGAATTGGGTAGGGCTTGACTGAAAACTTATATACCTTAGTATTGGTTGCCTCACGGCCAAGGTCTGAGCTGAGGCTACCTTGTGAAGATTGTCCACCTGTGCAGTACCCAAGATGACAGTTGGTCATGGTTGGGAGGCCAAACTCAAGGGAGAGGTGCTTATACTAGGGCGTGTAATTGAAAGGTTAGGATTGATTATCCGCATACTGAGTATGGTGAATTCAGGATTTGTTCCTGACAGATGTATCGAATGTTATGGTGAAAGTGTACAATCTCTGCAGAGTGTCAAACTATTTGAATAGCCGCGTCCGCGGTTATGGACAGTTGGAGTGGCCATACTTTTCCCCCGTCAGATGTTTTCAAAATGACTTGTGAAATGGATTGAGATTTTGACTTGACCACAACAGAGTTGTGATATGAAATACAAGTTCCCACTTAGGCGTTATACAACTTCAACTAGCATTCTTTGCTTCCAAACTTAGTAGAGGTAAATCTGGGTTTTTGCAAAACAACCCTAGAGCTTAGTGTCCTACTACAAAAACCCCCTTCACTTGTTAGTATTAGTTTGCAAGTACTTAAAGAGTACTCATGGTTTTGTCCCTGGCTATTCCCGTGGCCAGACTATGAAGAGGAGTACCTGGAGGATGGAACCCAGAAAGGTTACGACAACTAGGATCATCTCCCATCGTCAGCATTGCATGTGACCCCAAAGATGGAGCTTCGCCTACGCTACCGTTATTATTACTTATTTCCGCTGCTTGAGTTGTATTAAGAACTGGATCATGAGATCCTTATTTGTGTAAGGCCTTATGTATGTTTTGTAATGGATGATGTACTATGGTATCCAATTCTGTTATGTCTCGCAAAAACGGTAATCCTGGGATTGCGATGTATGGCATAACAGGCATCTAGGATTAAAAATCCGGGTGTTGACAAGTTGGTATCAGAGCCATCCTGACCATAGGAGACCCTAGTTAGACCAGGCGTTGGAACCAAAAACTTAGTTTCAAAACCAAAGGAAGCAAATATTTACAAAAACTTATTCCCATTCTTATCACCTTGATTCTTTCATAAAAATTCATGTTCCTCAAAAACTCTTGCAAAATACATAAAATTTGATACACTTGACCACTCTACTAACTTACTCATCCTATATTCTTATAGATGGACATGAAGTACAACAAGTTTTACCAGTTGGGAAATGGCGGAGACCTTATCTTTGAGCGGGATTTGGACCAGCTTTCGGAACTTCTGGAGTGTCCGCACCCCGAGTTCTTTGGAGGTCAGCTCAATGATCAAGGAGGAGAAGATCTGCAGTGGCTAATTGTTGCAAGTCTCCGAGGAAAGATTGAACCTCCCACTGCGGAGGGAATTCAATTCACCTTAAGAAAGAACAACTGGCTCGATGGACTTGCCAGGGCCATGCAGGAAGCTCTTGCCCGTCTGTGTAGGCAGAGTATCAACCAGATCAAGGGTACCCGCTTTGAGTTTTGTCCAAGGCGTGATGCTAATGGACAGCCACTGGAAGCCCCATACCACCACGAGCTGAAGACTTAGTTGGACCACCTTAGCTTCATGATGTACGATCATCAGCAGGAGTTGGATAATTGTCGTGACTACTCCAACCACAAGTCCGCCATCATTTAGACTAAGGATCAGACCATCGCCATGCTAGCAAAAGATCGCAAGTCTCGTCACCGTCAGCTCGATAAGAAGGAGCGCATCATTGCCCGTCTTCGCCACCGTATCTCGGATTTGGAGGAGACCATCCACGAGAGAGACATGCAGTTGGAGGAAAGGGAGAATGCCGGAGAGGACCTTCGTGGAGACCCCTACTCCTATCTCAACGATGATGATGATTTTTTGGAGGATCAGGCCATGGACTTCTTCACCGATGAGGATGATTTTGCCTTCATCGATGACGATGAGGATGATGAGGATGACGACTACACCGACTTTAAATAGTAGTAGCACTTGAGCACTAGCGTAGTGAGTATTATTCGGTCCCACTGTATCATAGTTTCCAGAATGGTTCTTAAAACCATCTGCTTTTCTTGCTTTGTGGTGTGTGTTTGTATCGTGTGCTACGAATGAATGAATGAAAAGCAAGTTGCTAGAAAATCTGAGTCAAACTCTAAAAACTTTTCAAAATCCCAGAACCTTAGAAATTTCCCTCTTTTCTCATGATCTATCTCAATCTTCAGATGCCACGCGGAGGAAGTAGTTCATCCCCGGACCCGATGTTGCAGATCCTGCAAATGTTGGTTTCTGACCGCGAAGCTGAAAGAGCCGAACGTCAAGCCAATTTAGCCACCCTTCAACAGATAGCCCAGCTAGCCCACAACAATCAAGGCCACGGAAATCAGGACAACCATGGATCTAAGCTCAAGAATTTCCAGAACACCAACCCACCTGTTTTCACTAAGTCAGAAGAGCCCCTAGACGCAGACGATTGGCTGCAAACCATGGATAACAACCTAGAAGTCGCCGGAGTGGAAGCTAACGAGAAAGTTCTGTTCGCCACCCATTATCTAGCCGGAGATGCAAGAGCATGGTGGAACAGTGTTCGTGCGATGAACGGAGGACAGATGATGACCTGGGAAGAATTCAAGGTCAAGTTCAGCAGAACCCATGTGCCCCCGGGTTTGATCAAGAGAATGATAGGTGAGTTCAGAGAACTGAAGCAAGGAAGGATGAGCGTAGTGGAATACCATGACAAATTCTTGTCATTAGCTAGGTATGCCCCGGATGAGATCGACACCGAAGCCAAGAAGAATGCCACAGCCCCCAATGCAAATGCCCCAGCTCAGCAGCGTCGTGTTCAGCCAGGAAGAAGGTTTTCCCCAGGGAATTCGCTCAACCGCAACGGTCGTCTTTTTCTCATGCATGCTGAAGAAGCTCAGGAAGCGCCAGACGTCGTGCTGGGTATGTTTTCTGTTAATTCAATACTTGCAATAGTGTTGTTTGATTCGGGTGCATCGCATTCATTTGTCACCGAAGAATTTGCCTGCACTAGTAAGATCCAACCAACCAAACTGAAGCATGTTATGATTGTTCAAATCCCCGGTTCAACCACCAAGGCTAGGCAAATTTGCAAAGCCGTCCCTATCCGAATCCATGACATAGATTTTTATGCTATCCTGATAGTACTCGGAACTAAAGGTTTGGAAGTAGTACTAGGAATGGATTGGATGTCCAAACATAAAGGATTGATTGATTGTGCCAAGAAAGCCATAACCATGACCAGTACAGCCGGAATATCAGTCGAGCATATATCTGAAACCTTACCTCGTCAATTCAAGTGCAACAAGAGTATAGCCCAACCTACCATTGACCGAGTCCGGATAGTCTGTGAGTACCTGATGTATTTCCAGATGTTTTTCCCGGTATGCCCCCAGATCGGGATATCGAGTTTATCATCGAACTAATCCCCGGAACAGGACCCATAGCCCAGATACCCTATAGTATGAACCCGTCTGAACTAGAAGAACTGAAGAAGCAACTGGATTCCATGTTGGAAATTGGATTGATTCAACCAAGTGCGTCACCTTGGAGATCCCCTGTCTTGTTAGTGGACAAGAAGGATGGAGGTAACCGTCTGTGTACGGATTATCGGAAGTTGAATGATGTCACTATCAAGAACAAGTACCCATTTCCCAAGATAGAAGATTTGTTTGATTAGTTGACCGGTGCCAAAGTGTTTTCTAAGATTGATCTTAGAACAGGCCATCATCAACTCAAGATTCACACAGAGGATATTCCCAAGACTGCCTTTACCACCAGATATGGATTATACGAGTATATTGTCATGTCTTTTGGATTGACCAATGCCCCCGCTTATTTCATGAATCTCATGAATAATATTTTTATGGACTTCCTGGATAAGTTTGTCGTTGTTTTCATCGATGACATTCTGATTTATTCCAACTCAGAAGAAGAACATGAGCTACACCTAAGGACCATTCTTGGAACCCTTAGAGAGCATCAGTTGTATGCCAAGTTTAGCAAATGTGAATTCTGGTTACAGGAGGTAGGATTCCTCGGTCACATTGTCTCAGCCGGAGGAATTGCCGTTGACCCTGCAACGGTGAAAGATGTCGAAGATTGGCAAGCCCCAACCACCCAAACCCAAGTTCGTACATTTCTCGCATTGGCGGGATATTACCGCAAGTTCGTAGAAGGATTCTTGAGTATCGCCAGACCCATGACCCAATTGCTGAAGAAGGACACGAAGTTTGAATGGACCGTCAAATGTGAAGCGAGTTTTCAAGAACTCAAGAGGAGATTGATTTCAGCCCCAATCTTAATCATGCCGGATATCACAAAGCCCTTCGACGTGTATTGTGACGCATCCAAGATCGGTCTCAGATGTGTGCTAATGCAAGAAGGCAAAGTTATATCTTATCTATATCGACAACTGAAACAACATGAGCAAAATTACCCAACCCATGACCTCGAACTCGCAGCCGTAGTTCTAGCCCTGAAGACATGGAGGCATTACCTGATGGGAAATCGTTGTGAAATTTATTCGGATCACAAGAGTCTGAAGTATATATTCACTCAGAAGGAGCTAAATATGAGGCAGAGAAGATGGATTGAGTTAATCAAGGATTATGACCTGGACATTCACTATCACCCCGGTAAAGCCAACGTGGTAGAAGATGCCCTTAGCAGATTGCTGTGCCGCTTGAACTCCATGATTTTGAAGGAGCAACCAAGTTTGCACAAAGACATGGAAGATTTTCGAATGGAATTAGTGAGTGAAGGATTTTTGGCTAGCATCGAACTTCAACCCACTTTAATCAGCCAGATCAAAGAGGCACAGAAAGGAAATGCTAGTATTGATGGAATCAAGCGTCGTATCGGTACATGCAAAGTACCTGGATTCACCGAAGACGAAGGAGTTTTGTGGTACAAAGGACGCCTTTGTGTACGAGCAGATTCTGAGTTGAAAGAAGTTATTCTCAAGGAATCTCATAATACTCTTTATTCTATCCACCCCGGAGGACCTAAGATGTATCAAGATTTGAAAGAGCAATTTTGGTGGCATAAGATGAAGAGAGAAATCGGAAGCTATATCGCCAAGTGTGATATATGTCAGCGAGTCAAGGCAGGACATCAAAGACCCGCTAAATTGTTGCAACCATTACAGATTCCGGAATGGAAATGGGATTCCGTTGGAATGGACTTTATCACCGGATTGCCTACTTCTAGTAGGGAAATGACTCTATCTGGGTCATAGTGGACAGATTGTCCAAAGTCGCCCATTTCTTACCCGTCAAGACCACGTATCAGAGTTCGAAGCTAGCGGAGTTATACATCGCTAGAATCGTTAGTTTGTATGGAGTCCCCAAGAACATCGTATCGGATCGAGGAAAGTGTCGCCATTAAAAGGAATGCAGCGTTTCCAACTCAAAGGAAAGTTAGCCCCCAGATATATCGGCCCGTTCAAGATTCTGAACCGTCGAGGAGAAGTGTCATATCAATTGGAACTACCCGAAGAGATGTCAGCCGTGCACAATGTGTTCCATATCTCATTACTTCGCAAGTGCCTCGAAGTCCCGGCGAAGACCGAAGTGTTCAAGAATATTGATCACCGGACCATAGAGATCAACGATGACCTGACCTATCCCGAAGTACCCATCTGTATTTTGGAAGAAGCTTTCTGAACTACCAGAACCCGAAGCATCAAGTTTCTCAAAATTCAGTGGAGCAACCACACAGAAGAGGAAGCTACCTGGGAGCGCGAAGATCACATCAGGACGGAGTTTCCCGATCTCTTCAAATCCTAGGTAATCTTTTTCGTCCTTTTTCAAATCTTGGGATGAGATTTTGTTTAAGGGGGGAAGGTTTGTAACATCCCAAAAATATCAAACTAGAATCATCAAACTCTAATGACCAAAATTAGGGTTAACAACAACTTTTCCAATTAAAGATATGAAAGCATTCATATGTGTGTGCATTAAAATTTGGATTCTTTTAAATTGCCATGATTGTGTGTTTCTTTGCTTGCAGAAGGATTCTTAGGTGAAATAAACATCATCTAAACACTCCCCACACTTTTCCCAAAGACAAATAAATCAAAACAAACAAATTAAGTGAATGGTCACCTTGGCCAATTTAACTCCGATGCCTACTTTGGCTATCTCTAACTTTCAGAACTTAACAGAAACTTGTTTGGATCTTTACAACCCTTGATAGTACTCATAACAAAGTATCAAGGCCCACCTTGTGATCATCCAGAAACATTCAAATACATAGTTTAAATGACAGTTTAAAATTGAATCTATATCATATGGGAAGATCCCACTTTTTCAAAAACCACTCAAACAAGCTCAAGTTTCAAAACCCAAGCATACACAGACTCACCAGCACATGCCTAGCATACCCACCAAAAATCTTTTCAAAATTCAAAACTTGAATTCATGCGGCCATTTCATCAAACACCTTGCATATTCAAATCAACCAAATCACAAACAGTATAGTGTGCAGTGATTCTGGCCTAACTTGTTCCCTCTCTGGACGCCACTAGCCTTAGTAGATCATCTAACCAACTTAACTAATCACTAGCACCACTGTGAGCTTGCCAATGTCATCAATGGTGAACAGCCGAGAGCACCCATGTCACCCCAGTGTGGACAGCAGGCTAGAGGAAGAACTAGCCGTGCCAACCTTGTCTGGGAGGTAGCCCATGCCTCACCGCCCCCTCTTGACCAGCCCTGCCTCGCAGACAGCCAGGACCGCCAGGAACGCCGCGCCCGTGCCGCTGTCGACCATGCCGACCCTCGCCGCAGAGCACACGCCGTTCCCATTTAACCAGACCGCGTTCCGCCCTCGCCGCGTGCATATGTGATCACCACCGTCCAGCAACCCCGTAGACACGCCCGTTCTCCGTCGCGCAGACCATGCGCGTTGTGCGCCATAAAAACTTCCATCGGGCACGCGCAGAGCATCGCAGCGTTCCGACCAATCCGCATCGCCCCACGCCTCGCCACCACATTGTTGAGCTTCGACAGGGAGCACAACACCGTCCCCTATCGTCGCCCATGCCGATAGCCCTCTGTGCCGTCGACCACGACGAGCTCAGCTTGCGCCCATCGGTCCCCTCTCGCCACTATAAATAGAGGCCACCCTGTTGGGGAGGTAACCCCGGATAGGGTAAAGACGGGGAAAGACGAAGAGATTACCCCCCGTCCAGTTTCCGAGTTATATTTCAGGCCAGCCGAGTCTTGTAAAGGTCGGCCAAGATAGGAAGAGGCACGACCGCAACAATAACGACAAAACACTACCGGGCCGAGGTAAGTAGTAACTCGGCCAGGTCGGCTCCTATGATTCTGATGCAGGTGAAGGACAGGCCGAGTTATACGAGGAAGGGCCGAATCATACGAAGCTTGCAGGAGAAGGAGAAGCCCAAAGTCAAACCCCAGTCTTGGAATCTGGGCAGAGCCAAAGACTAAAGACAAATGTGCAGAGCGTCAGAGGGGCAGAAGGAGGTCACGGAGGTGACGGTCCAGAAGCCCGAGGCACGCAGGAGGGGCCCTCTGGAAACTTACCGCAGTAAGAAGGGGGACAGGGAAAGCGGCGCGCCGAACTACTATTTTGGGACAAGCATATTCCACGAATATGCTTGCCTCGTCAGCCCTAAGGGCACCCAAGGTACCCCTTTATAAGGGGAGGTTTGGACCCTGAGGGGAGGATCGATTCTGGGGGCACCGTTAGGCTGGGGAGATTCACATTGTCCCCCTGTAAACAGCTCAAGGAGCACTTGTAACCCATCAAGAGAGAAATAAAGTTCATCACTTTGGCAGCTTGAGTGTAAAGACAGTTGCATCTTCCCTCCCCGGATCCCACTAGCATCCATTGGCCCCATACTTTAGCCTACCCATGGCATCTGTCGTGCCACCACCACGACAGTTGGCGCGCACCGTGGGGCCAGCAGCGGTGCTAGCTGGAGTTGTGATCCGGACGGGAAACTTCATCAACACCGGCGAGCGCGTTGTTTCTGGCTTGGTCCAGAGATTTGGTCTCTGCGACTATGTCAGAGACAATGCAGGGAGCTTCAGGGGGAAAACCCCCCCGCGCAACGGGATCTTCATCGGCCTGGGCGAGCACAGGGTCTACGTCGGCGTCGACATCACCGACATTTATCCTCACCAGGTTGTTGTTGCAGGGGAACCACCTCGAAGCGCGGCGATCTGTCCATCAGGAGAGCATCTGGCAGGCATCGTCGAGGTGATGGTCGCAGCAGGGACTCAGGCGGGAGCAGCATTAGCCGGGTCAAGCAGAGAACCCGCCGCAGGCGCACAGGGTCCGCCCAAGCAGATCACACTGCAAACCGCCGAGGTAATTCCGCCAGTGACAAACCCGGCCGAGCTACATGACACCACCCCAAAGGCACCAAGAGTGAGAGGACCACCTCTGGAGAGACCAGAGAACATTCTTCAGGCAACTATAGAGAACTTAACCACACCTGTAGCGCCGATACTTGATCCGGCAAATGCTCAGGCAGAGTTAGAGGAAACCAGGCAAAAGGTGCTGGTAGAGGCCAAAAAAGTATCAGCCCTGCGGGAATCCTTGAACAGGACCCTTAGAGAATATGCAAAAGCTAATAAGCTTGATATCGCACCCGAGCGGGTGGACGAACTGAGATTAAGAGGAAAGAACCTCATGAATGATATTAACAAAGAGCATGAAGCTCACAGAGCCGAATCAGGCGATTTGGGTTTGCCGAGGTACAGTACCCCGGCGAAAAACCTGAGAGCGGCAAATGCCGCAGCATTGGAATTAGAGGGGTTGACAGGGGAAGCTCGGCAGAAGCAACAAGAAAGAGTGAATGAGCTGGTGCGCATCGCGAACCAGCAAAATGAGGAAATGCTCAAAGCTAACCCGGCAAGACCAGGGGCTTCACGGATGGTTCATTCGGCAGGGGCAGCACCTGCTTTATCTGCGGCAGCGGCATCCTCACCCGGAAACAACGCTAGAAAAGAAAAAGCAGTAACCTCAGGGAAGAGGAACAAACAAATTGTTCCATATGACCCGGCAATAGCTGGAAAGGCGAATGAGAATAGAGGCAATGCAAGCCGAGGTAATAGTGGGGAGAGAAACCATGGCCGAATGGAAAAGGACGGCGGCGGCCGAGATAATGGGGAGCACGGCAGGAAAGAACCCGCAAGAGGCAATCATGAAAACCAAACCCCGGCCGAAGTAAGGAGAGAGGTGCCGCTCAACCCACAACCAAGACATGAGCCTCGGCAGGAAAGAGAAGTGAGGCCAGCTCGCTATAATCAGATGAATGAAAGGTATAACGATGGATATTCCGAGGTAGAATACGCAAACCAGGGTGGAGACAATCACTATGGGATGCAGGATAGAATCCTGTACAGAGATTTGCCAGCGAATGATGCAAGAGTAAAATTGGATCGGTTATACCGGTCCGAGCTATTGGAAGAGCAAGGTCCACCAGGTCCGGCATGTTTTGGACCACGGATCATGGGCGAGCCACCAGTGCCAAATTTTCAGTTAGCGAGAGGCACAAAAACGTACAATGGAAGTACTAAACCACAAGACTGGTTGATTGATTACGCCACCGCTGTGAAGATAGCGGGTGGCAATTTGAGATGGGCTGTACGGTATGTCCCACAGATGTTGGAAGGACCAGCCAGGGTATGGTTAAATAATCAACCAGCTGGCACTATCAACTGCTGGTTAGATTTCGAAGAGATGTTCGTCAGCAACTTTACCAGCACATACAAGAGACCGAATAGACCACAGCAACTAGCCATGTGCAAGCAGAGACCGAATGAAACAGATAGAGAGTTTTTAACTAGATGGTGTAACCTGAGAAACTCATGTGAAGGAGTTATCGAATCGCAAGCGATCGCTTGGTTCGCGCAAGGTTGCCGTTATGGCAGCGTGTTGTGGCAACGCCTGCAGAGAGATATGCCGACCACACTGGCAGAAACTATCAGAATAGCGGACTCCTATGCATTGGGTGACCCAACCCAACCGGAGTTAATGTCGGCAGATCATCGTGAGCAACAAGACCAGTACACGAGAGAGTTGGCCGGGTCATCTAGGCGTGATTTCAGAGGAAGAATAAGAGAAGAGAGGCCGGATTATAGGTATAATTCGGCCCAGGTGGCGGCTGTAGCGCAAGACCAGCCGAGTCACGGAGCAACTCAACGACAGAAAAATGGACCTCAACAGTGGACATCAAGAAATGACGGAAAGAGGCAATGGACCCCAGAGCAAAAGAAGCAATGGCAAGAGAGGCCGAAGTATACGTTCGAATCCATGTTGGATCAGCCATGTAAATTTCACACATCAAACCCATCTAGACCGGCCAATCATACAACCCGGCAATGCGCCTGGATGAAAAGTGCGATGGGGAACCCGGCAGGAGTTCAGGCTCCCCATCAGGTGCAACAGCAGCATCAGCCGCAATTAACTGGAGCAAATACACAGCAACTGATGCTACCGCCCCCTCCCCCGAGGTATGATAACTCGGATCGGAGGGATGCAGTGCATCAAGTAATGAACCAGGGCCAGGACGGAAGGATAAATCCGGCAAATGCTGGACGTAATGATTACAGGGAACATCACCAGTCTTATTGTGTGTTCACGACAGAACAGCAGGACAAGCAGAGTGTGTAGCGCCGGCATATGGAAGTGAATGCAGTTGTACCGGCAGTGCCAAGATACCAGCCATGGTCTGATCAGGAGGTGACCTGGAGCATGAAAGACCACCCCAGAATAATGCCGAGTCCAGGATCATACGCACTTGTGTTAGATCCGACGTTTGTGGGACCAAGCATCAATGTGAAATTCTCAAAAGTACTCATCGACAATGGAAGCAGTATCAATATCATGTACAAAGATACCATGCATAAGCTCGGAATATCACAGAATATGCTGCAGTCCACGAGGACAACTTTCCATGGGATAGTGCCAGGGCTTTCATGTGAGCCCATCGGTAAAGTCCGAGTGGACGTATTATTCGGTACAAGAGATAACTGCAGAGCAGAAAATTTAGAATTTGAGGTGGTCGATCTGGAAAGTTGTTATCATGCTCTACTCGGACGGCCCGCACTGGCCAAATTCATGAGCAGCTGTCATATAGGTTATCTAAAGATGAAGTTACCCGGACCACAAGGGGTGATAACAGTCGCAGGGGATTACAAGAAGTCAATGGAGTGTGCCTCGGCCGGGTCAAATTTGGCCGAGTCATTGGTTATAGCAAGAGAAAAGAAAAGGATTCAGGAGGTAGCAGCCCTCGCACAGTCAGCATAGTTAAGCATGCCGGCACTGTCCAACCCTCATGGCAGTGTTTCTTTTCAACCAACCAAAGAGACGAAAAAATTTCAGATTGATGAGCAATTCCCAGAGCGCACTGTTACTATTGGTGCAGGCCTTGACGCTAAATAGGAAGGCGAGCTCACCAACTTCCTCCGTGAGAATCGGGACATATTTGCATGGTCAACTCAAGATCTGCAAGGTGTGCCGAGGGAGTTGGCTGAGCACTCTTTAAACGTCAGGCCAGGAGCACGGCCGGTGAAGCAACCTCTCCGCCGCTTCGCCGAAGACAGGAGAAAGGTAATAGGGGATGAAATAGCCCGGCTTCTCGCTGCCGGGTTCATCATGGAGGTGCTATATCCGGATTGGTTATCAAATCCGGTGCTAGTAGAAAATAAAAAAGATGACCCCAATGTAGCCATTGTGTGGCGAATGTGTATCGACTACACTAACCTGAACAAGGCGTGTCCGAAAGATCCTTTTCCATTGCCTAGAATAGACCAAGTCATTGACTCGACCGCTGGCTGTGAGCTGTTGTCATTTGTAGACGCGTATTCTGGTTTCCACCAGATACCGTTAAATCCGGCCGATCAAATAAAGACTGCATTTATTACCCCGTACGGGGCTTATTGTTATCGCACAATGCCATTCGGCCTGCGAAATGCAGGAGCAACGTATCAAAGGTGCATGCAAAAATGCCTACATGATCAGATAGGAAAAAATGTACAAGTATATGTGGATGACGTAGTCATCAAAACTAAGGAGAGCAGAACTTTGCTAGAAGATATACGGCAAACTTTCGCGAACCTGAGAAGGTTCCGAATGAAACTTAATCCAGAGAAATGCACGTTTGGCGTGCCGGCAGGAAAGCTACTCGGGTTCCTTGTGTCCAGCCGAGGTATCGAGGCTAATCCAACGAAGATAAGAGCAATAGAAAGAATGGAATTGCCGAGATGTTTGAACGATGTACAAAAATTCACGGGCTGCCTGGCCTCGCTTAGTCGATTTGTATGTCGGCTAGGAGAAAAGGCACTGCCACTTTATCAGCTGATGAGAAAGTCAGACAAATTCGGCTGGACTCCCCAGGCCGACCTTGCGTTTCAGGAATTGAAAAAGATGCTAGTTACGGCACCCATCTTAGCTTCTCCATTATCGAAAGAACCTATGCTACTTTATATAGCGGCTACCAATCGAGTAGTTAATACTATGGTTGTAGTGGAACGACTTGAAGAGGGTAAGTCAGTTCAGAGGCCAGTATATTATCTAAGTGAAGTATTATCCACTTCAAAGCAGAATTATCCGCACTATCAGAAGATGGCCTATGGAGTATATATGTCGGCAAAAAAGCTTAAGCATTACTTTGAAGAGCACCCCATCAAAGTAATATGTGAGGCACCCATAGCCAACATATTGAACAACAAAGATGCAAGTGGCCGAATAGCAAAATGGGCGATCGAGTTATCACCATATGCTCCACAATTTGATAGAAGAGATGCGATCAAATCTCAGGCTGTCGCCGACTTTCTCGTAGACTGGGCCGAAGTGCAGTATGAGCCACCACTGCCAGATCCAAATTACTGGACAATGCATTTTGATGGTTCCAAACTAAGGAACGGTTTGGGAGCGGGAATAGTGCTAACCTCGCCTAAAAAAGATCAGTTGAAATATGTACTGCAAATACATTTTGCCGCATCCAACAATGTAGCTGAATATGAAGCACTAGTTCACGGATTGAAAGTGGCAAAAGAAATTGGTATACGCCGAATCCTATGCTACGGTGATTCGGATCTAGTAGTGCAGCAAGTATCAGATAATTGGGACGCGTTAGATGCTAATATGGCTTTATACAGATTCCATGTGCAAAAAATCAGTGGATATTTTGAAGGATGTGAATTCCACCACATACCACGAGCAGAAAATGACGCTGCCGACACATTGTCAAAATTAGGATCAACCCGGCAATCAATTCCGCCAGGTATTGCCCTGGAGCACCTCAGGAAACCATCAATAAACCCATCACCAGAGTCCGAATCAATCTTTATCCCAGCAAGTTCTGCAGAGAATCATACGCCAATGGAGGTAGATCCGCAGAAAGATTCGGAATCCCTAAAGAGAGGGACAGCCGAGGTAATAGCAATCATGGAGAGAGCTGAGGTATATACGTCGGCAGAAAACATGGAGATAGACAGGGGATCACTGCAGAAAGGGTAACGCCGATATGGGCGCAACCCATATTTTCGTATCTAAAAGACGCGATATTGCCGAGTAATGAAGTATTAGCCAGACAAACCATCAGAAGAGCAAAAGCTTATACAATCATAAACAATGAGTTATATAAGAGAAGCGTAACAAACATATTGCAGAAGTGCGTGAGTTCCACAGAAGGTCAGGAAATCCTTCTAGACATACACCAAGGAGAATGTGGGCACCATGCCTCATCTCGCGCTTTAGTAGCCAAGGCTTTCAGGCATGGATTTTACTGGCCAACGGCGTTAAAAGAGGCAGAAGAATTAGTTAAGAAGTGCAATGGGTGTCAGAGATATGCAACCAGAGTACATATACCGGCGGCCGAGTTGAAAACAATACCCATCACGTGGCCATTTTCCGTATGGGGTTTAGACATGGTGGGACCTTTCAAGCCGAGAGAGAGGAGGAATGACCCACATTTTGGTTATGGTAGACAAATTCACAAAGTGGATTGAGGTAAAACCAATCAAAAAGTGTGATGGGCACACAGCAGTGAAATTTCTCAAGGATATCATCTTAAGATACGGATACCCACACAGCATTATTACGGATAATGGCACAAACTTTGCAGAAGGAGCTTTCGCTAGGTTTTGCCGAGAGAAGCACATAAGACTAGATATTGCCTCGGTGGCTCACCCAGCATCCAATGGACAGGTGGAAAGGTCTAATGGACTGGTGCTATCAGGAATAAAACCACGACTTGTTGAACCTTTGCAAAGGTCGGCAGGATGTTGGATCGAAGAAATCCCAGCCGTGTTATGGAGCCTTCGCACTACTCCGAATAGGTCAACAGGTTACACTCCATTTTTTCTGGTGTACGGGGCAGAGGCCGTGCTCCCAACCGACATAATGTATGACTCGCCAAGAGTTACCCAGTACACAACCTCGGAGACAAATGAGATAGCTCGGCAAGATGCCGTAGACCTGTTGGAAGAAGCCAGAGAGTTGACATTGTCACGATCGGCTATTTATCAACAGAACTTACGGCGGTATCACAGCAAGAAAGTGAATCCAAGAGTATTCAAAGAAGGAGATTTGGTCCTCCGACTAGTGCAACGCACGGCCGGCATGCACAAGTTGTCACCCCCATGGGAAGGACCATTTATTGTGAGCAAAGCATTGCACAACGATGCATATTATCTGATCGACGCCCAGTCCCCTGGAGAGAACAAGGCAGACAAAGCTGGTGAAGAAACGAAGCGCCCCTGGAATGTGGCTTTACTTCGGCCGTTCTACTCGTAGCACTGTATCTCAAGGTCAAAGTCCAATAATGTATTTGAACCTCGGCACCCAGTGTAGTCACTCGGGGACTGCCATAGGTTACGTTATTTCGCATTATATGTTTGAACCTCGGCACCCAGAGTAGTCACTCGGGGACTGCCATAGGTTATGTGATTTCGCATTATATATTTAAACCTCGGCACCCAGAGTAGTCACTCGGGGACTGCCATATGTTATGTGATCTCGTATTATATGTTTGAACCTCGGCACACAGAGCAATGACTCGGGGACTGCCATGTGTTATCCGAATTTAGCGTGAAATTAGTACTTCGGCACCCAGAGCGGTAGCCCGGGGACATCTATATGTTATTTCCACTTTATCCTATGCACTGCACGTCGGCATCCAGAGCAGTAGCTCGGAGACCGATATATGATATTTCCATTTTGGTCCTATATGCTATATGTGATGCTTTGATCGTTTAGAACAATGCCAAGGTAATGATTAGCTTTTTAATAGAAAGAAGCGTCAAAACTTGGTGCTCAAAATAAAAATAGCAAAAATTTCGTGTAAGATTGGAAACCCATACCTAGAGCAAAGGGCTAAAACTAAGAAACACGAAGCCAGACGCACATCCCAAAAGGGAAAAATGTCAAACAATCAAAGCCAGAATTCGGATAGGCGAGATCATGTAAAGGACATGATAGCATCTACAAGCGTACATATCCCGGAAGCATACAGCAAAAGAAAATTGTCATTACACAAAGCGAACAGAGGTTTTTACGCACATTATACGCCTGGCATACCAAGGAGAAAAACAAATTTAAAGGTCCTTGGCGGGGGAGGCAGTGACTGGGTCAGGAACTGGGCAGTCCGAGGTAGGCGCTGCTTCGGCAGAGGTCGCCTCACCTTCCACTGAACCAGGCACGACTTCGGCAGAAACCCGAGGCTGTTGAGGAGCATCAGTTTGTGCAGTGGAATGCCCAGTACCCTTGGAAGAGGATCGTGCATCACCGTTGCCGTCCGAGCTTGAACTGGAGTCGCCAGAGGAGGCAGAATCATTGTCCGATGCATCCTCTACTGCAACCTCGTCCTCCGGGTTCGGCAGGAAACTCGGACCTTCAATCCAGGTATGCACGTCGGCATACTCAACAAGCTGGAAGGCACGAGCTTGCCGAAGAACAACAAAGGCGGGGTCTTCAACCCAGCGGGAGCCTGTGCGCAAGTTCCTCAGGATATCAAGGGAGATGTCTTCATACCAGGACATAATAACAGTAAGGGCCATATCCGCGCCTGCCCGCCCAGCTGATTCCCTCCAAAGACTTAGCTGTTTTTCAGATTCGTTCAATCTGGTCACCAGCAACTCAATCTCGCGGATATTAGGTGCCCCAGAAGTATTCGGCCAGAGAGCATGATAAGCTCGGATAGCGGCTAGCACCAAGTCCCTGCCCATAACTTTCATCGGACCAAGGGTAGCGCCCACAGCGACCAAGAAATCTTCTAATTCATACTCAAAGTCCATATCAGTAGGGAGACCTCGGCGCGCACGAGCAGCAAGGACTGCCTTAGAGCTCACAGGCTTAGCTTCTGGGAAATGACCTGCATGAAACTCGAACGCGTCAGGAAATAGCAAAGACGGAGAAAAACATAAGCCAGCCATGATAAGAAACTTACAATGAATATAACTCAACATCATCTGGAGGTCTTTAGCCCAAATACCCTTGCTCTTCTCAAAAGAAGCAATTTCCTCGCCCATTCCCCGAGTTTTTAACTCGGCAGCCTCCAGGAGCTCCTTATTCTTCTATAGCTCCAGAGCCAGCCGATTCTTCTCTTCAGAAAATTCCTGGTCGATTTTTTCTAGCTCGGATTTCTGAGAAAGCTTAAGGGCCTCCACCTCGGCGCTCAGGCGAGCTATCTTATCATTTTTCTCTTTTAGCAGCGCCGAATGAGCGACACCTTCATCTAAAAAATGCAACGTCACGTCAGACATCGGCGTGCAATACAAAAGGTTTGTATCTCGACCTTGCCAAGGCCAAGCAAAGTAAAAGAAACTAGATGCATGTTTCAGAAAGGGATAAGTACAAAGGTAGAGAAAAAACTGACCTTCCAATTTCTTGACCTTTTTCTCAAGATGGATGTTCAAGTTATTGATATCACCTATTAACGCATAAAGTAAGTCGGCATTACAAATGTGAAATAATGACAATATCAGAAGTAGCAAGGAGAACGGTCGAATTACCTGTCTTTTTCACAACAGGGAGAACTTTCTCATATTTCTCTTGCAACTTCCTGTGCGAGAAAAGCAGTCGCTGGAATTCGGCAGTTCGCCGATCATGAGCAATCTGAGCAATAGAGCAAACAATAAGTGGATATTCAAAGCTACAGCAGATCCGAGTTAAGCAAGAGTTTAACCCGGATCTAGGTGGCTGGATATTCGAAGTTACAGCAGATCCGAGTTAAGCAAGAGCTTGACCCGGATCTAGGTGGCTGGATATTCAAAGCTACAGAAGATCCGAGTTAAGCAAGAGCTTGACCCAGATCTAGGTGGCTGGATATTCGAAGTTACAGCAGATCCGAGTTAAGCAAGAGCTTGACTCAGATCTAGGCGGCTGGATATTCGAAGCTACAGCAGATCCGAGTTAAGCAAGAGCTTGACCCGGATCTAGGTGGCTGGATATTCAAAGCTACAGAAGATCCGAGTTAAGCAAGAGCTTGACCCAGATCTAGGTGGCTGGATATTCGAAGTTACAGCAGATCCAAGTAAAGCAAGAGCTTGACCCGGATCTAGGTGGCTGGATATTCGAAGTTACAGCAGATCCAAGTAAAGCAAGAGCTTGACTCAGATCTAGGCGGCTGGATATTCAAAGCTACAGCAGATCCGAGTTAAGCAAGAGCTTGACCCGGATCTAGGTGGCTGGATATTCGAAGTTACAGTAGACCCGAGCTAAGCAAGAGCTTAACTCAAGTCTAGATGGCTGAATATTCAGAGCCACAGCAGATCTAAGTTAAACAAGGACTTAACCCGGACTTAGGAGACTGGATACCTCAAGGAGCAGCTAGACGCTTAGCAAAGTATAAGATAAGTCTACTCGGAGACAAATCCGAACACTAAACTAAGCTGGGTTGGATACAGCATGATAAAAACTTCCAAGCGATTAACAAGTTACTCACTTTCAAGTTTCGGGGACTAGTGCATATATATGGAATAGTCAAGACAGAATATTTACCTCGTTCATCTTGTTACTGTCCAAAACAATCTTGGCAGCTTGATCCAAACGGCTGCTGATGTCGGAAAGCTGAAAGGGCTGATTCATGGGATTACCCTCAAATTGATCAGCCGCATTCCAGTTATTGGCATACTCCACCAGCGAGCCGAGGCTTTTCCCACTAGACGTCCGGGTTAAAACTTTACCCCGGACATGCTCTGTAACCACGGCGACCGCAGGACTCTTATGAAGAGCAAGTTGGGAGCTAGCGGCCGAGGTAACAGGAGCCTTGGTGGGAGCAATCCCTTTGCGCAGCACGTCGGCAATATTAGGCTGGGAAGAGCCAGCAAGGCCTTTTTGAGAGATGGAGACTTTGGTGGAAACGATCTTCTTTGCCTTAGAGGTACCAACAGGAGCCGATACCTCGGTAATAGGAGCAGCAGGGGTCACGGTCGGAGGAGGCGCCGCCGGAGTAACGACCTTCTCGGCCGGGGCAGGAGCTGCTGTGGAGAGTACTGGAGCAGATTGAGGCTCAGAAAAAGCGCTGGGGCGTGCAAGAGGGGCAACGGGGTCAACGGAGACCTCGGAAGGCCGAGTAGAATCGATGTCGGCAAGAGGAGGTTCAGGCAAATCACTATGAGGGGGCGACGGACTCAGAGCAGGAGAAGCCGAACGGGCAGGACTAGGAAGCCTAGTATCATCAACAGGCGGAGGAGGCGGCCGACTAACAGGGCTGGTCATACTGGGACCGCCAGGTTTAACGGAAAGAGGAGCGCTGCAAAAGCAAAAAGAAAAAAAGAACGTAAGCTTGGAAAGCAAAAAAGAGAGGAACAAGAAATACGGGGAGATAGAGATTACCCAGCAACTCCTGGCATGGCCTTGCGCCGAGGAGGATTCGGTGCGGATTTCTTTACTCGTTTCCTGGGAGCCGCGTCCGGGGCACCAGCAGGAGCCCCACGTTTCCCCAGGTAGCTGGGGGCCGCGAATCAAGAGGCTCGGCGTCATGAACCTGACCGGCCGGATTAGCTGGGAAAGCAGAAGCCGGAAATGCATAAGAAATAGGCATTGCGGCAACTACCTCAAGGACTTGAACCTCGTCCGAATCACCTTCCTCCTCGTGGGCCGAACTCTTGCCACGAGCGCGGGTCGGAGCGGAATCCGACTTAGGAACGAATTCCTCGGAGTCCGGCTCCCCAACATCCGGAGTACTCCGATCAGCAGTCCACGGGAGCGACAAGACCTCGGCATCCTCGTCCTTCTGCTTCGCGAACCGCTGTGAGGCGAGAAAGGAAATGTTAATCCAGAAAGTTAAGAAAATAAGAATAGATCAAAGCATGAACAGTTAAACTTACTGCAGGAGGAGGATGCTCGCGAGTATACGGCTTTAATCCCCAGGTCCAGTCTTTAGGCATCTCCGTCTTAAAAATAGCTCGGACGCGCTTGTAGACGAGGTAGTGGTCCAGCTCGACGGTCGAGACTCGGTTGGGATCGAGTGGACCACTCATATAGCAAAGTTTATGAGTCCTTTTCTGGAGCGGGCAGATTCGGCTACTGATGAAAGTAGCCATCAAGTCCTCACCGCTTAACCCGGCCCGTATCAGCTCCTTGAGCCGAGTCTCGAAGAGCTCGGCCACCACGAGACCCCTCCTTGGATTGTAGGTCCAATTCACCTTGGAGGGCAGGCCAATGGAGAAAGCAGGGAGCCGAATCCTATCTTCAATTCCTCTATTCTTGACATAGAAAAAAGATCTGTGCCATTTCTTGCACGACTCTAACCCAGTGACGCGGGGAAACACAAATTGCCTCCGAGGTGTGATAGAGGCCGCCCCGCACTGAGTGAGCAATTTCTCGGAGGGATGCAGAGATTTATCAGGGACGACATTAGACCGAATCTGAAAGAACTTCGACCAGATGTGCACCGATGGCCAAAGGCCGAAGTAACCCTCTGAAGCAGAAACGAATGCAGAGAGAGAAGCGATAGCATTCGCAGGGAGATGATGCGGCTGGAGGCCGAAGTAATCAAGAAAATCCCTCGCGAAATCGCTGAGAGGGAGACCAAAACCACGGGAGAAGTGCGACATGAAGACGACAAACTCACCCTCCCTGACTTCAGGAGATAACTCGTCGCCGGGTAAACGACAAGAGACCTCGGCGGGGATCCTACGAGTTCGAATAAGCCACTCGATTTCCCGCCGAGTAACTGAAGAACCCTGCCACGAGCCTCGCTCGGGCCCAGAGACAGCGTCGTCTTCCTCTACCATGGCGCCGCTAACAGAACTAGACATGACCTCGCCGGAAAGATCGCCGAAGGAGAAACTGACGGCGGAAGAAAACTTAGAACTACGAGGCCCCGTCGCGGTTCTACGCGACAGCGGCGGCGGAGAAGAAGTACGGAACCGCGGCGCAGAAAGGAATGGAAACAAGGAGATCTAGGGGGAGACCAAGACGGTGAAACCGAGGGAAACTCACCAGCAATGACACCGGGGCTAATGAGCGCGGTTGACGCTGGCCGAGCGCGCGGCGGAACCTTCGCAGTCAGAAGCTGTGAGGGATGCGCGGCGGCGGAGCTGCAAACGAGCGCGAGGAGAGGAAGCGAGGAAGAGAAGGTGCGGGCAAGCGATTGGGGGAAAGTGAGACCCCCAAGAGCCGCGCCCCCCTTTTTGTAACCAACGCTCCTGCGCGGAGGTAGGATCGTGCGTGCGGTTGCAGATCGTGTAGACGGTGGGTGATGCACCAACGCACGACGCTGAATGGAACCACACCAGGGGCCGCACAATAGCATAGAGGGCCACGATCCCCAAGGAGACGGTTCACGAGGCGTCGCAGCGCCAGCGCGTCAGCGCAGCGAGTGTTAACTGTAGCCTGACAATAAACAGAGAGGAGGAACAAAAAACTAGAAAATCAATGATGGGAATGACACGTAGGACGAGGCGTACGAGAGAAGGACGGGAATACCCCGAACGGAGAAGGAATGACTCGGAAACAGAACAGAAGAAGGGTGATGAAACTGATATGACCCGGCCGAAATTATCAGCAGGGCCATATCAGCTTCGGGGACTAATGTTGGGGAGGTAACCCCGGATAGGGTAAAGACGGGGAAAGACGAAGAGATTACCCCCCGTCCAGTTTCCGAGTTATATTTCAGGCCGGCCGAGTCTTGTAAAGGTCGGCCAAGATAGGAAGAGGCACGACCGCAACAATAACGACAAAACACTACCGGGCCGAGGTAAGTAGTAACTCGGCCAGGTCGGCTCCTATGATTCTGATGCAGGTGAAGGACAGGCCGAGTTATACGAGGAAGGGCCGAATCATACGAAGCTTGCAGGAGAATGAGAAGCCCAAAGTCAAACCCCAGTCTTGGAATCTGGGCAGAGCCAAAGACTAAAGACAAATGTGCAGAGCGTCAGAGGGGCAGAAGGAGGTCACGGAGGTGACGGTCCAGAAGCCCGAGGCACGCAGGAGGGGCCCTCTGGAAACTTACCGCAGTAAGAAGGGGGACAGGGAAAGCGGCGCGCCGAACTACTATTTTGGGACAAGCATATTCCACGAATATGCTTGCCTCGTCAGCCCTAAGGGCACCCAAGGTACCCCTTTATAAGGGGAGGTTTGGACCCTGAGGGGAGGATCGATTCTGGGGGCACCGTTAGGCTGGGGAGATTCACATTGTCCCCCTGTAAACAGCTCAAGGAGCACTTGTAACCCATCAAGAGAGAAATAAAGTTCATCACTTTGGCAGCTTGAGTGTAAAGACAGTTGCATCTTCCCTCCCCGGATCCCACTAGCATCCATTGGCCCCATACTTTAGCCTACCCATGGCATCTGCCGTGCCACCACCACGACACACCCCCAGCCGAATTGAGCACACCATTTCACTCCCCTCTCCTCACTGATTGTTCCACCCCATTCCCGGAGCAAGGCGAGCAGCGCATCGCCAGAATTTGGCCGGAGCCCACCGCTGCTGGAGAAGAAGGGAGCCAGCGATTGGAGCCGCCCCAGGAGAAGCTGCCGGTACCAGGAGGTTCGCCGTCGTCGACTTCGTCGTTCGCCCGCATCGCCGACCCTTGCCTGAGCCCCGGTGAGCCCCCAACGACCCCCACCTGCTGCGTTAGGGTTCTGTATCGCTGGCGCCGCCTGGCATGGATGATGAGTAGCAGCCATTCGATTAGACTTAGATTGCCCCGTACCGCTTCGCGTTTAAAGAGCCACTGACTGGTGGAACCCCCCTGTCAGTTGCGCCCCGCGCCGCGGAGTGACACTGGGCCGGCCCATTAGCAGTTCCCGCGCAGCCCAGTCGTTTGAATTTGGATTTTTCATTTTCATTCAAACACAGTTCTGTACCTAGTTTCAAAAATCAACCCAGCTCGATTTAGTGAACCAAATTTAATGAAACCAATTTTGTTAGAAAGGTCTGGAAATGCTGAATCCAAGCCCGTTGGATTCAAATCATTTGGATCTGTAGATCAACCTTGGTAAAAATAACAGGGCAGAAGCTTTTCTGCATTGAACCATTTTTCAAATTTAAACCATAATAGCTTTTGAGTTGATTCCAACTCTCAAAAATCACATTTGATCATACCTTTCAGTATATAGAAAAACATATGGGTTTACTTACAGAAATAATGTTCAAGTAATAAAAGGATGCCACATAGGAATTTCTAGTCATTTATTATTATTTAAAATAAAAGGTTAAATCTTATTAAATTGTGACACCACTTTAAATCACATTCCCATGTACTGAAATGGGTGGTGATGACATGTGTCAACATGATCCCATGTTTGGTTTGGAGAATATTAAATCTTAAGTAGTTTTTCAATGAGTAGAAATTATTTTTCTAAAAATAAAACCAATAAGACAAATGCTTTAATCTTGTAATATTAGTGATGATGCTAGATCATCTATAACCCTTGTGTGTGTGATGATTGAAAGTAGTTAAGTATTGTTTGGTGATTGTGTACCTCGTATTTATTCATAGACGCTAGTACCGACCAAGGATACGTGGAGGAAGGAGGATACTACGAAGAAGAAGCCGAGGAGAACTTCAACCACTGTTCTGCACAAGGCAAGACTAATACTACTAGTTGATTGAGCAAGCTAACACTTGCAAGATACTTTACCTATGCAAGCCAATACTTGCAAGCTAACACTTGCAATTATGAGAGTTAATTAACCTATGCAATGCACTAAGCATGCTTGGTTAGACACATTTGATGATACCCAATCCTAGTTTTTTTTGCAAGCTTCTACTTTATTTCTTTATCAAAGCTATTTACTTAGAGCTTACTTAAGTGAATTGTAGATTCTAGAAAGATAATTGAAGGTTGCATAAAGAGCATAAAACTTGGCCTAAGCTAGATAATCTTTATGTCATCCTAAGGCATGAGATTGAACTTAGTTAAACTCCACTAGTTTACCACCCCTCATTAGTACTTACCCCCACTTGTAGATTCTAGTGCTAAGCATAAAACTTGATCAACATTAGATGGGAATACTTGATGAAAATGGTTATGAAAACCTTGGAATGATGGATCATTCTATTGAGATGTTTTGACATGTGTTTCCGAACACCAGATGATTTTTGGTGATGAAAATGTTGAGGCATGAGCCTTAGCCCTTTATAAAACTAATGGTTGTCTGGATGCGATACCATTCCAATTTTACCGTACAACCACAATACCCGATAATTGGGTAGGTCTTGACTGGAAACTTATATACCTTAGTATTGGTTCCCTCACGGCCAAGGTCTGAGCTGAGGCTACCTTGTGAAGATTGTCCACCTGTGCAATACCCAAGATGACAGTTGGTCATGGTTGGGAGGCCAAACTCACATGAGAGGTGCTTATACTAGGGCATGTAATTGAAAGGTTAGGATTGATTATCCGCATACTGAGTATGGTGAATTCAGGATTTGTTCCTGATGGATGTATCGAATGTTGTGGTGAAAGTGTACAATCTCTGCAGAGTGTAAAACTATTCGAATATCCGCGTCCGCGGTTATGGACAGTTGGAGTGGCCATACTGTTCCCCCGTCAGATGTTTTCAAAATGACTTGTGAAATGGATTGAGATTTTGATTTGACCACAACAAAGTTGTGATATGAAATACAAGTTCCCACTTAGGCGTTATACAACTTCAACTAGCATTCTTTGCTTCCGAACTTAGTAGAGGTAAATCTGGCTTTTTGCAAAACAATCCTAGAGCTTAGTGTCCTACTACAAAACCCCCCTTCACTTTTTAGTATTAGTTTGCGAGTACTTAAAGTGTAGTCATGGCTTTGTCCCTGGCTATTCCCGTGGCCAGACTATGAAGAGGAGTACCTGGAGGATGGAACCCAGGAAGGTTACGACAACTAGGATCTTCTCCCATCGTCAGCATTGCCTGTGACCCCAAAGATGGAGCTTCGCCAATGCTACCGTTATTATTACGTATTTCCGCTGCTTGAGTTGTATTAAGAACTGGATCATGAGATCCTTATTTGTGTAAGGCCTTATGTATGGTTTTTAATGGATGATGTCCTGTGGTATCCAATTCTGTTATGTCTCGCAAAAATGGTAATCCTGGGATTGCGATGTATGGCATAACATGCATCTGGGATTAAAAATCCGGGTGTTGACAATCACCCTCAAATCGTTCTAGACCAAGCACGCTTAATCTCAGAATTCTTTTCAGATGAGCTTTCAGAAAAGAAGTTTCAATTTGTTGGTATGAATATCCTATCAATCCTTGCGCCAGGATCTCACACGGGTGAAAACCTAATTTCTTTGTGATGTTTTAAACACTTTGGATGTGATGTTATTTTGGTTTTTCATGATATTGTTTGCAACAAACATTTTAAAACTGTGAAATTGGGCCAAATCGGGGAACAATAAGATTTGGGAGGGGTGCCTTTGGGTTTCATAGATGGACCGAGGATGGACAACAGTCCTCCTTGCCTCCAAATCGGACAAAAGAGAACACAAAGGGAACCGAATTTGGAGAGACCCGTTGGAGGTGCTCCTGCTATTGTCATGTCACATCCTGAAATTATCTTAATTTTGGAATGTGAAATAAATAAAATAAGTTTGATTAATTGTTTGACTTTGTTGAAAAATCTCGAAAAACAGAAACTTTTTGAATTCAAAATCCTCTCAACCTTGAATTCAAAACCTTATATTCTTTGGTTATGACCTAAGTATACATATAGGAAAAAGGGCATGGATTGATTATGGATTGTAGAATTGGCGTGCAAGATTTCAAAATACAAAATCATTAAGCATGCATGACCATCATTGCATATAAACCCTAAGAAGGAAATAGTATTGTCCAAAAAGGATTATCCAATACACTAAATGGGATTTCCCAATTTCTAAGTACAACCTTGAGCTATGGCTTTGTCCATAGTAACAATTAAGAAATAGAATTCATAAATGATATATATTTACAAATATCCATTTTATAAAACCATAGATTTTGGTTGGTGGATTTTGGAGATTAAATGGAAAAGATATGAATTATATAAAAGGAAAGGAATAAAAGAAATGAGGTAAAAGCCCTATAAACCAAACTCAATTAGTTGAAATATTTGAAATGGACAGAAAAGAGGTATATTCTTGTCTTAAAATAATTCTTGCAAAATTACAATTTTTTAGAAATTTACTTTGTGTAAATTGGATACCTAAAACAAAAACTAGAAAAGAAATACTAAACAGAAATTCAGAAAAAAAAATAAAGGAAAAAAAGAAACCTAAACCTAACAGCTGGACCTGGCACAGGCCCAACCGATCCAGCTCCTCCTCTCCCCTATCCACCGCCCGTGGGCATGAAGCAGCAACACCGCAGAGGCCTGTGGCCTGCCCAACAGAAAGCTCGCACCCTTTCCCTCTGCCACTGACCGCTGGGCCCCATGCCATCGTCTTCCTCCTATGGATGGAGAGACCGCATCATGAACGGGTTCGATCCCGAACGGGGAAATCCAGATTTTTGCGTCGATTTGTTGCCCTTCTCCACGATAATCTTCATATAAATACTGCAGGCATCTTTTCCCTCGGTGTTTTTGCAATTTCCCAAACCGTAGCCTCCACCATCAAGCTCCCGATCTGTCGCCGCTGTCGTGGGAATGGTCACGGCAGACGCTGCAATCGGCAGCGAGTAGTAGAACGAGGGGCAAGGGAGGCCAGCCATCTGCGGTGCGAGATGAGGGCAAAGACACAGGGTTTACCCAGGTTCGGCCCCCCGGAGGGTAAAGACCTACTCCTGCTAGATTGTATTAGGGAGGTGTTACAATGGACGAGCTCGGCGGCTAGGCGGCGAGTCGCTTAGGTATACGAGGGAACGTGTCTCTACTCACCCCATAGGGAGGTTTATATAGGCTCACCTCCCCTAGGGTTTACATATCTCAACCGATTCGGTTACAGCTTCAGTAGTCGTTTAACCTAGTCTGACTGGGCCTATCTACTCGCCTGGGCCTTCAGCTTCCAGTCGCTCGGTACCTTGCTGGGCTTCAATCCACTCGCCGTTCTGCAGGCCCACTCGCCAGCCCTCGGGCCAGTCGGAAACGTCCTGCTGAGTATACCCCAGTAGGCGTATCCCCATCAGTAGTCCCCGAGGCCGTCGTCGATTGGGCGTAAGTGGCTGCTGGCACTCGGAGTATACGGCTTCAGAGTAGGCATCCAGTCAAATCGTCGGCGGGCTCCTGTATGAAGGAGAAAGTCCGGTGAACCTAGTCGCGTCTTGGGCGAGTCGAGTCGGCGGATGCGGTCGTGATGATTGACCTAGCGAGCCGAGTGGCTGGAGTTGGACCGTCAGGCGTGGTCAAACTAGCCGTTGGGGTAATCCAACGGTAACTTTCGGCGTAATCATCGCGCGGTAACGGCCCCCTGATTTGGCGGGTAACTCCCGCTATATAAGAGGAATGGCAGGCAATCATAGAGCCAACTGCCCACCACTTCTTCCGAGTGCACGCATTTTCCTTCCTTTGCTCCGCGATCCAATCGACCCGAAATCCTCCGACCTCCAACCAACCTCTCGGCTATGGCCCTTCCCACCGAACCATGGGGCAGGTCCAAGTGCACGAGGGCGCAGCTGGCCTCTTTCGAGGAGGCTGGAATCCTGCGAGCCGGCTGTTGGCGTATCCCCGCAGCCGGAGAAACGACCCCAAACCCGCGAGAGAGGGAATTCGTCTGTTTCACCAGTCATCTCGAGCGGGGGCTAGGGTTTCCCACGTCTTTGTTCTTCCGGCGTTTTTGCGCCTACTACGGGATCCAGCCTTCAGATCTGGGTCCCCACAGCATTGAGCAGCTCGCCATCTTCGTGGCGTTCTGCGAGTGCTACTTGGGCTGCCGGCCCTACTTTCTCTTGTGGCAGGATCTGTTCCATGGACGGATCAGCCGCGAGGAGGCAGGCGGCCCAATGCTAGCCGCGGGCGGCTTGACGTTCCAGCTCAAGTCCAAAGCTTCTTTCTTCGATCTGATGCTACCCGCCAAGGCAGCGAGCGACTGGAAGAAGTCATGGTTCTACGTGGCCGAGGCGACCCCAGAGGACGAGGTGGCGATCCCGCGGTACTCGGCCAATCGTTCCGAGTCGCGCCATCACCAAGTCGGCAAGCTCCCCGACGACCAGCGGATGGTCGTTGACGAGATGCTCCAGGCCATCCGTGGTCTGAAAAAGAAGGGCCTTCAGACGATAAACTTGTACAATTGCTGGCTTGGGCGACGGCTCGTTCCACTCGCCCAACGCGACCACTACATGTATCAGTACACGGGCCGGGGAGACTCGACGAAGGCCTGCCTCAACGAGTGGAAGCTGGAGGATTATCTCCCAGCATTGAAGAAGATCACCCAGGCGGTGTACCTGGATGCACAGGCCGGGGTCGCCCCCTACACCGCGAAGCGTCCGGCTCCAACGGTAATTTCTTTACCTTGTTCGCAGTCGCAGCGTATGCAGTCGCGGTAATTCTGATTCTGTTTTGTATTCATCGCAGCTATTCCAAGTGGTGGAAGGGTGGCTCCCACCTTCTGATGATGAGAGCCCGGGGCCATCCGCCCAGGACATAGGCGAATCGCCACCCGCGAGGGGCAACGATTACGACGAGGACGAGTCCGAAGAGGAAATCGCCCCGCTGGTCCGAAAAACCCGCGGGCAACGTCAGCGCGAAATCGAAGCGAGCAGAAGCCTCGAGCGTCATGATGACGACGACGAGCTCCCAGAAACCACCTCGCGCCGCCAGGCCACTCCTTCGAAGAAGAAGAAGAAGGGAAAGGAAGCGAGGGCCCCCCGAAGAGGGAAACGAAGCCGTCGAGGATGGCCTCGCCGCCGCACTCGACGAGCAGCTCCGATGCTTCCAGCTCGGCCGGTGACGGCGCGCCCCCAGCGACAACCATGCTAGACACGCCGACCGTGGAAGTGCCGCTGGCCTCGATGCCTCCGCCGTTCGCGCCGGTCTCTGGGCTAGGGAAGGCTCCGGCTGCGGCGACTTCGCCTCGCAGGGAGGTTCCGATTGTGGCGGCTTCGCCCCGCAAGGAGGCTCCGGCTGTAGAGGCTCCAATTCGCGAGGAAGCCCCCGCCGAGGGTGTCCCAGAGGCGCCAGCCGCGGCCTCAACGACGAAGAAGCCGTCCGTGTCTTGGGCACGCGACGTCCTGGAACTGGGGCTCAGTCGCCAACTGGGCCCCGAACTGGAAAAACCGGCCGGCCTTCGTACAGGGCTACGTTTCATCCCAGTCGCCAAGTGAGTGCGCTCACCCTTCCCTATTGTTCATAACTATTTCGATTGTCTTTATTGATTCGATTGATGTGCAGGACCGGAGTGAAAAAGATGGGCCACCCGACCGTGGCCCAGGTACCCTCCGCCGCTAGCGAGGAGGATCCTTCCCGTAAGAGGAAAGCGGACGAGGTCGTCGCCTCAGCGGATGGCAGCAAGAAGGCCAAGGGCGACGACATCGTCACTGTCTCTGACGACACGGCGGTCGCGCCGGCTGGACCCGCGGTGGAGGCAGCCGCGTCTACGAAGGAGGGCGTTTCCTTGCCTAGAACGGAGGAGGCGACTTCCTTTGGAGCGGGTGCCTCTATCGCTACCTTCCCCCGCTTCGTGACCAAGGCGGCCACGGCGAGCGGGGCTGCGCCCCCGAGCCTCGCTCCAGGGACCGCCGATGCTGAAGTCGACCAGCGTCGTGGGCACACGCCAGCGTTGCTTGCGTCCGTGGACGCGATACAACTCCATGGCATGCTTGGTGCAGCCATCCAGGTACATCCAGTCCCCGAGGATCAGGTCGGTGCTTTGCAGCGGCTTGATTCTTATAATTTCTCGTCTTTTATTTTCGCATCCAGTCCCCGAGTGCGCACGCGCTAAATTTTAGCGGGTGGGCACTTAGGAATTTCTTGATCGCCAGTCCCCGAGTGCGCACGCGCTAAATTTAGCGGGTGGGCACTTAGGAATTTCTTGATCGTCAGTCCCCGAGTGCGCACTCGCTAAATTTCAGCGAGGGTACTTAGGAATTTCTTGATCGCCAGTCCCGAGTGCGCACTCGCTAAATTTCAGCGGGTGGGCACTTAGGAAGTTCGTTTTTACTGACTTTTTGATGATATGCAGGGTCTGCAGCTTGAGTCGGCGGACGACGATTGGCCGCGAAACAGCATGCTGAGAAGGAGCTGGCCACCATCCAGGAGGCGAACAAAGAGCTTCAGGCTGTTGCTGCGAAGGCAGAGGAAGCTCGCCAGGAGCTTGTCCCTGCTGGTAGTGGTGGTGGCGGCGCGATCTGCTCTGGGTGCTGCTGAACAGCGGTCGCCGACCTCGAGCGCGAACTGCGGGGGAGCGAGAGAAGAAGCGAGCTCGGCGGACGGGCGAGCTAAGGCGCCATTGCGCCGCGGCGGAGGATCGCAAGGTGTCGGAAGTCCTTATTGCTGGGCTTCAGGACGACCACACGTCGCTTCAGTGCTTCATCACGGGACTCGCCTGCCCGTTTCTTGGTGAGTGCATCTTCCCTTTCTGTTAGTTGTGGTTTTGTGGTGTCCGTCGTACTCATCATTGTCTCCTTCTCGCAGGTCGCGTTATTGGTAGCCAAGAAGAAGCGAGCTCGCTCGACGCGAGGCAGTGCGTAAGCATGCTCGTCGACTCGGCGACGCTGTCGGCGACGTGCATCCGCGCCTACTTCAAGAAATGTCGCCCACGGAGGTTATTACCAGCGACCTTGTTGATTGAGTGTGGGAATATTTGGAGAAGGCGCCCGCGGTCGTTGAGTTCATGACGCGGTCGGCGTTTCGGCGTGGAGCGTCGACAACACTGAGCCTTGGACTCGCCCACTTCCCCGAAGATTTCGACGTTGACGATGTGACGAGTGGGTATCCATCGTCGACTGGCGCGGTGGATCTGTCCGAGGTCTCAAGTTGCAGGAGCGTGCTGCCATGTACTCGGAGCGTGTCTGGGCGATGGGCGACCTCCTTCCCTACCAGGAGACGGTCGTCGCGCCGAACGATCCCGAGCCGCCGCATCGTGACTTCAAGGTCGAGAGCAGCCTTTTCGCGCGGCGATGGCGGGGGGAACTGACGACGTATCCATCAAACCCGTACACCGCGTTCATCCGTAATCGCCGGGATGCTCGAGCGCGTGGTCATCGCCAGCAGCTGCAGAGTCTGGTAGTCATCCAAGCCTGCAGAGTAGGGTAGTTGCCTTTGAAGTGTTAGCAGCAGTTCTGCCACGCGGGCATTTTTGTAACATAAGACATGCAGTATGCGATTGAATGGGACGTCATATCTATTTTGCTATTCGTTGTGTGCTTTGGATTGATTTTGGACGAGTCCCCGAGCGCGTCCGCCCTTTTGTGGGTTTACCTCGTATATGGTGTGTGTTGTTATCATGTGTTTTGTTGATTTGGTCGACTCGCCCGAGCTCGGACAGCCAGTCGCAAGGCGACACTCCCTTGAGTGCTCTGTACTTTACCGTTTTCCCGTACGCGAACAGGGTCGGGTGGCCGAGTCCCCGAGCTGGTACTTGGTAGTTCTAGGCGCGACTCGAGGGTGGTTGAGGACTTAGCGCGTTGGCGTGAGCGCGTCACTCCTGCTGGCCCGTGGGGTCGGTCAGTCGCGTGGCGAGTCCTGGGCATGCTCTCTTACTTGGCGTTTCCCTGACCAATCGCGACGAACTGGTATTCAGTCCCGAGCGTGGTACTTAGCCGTTCGAGTCGCTATGCCGAGGATGCGGAGGACCAAGGTCGCTGTGAGAAGCGAGGGCAGTTGTCTTGGCTTGTAAAGCCAGTCGAGCTAGGCGACTCCAATGGGGCTCCGGGTTGCGTTTTTCATGGACGATGCAAGGCCTGAAGTGATTCAGTGCTTCTTACACCGCACTACTTAGCCGTGCCGATCGCTGTGTACCAAAGGTTGACTTCTCATTTTAGCGTACCGCTGTTATTACGAGTGCGAGTGGCACAAGTCATGGAGAGTAGGCGCAATTTGCGGTAAACAGTTTCTTTTATTTCATAGCGACTGGAGAGTACATGTGTGGGGTTCTAGAGTAGAACTTCCGGAGGAGGTTTACATTCCATGGTCGCTGACGTCGAGCTCGCCGTCCCCGCGGACGTCGATGAGGTAGTAGGGCGTCGTTGCCGAGTACGCGCCCAATAGCGAACGGGCCCTCCCACGGAGGGGAGAGCTTGTGCATGCCCTTCTTGTCCTGGATGAGGCGTAACACCAGGTCGCCTTCCTGGAAGGTGCGGGTTTTCACCCGTCGGCTGTGGTAGCGGCGGAGTCCTTGCTGGTAGATGGCGGTCGGTGACCGAGCGAGGTCGCGTGCTTCGTCGAGCTGGTCGAGCCCATCTTGGCGGGCCAGCTCGTTTGCGGCCTCCGTATAATGGGACGACCCGCGGCGAGTCGTGTTCGAGGTCGGTGGGCATGACTGCTTCGGCGCCGTAGACCATGAAGAAGGGGGGGTGAATCCCGTCGATCTATTAACCGAGGTGCGGATTCCAGATAACGGAGGGCAACTCTTCGACCCAGCACCCAGCGGTGCGCTCGAGTGGTACTGTGGTACTTGGAGTGCGGCTTCAGGCCGTGGAGGATGTTTGGTTGGCTCGTTCCACCTGGCCGTTGGATTCAGGGTGGGCGACTGACGCGAGATCGAGCCGGATGTGGTGCTCTTCGCAGAATTCGGCCATTGCTCCTTGGCGAAGTTTGTGCCGTTGTCCGTGATGATACTATTTGGGAACCCGTAGCGATATATGAGCTCGCGTAGGAATTTAGTGGCGGTCTTCCGTCGCATTTCCGGACTGGCTTGGCCTCCACCCACTTGTGTGAATTTGTCGACGGCGACTAGCAAGTGGGTGTAGCCCGAGGGGGCTTTCTTGAAGGGGTCCTACCATGTCCATGCCCCATACGGCGATGGCCAAGTGATGGGGATCGTTTGAGCGCCGAGCTCGGTACGCACGTCTGATTGGCGTACTTCTGGCACCCGGCGCATCGCTGGCCGATGTCGACAGGGCGGGTCGTGTGCGGTGGGCCAGTTAGAAGCCGTGTCGCATAGCCTTGGCGACCAGGGAGCGAGCGGCGGCGTGGTGGCCGCAGTCACCTGAGTGAATGTCGTGGAGGATTTTGCGTCCTTCAGCCGGTTGGACGCAACGTTGGAACACGCCCGGTGACGCTGCGCTTGTGTAGCTCGCCGTCGATGATGGTGTAAGACTTGCATCGGCGAGCGATCCTTCGAGCGTCTGTCTCGTCTGCTGGCAGGGTGCCGGCTTCCAGGTAGGCGATGTAGGGCTTGGTCCAGTCGTCTGGCTCGTGTGATGAGTGCGACCAAGGCTGCCTCTGGTTGGAGTGGAATCCGATGTCGATCTCCCTCGGGGGAGAGACTGATGGTTTGGGATTGTGTCGAGGAACACGCCGGCGGGGGTGGTGCGAGTCGAGCCGACCCGATGCGAGAGAGGGCGTCGGCCTCCTCGTTTTTTCGCCTGTCGATCCACTCGACAGAGTAGCCGAGTTGAATGGGCCGCCCAACTTGTCCACTCTTGGCGTTCGCCGCCATGGTGGGGATGATGGCATCGCAGGTGCCGGCGACTTGCCCCGCGACGAGGTCGGAATCTCCGTAGCATCGAAGGCGATGACGTTCATCTCCTTGGCGGCTCGCATGCCGTGGAGTAGGGCCTCGTATTCAGCCATGTTGTTGGTGCAGGGCGTGAATCGGGCGGCGGATGTAGAGAGCTTGTCGCCCTTTGGTGTGAAGTCAACCACTATCCCCGCTCCTGCAACGTCCGCGTTCTTGGAGCCGTCGAAGTGCAGGATCCAGTAATGGAGGTACGACAGCTTCTCTGGCTGCTGGGCCTCCTCCTAGTCGGCGATGAAGTCTGCCAGTGCCTGCGATTTAATCGCCCTTCGTGGCTCGTATTTAATGTTGTAGACGCCGATCTCGACGGTCCACTTGGCGACCCGTCCGGTCGCCTCGCGGTTTGCGGATGATGTCTTGCAGTGGCGCTGAGGAGACGACCGTGACCGGGTGCTCCTGGAAGTAGTGCGGCAGGCGCCGCTGAGCCTTGAAGACCGCGTATACTAGCTTTTGGTACTGTGGGTACCGCTGGCGCGACTCGGTGAGGACCTCGCTGATGTAGTACACCGGCCGCTGAACGGGGCGCTCCTTCCTTCCTCTGGTCCGTTCGACGACCATCAACAGCGCTGACGACGCGCTCGGACGCCGCGACGTAAACCAGCATAGGTTCTTTGTCGCTGGGGGCGGCGAGTAGTGGTGCGGCGAGTAGCACTTTTTTTTGAGGTCGCGGAGCGCGTCGTCCGCCTCCTTGGTCCCACTGGAAGGTGGGGTTCTTGCGCATCAGGCGGTATAGGGGCATCGCCTTTTCGCCCAGGCGGGGGGGATGAAGCGACTGAGAGCCGCTACTCGCCCGGCCAGCTTCTGGACGTCACGCAGCACGCGGGTTTGCCGAGCCGGGCGATCGTGTCGATCTTTGTTGGGTTCGCCTCGATCCTTCGTTGGAGACGACGTACCCCAGTAGTTGTCCGGCGGGTACACCGAAAGGTGCACTTGCTGGGTTGAGCTTTATCTTGTACCTTCGCAGATGGCGAAGGTTTCCGCCAGGTCGGCGAGTAGGTCGCCTTGGCGAGCGGATTTTCACGACCACGTCGTCGATGTAGACGTGGATGTTGCGGCCAATTTGGCTCGCGAGGCATTCTTGCATGCACCGCTGGTAGGTTGCCCCGGCGTTCTTGAGGCCGAAGGTCATGGCGGTGTTTTGTAGCAGAAGGCTCCGAATGGCGTGATGAACGCCGTCTTCTCCTCGTCTTCGACAGCCATTTTGATCTGGTTGTACCCGGAGTAGGCGTCGAGGAAACATAGAGACTCCGACGAACCGCGGTTGAATCGATTATCTGATCGATCCGCGGGAGGACGAACTGCTCCTTTGGGCAGGCGCTGTTCAGGTTTGTGTAGTCGATACACATTCTCCAGGTCCCGTTTTTTCTTCTCGACCAGGACTGGGTTTGCCAGCCACTTGGAGTATTTGATTGGCCGGATGAAGCCGGCAGCGAGTAAACGCTGCAAAACGCTGCACTTTATGATGCTCGACGGCGTTTCTCATTGAAGGGCCGTAGCGACTGCTTGACAGGTCGCACTTTGGGGTCGGCGTTTAGTTTGTGTCTCAGCGAGCTCCCTAGGGACACCGGGCATGTCAGAGGTTTCCATGCGAAGATGTCCCTGTTCTCACGGAGGAACTCGATGAGCGCGCCTTCCTATGCTGGGCTTGCCTGTCCGATCGTCACCGTCTTGCTGGAGTCGCCTGGGACCAGCTCGACGGTGCGAGTGTGCGTCGTGGCCTCAAAGGTTGAGGTGTTTTGCGCCCTCTGAGTTGGGCTTCTTGAGTATTGTGGGGTCGTCATTGTTGACCCCGCTCGCGTATTTGGCGAGCTCGTGCGGCGTGATTAGCTCTGCCGCGATGACGACGTCGGCGAGTTCGGCTCCTTTGGCCTCGCATTCGGCGGCCATGTCGGGGTCGCCGTTGATGGTGATGACGCCGCCACGGCCCGGGGAGCTTCATCGCGTTATACGCGTAGTGGGGTGCTGCCATGAATTTAGCGAACGCCTGGCGCCCCAGGACGCAGTGGTAAGGGCTGTCGAAGGGCACAGCTCGAAGACGATCCGCTCGGTGCGGAAGTTTGCCGGAGTACGAAAGTGACTGGCAGCGTGACTTTGCCGATCGGATACGCCTTCGACCGGGGACGATGCCGTGGAACGTGGTGTGGGTTGTCTCGATCATTGACTGCGGGAGCCGCAACCGCCTGAAGGTGTCGAGGTAGAGGATGTTGATGGAGCTGCCGCCGTCCATCGGTGTCTTGGGAGCCAGTAGTCGCCAACCTTGGGCTTGACCACCAAGGCGACTCGTCCTGGGTACTCGATGCGTGGCGAGTGGTCTTGCCGGCTCCAAGTGATGGGCTGTTCCGACCAGTTCAGGAACTGGGGGACGTTCTGTTTGGGCCACCGCATTGATGGCGACGGCGGGGCGCATGATGACCTTCTTTCTCGCGCTTCGTGTTGAAGCCTGTGAAGGTGTGGAGCGAGCCGGTCCTACTTGCCGAATTTTCCGCCATTGGCGGGTCGTTGTCGGTGTCCTCCCGCGCTTGCCGTGCCTTCTCGATTTCCCTGAGGGTGTGGCAGTCGGCGGTGGTGTGCGTTGCGGCTTCCCTTCCCTGCTATGGAACGCACATGGTTGGTTAAGGAGGGCCGCGGGATCGAACCTTGGCTTGTTCTTGTAATTGCCACCATCGCGCCGTTGCCCTCCGTCGCGTGCGGTGGTAGCTCCTTGGCTCGCGCTGTGCGTGCCCAGCGTTGGTGACGAAGTCGACTCGCCCGTCGCTGCGGCGCTTGCCAGTGAGGCGGGTGCCCGCTGTAGCTAGGTCGGTTCGGCGTCCGCTGTCGTTGCCGCCCGTGCGGGTTGCCCTCCTGACTCGTGTCAGTTTCCTGTTTGGATCTCCTCGGCGTACCGTTTGGCGATCTCGAGGAGGTCGGGATGTTGTCGAGTGTGCGGGAGTGTCGCTTGAGCTTGGCGGACTAGAGGCTCGTAGCGGCACGAGGTCTTGAAGCAATGGATCGCGGTGTCCGGTGTGGATGCCAACCGCGTTGTACCAAAGCTCTTGCCACCGTTGGACCCAGTTGCGGGTCGACTCACGGTCCCTGGACGCATCGTTCAGGTCCTCAATGGTTGGTGCGCGGGTGTAGGAGCACTCGAAGTGCCTGACGAAGGCGTCACGCATTTCTCCCAGGAGTCGATACTGTCCTGGGGGAGAGTGTTGATCCACTGCCTGCACGTCCCCTCCATCATCAGTGGGAGGTAACGGGCGGCGAGTAGGTCAGTGTGACCCGCGATCCCCATTGCCATGAGGTATGTGTCGAGCCAGACTGCGGGGTCGTACGAGGAGTCGTATTTTTCTATCTCCTTTGGCGCCTTGAAGTTTGGCGGGTACTCTCGCCTCGGATCATTGGTCCGAAGCACTTAGGCCCAAGTCGACTGAGCGACCCCATAGGCTCGCCATCGCGGAGATTAGTTAGGGGTGCCGCAAGTCGTCGGGCTGGCGGCGCGCCAGCTTTGGTTGTTGATGATGTGGGTGCGGGCGTCGGGTTGTCCTTAGCGGCCGACGAAGTTGGTCGCCGGCCTGGGATCGTTGGTGGAGAGTGCCGCGTTCGCGGGTCGGTGTTGGAGCTGCAGTGGCTCTGGTGGCGGGCAATTGAGGGTGTTTGCCGCCGCTGGGCGGCCGCTGGAGGCCGCTCTGCTTCCGAGGAACGCGAGTATACTCGACCTTGCGAGTCGGCGCCCGCTTTTTGCTGTCCACGGCCTTCGCAAGCAGGGCCTTGACATACTGGATCTGTAAGGCGCCGTCGCCAGTGGCCGTGATGCTATCGGCTGCTGCTCGGCCTGCCACGAGGTTGTCCATCGGGGTGGAGAACAGTGGGAGGCCGTTTGCGTCTCGCTCCCGTGAGGAGACAAACTATCCGCGGCTGGTCCCTGGGAGGGGTGCGGTTGGTGGTGGTGTGGGCCCATCCCATCGCCGTCGATCCTGGCGGGGGCCGGGCGCTTCCTCCTGGGGGCGCGTTCTCGCAGATCGCGCGCTCGGCTATGCGGGCCGGGTCGTTTTCGTCGTCGAAGTTCAGGCACGCCCTTGAACGGTGGGGTTCAAACGTGACTGATCCGCTGCTGGTGGTTAGCGTGACAACTCCTGCGCCGTCACCTGCTCGAGGCGAAATTTTTCGCGCTCGGCCTGCTCCTTGCGTACCGCCTCCGCCAGTTTCAAGCGGAGTTCCTCGACCTCGTTGCCGTGGCGTTAGGAGGGATTGGGGTGGAGAAAGGATCCTCCGGCGGATCGGTGCCGGTGGCCATGTAAGCCGCGGCGTGGCGACTGGCTCCATCGCGGAGGTCGGCGGAGTTCTCCGACCCGGAGTCGAATTCGAAGATCCCGAGGATGGAGGGTCCTCGAAGTCTCCCGTGTTGGAGACCTGGGCGATGGAGCCCGCGGATGAGGCCGCGGTGATGGATCCGGCGAGTGACGCCGGGGTCGCCGAGTCGGCGTCGTCGGTGAGGGCCGCATCTTCTGCGGCCGTTGAATTCCCGGCCACGTTGCTGTGGGCCGAGTTGTACTCGGAGGCAAGGCGGGTGGATCGTGCGGACCTGGCCTCGGAGAGCCGATCGCGTGGCGGCGACTCGCGGATGCGAGCCGAGTCCTCCGAGACGATGACGTCGGTGAGGCCGACGAACAGGCTGATCGTTGCCGATTGGCAGGATCACGCTGTGCGTGACGGGTCGCGCCGCCGGGACGTAGCTGCTTGGCAAGATCTGGAGCATCTCGCCGATCGCTATCATGCGGCCGGTGGCGACCGTCTCGTTTATGGGCAGATTGGATCTCGCCGCAGAACACCGGCCAGACCGGCCAGGCCCCACGGTGGGGCGCCACTGTCGTGGGAATGGTCACGGCAGACGCTGCAATCGGCAGCGAGTAGTAGAACGAGGGGCAAGGGCGGCCAGCCATCTGCGGTGCGAGATGAGGGCAAAGACACAGGGTTTACCCAGGTTCGGCCCCCGGAGGGTAAAGACCTACTCCTGCTAGATTGTATTAGGGAGGTGTTACAATGACGAGCTCGGCGGCTAGGCGGCGAGTCGCTTAGGTATAAGGGGAACGTGTGTCTCTACTCACCCCATAGGGAGGTTTATATAGGCTCACCTCCCCTAGGGTTTACATATCTCAACCGATTCGGTTACAGCTTCAGTAGTCGTTTAACCTAGTCCGACTGGGCCTATCTACTCGCCTGGGCCTTCAGCTTCCAGTCGCTCGGTACCTTGCTGGGCTTCAATCCACTTGCCGTTCGGCAGGCCCACTCGCCAGCCCTCGGGCCAGTCGGAAACGTCCTGCTGAGTATACCCCAGTAGGCGTATCCCCATCAGCCGCTGTCTGCCGTTCTGCGAGCTCCAGCTCGAGATTCCCGAGCACCCCACCGCCTCTACTCGCCCCTATCCTCCCCCTCTCTCTTCATTGTTTCCTCTCACCTCTTTTCCCCTCTCGTAGGAGCGCTGAAGCAAGCTTCTGACGCCGCCGGAGCTACGCCAGCACCCGTCATCTCCATCCGCTCTTTGCTGTCACTTGGGGAAGCTCCGTACCTCGCCGAGACCTCCACTGTGACCCATGCTCGCTGTTGCATCTCGTGAGCACGCCATAACCACCGAAAACCACAGGAGCGGTCGCCACCGCTACCTTCCGAGCATAGCACCGCCACATGGATGCCGTCGTCGACAAACAGCCGACGTTGGCTCGCCATCATCAACCAGCGCCGTCCGATCCCATCTGGAGGGACTAGATGATGCAAGCCGAGCCCCCAGCCGATAACTGAAGCCAAGCCTAGGAGAAGCCGACGCCGAGCCTAAGCCACCGTATGTCGACCGTTCGATCCCAATATGGCGGTGCTGATTCAGTCACTTAAATGAAGAGGTATCGGCCAGTAAGAATGCGCCACATCACGGGAATATTCCCAGAATATGCCTTGTAATTTCAAGTAATAGAAATAAAAGTCAGAAAATGATTAAATTTTGCAAAAATCATATCTAGAGATCTGTAAGTCCAAATTTAGTAAATAATATATGTATGGATTCAGAAAAATATGAAGAATGTTAACTATGATGATACATCCAACTTTTACAGAATATATTTACTGCAGTAATTTAAATGATTTAATGTCCAAATTGGAGTAAATAAATCATAGTAAATTATCTGTAGATAATAAAAATACAAATAATATGTCTATAGAATCCTTGTATCATGTAAAACATATATATGAAATTAAATATAATTTTTTACGAAGTAAATAATTTAAATGAATTAAACCCTTCTAACTAGTGTTTAAATCACAAAAAATTATCTAAAACTCCAAAATTAGTGAAACCAATTGCTAATGGTTTGTTTATAAACTATCCATCCATATAAATTGCGTGCCAAATTATTTTGTCCTGTTAAAGTAGAAATACATGCAGAAATCTATAAACCCATTGTACTAGTGTTTTAATCATAAGAAAAGATGTATAACTCCTTTTTAAGTGATTCAAATTGCTACTGTCTCTAAATTGAATTACCTATGTAGTAGCATTTAACTCACAATTAAATACGACATAAACATCAGTAGTTCAATTAAATTGAGATAAACCATATTAAATCGATACAACTTGAGTAATAAAAGCTTTACTGCATTAAATAACTTTCCACATGTATCATGTGATCTAATAAAGTTCAGAGAACTAAATACAACCATTGTGACTTATTAAATCATCATGCATGCATTTGCTCATCATTTTTTAATTGCATTGTGACTTATTAAGTGATCGTTATAGGTCGCGAGACTCCACTCAACGATTGTTCTCCTGTGGCACATTTGAAGGATGGAGTCTACCCTGTATTGCTTTTCGCTGTGATATAATGTAAATTCTGGATCATATTTGTTGTATTTATGATGCACGGTTATATTTGGTATTCATTTTGTACTGTGTGTGTGTCGGTGAACCAATCCAGGGATTGGCACTATACACATGAACTCAGCCTTATTAGACGAGTGTATTACAAGATGGTATCAGAGCTGTGCGTTGACTGTAGGATCGTGACCTTAGAAATGAATTAGTAATAGAAGACCTCTATTAGGAGAACTATCATATTTTCTACTTATTAGATGTTCTTATAATCTTTGTCTATCTTTTCTATAACCTATTCTTGTTCAAAATTTATAGTTGTCCATTATTTTGATTCCTATAAGAGATTTAGATAAGTAAAAGAACAAATAAGATGATACATATGAATATCTCACCAAGTCTTTATCTCTTTAGGAGATCATCGCTATCGTGTTAGCATATTGATCTTACCAACTGATGAGGTATGACAGTATAGGTTTCTTGCTTGTTTGTACTAAACCATATTGTGTGATATATTGTTTAGGATATGTTATTTTAAAACTCTAAATTTCCTGGGGTTTTCATGTGGTTTTAAAATCATATTATTGGTGTAATTTGATTGAAATTCGTGAGATTACTGCTGCAGTTTTCTGCATGACCTGTTATACCGCGCGATTTTTCATATTTTATTGGTAACTCAGAAAAATCTGGAAAAATAGGATATGGAGCGTAATTACCTGCGATACATGTAAAACAATTGGCTAAAATTTTGGATGAGCTTAAGTCGGTCAGAAAAATTCGTGAAACCTGCTGTATTGTTTTGACAATTTATTTTATTGCTTCTATGTTGCTCTATTTTACTCTAGTATTGTTCCCAATGCTTTCAAACTATTTTGTGATTATATACTGCTAATTTTATACCCCTATAATGTTATTATGCAAGTGTTTGCTTGTGCGTTGATTGCTTATGATTGTTTGCTTCTTTGTGACATTGATTGCTTCATATAGTTATGGGTAGGATTACTTCCTTAGTAGTTTCTTTTCTCTAGATTCTATTCTTCCCTATCTTAAACCCTTGGATATAGAATGATGTGTTGAAGACATGGAGAAGGATTAAGTGGAAAGTTTTACAACATAATGCATTGACGAAGGAGAATAGTTCATCTAATGCAACAAAAGGATTGGAAGCATGAAGTGTTGCAATGGATATTATGTAGTAGATTACGCAACCTGAAAGTTGAAGTATCGATAGTTTAGTTTTAGTAGTAGCTTTGTTGATTGAATACATGGGAGTCTACATCGAGCATTAGTTCGTGCCCATGGAAACCTTTTTCAAGGCAAGTGAGGATGCCCGAGTGATAAAAAACGTGATTCACCTATCCTCATACAGGGTAATGATTTGGGTGCAGGATGGATTGATCACCATTCCTACTACTCTTGTTATTCTCTCTTGTACTGTTGGCTTTGCGAATCTTGAGTGCCTTTCAACCATAGCAGAGCCGGCATTGATCCTAGACCATAGAATGGCATGATTTTAAATCCTTATAGGAGCATCCATTTCTAAGCGTAGTAATGTACGGTAAGGATGAACCTCAACCATGTTTAATGGGCATCGTGAAGCAAACCTTCCCTATTTTCCCACCATGAGTGTTCGCTAGTTCAAGAAATTCTTTCTTAGAAACCACCAATCGTGAAGTTTAGAATGTGCAAGAGACATTGTGTCAATAAATTTCTAATGGAGAATCAATTTCAAGCCAAGTGAATCCTCCAGAAGCAATCTAGTCGATTTTCTGTTAAGGGTGGTAGCGCCCTAATGGATCCCTAACATTTCTTTCTTTCTAGCCTTCCCAAATAACGGGACGAGATTTCTCTTAAGGGTGGTAGTCTGTCACATCCCGAAATTCTCCTAATTTTGGAATGTGAAATACATAAAATAAGTTTGATTGATTGTTTGACTTTGTTTAAAAATCTCAAAGAGCGGAAACTTTTTGAATTGAAAATCCTCTGTCAACACCCGGATTTTTAATCCCAGATTCCTGTTATGCCATACATCGCAATCCCAAGATTACCATTTTTGCGAGACATAACAAAATTGGATACCATAGTACATCATCCATTACAAACCGTACATAAGTTCTTACACAAATAGGGATCTCATGATCCAGTTCTTAATACAACATCAAACAGCGGAATATGTAATAATAACGGTAGCGTAGGCGAAGCTCCATCTTCGGGGTCACAGGCAATGCTGACGATGGGAGATGATCCTAGTTGTCGTAACCTTCCTGGGGTCCATCCTCCAGGTACTCCTCTTCATAGTCTGGCCATGGGAATAGCCAGGGACAAAGCCATGAGTACTCTTTAAGTACTCGCAAACTAATACTAACAAGTGAAAGGTTTTTTTTTTGATAATAGGACACTAGGCTCTAGGGCTATTTTGCAAAAGCCAGATTTATCTCTACTAAGTTAAGGAGCAACGAATGCTAGTTGAAGTTTTATAACACCTAAACGGGAACTTGTATTTCATATCACAACCCTGTTGTGGTCTAGTCAAAGTCTAATTCATTTTGAAAAGTCTGACGGGAGAACAGTATGGCCACTCCAACTGTCCATAACCGCGGACGCGGCTATTCGAATAGTTTGACACTCTGCAGAGATTTTACACTTTCACCACAACATTCGATACATCCGTCAGGAACAAATCAGAATTCACCATACTCAGTATGCGGATAATCAATCCTAACCTTTCAATTACACTCCCTAGTATAAGAACCTCTCCTGTGAGTTTGGCCTCCCAACCATGACCAACTGTCATCTTGGGTACTGCACAGGTGGAAAATCTTCACAAGGTAGCCTCAGCTCAGACCTTGGCCGTGAGGGAACTAATACTAAGGTATATAAGTTTCCAGTCAAGCCCTACCCAATCTTCGGGTATTGTGGTTGTACGATAAAATTGGAATGGTATCGCATCCAGACAACCATCAGTTTTATAAAGGGCTAAGGCTCACGCCTCATCATTTTCATCAACAAAATCATCAAGTGTTCGGAGACACATGTCCAAAACATTTCAATAGAATGATCCATCATTCCAAGGTTTTCATAACCATTTTTCCATCAAGTATTCCCATCTAAAGTTGATCAAGTTTTATGCTTAGCACTAGCATCTACAAGTGGGGGTAAGTACTAATGAGGGGTGGTGGACTAGTGGAGTTTCAACTAAGTACAACCTTATGTCTTAGGCTGATATCAAGGTTTCTAACTTAGGCCAAATTTTATGCTCTTTATGCAACCTTCAAGTATCCTTCTAGTATCTACCACTTATTCCAATAAACTCTAAGTAAGAGCTTTGATAAAGAAATAAATTAATAAACTTGTAAATAAAACTAGGATTGGTTTATCAAGTGGTTATGATCATATATGCTTTAAGGCATATAGTGGCATGGTAGCAAGCAAGTAGTAGCTTGCATAGGTCAACTTGATTAGTAAGGCTTGCAGGTATTGGCTTGCATAGGTATAGCATAAGCTTGCTAAATTGCAAGTGTTAGCTTGGAAGGTTAATAGCTTGCCTTGAGCAGAGCAGTGGTTGAAGTTCTCCTCGGCTTCTTCTTCGTAGAATCCTCCTTCCTCCTCGTATCCTTGGTCGGTACTAGCGTCAATAAATAAATACGATGTACACAATCACAAAACTACTTAACTACTTGCAATCATCACACAAAAGGATCCTATAGATGATCTAGCATCGTTACTAACCTTACAAGATTAAAGCTTGGTTTAATTCCTTTTATTTTTAGAAAAGTAATTTCTACTCATTGAAAAACTACTTGAGATTTAATATTCTCCAAACCAAACATGGGATCATGTTGACACATGTCATCACCATATATTTTAGTCCATGGGAATGTGATTTAAAGTGGTGTCACAATTTAATAAGGTTTTACCCTTTTATTTTAATTAAATAAAGTGACTAGAAATGCCTATGGGGCATTCTTTTATTACTTGAACATTACTTCTGCAAGTAAACCCATATATTTTTATATATTCTGGAAGGTATGGTTAAATGTGATTTTTGAGAGTTGGAATCAACTCAAAAGCTATTATGGTTTAAATTTGAAAAATGTTTGAATGCAGAAAAGCTTTTGCCTTGTTATTTTTACCAGGGGTGATCTATAGATCCAAATGACTTGAATCCAACAGGCTTGGATTCAGCATTCCCAGACCTTTCTAACAAAATTAGTTTCATTCGATTTGGTGCACTAAATCGGTCTGGGTTGATTTTTGAAACTGGGTACAGAAGTGTGTTTGAAATAAAATGGAAAAGGTTTAATTCAAATAACTGGGCTGCGCGGGAAAAGTTAACGGGCCGGCCTGCTAAGCGTCGCGCTTCCGCGGGCTGCTTAAGTGGCTGTCCCCACTCGCCAGTGAGACAGGGGGTGCGAAGCGGTACGGGGCAACGTGGGACGTTCGATCTGGTTCTAATCCAACGGCTGGGAGTCATCGTCGACGTTGGGCAACGCCGGCGAGAAAGAAACCTAGCGCGGCCAGTGGGGGTTGCTGGGGGCTCACCGGGGTGCAGGCGAGGGTCGGCGAGGCAGGAGAACGACGAAGTCGACGACGGCGAATCTCCTGGTACCGGTGGCTCCTCTTGGGGCGGCTCCAATCGCTGGCTCCCTTCTTCTCTAGAGGCGGCCGGGTCCGGTGAAATTCCGGCGAAGTGTTGCTCGCCTTGGTCCGGGAACGGTGTGGCACGATCAGTGATGAGAGGGGAGTAGAATGATGTGCTTAGTTTGGCTGGGGGTGGCCTCTATTTATAGTCGAGCGAGGGGACCGACGGGGCGCACGATGAGCTCGTCGGGGGCGATGGTACAGACGACTATTGGCATGGGCGAAGGTAGGGGACGGTGCGGTGTTCCCTGGCGATGCTCAACGCTATGGTGGCGAGACGTGGGGCGGTGCGGGTTGGTCTGGAACATGCGACGCTCTGTGCGGCAGAGGCGGCGTCTTCGACGGCGAGCGGTGGCTGTGCGGCATGGGGCGGCGAACAGGGATGTCTGGCGGTCTCCTGGGTCAGTGGAGATCGTGTATGCACGCGGTGAGGGTGGCGCGCGGTCTGTGGGCTTCGGTCGAGGGTGGCGCTTTGGCGCATGCTCGGCATGGTCGTTGGCGGTCTGGGCGCGGTCCGTGCGTGTGGTCCAGTGGCTGGCAGGGTTCGAGCACTGGACAAGGAGTGGCGATGGATGGTGGGCTGCCTCCTAGACATGTTGTTTTGGCATGGTGCTTGCTCTGGCTAGCTAGCCATTGTCGGCTGGCAAGGGGGTGCTCGGGTTGGCATGGCATGGATCAAAGGGTAGGGGCTAGGGTTGGTCCAAGCACTGGTTGGCACTGGGGGAGACAAGTTTGATCAATGGTGAACATTGCTTAGCCCAATTACTGCTCCAAGCAGTGAAGTTAGGCCAATTTGATTTGAATCTGCCAAGTGTTTGATGAAATGTCCGCAAGAATTCAAGTTTTGAATTTTGAAAAGATTTTTGGTGGGTGTTCTAGATTGGTGCTGGTGAGTCTGCAGATGCTTGGGTTTTGAAAGTTGAGCTTGTTTGAGTGGTTTTTGAAAAAGTGGGATCTTCCCATATGATAAGGATTCAATTTTGAATTGTCATTTAAACTATGCATTTGAAAGTTTCTGGATGATCACAAAGTGGGCCTTGATACCTTGTTATGAGTACATTCAAGGGGTGCAAATATCCAGAAAAGTTTCTGTTAGGTTCTGAAAGCTTGAGACAGCCAAAGTAGGCATGGGAGTTAAATTGGTCAAAATGACCATTCACTCATTTAGCTTTGTTTTGATATTTTTGTCTTTGGGAAAAGTTTGGGAAATGTTTAGATGATGTTTATTTCACCTAAGAAACATTCTACAAGCAAATAAACACACAAACAAGGTGGTTCAAAAGAATTCAAAAAGAAATGCATAATCACATGCATGCTTCCATTATTTTATTTAGAAAAGTTTTTGTTAACCCTAATTTTGATGATTAGAGTTTGATGATCCAAGTTTAGTATTTTTGGGATGTTACAAACCTTCCCCCCTTAAACAAAATCTCGTCCCGAGATTTGAAAAAGGACGAAAAGATTACCTCGGATTTGAAGAGATCGGGAAACTCCGTCCTGATGTGATCTTCGCGCTCCCAGGTAGCTTCCTCTTCTGTGTGGTTGCTCCATTGAATATTGAGAAACTTGATGCTTCGGGTTCGGGTAGTTCGAAAAGCTTCTTCCAAAATACGGATGGGTACTTCAGGATAGGTCAGGTCATCGTTGATCTCTATGGTACAGTGATCGATATTTTTGAACACTTCGGTCTTCTCGGGGACTTCGAGACACTTGCGAAGTAATGAGATATGGAACACATTATGCACGGCTGCCATCTCTTTCGGGTAGTTCCAATTGATACGATACTTCTCCTCGACGGTTCAGAATCTTGAAAGGTCCGATATATCTGGGGGCTAACTTTCCTTTGAGTTGGAAACGCTGCATTCCCTTTAATGGCGACACTTTCAGATAAACGAAGTCTCCAATGTTGAAGGCGAGGTCTCGATGTCTCTTGTCAGCGTAACTCTTCTGTCTGGACTGGGCGGTCTTAAGGTGCTCACGAATCTTGTGAACCTTCTCTTCTGCTTCTCGTAGGATGTCGGGTTCGAAAATCTGACTCTCTCCTACTTCCGACCAGTTCAAAGGGGTGCGACACTTCCTTTCGTACATGAATTCAAATGAGGCCATTTGCAAACTCGCTTGATAACTGTTGTTGTATGAAAATTCTGCAAACGGCAGACAGTCTTCCCACTTGGATCCATATTCTAACACACATGATCTCAGCATATCTTCGAGTATTTGATTTACTCGCTCCGTTTGTCCATCGGTCTGAGGGTGATACGCGGTGCTGAAATCTAGATGGGTTCCTAAACCTTCTTGGACTTTCTTCCAGAATCTCGAGGTAAACTGAGTTCCTCGATCCGATACTATGTTCTTGGGGACTCCATGCAAACTAACGATTCTAGCGATGTATAACTCTGCTAGTTTCGAACTCTGATATGTGGTCTTGACGGGTAAGAAATGGGCGACTTTGGACAATTTGTCCACTATGACCCAGATAGAGTCATTTCCCCTACTAGAAGTAGGCAGTCCAGTGATAAAGTCCATTCCAACAGAATCCCATTTCCATTCCGGAATCTGCAAGGGTTGCAACAATCCAGCGGGTCTTTGATGTCCTGCCTTGACTCGCTGACATATGTCACACAGCGATATAACTTCCGATTTCTCTTTTCATCTTATGCCACCAAAATTGCTCTTTTAAATCTTGATACATCTTAGTTCCTCCGGGATGGATAGAATAAAGAGTATCATGAGCCTCCTTCAAAATAACTTCTTTCAACTCAGAATCTGATGGTACACAAAGGCGTCCTTTGTACGACAAAACTCCTTCTTCGTCCTCGGTGAATCCGGGTACTTTGCCTGTACCGATACGACGCTTGATTCTGTCCATACTGGCATTTCCCTTCTGTGCCTCTTTAATCTGACTGATCAAAGTGGGCTGGAGTTCTATGCTAGCCAAAAATCCTTCACTTACTAATTCCATCCAAAAATCTTCCATCTCTTTGTGCAAACTTGGTTGCTCCTTCAAAATCATGGAGTTCAAGCGGCACGGCAATCTGCTACCACGTTGGCTTTACTAGGGTGATAGTGAATGTCCAGATCGTAATCCTTGATTAGCTCAATCCATCTTCTCTGCCTCATATTCAGATCCTTCTGAGTGAATATATACTTTAGGCTCTTGTGATCCGAATAACTCTCACAACGGTTTCCCATTAGGTAATGTCTCCATGTTTTCAGGGCTAGAACTACGGCCGCGAGTTCGAGGTCATGGGTTGGGTAGTTTTGCTCATGTTGCTTCAGTTGTCGAGATAGATAAGATATAACCTTGCCTTCTTGCATTAGCACACATCCGAGACCAATCTTGGATGCGTCACAATACACATCGAAGGGCTTCGTGATATCTGGCATGATCAAGATTGGGGCTGAAATCAATCTCATCTTGAGTTCTTGAAAACTCGCTTCACATTTGTCGGTCCATTCAAACTTCTTATCCTTCTTCAGCAATTGGGTCATGGGTCGGGCGATACTCGAGAATCCTTCTACGAATTTGTGGTAATATCCCGCCAATCCGAGAAATGCACGAACTTGGGTTTGAGTGGTTGGGGCTTGCCAATATTCTACATCTTTCACTTTGGCAGGGTCAACGGCAATTCCTCCGGCTGATACAATGTGACCGAGGAATCCTACCTCCTGTAACCAGAATTCACATTTGCTAAACTTTGCATACAGCTGATGCTCTCTAAGGGTTCCAAGAATGGTCCTTAGGTGTAGCTCATGTTCTTCTTCTGATTTGAAATAAATCAGAATGTCATCGATGAAAACAATGACAAACTTATCCAGGAAGTCCATAAAAATCTTATTCATGAGATTCATGAAATAAGCGGGGGCATTGGTTAATCCAAAAGACATGACTGTATACTTGTACAATCCGTATCTGGTGGTAAACGCAGTCTTGGGGATATCCTCTCCACGAATTTTGAGTTGATGATAGCCAGTTCTAAGATCAATCTTAGAAAACACTTTGGCACCGGTCAACTGATCAAACAAATCTTCTATCTTGGGCAAGGGGTACTTGTTCTTGACGGTGACATCATTCAACTTCCGATAATCCGTACACAAACGGTTACCTCCATCCTTCTTGTCCACAAACAAGACAGGTGATCTCCATGGGGACGCACTTGGTTGAATTAATCCAATTTCCAACATGGAATCCAGTTGCTTCTTCAGTTCTACTAGCTCGGACGGGTTCATCCTATAGGGTCTCTGGGCTATGGGTCCGGTTCCAGGAATTAGTTAACTACTAGAAATTCCCTTATTTCCGATGTTCAATGATAAACTCGATATCCCGATCTGGGGGCATACCGGGCAAAACATCTGGAAATACATCGGGGTATTCACAGACTATCCGGACTTGTTCAATGGTAGGTTGGGCTATACTCTTGTTGCACTTGAATTGACGAGGTAAGGTTTCAGATATATGCTCGACTGATATTCCGGCTGTACTGGTCATGGTTATGGCTTTCTTGGCACAGTCAATCAATCCTTTATGTTTGGACATCCAATCCATTCCTAGTACTACTTACAATCCTTTAGTTCCGAGTACTATCAGATTAGCATAAAAATCTATGCCGTGGATTCGGATAGGGACGGCTTTGCAAATTTGCCTAGCCTTGGTGGTTGATCCGGGAATTTGAACAATCATAAAATGCTTCAGTTTGGTTGGTTGAATTTTACTAGTGCAGGCAAATTCTTCGGTGACAAATGAGTGCGATGCACCAGAATCAAACAACACTCGTGCAAGTACTGAATTAACAGAAAACATACCCAGCACGACGTCTGGCGCTTCCTGAGCTTCTTCAGCATGCATGAGAAAAAGACGGTCGTTGCGGTTGAGTGAATTCCCTGGGGCAAATCTTCTCCCTGGCTGAACACGACGTTGCTGCTGAGCTGGGACATTGGCATTGGTGGCTGTAGTGTAGGGTTCGCAGCATAGAAAACAAAAAATTTCCTACGATGTGAATTATATACCAAGATCTATCTACTAGATACAAACAACGGGCGGATGTATATCCGTAGAGAACATACCCTTGAAGACCGACAAAGCTTAACGAGTTCAACTCGTGGTTGATGTAGACGATCTCTTGCAAATCTCAAGATCGAGAGGAAGTCCTAGCGCCGCAAATCAGCAGCGCATCCGTGCTCGCACACACGTTCGAGGCACCGAGCAACCTCCGCCTCCTCGCTCCAGCGATGCAGCGGAAGCACAAATCTTTCTTGCCGAATAGCCACCGGTAACATGTATCTCGCTAGTCCGAGACCATGGGGGATAAATTCTAGAGGAGGAGAGAGATCCTTCACGAGGAGGTGTGAGAGACAAGTGAGGAGGGGGGCTCCTTTTTATAGGAGGAGGGGACCCCAAGGGGTGGCCGGCGCATGGGGGCTGCCCCCTTGCCCTCCCCTCTTCATGTGGGTGGACACTCCACTCACAAATCTCCTTTAAATTCCCTCCACTCAAAAGTCCACTCAAATTCCTATTAAATTTCCACCAAATTTAATGCAAACTCTCATTAAATAAAACTCTTTTATTTTATTCAGAATTTTGTCAATTACTTTAATGACAAACATTCACAAATAACCCCTTTCTAGAATTCTATTTCACATGCATAACCACTTTATGCAATTTCACCCGAAAACCTGTTTCGGTATCTAGTAAAATAAATTACTGCGCTTGTTCATTCTTTCGGCATGAAACATTTGCTCCAATTGGATGTCGGTGTCTCTTAAGTGTGTCACCCTAAGGTTCGTGAATAATGCGGACATGATCGAGACCCCTCTCAGATCAATAATCAGAAGCGGGATCTGGAGACCCATACTGACCCCACACATTCAACGATGACTTTCTTGTGATCGTCGGCGGAACCTTTTACGCTAGTATCTTAATCCCTTTGTTTCACGATATATTACATGTCCGAGATTCGATCATCGGTATCTCCATACCTAGTTTGATCTCGTTACCGACATGCACTCTTTTCTCGTTCCTGTGATATAACATTCTAGTGATCAAATCACTTGATTGCAAGCTAATCAATGTGATATCACCGAGAGGGCCCAGAGTATATCTATCCGTCATAGGGATGAACAAATTCCACTCTCGATCCATGAGCCTCAACATAACACTTTATTAGTTCTGAATCCATCTTCATAATCACCCTGTTATGGTGTGACGTTTGATGTTATCAAGAAACTCTTCCGGTGTTAGTGATTGACATGATCTCATGGTCTAAGGATTAGGATCACTTCGTAAGTTGTTATAGCAATATAAACTCAATGACTTTGATCGTAATGCTATATTTCGGATGAATGTTCATCAAACCATTACACTAATGTTGTGATCCCGTTATTAACAACATCCAATGTCCATGATCAGGAAACCTTGATCATCTTGTTAATCAACGAGCTAGTTTATGAGAGAGGCATAACTAGGAACTTTCTGTTTGTGTATTAAACACACATGTATTAAAGGTTCCGTATTAATACAATTATAGCATGCAAAATAAACATCTATCATATACTTGGAATACACATAATAAACACTTTATTACTGCCTCTCAGGGCATATTCCCTTCAGTCTCCCACTTGCACTAGAGACAATAATCTAGTTACATAGTGATAAATCTAACACCCATTGAGTTCTGGTGTTGATCATGCTTTGCTCTAGGGAGAGTTTTAGTCAACGGATCTGCTACATTGAGATCCGTATGTACTTTACAAATCTTTATATCTCCATCCTTGACATGCTCGCGGATGGAGTGAAACCGGCGCTTAATATGCTTGGAATGCTTGTGAGACCTTGGCTCTTTGGCATTGGCAATGGCACCATTGTTGTCACAATAGATCACCATTGGGTCTAACGCGTTTGCCACTACTCCTAGTTCGGATATGAACTCCTTCATCCAAACTGCTTCCTGATCCGCTTCTGAAGCAGCAACATATTCGGCCTCCGTTGTTGATCCCGCTACCACAGGTTGTTTGGAGCTCCTCCAACTAACCGCTCCGCCATTCATGAGAAATACGTATCCGGATTGAGACTTAGAGTCATCCGGATCGGTGTCAAAGCTAGCGTCGACATAACACTTAGAGACGAGCTCTTCTTCACCTCCGTATACAAGAAACATATCCTTAGTTGTTCGTAAGTACTTAAGGATATTCTTGACCGCTATCCAGTGTTCCGAACCTGGATCCGATTGGTACCTACTAGTCAAACTAATAGCATGTGCCACATCCGGTCTTGTACATAGCATGGCGTACATTATAGAGCCTATGGCTGAAGCATAGGGGACTTTGTCCATTATCTCTCTTTCTTCCGCCGAAGCCGGACTTTGAGTCTTACTCAATGTCTTGCCTTGCAACATAGGTAAGAACCCCTTCTTACTTCCGTCCATTTTAAACTTCTTTAAAATCTTATCAAGGTATGTACTTTGCGATAGCCCTATTAGGCGCCTAGATCTATCTCTATAGATCTTTATGCCTAATATGTATGACGCTTCACCTAGGTCCTTCATTGAATATTTGCTGTTTAGATAACTTTTAACACTGTTTAAAAGATCTATATCATTTCCGATCAATAATATGGCATCCACATATAATATCAGAAATGCCACATTTCTCCCACTCACTTTCTTGTAAATACAAGCTTCTCCATAAGTTTGGACAAATCCAAACTCTTTGATCACCTCATCAAAGCGGAGATTCCAACTTCGTGATGCTTGCTTCAATCCATAGATGGATCGCTGAATCTTGCACACCTTGTTAGCATCCTTAGGATCGACAAAACCCTTTGGTTGTATCATATACAACTCTTCTTCAATATTACCATTGAGAAACGCGGTTTTGACATCCATATACCATATCTCATAATCGAAATATGCAGAAATTGTAACATAATCCTAACTGACTTTAGCATCGCTACGGGAGAGAAAGTCTCATCGTAGTCAACTCCTTGAATTTGTCGAAACCCCTTTGCGACAAGTCGAGATTTATAGACGGTCACATTACGATCAGCATCAGTTTTCTTTTTGAAAATCCATTTGTTCTCCACGGCCTTTCGGTCGTGAGGTAATTCCACCAAGTTCCAAACTTGATTTTCATACATGGATTCCATCTCGGATTTCATGGCTTCTAACCATTTGTTGGAATCCGGGCTCATCATCGCTTCTTCATACGTCGCAGGGTCATCATTTTCATCAACCATGAAATTCATGACAGGATTTCCGTACAGCTCGAGAGCTGCACGCGTCATGTTTGACCTGCGAGGTTCGGTAGTACTCTCTTTCGGAGTTTCATGATCATTATCATTAGTTCCCTCTTCAACAGGTGGATCCAACTCCGGAACAACTTCCGGCGTTGCGCTACTCGCCATACTTTGAAGAGAAGGTTCCACAACCTCTTCGAGTTCTACCTTCCGACTACTCACACCTTTCGCGAGAAACTCTTTCTCTAGAAAGGATCCATTCTTGGCAACAAAAACCTTGCCCTCGGATCTGTGATAGAAGGAATACCCAATAGTTTCTTTAGGGTATCCTATGAAGACGCATTTTTCCGCTTTGGGTTCGAGTTTATCCGGTTGAAGTTTCTTCACATAAACATCGCATCCCCAAACTTTAAGAAATGACAGCTTAGGTTTGTTTCCAAACCACAATTCATACGGTGTCTTTTCAACGGATTTAGATGGTGCCCAATTTAAAGTGAATGCAGCAGTTTCTAGTGCATAACCCAAAATGACAACGACAAGTCCGTCAGAGACATCATATATCGAACCATATCTAATAAAGTACGATTACGACGTTCCGACACACCATTTCGCTGTGGTGTTCCGGCAGGTGTGAGTTGTGAAACAATTCCACACTCTTTCATGTGAGTGCTAAAATCGTAACTTAGATACTCACCTCCACGGTCGGACCGTAGAAATTTGATCTTTCTATTACGATGATTTTCCACTTCATTCTGAAATTCCTTGAACTTTTCAAAGGTTTCAGACTTGTGTTTCATCAAGTAGATATAACCGTATCTACTAAAATCATCCGTGAAAGTAACAAAATAACGATATCCACCTCGCGCCAACACACTCATTGGACCACATACATCAGAATGTATGATTTCCAATAAATCTGTCGCCCGTTCCATTGAACCAGAAAACGGCGTTCTAGTCATCTTGCCCATAAGGCATGGCTCACATGTATCAAATGATTCATAATCAAGTGATTCCAAAGTCCATCCGAATGGAGCTTCTTCATGCGTTTAACACCAATATGACCTAGACGGTAGTGCCACATATATGCGGATATAGCATCATTAAGTTTAATCCTTTTAGCATCAACATTATGAATATGTGTAACATTATCATCAAGATCTAATAGAAATAAAGCATTCATCATCGGTGCATGACCATAAAAGATTTCATTCATATAAATGGAACAACCATTGTTCTCGGATTTAAATGAATAACCACTTCGCATCAAACACGATCCAGATACAATGTTCATGCTCAGTGCAGGCACCAGATAACATTTATTCAAGTTTATAACTAATCCCGACGGCAAGTGGAGAGGCAGCGTTCCGACGGCGATCACATCAACGCTTGATCCATTGTCGACACGCATCTTGACCTCACCCCTTGCTAGCGGTCGCTTGTTCCGCAGCACCTGATTCGAGTTACAAATATTAGCAACTGAACCGGTATCAAATACCCAGGTGCTACTGCGAGCACTAGTCAAGTACACATCAATAACATGTATATCATATATACCTTTGTTTGCCTTGCCGGCCTTCTTGTCTGCCAGATACTTGGGGCAGTTGCGCTTCCAGTGGCCAGTCCCCTTACAATAGTAGCACTCGGAATCAGACTTAGGTCCAACTCGGGGTTTCTTTTCAGGCGTGGCAACAGGCTTGCCGCCCTTACTTCCCTTCCGTTTTCCCTTCTTGTCTTTCTTGAAACCAGTGTTCCTATTAATCATCAACACTTGATGTTCCTTTTTGATCTCCACTTCTGCAGTTTTAAGCATTGACAGAAGCTCGGGGAGAGAGTTCTTCATGCCTTGCATATTATAGTTCATCACGAAGCTCTTATAGCTAGGTGGCAGAGACTGCAGAACACGATGGATGCCTAAGTCAATGGGAATCGATATTCCCAAGGACACAAGCTTATCGGCGTAACCCGACATCTTGAGTACATTCTCACTAACGGAGCTGTGCTCTTCCATCATGCAGCTAAAGAACTTTTCTAAAGTGTTGTAGCTCTCTACAGCAGCATGTGTGTCGAAAATCATTTTCAACTCACCCATTGTATCAAATGCATTGCCGTTTTCGAAATGCTTTCGAAGTTCCGGCTCTAGCCCATACAATATGCCGCAATGAACTAAGTTGTGGTCCTCCTGACGAGTCTGATAGACATTCTTCTCCTTGTCAGGGGCATCATCTAAAGGTGGGGGGCCTAACGGCGCTTCTAGCACATATTGCTTTTGTGCAGCAGAGAGGAGAATCCTCAAATTCATGGCCCATTCGGTAAAGTTGCTACCGTTCGTTGCTAGTTTTTCTTTCTCCATGAACACATTGAAATTAAAAGCAGGTGGTGCCATCTACAACAGAATTTGTAAAGTTTAGACTAAGTGTATGATAGATTGAGTTCAACTAATCTATATTACGAATGAACTCCCACTCAAAAACGACATCCCTCGTGCCTTTTTGGTGATTACATGAACCAAATCCACTACACAAGTCTGATCATCACGTGAGTCGGTATAGCTTCAAAGGCGAGCATCAAATGGGCATCATATCAACTATATGACTCATGCTTAACCTTTCGGTCCGTGTTCCGAGGCCATGTCTGTACATGCTAGGCTCGCCAAGTTAGAACCTTAGTATTCGCGTGTGTAACTGTTTTACACCCGAAATATGGTCGTGGATCCAAGAACACCCGATCATCACGTGATGTCTTGGAGCGACGAAAACATAATCGGTGCATACTAAAGGAAGAACACATTCTTATCTTGATATTTAAATGAGGGATCATCTTATTATGCTAACAAAGCGCTAAACAAGCAATATAAGATGCTATCAAACATCATATGTTTATTAGTGAAATTATATGGTTCCCGTAGATGATCTCTATCATGTGCATCGTGGTATGATCATGTAACACCCTCAGAATCGACCCTATGCAAGTTTTAGCGAAACCCGCCAAACCCGCATAGAAACGATTCAAAGGTGCCCACCAGGCACTTTCGTGCGGGTGGAAAACGAAGTAATAACATTACACAACAGTCCTCGATGGGACCCACAGAACAGATATACATACAACACGACTCCATGAGTCAAAAATACAGATATAATATACAAAGATCCAAATCACCTCGAAAATGACAGAGCGTCCGACTACGGACAAGATGCAAATGGGTCTAAGAGCCCTGAAGAATAACCAATGGCGTCCATAACCCTTCCCAGGCCAAGCCGGAAGGGTAACCCTGCTAACGACGTCGATCTCAAAACCTGCTTAAAACAAAAGGGGTGCCGACAAAGGGCAAAGGAAAAAGAGGAGCGTCAGTACTGAGGCCAGTACACGGCGAGGCTAGAATTCGGCGGTCCTCGCCTACATAGGTATGGTGGACTGAAGCGGCAGCGGCAGCATGCACTAAACAACCTATAGAGACTCGATACAACTGGCGGCAATCAGAGAGGGGTAAGAAAGACCTAATCGGAACCAACCTGATACTACCATCAAACAAACCCATCCTGGTGTTTCCCCTTGAGACCAAACGAGGAAGTCAACCGAGGAACTCACGCAGTTGGCAGTTTTATTTATTCAGTTATCGTTGCAGCAATTACTAGTCAGGTGTAGATAGTCATCCTGATAAAATAGGCAGTGGGCACTTTTAGTTAATCATTCCGTTGTAGTTACGGCACTTACTAGTCAAATACAATTAGCATGAGATAACCCAAAAACCCAGCAGTTGTTGATACTTTTATTTAGCCATTCAGTTGTAGTTGCAATACTTACTAGTCAGGTACAATGGTCGCAAGCGACAACCCAAGCAAGCAATTTTTGGCAGTTTTAATTAGCCATTCCATTATAGTGAAGCTGATTACTAGTCATTGTAAAGTCAAATTTATAGCACTACTTTAGTTATAGTTGTCTATGATCGAGATACTGTGCTCCAAGTCGTCCATAACCGCGGACACGGCTTTCAGAAAGTTTTACCCGGCCGGGGTGCACCAATAGCAACACACACTCGATCAACCTCGGAAAAACCAAATCAAAACCCAACGAGGCCTTCACGACAAACCAATCACAGGATTCAGAAATATTACAGGGGGCCACCCCTTAAAGTAGACCCGCAACGAAGCCGGCCGGCTCCGAGACGGACTCAAGGTTGTGGGGACGGCTATGAACGACTGGGAACCCAAAACTGGGCTTGTCGACACCGCGGAATCGTGCCACTATCCTAAATAGTACAGTGTGCTCCTCGCACAATCGTAAATAAAGCAGTAGCATGGCATAAGTATAGGATCGTAAATAAAACCTCAAACTAGTTTGTGGCCCCAAGAAATAAGAATGAATCAAGCTCTGGCTAAGGGGGGTCCCATAATTCCCCGTATGTGGATCGCGCGATAAATCAAGGAACAGGTATCAAGTACTCGGGGTCCTACGGGACACAAGTGGGCGGTCGGAAACCAAATATTATCTATCACCCACCGATGCCTCTGCTTACTTACTTCAATTTTAGTTGTTAAACAGGAATTAAAGTGAACGATAAGTAAAGCCGAGATCATCTCCAACACCAAACAGACGGCAATACACCAACAACTGTGGCACTTGACGACACGCAACAGCACTTGAGCAAGCGACTACGACGCGCAAGTCCAACTATCTACCAAACAACAGGTAATAGGATGTGTCCAAGGCAATATAAGGCTGCAAGGGATATCACGGGTACGAAAACTAGAGCAACGCGACACGGATAGCAGTAGATCAACATGAGTGAAATAAATACTATAAAAGTAAGATAGGTAGAAAGGGGGAGATGCTCGCCTGAAAACATTGCTGAAGATTCAACCGAAGATCGGGTCGAAGATCACATCAACTCAACGACCTTATCCGCGAAGAAGCAAAACACTAGAAGAAACACCGGATGCAATATTTAATACTACGGCAGAAGATCGGCATGATGCATGTATGATGCATGGCACAGCAAAGATGCGATGCAATTAGGCAATATTAAGCGGAACCGGGGTCCCGACATTTAAATTTATGGTTCAAGTTGTTTAGCTACCCCGCAAATTAAATGTTGTCTTAACATGGCAAGATATGGTACCGGTTCGATGCACAAGTTTAAATGAGGCCGATATGAGACTAGATTTGCCCGCATATGGGCCCCATATTTAATTATGAGGTGAATCGGCAGAAGGCCCCCAAACCACATGACAAGGATGCATGCATGAACAATTCAATATGCAACAATTTATAATTATGGCATTTATAAAATAGGGGCTCGGGAAAAGGTTCACACATTAGGGTTCGACGATCTTGGTCCGAGGGTTCGACGGGGTTCGGGGTCGGGTCTCGGGGTCCGGATCTGGGGTTCGGGGTTCGACGGGATCGTTCTCGGACTCCGGGGTTAGGGTCTTCGGATCGGGGTAGTAGATCTTGTCGCACGAGCGTCAATGCTTCTGGGGAGAAGAACTTGTTGTCCAGGGTATCGGTGTCCGGGGTGAGGTACTCGGCGTTCTCGAGGGAGTACTTGGCGCTCGGCGTCCTTCGGTATCCATGTCGACGGTCTTGGCGTCCGGGGATCCTCTGGGTTTCCACCGACAACCTTGAAGGCTCCGGCTTTGGTTGCTCGTAGAGAACTTGGTTCCGCGTCGGAGTTCATGAGGATCCATGAAGCAGAGCATGGCGTTTGATACCCTTGTCGGTGGTTCTTCGAGGGTCATCGATGGCTCATCGGGCTCGCTCGGGTCTCTGTCGGGTCGGGGTCGATCTTGGTGGTTACTATGCTCCGGGTCCGGGGTTCACCGCTCCGTGAGGTGGATCTTGTCGATTCGGCGTGGACGGCAACAGGTTCCGCGGGCTCGGCGGAGAACGCGGCGGGACATGGGCAGAGGCGGCGGTGGCGTCCATGGCGGGGAGAGACCGCCGGAGGGGGCGCTCGAGCGGCGGCGGGCTCCGGAGGCGCTGCGGCTGCCGGTGGAGGGCGAGGGGGTCGTCGGCGAGGTGGGGGGCAGAGGAGCGGCGGGGCTCCTCAGGTCGTCGACGACGACGGTGACGAGCGCCGGGCGCGGCGGCGCGCGGGCCGCGGGCGGGGCCGGCGAGGTCGACGAGACGGATAACGCCGGAGGGGAGAAGGACGGCGGCCGGAGACGAGCCCGAGGACGCGCGTCAGACCGCCGGCGGGGACGACGGAGGGTAGGGCGGCGAGGAGGGAGGAGGCGGCGCCGGAGTAGGCCGCGGTGCGGAGGCGACGGTGGGGAGGAGCTCCGGCGGCTCCGGCAGCGTCGGCGCGCGAGCGGAGGGGCCGGAGCTCGCGGGCGCGAGCTAGGCAGAGGAGGAGGCGTCGCGGCCGGGGGCAGCGCGCGCGGGCTCGCAGGGCCGCGGCGGGCGGCGCGGCGGCGGGGCGGGCGGAGGAGAGAGGCGGCGCTGGACGGCAGGGGCGGCGGAGGTCGGCGGCGGACGGCGGGCGGCGGCGAGCGGGGAGGGGAGGAGGAGGGCGGTGGCGTCGTGGGGTCCGGCGAGGCGGAGAAGCCAGGCGGCGGCAGCGGCGGGTCGAGCCCAGAGGGGAGGAGCCACGCGGCCCGAGCGGAGGAAGGCGTCGGGGAGCTTCGTGGCCGGCGGGGAGAGGCGGGGCTCAGGCGGGGAGGAGGAGGGCCGGGAGGCGCGGGCCGGCGCCGGAGAGGGAGGAGAGGGGGCGGGACGTGCTGGTGGGAGGAGGGCGCAGCGGCGGGGGAGGAGGAGCCCGACGCGGGAGGTGGGGGGAGAGAGGAAGAAGGAAGGGGTGAGGGACGCGTGGGGGGAGGGGAGAGAGGGAGTGGGGCCGGGGGTCTGCGGGGCCAGGGGTCAGCGGCAGGGGGTGGACCGGGGAGAAGAAGGTGCCGTGCGGGGGGGGTGGGTGATGGCGCGTGGGCCAGGCGCGGGTGGGCCCGGGGGAAGAGAGAGGTGGGGTGAGTGGGTGGCTGAGTGGGTTGGGAGGTTGAGTGGAGAGGGGGCCAGGCTGATGTGGCGGGTGGGGTTGGTTAGTGGGAAGGGAGGGGAGGGTGACGTGTCGGCCAGCGATTGGAGGGGGTGTGAGGTGGAGGGTGGGGTAGAATAGGACTGGGTAGGTTATTTGGTATAGAAGGTTTTTAGGGGGGGCTGGATCAAGGATTGCTGAGGTGGTGGAGTGGGTAGGAATTGGGGAGAGGGTGCGGTGGCGAGCTGTGAGTGGGGGGTAGATTAGGATTGGGTGGGAATAGGTTTGAGAGGGGCTGATTAGGTGGACCGTTTTAATACTGGGGGTGGTCGACTGGGTCGGTTCGGCCCGTTCGACGGCCCCCACTAAAATAATTAAATATTTTATTTGTTTCAAATAGACTTTTGCAACCCGATAGCAAACAAAACAAAATAATCCGGTGACCCGGGTTTTGCGTTTGAACAAAGACGGGGCGTTTAGAAAATAAAGACAGGCTTTTCGAAAATAGTTTTATGCAAGCAAAATGCAAGATGATGACGATGCCCAAATGCAATGTGGCCTGATGACATGAGCATGCGGTCATGACGATGCAATGCACAAAAACAACGCGATTTTCTAGTAGTGGTTTTGCGGGATGCCACAATTCGACACCACTAACAATGGATCTCGCCCTCGAGATCCGCCTCATGATACCGGAAGGAAGGTCGGCGATCTGCGTCTTCTCGCTTCGTGTAGATCCTCGCGACACCACTAACGAGGGTTCATCCTCCATTTTGAAATCGGCGACACCACCAACAAAGGGTCGTTGTTCCTGATCGTCGAGAGAACACTCCGGAGAAACAAAGGACGAAGGTAGGGTATCAAACGATAAGGCCACCTCTAACTTCCATTAGAAGAGGAAAAGTTACATTGATCCACCAGTTCGATGTACAGAGCGAACAGTAAGAGTCGGGTAGGGTGATCAATCCATCCCGTACCCAAACTATCAACTCTATACATGGATAGGAAAATCAGGCAACTCAACTCTCGAGATTTTAGAATGAAGATCTTCACAAGCGGTATCCGGAACAAAGGGATGATGCCAGCTCTGCGTTGGATCTGATGTAGATGAGGTCATCACATCGGAAAAACCGGAAGATACAACAGAACTCGTATGAAAGACACAATGATTAGGTTCCGCGATGGTTCCATTGGCATGAACAAACATGCTCAAGTATACTCCAACTTCACCAATGCTCGTCCTTCTCATATGTTTTTCAACGACACGGATATCCAGCAAGGAACACATATAGATAAAGAGCTCAAGAACAGAGATTGGATGAAGGGTACAACAGACAAGTTGCAGATTTGATGATCGTAGCACCTCCGTTACAAAATGGAGAAAGCGAAACCCTGAAGGTACGATGGAAACCCTACCACGAGAAATCCTGGACTCGAAGAAAAAGACGAGAGCGGATTCAAAACACGCAGAGGTGAGAGGAGAGAAGCAGAGGGGTAAGGAGTAAAATCATACCTAAGCAGAACTATCCAACCGATTTTGCCAAAAAAGTTTTGACACTCTACTTCGGCCGTTAGCTAGGTTATCCTACAGGCTGGACTTGTGGGGTATCGCAACTACTGAGCTCTGATACCACTCTGTAACACCCTCAGAATCGACCCTATGCAAGTTTTAGCGAAACCCGCCAAACCCGCATAGAAACGATTCAAAGGTGCCCACCAGGCACTTTCGTGCGGGTGGAAAACGAAGTAATAACATTACACAACAGTCCTCGATGGGACCCACAGAACAGATATACATACAACACGACTCCATGAGTCAAAAATACAGATATAATATACAAAGATCCAAATCACCTCGAAAATGACAGAGCGTCCGACTACGGACAAGATGCAAATGGGGCTAAGAGCCCTGAAGAATAACCAATGGCGTCCATAACCCTTCCCAGGCCAAGCCGGAAGGGTAACCCTGCTAACGACGTCGATCTCAAAACCTGCTTAAAACAAAAGGGGTGCCGACAAAGGGCAAAGGAAAAGGAGCGAGAGAGCGTCAGTACTGAGGCCAGTACACGGCGAGGCTAGAATTCGGCGGTCCTCGCCTACATAGGTATGTGTGGACTGAAGCGGGCAGCGGCAGCATGCACTAAACAACCTATAGAGACTCGATACAACTGGCGGCAATCAGAGAGGGGTAAGAAAGACCTAATCGGAACCAACCTGATACTACCATCAAACAAACCCATCCTGGTGTTTCCCCTCGAGACCAAACGAGGAAGTCAACCGAGGAACTCACGCAGTTGGCAGTTTTATTTATTCAGTTATCGTTGCAGCAATTACTAGTCAGGTGTAGATAGTCATCCTGATAAAATAGGCAGTGGGCACTTTTAGTTAATCATTCCGTTGTAGTTACGGCACTTACTAGTCAAATACAATTAGCATGAGATAACCCAAAAACCTAGCAGTTGTTGGTACTTTTATTTAGCCATTCCGTTGTAGTTGCAATACTTACTAGTCAGGTACAATGGTCGCAAGCGACAACCCAAGCAAGCAATTGTTGGCAGTTTTAATTAGCCATTCCATTATAGTGAAGCTGATTACTAGTCATTGTAAAGTCAAATTTATAGCACTACTTTAGTTATAGTTGTCTATGATCGAGATACTGTGCTCCAAGTCGTCCATAACCGCGGACACGGCTTTCAGAAAGTTTTACCCGGCTGGGGTGCACCAATAGCAACACACACTCGATCAACCTCGGAAAAACCAAATCAAAACCCAACGAGGCCTTCACGACAAAGCAATCATAGGATTCAGAAATATTTCAGGGTGCCACCCCTTAAAGTAGACCCGCAACGAAGCCGGCCGGCTCCGAGACGGACTCAAGGTTGTGGGGACGGCTGTGAACGACTGGGAACCCAAAACTGGGCTTGTCGACACCGTGGAATCGTGCCACTATCCTAAACAGTACAGTGTGCTCCTCGCACAATCGTAAATAAAGCAGTAGCATGGCATAAGTACAGGATCGTAAATAAAACCTCAAACTAGTTTGTGGCCCCAAGAAATAAGAATGAATCAAGCTCTGGCTAAGGGGGGTCCCATAATTCCCCGTATGTGGATAGCACGATAAATCAAGGAACAGGTATCAAGTACTCGGGGTCCTACGGGACACAAGTGGGCGGTCGGAAACCAAATATTATCTATCACCCACCGATGCCTTTACTTACTTACTTCAATTTTAGTTGTTAAACAGGAATTAAAGTGAACGATAAGTAAAGTCGAGATCATCTCCAACACCAAACAGACGGCAATACACCAACAACTGTGGCACTTGACGACACGCAACAGCACTTGAGCAAGCGAATACGACGCGCAAGTCCAACTATCTACCAAACAACAGGTAATAGGATGTGTCCAAGGGAATATAAGGCTGCAAGGGATATCACGGGTACGAAAACTAGAGCAACGCGACACGGATAGCAATAGATCAACAGGAGGGAAATAAATACTATAAAAGTAAGATAGGTAGAAAGGGGGAGATGCTCGCCTGAAAACATTGCTGAAGATTCAACCGAAGATCGGGTCGAAGCTCACATCAACTCAACGGCCTTATCCGCGAAGAAGCAAAACACTAGAAGAAACACCGGATGCAATATTTAATACTACGGCAAAAGATCGGCATAATGCATGTATGATGCATGGCACGGCAAAGATGCGATGCAATTAGGCAATATTAAGCGGAACCGGGGTCCCGACATTTAAATTTATAGTTCAAGTTGTTTAGCTACCCCGCAAATTAAATGTTGTCTTAACATGGCAAGATATGGTACCGGTTCGATGCACAAGTTTAAATGAGGCCGATATGAGACTAGATTTGCCCGCATATGGGCCCCATATTTAATATGAGGTGAATCGGCAGAAGGCCCCAAACCACATGACAAGGATGCATGCATGAACAATTCAATATGCAACAATTTATAATTATGGCATTTATAAAATAGGGGCTCGGGAAAAGGTTCACACATTAGGGTTCGACGATCTTGGTCCGAGGGTTCGACGGGGTTCGGGGTCGGGTCTCGGGGTCCGGATCTGGGGGTTCGGGGTTCGACGGGATCGTTCTCGGACTCCGGGGGGTTAGGGTCTTAGGATCGGGGTCGGTGGAGTAGATCTTGTCGCACGAGCGTCAATGCTTCCGGGGGGGAGAACTTGTCGTCCAGGGTATCGGTGTCAGGGGGTGAGGTACTCGGCGTTCTCGAGGGAGTACTTGGCGCTCGGCGTCCTTCGGTATCCATGTCGACGGGTCTTGGCGTCCGGGATCCTCTGGGTTTCCACCGACAACCTTGAAGGCTCCGGCTTTGGTTGCTCGTAGAGAACTTGGTTCCGCGTCGGAGTTCATGAGGATCCATGAAGCAGAGCATGGCCTTTGATACCCTGTCGGTGGTTCTTCGAGGGTCATCGATGGCTCATCGGGCTCGCTCGGGGTCTCGGGTCGGGGTCGGGTCGATCTTGGTGGTTACTATGCTCCGGGTCCGGGGTTCGCCGCTCCGTGAGGTGGATCTTGTCGATTCGGCGTGGACGGCAACAGGGTTCCGCGGGCTCGCGGAGAACGCGCGCGGACATGGGCAGAGGCGGTGGCGGTCCATGGCGGGGGCGAGACCGGCCGGAGGGCGCTCGAGCAGCGGCGGGCTACGGAGGCGCTGCGGCTGCCGGTGGAGGGCGAGGGGGGTCGTCGGCGAGGTGGGGGCAGAGGAGCGGCGGGGCTCCTCAGGTCGCCGACGGCGATGGTGAAGAGCGCCGGGCGCGGCGGCGCGCGGGCCGCGGGCGGGGCCTGCGAGGTCGACGAGACGGACAACGCCGGAGGGGAGAAGGACGGCGGCCGGAGACGAGCCCGAGGACGCGCGTCAGACCGCCGGCGGGGACGACGGAGGGTAGGGCCGGCGAGGAGGAGGCGGCGCCGGAGGAGGCCGCGGTGGCGGAGGCCGACGGTGGGGAGGAGCTCCGGCGGCTCCGGCAGCGTCGGCGCGCGAGCGGAGGGGGCCGGAGCTCGTGGGAGCGAGCTAGGCAGAGGAGGAGGCGTCGCGGCCGAGAGGGGGCAGCGGCGCGGGCTCGCAGAGGCGCGCCGGCGGGGAGACGAGGCGGCCGCTGGACGGCAGGGGCGGGGCGGAGCTCGGCCGGTGCGGGACGGCGGGCGGCCGGCGACGCGGGGAAGAGGAGGGACGGTGGCGTCGTGGGGTCCGGCGAGGCGGAGAAGCCAGGCGGCGGCGGCGGGTCGAGCCCAGAGGGGAGGAGCCACGCGGCCGAGCGGAGGAAGGCGTCGGGGAGCTTCGTGGCCGGCGGGGAGAGGCGGGGCTCAGGCGGGGAGGAGGAGGGCCGGGAGGCGCGGGCCGGCGCCGGAGAGGGAGGAGGCGGGCGCACGCTGGCGGGAGGAGGGCGCGGCGGCGGGGCAGGAGGAGCCCGACGCGGGAGGTGGGGGGAGAGAGGAAGAAGGAAGGGGTGAGGGACGCGTGGGGGGAGGGGAGAGAGGGAGTGGGGCCGGGGGTCTACGGGGCCAGGGGGTCAGCGGCAGGGGGTGGACCGGGGAGAAGTGGGCCGCGCGGGGCTGGTGGGGTGATGGCGCGTGGGCCAGGCGCGGGTGGGGCCCGGGGGAAGAGAGAGGTGAGGGTGTGGCTGAGTGGGTTGGGAGGTTGAGTGGAGAGTGGGGCCAGGCTGATGTGGCGGGTTGGGGTTGGTTAGTGGGAAGGGAGGGGTGACGTGTCGGCCAGCGATTGGAGGGGGTGAGGTGGAGGGTTGGGGTAGAATAGGACTGGGTAGGTTATTTGGTATAGAAGGTTTTTAGGGGGGGCTGGATCAAGGATTGCTGAGGTGGCGGAGTGGGTAGGAATTGGGGAGAGGGTGCGGTGGCGAGCTGTGAGTGGGGGGTAGATTAGGATTGGGTGGGAATAGGTTTTAGAGAGGGCTGATTAGGTGGACCGTTTTAATACTGGGGGTGGTCGACTGGGTCGGTTCGGCCCGTTCGACGGCCCCCACTAAAATAATTAAATATTTTATTTGTTTCAAACAGACTTTTGCAACCCGATAGCAAAAAAAACAAAATAATCCGGTGACCCGGGTTTTGCATTTGAACAAAGATGGGGCGTTTAGAAAATAAAGACAGGCTTTTCGAAAATAGTTTTATGCAAGCAAAATGCAAGATGATGACGATGCTCAAATGCAATGTGGCCTGATGACATGAGCATGCGGTCATGACGATGCAATGCACAAAAACAACGCGATTTTCTAGTAGTGGTTTTGCGGGATGCCACAGATCACTATCATACCTATATGTGTAAATCCAAGGTCTATGGATTTTACACGCTATGTGTGTTGTAAGAGTATCATCTCATACTTCTACTTACAACACTACCATATCATAACACTAGCCCAGCAACAATCTAAACTAGACGCCTCTAATTTATCCATTGCAGGTTTTACGTGGCTCAGGGCTTTCGAGATAGAACCGTTCTTACCTACGAACATGAACCACAATGAGGATAATCAAATTGTTGACAACTCGCTTGCAAAATAGATATTGACTATAGTAGGAGAGACAGACACCCGCTAGCCACTTATGCAAACTAGTTGCATGTCAAGCGTGGAACAGGTCACATGTGCGAGGACATGTAAAGTTTGTCCGGGCCGCTTCATCCCACTATGCCACCAATATCCAAAACTACAACAAAGGAGCAACAACATGATCATCATCGCCCACATACTCATATGTGTACTACCCGTGTAAAGTATCTACGCATAGATCCGGCTCTGATACCACTGTAGGGTTCGCAGCATAGAAAACAAAAATTTCCCTACAATGTGAACTATATACCAAGATCTATCTACTAGATACAAACAACGGGAGGATGTATATCCGTAGAGAACATACCCTTGAAGACCGACAAAGCTTAACGAGTTCAACTCGTGGTTGATGTAGACGATCTCTTGCCGATCTCAAGATCGAGAGGAAGTCCTAGCGCCGCAAATCAGCAGCGCATCCGTTCTCGCACACACGTTCGAGGCACCGAGCAACCTCCGCCTCCTCGCTCCAGCGATGCAGCAGAAGCACAACTCTTTCTTGCCGAATAGCCACCGGGAACATGTATCTCGCTAGTCCGAGACCATGGGGGATAAATTCTAGAGGGGGAGAGAGATCCTTCACGAGGAGGTGTGAGAGACAAGTGAGGAGGGGCTCCTTTTATAGGAGGAGGGGGGAACCCCAAGGGGGTGGCCGGCGCATGGGGTCTGCCCCCTTGCCCTCCCCTCTTCATGTGGGTGGACACTCCACTCACAAATCTCCTTTAAATTCCCTCCACTCAAAAGTCCACTCAAATTCCCATTAAATTTCCACCAAATTTAATGCAAACTCTCATTAAAAAAAACTCTTTTATTTTATTCAGAATTTTGTCAATTACATTAATGACAAACATTCACAAATAACCCCTTGCTAGAATTCTATTTCACATGCATAACCACTTGATGCAATTTCACCCGAAAACCTGTTTCGGTATCTAGTGAAATAAATTCCTGCGTTTGTTCATTCTTTCGGCATGAAACATTTGCTCCAATTGGATGCCGGTGTCTCTTAAGTGTGTCACCCTACGGTTCGTGAATAATGCGGACATGATCGAGACCCCTCTCGGATCAATAATCAGAAGCGGGATCTGGAGACCCATACTGACTCCCACACATTCAACGATGACTTTCTTGTGATCGTCGGAACCTTTTACTCTAGTATCTTAATCCCTTTGTTTCACGATATATTACATGTCCGAGATTCGATCATCGGTATCTCCATACCTAGTTTGATCTCGTTACCGACATGCACTCTTTTCTCGTTCCTGTGATATAACATTCTAGTGATCAAATCACTTGCCTGCAAGCTAATCAATGTGATATCACCGAGAGGGCCCAGAGTATATCTATCCGTCATCGGGATGAACAAATTCCACTCTCGATCCATGAGTCTCAACATAACACTTTATTAGTTCTGAATCCATCTTTATAATCACCCTGTTACGGTGTGACGTTTGATGTTATCAAGAAACTCTTCCGGTGTTAGTGATTGACATGATCTCATGGTCTAAGGATTAGGATCACTTCGTAAGTTGTTATAGAAATATAAACTCAATGACTTTGATTGTAATGCTATACTTCGGATGAATGTTCATCAAACCATTACACTAATGTTGTGATCACATTATTAACAACATCCAATGTCCATGATCAGGAAACCTTGATCATCTTGTTAATCAACGAGATAGTTTATGAGAGAGGCATAACTAGGAACTTTCTGTTTGTTTATTAAACACACATGTATTAACGTTTCCGTATTAATACAATTATAGCATGCAAAATAAACATCTATCATATACATGGAATACACATAATAAACACTTTATTATTGCCTCTCAAGGCATATTCCCTTCATGTAGCATTCTTCTTGTTGGGACACTCGTTGGAATTGTGGCCTTTATTTCCACAGTCATAACAAGTCACTTGCGACTTGTCCTTTGTTGCTACAGGAACAACATTGCTTCCAGTCCTAGGGGCAGTGTTGATGTTGGCGGTAGCATTGTTGTTGTTGAACTTGGGTGGGGCACGATTGAAATTGCTAGCGTTGCCGGGGTTGTTGTGATTTCCTCCGGGCCTAGGGTTTCCACGGTTGGGATAGGTCGGACGGTTCATCGGGGGTATGTTGGTTCTTGGGGCAAATCCTGGAGATGGGTTGGGGCGATACTTTGGGGTCTGATGGGTTCCTGGTTGATGCATCATATGACGCTTACGGTTCTCATTGGCTTGGTTGATCTTTCCTTCCATCTGGATAGCAGAGTCGACAAGGGCTTCAATATCCGCAAAGGGGATATTGACTAACACAGTCTGCATCTCATCATGCAGACCATTCAAGAATCTCTCTTTCTTCTTGGCTTCGATGTCGATCTCATCCGGGGCATACCTAGCTAATGACAAGAATTTGTCACGGTATTCCACTAAAGTCATCATTCCTTGCTTCAGCTCTCTAAACTCGTCTCTCATTCTCTTGATTAAACCCGGTGGCACATGGGTTCTGCTAAACTTGACCTTAAATTCCTCCCAGGTCATCATCTGGCCTCCGGTCATTGCGCAAACACTATTCCACCATGCCCTGGCATCTCCGGCTAGATAGTGGGTGCCGAACAGAACTTTCTCGTTGGCTTCCACTCCAGCGACTTCTAGGTTATTTTCCATGGTTTGCAGCCAATCATCGGCGTCTAGGGGTTCTTCTGACTTAGTGAAAACAGGTGGGTTGGTATTCTGGAAGTTCTTGAGCTTAGATCCGTGGTTGTCCTGATTTCCGTGGCCTTGGTTGTTGTGGGCTAGCTGGGCTATCTTCTGCAGGGTGGCTAGGTTGGCTTGACGTTCCGCTCTTTCAGCTTCGCGGTCAGAAGTCAACATTTGCAGAATCTGCAACATCGGGTCCGAGGATGAACCACTTCCTCCACGTGGCATCTAAAGATTGAGATAGATCATGAGAAAAGAGGGAAATTTCTAAGGTTTTGGGTCTTTGGAAAAAAAAATAAAGTTTGACTCAGATTTTTCTAGTAACTTGCTTTTCATTCATTCATTCATATCACACGATACAACACACTCCACAACAAAGGAAAGTAGATGGTTTTAAGAACCATTCTGGAAACTACGATACAGGGGGACCGAATACTACTCACTACGCTAGTGCTCAAGTGCTACTACACCTCGGAATCGGTGGCTTCATCATTCTCATCATCATCGATGAAGGCGAAATCATCTTCATCGGTGAAGAAGTCCATAGCCTGATCCTCCAGAAAATCATCATCATCGCTGAGATAGGAGTAGGGGTCTCCACGAAGATCTTCTCCGGCATTCTCCCTTTCCTCCAACTGCATGTCTCTCTCGTGGATGGTCTCCTCCAGAGATGAGATGCGGTGGCGAATACGGGCAATGATGCGCTCCTTCTTGTCGAGCTTACGGCGGCGAGACTTGTGATCCTTTGCTAGCATGGCGATGGTTTGGTCCTTCGTCTTGATGATGGCAGATTTGTGGTTGGAGTAGTCACGGCAGTTGTCTAACTCCTGCTGACGATCGTACATCATGAAGCTAAGGTGGTCCAATTGGGTCTTCAGCTCGGGGTGGTATGGGGCTTCCAGTGGTTGTCCATTAGCATCACGCCTTGGGCAAAAGTCAAAGCGAGTACCCTTGATCTGATTGATGCTCTGCCCACACATACGGGAAAGAGCTTCCTGCATGGCCCTGGCAAGTCCATCGAGCCAGTTGTTCTCTCTTAAGGTAAACTGAATTCCCTCAGCAGTGGGAGGTTCAATATTTCCTCTGAGACTTGCAACAATTAGCCACTTCAGATCTTCTCCTCCTTGATCATTGAGCTGAGCTCCGAAGAACTCGGGGTGCGGACGCTCCAGAAGTTCCGAAAGCTGGTCCAAATCCCTCTCAAAGATCAGGTCTCCTCCATTCCCCAACTGATAAAACTTGATGTACTTCACGTCCATCTATAAGAATATAGGATGAGTAAGGTAGTAGAGTGATCAAGTGTGTCAAAATTTTATGTATTTTGCAAGAGTTTTTGAGGAACATGAATTTTCATGAAAGAATCAAAGGGATAAGAATGAGAATAAGTTTTTTTAAATATTTGTTTTCTTTGGTTTTGAAACTGAGTTTTTGATTCAACGTCCAGTCTAACTAGGGTCTCCTATGGTCAGGATGGCTCTGATACCAACTTGTCAACACCCGGATTTTTAATCCCAGATGCCTGTTATGCCATACATCGCAATCCTAGGATTACCATTTTTGCGAGACATAACAGAATTGGATACCATAGTACATCATCCATTACAAACCGTACATAAGTTATTACACAAATAGGGATCTCATGATCCAGTTCTTAATACAACATCAAGCAGCGGAATACGTAATAATAACGGTAGCGTAGGCGAAGCTCCATCTTTGGGGTCACAGGCAATGCTAACGATGGGAGATGATCCTAGTTGTCGTAACCTTCCTGGGGTCCATCCTCCAGGTACTCCTCTTCATAGTTTGGCCATGGGAATAGCCAGGGACAAAGCCATGAGTACTCTTTAAGTACTCGCAAACTAATACTAACAAGTGAAAGGGGTTTTTTTTTATAATAAGACACTAGGCTCTAGGGTTATTTTGCAAAAGCCAGATTTATCTCTACTAAGTTAAGGAGCAACGAATGCTAGTTGAAGTTTTATAACACCTAAACGGGAACTTGTATTTCATATCACAACCCTGTTGTGGTCCAGTCAAAGTCTCAATTCATTTCACAGTTCATTTTGAAAAGTCTGACGGGAGAACAGTATGGTCACTCCAACTGTCCATAACCGCGGATGCGGCTATTCGAATAGTTTGACACTCTGCAGAGATTGTACACTTTCACCACAACATTCGATACATTCGTCAGGAACAAATCCTGAATTCACCATACTCAGTATGCGGATAATCAATCCTAACCTTTCAATTACACTCCCTAGTATAAACACCACTCCTATGAGTTTGGCCTCCCAACCATGACCAACTGTCATCTTGGGTACTGCACAGGTGGACAATCTTCACAAGGTAGCCTCAGCTCATACCTTGGCCGTGAGGGAACTAATACTAAGGTATATAAGTTTCCAGTCAAGCCCTACCCAATCTTCGGGTATTGTGGTTGTACGATAAAATTGGAATGGTATCGCATCCAGACAACCATCAGTTTCATAAAGGGCTAAGGCTCATGCCTCATCATTTTCATCACCAAAATCATCAAGTGTTTGGAAACACATGTCCAAAACATTTCAATAGAATGATCCATCATTCCAAGGTTTTCATAACCATTTTTCCATCAAGTATTCCCATCTAAAGTTGATCAAGTTTTATGCTTAGCACTAGCATCTACAAGTGGGGGTAAGTACTAATGAGGGGTGGTGGACTAGTGGAGTTTCAACTAAGTACAACCTTATGTCTTAGGCTGATATCAAGGTTTCTAACTTAGGCCAAATTTTATGCTCTTTATGCAACCTTCAAGTATCCTTCTAGTATCTACCATTTATTCCAGTAAACTCTAAGTAAGAGATTTGATAAAGAAATAAAGTAATAAACTTGCAAATAAAACTAGGATTGGTTTATCAAGTGGTTATGATCATATATGCTTTAAGGCATATGGTGGCACGGTAGCAAGCAAGTAGTAGCTTGCATAGGTCAACTTGATTAGTAAGGCTTGCAAGTATTGGCTTGCATAGGTATAGCATCAGCTTGCTAAATTGCAAGTGTTTGCTTGCAAGGTTAATAGCTTGCCTTGAGCAGAGCAGTGGTTGAAGTTCTCTTCGGCTTCTTCTTCGTAGAATCCTCCTTCCTCCTCGTATCCTTGGTCGGTACTAGCGTCTATAAATAAATACGATGTACACAATCACCAAACAATACTTAACTACTTGCAATCATCACACAAAAGGATCCTATAGATGATCTAGCATCATTACTAACCTTACAAGATTAAAGATTGGTTTAATTTCTTTTATTTTTAGAAAAGTAATTTCTACTCATTGAAAAACTACTTAAGATTTAATATTCTCCAAACCAAACATGGGATCATGTTGACACATCACCACATATTTTAGTCCATGGGAATGTGATTTAAAGTGGTGTCACAATTTAATAAGGTTTTACCCTTTTATTTTAATTAAATAAAGTGACTAGAAATGGCTATGGGGCATTCTTTTATTACTTGAACATTATTTCTGCAAGTAAACCCATATATTTTTATATATTCTGGAAGGTATAGTTAAATGTGATTTTTGAGAGTTGGAATAAACTCAAAAGCTATTATGGTTTAAATTTGAAAAATGTTTGAATGCAGAAAAGCTTCTGCCTTGTTATTTTTACCAGGGGTGATCTATAGATCCAAATGACTTGAATCCAACGGGCTTGGATTCAGCATTCCCAGACCTTTCTAACAAAATTAGCTTCATTTGATTTGGTGCACTAAATCGATCTGGGTTGATTTTTGAAACTGGGTACATAAGTGTGTTTGAAATAAAATGGAAAAGGTTTAATTCAAATAACTGGGCTGCGCGGGAAAAGTTAACGGGCCGGCCTGCTAAGCGTAGCGCTTCCGCGGGCTACTTAAGTGGCTGTCCCCACTCATCAGTGAGACAGGGGGTGCAAAGCGGTACGGGGCAACGTGGGACGTTTGATCTGGTTCTAATCCAACGGCTGGGAGTCATCGTCGACGTTGGGCAACGCCGGCGAGAAAGAAACCTAGCGCGGCCAGTGGGGGTTGCTGGGGGCTCACCGGGGTGCAGGCGAGGGTCGGCGAGGCGGGCGAACGACGAAGTCGACGACGGTGAATCTCCTGGTACCGGTGGCTCCTCCTGGGGCGGCTCCAATCGTTGGCTCCCTTCTTCTCCAAAGGCGGCAGGCTCCGGTGAAATTCCGGCGAAGTGTTTCTCTCCTTGCTCCGGGAACGGTGTGGCAATATCAGTGATGAGAGGGGAGTAGAATGGTGTGCTTAGTTCGGCTGGGGGTATTTATAGTCGAGCGAGGGGACCGACGGGGCGCACGGTGAGCTCGTCGGGGTGATGGTACAGACGGCTATTGGCATGGACGAAGGTAGGGGACGGTGCGGTGTTCCCTGGCGATGCTCAACGCTACGGTGGCGAGACGTGGGGCGGTGCGGGTTGGTCTGGAACATGCGACGCTCTGCGCGGCAGAGGCGGCGTCTTCGACGGCGAGCGGTGGCTGTGCAGCATGGGACGGCGAACGGGGATGTCTGGCGGTCTCCTGGGTCGGTGGAGATCGTATATGCACGCGGTGAGGGCCGCGCCTGGTCTGTGGGCTTCGGTCGAGGGTGGCGCTCTGGCCCACGCTCGGCATGGTCGCTGGCGGTCTGGGCGCGGTCCGTGCGTGTGGTCTAGTGGCTGGCAGGGTTCGAGCGCTGGACAGGGAGTGGCGGTGGACGGTGGGCTGCCTCCCAGACATGTTGTTTTGGCTTGGTGCTTGCTCTGGCTAGCTAGCCATTGTCGGCTGGCAAGGGGGTGCTCGGGTTGGCATGGCATGGAGCAAAGGGTAGGGGCTAGGGTTGGTCCAAGCACTGGTTGGCACTGGGGGAGACAAGGTTGATCAATGGTGAACATTGCTTAGCCCAATTACTGCTCCAAGCAGTGAAGTTAGGCCAGTTTGATTTGAATCTGCCAAGTGTTTGATGACATGTCCGCAAGAATTCAAGTTTTGAATTTTGAAAAGATTTTTGGTGGGTGTGCTAGATTGGTGCCGGTGAGTCTGCAGATGCTTGGGTTTTGAAAGTTGAGCTTGTTTGAGTGGTTTTTGAAAAAGTGGGATCTTCCCATATGATAAGGATTCAATTTTGAATTGTCATTTAAACTATGCATTTGAAAGTTTATGGATGATCACAAAGTGGTCCTTGATACCTTGTTATGAGTACATTCAAGGGGTGCAAAGATACAGAAAAGTTTCTGTTAGGTTCTGAAATCTTGAGACAGCCAAAGTAGGCATGGGAGTTAAATTGGTCAAAATGACCATTCACTCATTTAGCATTGTTTTGATATTTTTGTCTTTGGGAAAAGTTTGGGAAATGTTTAGATGATGTTTATTTCACCTAAGAAACATTCTACAAGCAAAGAAACACACAAACAAGGTGGTTCAAAAGAATTCAAAATGAAATGCATACTCACATGCATGCTTCCATTATTTTATTTAGAAAAGTTTTTGTTAACCCTAATTTTGATGATTAGAGTTTGACGATCCAAGTTTAGTATTTTTGGGATGTTACATCCTCTCAACCTTGAATTCAAAACCTTATATTCTTTGGTTATGACCTAAGTAGCCATATAGGCAAAAGGGCATGGATTGATTATGGATTGTAGAATTGGTGTGCAAGATTTCAAAATACAAAATAATTAAGCATGCATGACCATCATTGCATATAAACCCTAAGAAGGAAATAGTATTGTCCAAAAAGGATTATCCAATACACTAAATGGGATTTCCCAATTTCTAAGTACAACCCTTGAGCTATGGCTTTGTCCATAGTAACAATTAAGAAATAGAATTCATAAATGATATATATTTACATATATCCATTTTATAAAACCATAGATTTTGGTTTGGTGGATTTTGGAGATAAAATGGAAAAGATATGAATTATATAAAAGGAAAGGAATAAAAGAAATGAGGTAAAACCCCTATAAACCAAACTCAATTAGTTGAAATATTTGAAATGGACAGAAAAGAGGTATATTCTTGTCTTAAAATAATTCTTGCAAAATTACATTTTTTTAGAAATTTACTTTGTGTAAATTGGATACCTGAAACAAAAACTAGAAAAGAAATACTAAACAGAAATTCGGAAGAAAAAATAAAGGAAAAAAATGAAACCTAAACCTAACAGCTGGACCCGGCACAGGCCCAACCGACCCAGCTCCTCCTCTCCCCTATCCACTGCCCATGGCACGAAGCAGCAGCACCGCAGAGGCCCGTGGCCAGCCCAACAGCAAGCCCGCACCCTTTCCCTCTGCCACTGACCGCTGGGCCCCATGCCATCATCTTCCTCCTGTGGATGGAGAGACCGCATCAAGAACGTTTTCGATCCCGAACGGGGAAATCCCGTTTGTCGCGTTGATTTGTTGCCCCTCTCCATGATAATCTTCATATAAATGCTGCAGGCATCTTTTCCCTCAGAGTTTTTGCAATTTACCAAACCCTAGCCTCCATCGTCAAGCTCCCGATCTGCCGCCGCCGTCTGCCGTTCTGCGAGCTCGAGCTCGAGATTCCCGAGCACCCCGCCGCCTCTACTCGCCCCTTTCCTCCCCCTCTCTCTTTGCCGCTTCCTCTCACCTCTTTTCCCCTCTCGTAGGAGCGCCAAAGCAACCTTCTGACACCGCCGGAGCTACCCCACCACCTGTCGTCTCCATTCGCTCTTCGCCGTCGCTTGGGGAAGCTCCGCACCTCGCCGAGACCTCCACTGTGACCCCCGCTCGCTGCTGCATCTCGTCGAGCACGCCATAACCACCGGAAACCACAGGAGCGGTCGCCACCGCCACCTTCCGAGCATAGCGCCACCACGTGGATGCCGTCGTTGACAAATAGCCGACGTTGGCTCACCATCATCAACCAGCGTCGTCTGATCCCATCTAGAGGGACCAGATGACGCGAGCCGAGCCCCCAGCCGATAACTGAAGCCAAGCCCAGGAGAAGCCGACGCCGAGCCTGAGCCACCGCACGTCGACCGTCCGATCCCGATCTGGCGGTGCTGATCCAGTCACTTAAACGAAGAGGTATCGGCCAGTAAGAATGCACCATGTCACGGGAATATTCCCAGAATATGCCTTGTAATGTCAAGTAATAGAAATAAAAGTCAGAAGATGATTAAATCTTGCAAAAATCATATCTAGAGTTCTGTAAGTCCAAATTTAGTAAATAATATATGTATGGATTCAGAAAAATATGAAGAATGTTACTATGTTGATACATCCAACTTTTACAGAATATATTTACTGCAGTAATTTAAATGATTTAATGTCCAAATTGGAGTAAATAAATCATAGTAAATTATCTGTAGATCCTAAAAATACAAATAATATGTCTATAGAATACTTGTTTCATGTAGAACACATATATGAAATTAAATATAAATTTTGATGAAGGAAATAATTTAAATGAATTAAACCCTTCTAACTAGTGTTTAAATCACATAAAATTATCTAAAACTCCAAAATTAGTGAAACCAATTCCTAATGGTTTGTTTATCAACTATCCATCCATATAAATTGCATGCCAAATTATTTGGTACTGTTAAAGTATAAATACATGCATAAATATATAAACTCATTGAAATAGTGTTTTAATCATAAGAAAAGACCTATAACTCCTTTTTAAGTGATTCAAATTGCTACTGTCTCTAAATTGCATTACCTATGCAGTAGCATTTAACTCACAATTTAATACGGCATAAACATAAGTAGTTCAATTAAATTAAGATAAACCATATTAAATTGATACAACTTTAGTAATAAAAGCTTTAGTGCATTAAATGACTTTCCACATGTATCATGTGATCTAATAAAGTTTAGAGAACTAAACACAACCATTGTGACTTATTAAATCATCATGCATGCATTTGCTCATCATTTTTATGTTGTATTGTTGCAATGTTTTGAATGGTGTTCTTGTTGTGCCTTTGTTTTTGAACGATAGATTAGGAGGAGTGCAACTACTATGATTGCAAGTATTGTGGTTTTTGTGAATGAGGCCATTATAATTGTGAGGATTCTCTAATCGACTACATCTACAACAAAGGCAAGTGGTGCTATCTTGGTCATAAATGTCCTAATGTTTTCCTATGCATTATAGATGTTTTCGTAGCTACATGTATAGGAATTACTATGCTATGCTATATCCTATATATTGTGGTAGGGAAATCCTTTGTAGTTGAGATCTCGTACGGTAGATGTGCTTAGCATTGTTGTTGATACGAGGAAGGGATCATGCTTTGGTAAAGTAAAGGTTTTGTAAAACTAAAAACAACTTAATGTCAATGAACTACCTGGGAGGAGTGACTGGATCAGTCATCGGAGTGTGAACAATGGTGGGAAATGCCGCCCATGGCACTGAGAAGGACTAGTTGTCTTTATTCCAGTAGCTTACGTGTGCAACCATGTGCCAGTGAGAATGGGTGGTTGGTTGGACTCAGTAGGTCGTGGAGACCCGAACCCAACGTAGCTAGAGATGTAGTGAATGGTAGGTTGGGACCAGTGCGCAGTGGGGTTTGGGGATCTACTTTCCGAACGGTCTCTTCTTGGGCTTCTCCCTATCGTCACACAATATGAGTGTGGTGGTACGAGCTGGGATGTCCAAGTCACATGGGTAAAGTGTACAAACCCCTGCAGGGTGTATAAACTAAGTGCTTAGCCGTGTCCCAGGTTATGGACAAATGAGTTGCTTGATATGGATACTATGACATATTCTTGCTCATCCTTATTTCTTGATTTCTAAAACTTGATGGATGAACTTAATGGTTGTTGTGAATCAAAATTGGTTTAACAAAGTAGGACAAAGTGTTTGGAAAATTCAAGCTATCCACAGCTCCACCAGCCAAATAAGCATGTGGTTGGTAGATCTGTTGTTAACCACTTTAGCCTACTTGCCAATACATTCAAAGTATTGACCATTCATGGCTGCAATCTTTTATATTGTAGGTTATATCGTTTCTAAGTGATCGTTATAGGTCGCGAGACTCCACTCAACGATTGTTCGTCTGTGGCACATTTGAAGGATGGAGATCTACCCTGTATTGATTTCCGATGTGATATAATGTAAATTCTGGATCATATTCGTTGTATAGATGATGCACGGTTGTATTTGGTATTCATTTTGTACTGAGTGTGTCAGTGAACCGATCCAGGGATTGGCACTATACACATGAACTCGGCCTTATCAGGCGAGGGTGTTACATGTCATGTTTCTTTCTCTCACTGGTAAATAGGACAACACACTTTCTCTTGATCTTTTACTATATGAGAAACCAGCCATCATCCGAAAGAGAAATTATAACTTCACAAAACAGAATCGAAAATTGATTTGACCCAAATTCTCAAATCATTAGTAGCATCTAGTGATTTGGAAAAGAAAAAAAACAAAATAAAAAAGTAAAGCTAGTGGATATACCTCATTTTGTTGCGCTTTTTTTAGAGTCTGTTTTCCACCTTCTGCTCTAGTGATTGAGGAGAGATTTGGATTAGAGTTTAGAGCATCTCTAGCTTCCCCAAGAGCCCTTTAGGAATATTTTTTGCGCCAGCGAACCATCTTTCTCCTAGTCGCCCCCTAGACGCCGAGTTTTTTCCGGATTGGACATGAAACTTTGTCTGGCGAACATTGATCAAGCTCAGTGCGATGGGTGCCCGATAAAGCGAAAAGGAGTGTGAGCTAGCTCTGTCGGCGCCACAAGCTAAGATTCCCTCCTTTTTCGTTTTTCCTCCTTTTCCTTCCCTCATATGTCTTGACTCGCCCTCCATTCGCCCATCTCCCGCCCAGATCCTCCCCAGCCTCCATGGCCCCAAAGAAGTTCACAGGCCCTCGGTCCACCAAAATAGGGGTCCGAAGCAGAGATCGTCGGGCATGATCAACACCGACTGGTTGACTGATATCAAGCGCAGGGATGCAATCATAGAAGATTGCCCAATGAGGGACCTGAAGTTCAAGGCCAAGCAAGAAACCATTGGGTGCTCGTCCATCAAGCGTGCAACAAATGTCATGGAATTCAAGAGGAGGTCCACGCTCTCCCAGAGAGTGGCGCCGACTACGAGCGCAAGGTATGAACATTTTTCGCCATGAGTTTGCCATTTGTGTAGATTGTTTATCTGCCGACGTCGTGCTCGTTTTGCAGATGGTTCATATGCTCGACACCTACCACCAAGGCAGCAATGGCATCAACTCGCGTCTTCTCCTGGATAGAAAAGTGCGAGAAGAGGAGGGATGTGCGCATGTCGCTTGCCAATGCCAAGGATGGCGTCTACAATCTAGGTGATCCGTCCGCAAAGGCGGTGATACGTCCATTTTGCATCACTATTCTATATCATAATTTGCTTCTATTAATTGATATATTTCATATTAAGAGGTGACTCTTATGTTGTTTCATCTATTTTTGCATGTTGGGTGATTCTTGGAGGATGAACTGTCGGAGTCAGGATTCTGATGGAAAAAAGCGCTGTCTAGATGCAGTTTTCGTGAAGATCGGAAAAATACCAGAAAAATATATGGAAAATTATATTTTTTCAGAAGACGAAGGAATCCAGAAGGGGAGGCGGAGTTGGGCCACAGGGGGCCCACACAGCCCCAGGCGCGGGCCACCCTGGGCCGCGCCACCAGGGTTGTGGCCACCCTAGCCCACCTCTGGCTCCGCCCCTTCGCTTGTATCTTCCTCCTAAAACCCTAAAATTTAGGGAGCAACCACAGAAAGATTCCGCTGCCTCTGTTGACATGGTTATACCCTACGGGTACACGACCTTAGCATACCTGGTCCAGCCCGACAGAAGGCCCACTCGTCGACCTGTCAGGGTCCATGACGCCTATGATGGTTCGGCTGATATGAATCCCACATGGACACGGACTCCAAACGCACAAGACAAGGAAAGCTCAAGACTAGAGTTTGAATACAACTTGTAACCTACTCGTATCGGTACCTGAGACCTAGCCTCCCCATATATAAAGGCTAGGAGGGTCCAACGAGGAGGGCACGCAATACAATATGCTAGACCACAACAGATCTACAGATCTAGATCTCTCATAACCTCTCGCATACACACCTCTACGCCAGATTGCATCTGCGCACCCCTGTAATCACCGGTTCCGCCGTAATCAAGAGCAGACAAGCAGGAGTAGGGTTTTCCCTCCGGGGGCCTGAACCTGGGTAAACCTCGTGTCCCCGTGTTGCTTGTTTGCTAACCGTTCCGCGATCTCCAGCATCCCATCTTCTCCAAAACCCAAGTCCATAACAATGGGAATTGACGAGATCAAACCTCGTCAATTGGCGCCGTCCGTGGGAACTGGGGGCGCTGATCGTGCGATCGTGACGGTTCCATCATCGACAATCTACAACTCGACGTCTACCAAGAACTTCGGCTCCAACCTCAGCATCATCAGGGCAAGATCCCTCATGTCAACAATGGCTAGATCGCGTCTGCTTGACTCGTCGGCATCAACACGCTTAATTCCATCATCAACATATCTAGAACAAGCTACTTCATCCTTGACCAACAACCTCGTGAGTGCTGACTTGGGACTCCAGAATCGGAAACCGATCGATTCGGTCCAGCTGCGGACAACCACAACGCATCAGCATGTTTTTGATACGCTTCATTGGGATAATTAATCCGTGCATGCAAGTCAGATTAAACCAGGGCATTAGTGCTACAGGATCCGTCCATGAAGATTCGGCTGTAACAAGCTAGCAAAAAGAATTATTAGCTGCCTTCAAGTCAAACTGACAACCGGATGTACGTTCAGCTCGTCTTCTCTACTCGCGGTATTGCCGGGACTCGCTATGTCTCCGGATGACAAAAATCAAACGATTTTACCATGACAGACTACATCCGCTGCGTTGATTCTGTCTGACTAGACGCCGCGTGACTCGCCGCCGCGTCGACTCCGTCCTTCAGGTTGACTCCACGGTCGGGGGCTGTCCCGACTCTCCCACATCGACATCGTCTGCCACACGACTCAATCAACCTGGACGACACGTCTGCTGCGTCAACTCTGCCCTGCAACTCGTTGTAGCCATCGGCTCCAGTGACTCGCTACGGTCTTCGGCTGCGGTGACCTGATGCGATTTTCAATTGCGATAATCTTTGGATGCGGAGCTCACTGCCGCCATCTGGCTCAGGAAACCGTCGCTGCTATGACCGTGGTCCGCCACGTCGACTACATCAGTCGCGTGACCCGCTACCGCGTCAACTTCTTCACGACAACCAACAAAGCTAAGTTCACTATTCAGATTTGATTTTCTTTCTTAATTTAAATCGCACTCGAGACACTCGGGGGCTCCGCCCTCTTCGAGTAACATAATGTGCCATTGGCTCCACGCACTCGAGCACCTCGAACGCGACAGCCCAAGTAGCTGATTCTGCCTGATCGTCGAATCCTTGAACTCCGAGTGCCTCGGCAAGGTACTGAGACTAAGGGTAATAAGGCTAACGAAAAGGCCTAGCATACAGTGCAAAAGTGTCGACTCGATCGGTACCAGAATCTTACTATAGAAGCCGAAAGGCAAATATTTCTTACAAGATACGAGTACTTCACAATTCGTCATGTTTTTTTGCAGCTTACAAGGATGTCAAATGCGCCGAGCTATTCTATCGGGGTCCTCCAACGGAGTCGACCAGCGCCAGTCACGTCAACAGACACCAAGACCCAAGTCGAAGCATTCCTCAGATGACCACATCAATCATCGACAAAAGCGGCGTTGGCCGTGCACCGACAGAAGCAACGGCGTCGACTTCGTCCACAACGTCGAGTCCTTTCAGCTAAACACCGCACGACTCCGCCACGTCAACTCCAACTGCATCATCGATTCTTGGCTCCTTATGCATGAGATGCTGACTCGATGCACTTCTGGGTCAGTGGTTTCTCCTCGCATGAGTCTCCACTCGAGTCTGCGACTCGACTAGACACTCGGGGGCTACTCCTATCAGGAGTGATGGTCGCGCACCTGATGTACTTCCGGGTCAGCGGTACTTCCACGAGATTGTCGACTACAACTGCACGATACAAGACTCGAGTCTCTGTCCGAGTCTATGACTCCGCCAGACACTCGGGGGCTACTCCTATCAGGAGCGCTGGTCTTGCACCCGAAGCATGAATAGCGTACTACGCCAATGATCTATTTTTCGAGTCCTACGTCGAGTCTGCGACTCCACTACGGACTCGGGGGCTACTCCCATAGGGAGGATGGATTCAAGCATCCAAAAAATTTGTGTCCTATGGACCTGAAGCCAAACAACGGCTGAATTAAAGTCTCTGCTCGAGTCTACAACTCGAACAGACACTCGGGGGCTACTCCTATAGGGAGCGCTGGTCGCGCACCTTATGAATTCTTTGACTGCGATCCTTCGGATCAGCATGAAAAAGCTTTTCGGCAACTCTGCCCCAATCAACGCTAAGTGATAAGCATTCTCCTTGGCTACCCGAAACACCTCCGTGGTGATAAAATTTCGGATGCTGCGTCTGCGACGCAAAGATAAGACCTACGGATACCATCTAATGGACAGGAAACGCACACGACTGCGCTCTGCTAGTAAGAATCCGTGTCAGCAGGCGCGATGAAAAATCCTGACGGACGCGTTGGGTACATCATTTAAATTCACTAGAATTCCACTCCTGTAAGTCCTCCGCGGCCTGAGTCGAATTACGCCAGCATATGTTCCGGATTCGAGTCGAGGGACTCGAATCTGAAGAAGATCGTGTTGTTTTGTCCTAAGACAGTTAACTGACCCTGATCCATCGGGAGAGTCAGGCACACGCATCAACAATCCCTACACACTCAAATCATTCTCTAGCAAACAGAGATAGCCGCACCCGAAAGAATGAAGAGTCCTCAGCCGAATCTACGATTCGACTGAACACTCGGGGGCTACTGACATGGTTATACCCTACGGGTACACGACCTTAGCATACCTGGTCCAGCCCGACAGAAGGCCCACTCGACGACCTGTCAGGGTCCATGACGCCTATGATGGTTCGGCTGATATGAAGCCCATATGGACACGGACTCCAAACGCACAAGACAAGGAAAGCTCAAGACTAGAGTTTGAATACAACTTGTAACCTACTCGTATCGGTACCTGAGACCTAGCCTCCCCATATATAAAGGCTAGGAGGGTCCAACGAGGAGGGCACGCAATACAATATGCTAGACCACAATAGATCTACAGATCTAGATCTCTCATAACTGTAACACCCTCAGAATCGGCGCTATGCAAGTTTCAGCGCTTCCCGCCAAACCCGCATAGAAACGATTCAAAGGTGCCCACCAGGCACTTTCGTGCGGGTGGAAAAAGAAGTAATAACATTACACAACAGTCCTCGATGGGACCCACAGAACAGATATATATACAACAGAGACTCAACGAGTCAAGAATACAGATACAATATACAAAGATCCAAATCACCTTTAAAACGATAGAGCGTCCGACTACGGACAAGATGCAAATGGGGCTAAGAGCCCTGAAGAATAACCAATGGCGTCCATAACCCTGCCCAGGCCAAGCCGGAAGGGTAACCCTGCTAACGACGTCGATCTCAAAACCTGCTTAAACAAAAGGGATGCCGACAAAGGGCAGAGGAAAAAGAGGAGCGTCAGTACTGAGGCCAGTACACGGCGAGGCTAGAATTCGGCGGTCCTCGCCTACATAGGTATGGTGGACTGAAGCGGCAACGGCAGCATGCACTAAATAACCTATAGAGACTCGATACAACTGGCGGCTATCAGAGAGGGATAAGAAAGACCTATCCGGAACCAACCTGATTCTACCATCAGACAAACCCATCCTGGTGTTTCCCCCTCGAGACCAAACGAGGAAGTTAACCGAGGAACGCACACCGTTGGCAGTTTTATTTATTCAGTTATCGTTGCCGTAATTACTAGTCAGGTATAGATAATCATCCTGATGAAATAAGCAGTGGGCAATTTTAGTTAAACATTCCGTTGTAGTTGCAACACTTACTAGTCACATACAATTAGCATGAGATAACCCAAAACCCAGCAGTTGTTGGTACTTTTATTTAGCCATTCCGTTGTAGTGAAACTGATTACTAGTCATACCGGATACAAGTCAATTTATAACAGTAAACTTTAGTTATAGTTGTCTATGATCAAGCACTGTGCTCCAAGTCGTCCATAACCGCGGACACGGCTTCTCGAAAAGATTAAACCCTGCAGGGGTGCACCAAAGTATCCACAAGCACTTCGACCCTTTTTGCCAGATCAGTTAACATACACCCATCGGTATGTCGGCGGGGCCTAAGTCACGACGTTTCCAGACCCAAAGCAAGCACGGGGGGCCACCCCACTAAGTACACCCGCAACGAAGTCGGCCGGTCTCCGAGACGGACTCAGGGTTTGCGACAGTGGCTGTAAACGACAGGAAACCCCAAAACTGGGCCTGTCGATACCGCGAAAACACTCCGCTTCCAAAACAGTACAACGTGCTCCTCACACAATCGTAAATAAAGCAGTAAAGCATGGCATAGGTACAGGATAGTAAATAAAACCTCAAACTAGTTGTGGCCCCCAGTACAATACTTTGAAATCAGGTACTAATCGATGGGGGGCCCATATCTCCCCACCTGTGGTTAGCGCGCTCGATCTCGGAACAGGTGTCAAGAACTCGGGGTCCTACGGGACACAAGTCGGTGGTCAGAAACCAGATATTATCTATCACCCACCGGTGCCTCTGCTTACCTACTTCAATTTTAGTTGTTAAATAGTAATTAAAGTGAACAATAAGTAAAGCCATGATCATCTCCAACATCAACATGCGGCAATACTCCAACAACTGTGGTACTTGACGACACGCAACAGCACTTGAGCGAGCGACTACGGCGCGCAGGTCCAACTATCTACCAAACAACAGGTAATAGGAGGTGTCCAAGGCAATATAAGGCTGCAAGGAATATCACGGGTACGAAAGCTAGAGCATCGCAACACAGATAGCAATAGATCAACAGGAGGGAATAAAGACTATAAAAATAAGATAGGTAGAAAGGGGGAGATGCTCGCCTGAAAACATTGTCGAAGGTTCATCCGAAGATCGGGGCGAAGCTCATATCAACTCAACGGCCTTATCCGCGAAGAAGCAAAACACTAGAATAAACACCGGATGCAATATTTAATACTGCGGAAAAAGACCGGGCATGATGCATGTATGATGTATGACATGGCAAAGGTGCAGTGCAATTCGGCAATATTAAACGGAACCGGGGTCCCGACAATTATTTAATGGTTCAAGTTATTTAACTACCCCTCAATTTAAATGTTGCATTATCAAGACAAAAGATAGCACCGGTTCGCTACACAAATTTAAGTGAGGCCAATATAAGGCTAGATTTGCCCGCATATGGGCCCCATATTTAATTATAAGGTGAATCGGCATAAGGCCCCCGAACCACACAAATATGCATGCGAGTATGACAATTTAATATGCATCAATTTGTTATTACATTTATAAAAATAGGGCTCGAGAAAAGGGGTCACACATTAGGGTTCGGCGATCTTGGGGCTCGATGGGGTTCGGGGTCGGTCTCAGGGTTCGGATCTGGGGTTCGACGAATTCGTTCTCGGCGGAATCAGCGTCCGAGAAGTAGCACTTGTCGCACCGGGGTCTCGGTGTCCGGGGTGAAGTACTCGGCGTCCTCGAGGGAGTACTTGTCGTATCCGTGAAGGAGATCATGTCGGTCCACGGGGTCGGCTTCGAAGCCAGGAAGGAGTACTTGGCGTTGCCGAGCGGAAGTCTTGATGGTCCTCGGGTCCGAGAAGATCTTGTCGCACGGTGTCCGGTTAGGCGAACTCGTCGGTCCCGCGGTTTCGATTGTCGGTGTCGGACTCGGGTCTCGGTACTGGGAGATCTTGGTGTTCCGAGGGGTCTTGCCGATCTTGATTCTGGGTCGACAGGGTTCGGTCTCGCCGGGGTCGGACTTCGGGGATTTTTGGTAGATGGTTGCATGTAGTTGGTCATGGCGAACTTGGCGTACCGTGAAGATCTTGCGGTTTTCAGCTTCGGCTGTCGACGGAGGACTTGGTTCCGGTGTCGGTGGTCCATCGGATTCGCCCGGGTCAAAGTTGGTCTTGAGGATGTCGCCCTAGATGTTGGTCAACTTGACGAAGACATGTCTTTGAGAGGCCGAGGTGATAGCCCGCAACATCTATCGAGGAGGCGTGCGCCAGGCGAGGACAGCCGGGCGAAGAAGACTCACGGCCGCGGTGCAGAGGAGCTCTGCAGGAGGGCAGGAGAGAGAAGGCCGGCGGAAAAGGAGGAGGGCGGCGCCGCTCGGGGGCACGCAGACGACGGCGACTGGGCGAGGAGGGCGCGTCCCAAACCGGCCAGGGCCACGCGAAGGCGACGGAGGCGTCCCACGGCGCGCGTCTGCGAGGCGGCACCGGGGAAGGGCGGACGGCGGCCGGCTGCGTCAGGGGTTCGGGAAGGTGGACGGCGAGCGGTGGAGGCGAGATCGACGGGGGCTCGAGACGGCCGGCGGGGCGAACGGCGAGGAGGTGTCGGCGAGGTGGAAGCCGGCCAGCGCGCGAGCCCGCGAGGCAGCGGGTGGCGGCGGTTGAGGACGACGGCAGGGCGGCCTCGGGGAGGCGAGGTCGCCGGAGGAGGGGGAGGGCGCAGGACGGCGAGGACGGAGGGTGGTGGCGGAAGAGGGAGCCCCGGGGCCCTCGGGCGGCGGTGGGTGGTGCGGCCGGTGCGCTGGGGCGGTGGGGAAGAGAGGTGAGGGGCAGAGGCGATGGTCGATGCCGCGGGGAGGGGCGCGGCAGGTGGGGAGCGGCGAGGAAGGTGGAGCAGGGGGCGGCGGCCTGGGCGCCGGAGGGGAGGCGGCGGAGGAGGCGAGGTTGGAGAGGAGGCCGGCGGTGGGGAAGGACGGGGTCGGGTGGCGCATCGGGGAGAGAGAGCGGGTGGGGAGGGGAGAGAGGAGAAGACGCGGGGCCAGTGGTGGACCGGGTCCAGGGCGGGGCTGGCGCGTGGGCCAGGGGGTGGGGAGAGGGTTGACCAGGTAGTGGGGCAGGCGCAGGAGGTGGGGCCGGACTGCAGAGAGAGAGGAGAGAGAGGGGTAAGAAAGGGCTGGGGTGAGAGAGGGAGAGAGGAGTGGGGGGCTGGCATGTGGGAGGTGAGGTGGCAGCAGATGAGTGGTGGGGAGGAGGGAGAGAGGTGAGGTGGCGAGAGAGGATTGGGTGGGGTGAGGTGGCTGGAGGGGTGGGTAGACTAGGTTGGGTAGTTTTAGGATTTTGGTGGACCGATTGGTTTTGTACGGGGGTGGTCGACTGGGTCGAATCGGCCCGTTCGGCTGCCCCCCTAAAATAATTAAATATTTTATTTATTTCAAACAGACTTTTGCAAACCGATAGCAAGCAAAACAAAATAATCCGGAGACCCGGGTTTTGTGTTTGAACAAAGACGGGCGTTTGGAAAACAAAAATAGGTTTTTCGAAATTAGTTTTATGCAAGCAAATGCAAGATGATGACGATGCTCAAATGCAATGTGGCATGATGACATGAGCATGCGGTCATGATGATGCAATGCACAAAATCAACGCGATTTTCTAGTAGTGGTTTTGCGGGATGCCACAATTCGACACCACTAACAATGGATCTCGCCCTCGAGATCCGCCTCATGGTACCGGAAAGGAGGTCGGTGATCTGCATCTTCTCGCTTCGTGTAGATCTTCGCGACACCACTAACGAGAGGTCGTTGTCCGAGATCGTCGAGAGAACACTCCGGGAAACAAAGGCGAAGTTAAAGGTAAGGTCACCTCTAACTTCTACGGAAGGAGTAAGAATTGCATCGATCCACCATTCAATATACAAAAGCGAATGACAAGAGTAGTGGTATGGTCGCGACTCCATCCCGAACTCCAAGCATTACTCTGTACACGAACAGATAGATTATGCAACCAACCCTTAGAATTTAGACTGAAGATCTCGACAAACAAGGTTCAGGAACAAAGGGGTGATGCAGACTCTGCATCGGATCTGGCGTAGAGGATGTCGTCGCGTCGGAAAACACCGGAAGGCACAAACAAAGAACAAAGAATGGTACCACAGATAAAGGATCACTCAGATAGCATGAACACCGGATGGTAGAACACCGTTATCAAAGGAGGAAGCGAAACCCTGAAGGTACGACGGAACCCAACCACGAGAAATCCTGGACTCGAAGAGAGAGAAGAGAGCAGATTCAAAACACGTAGGGGTAAGAGGAGAATAGCAGAGGGGTAAGGAATAAAATTAGACCTAATCAGAACTATCCAACCGATTTTTCAAAAAATAGTTTTGACACTCTACTTCGGCCGTTAGCTAGGTTATCCTACAGGCTGGACTTGTGGGGTATCGCAACTGCTGAGCTCTGATACCACTCTGTAACACCCTCAGAATCGTCCCTATGCAAGTTTCAGCGCTTCCCGCCAAACCCGCATAGAAACGATTCAAAGGTGCCCACCAGGCACTTTCGTGCGGGTGGAAAACGAAGTAATAACATTACACAACAGTCCTCGATGGGACCCACAGAACAGATATATATACAACAGCGACTCAACGAGTCAAGAATACAGATACAATATACAAAGATCCAAATCACCTTTAAAACGATAGAGCGTCCGACTACGGACAAGATGCAAATGAGGCTAAGAGCCCTGAAGAATAACCAATGGCGTCCATAACCCTGCCCAGGCCAAGCCGGAAGGGTAACCCTGCTAACGACGTCGATCTCAAAACCTGCTTAAACAAAAGGGGTGCCGACAAAGGGCAGAGGAAAAAGAGGAGCGTCAGTACTGAGGCCAGTACACGGCGAGGCTAGAATTCGGCGGTCCTCGCCTACATAGGTATGGTGGACTGAAGCGGCAGCGGCAGCATGCACTAAACAACCTATAGAGACTCGATACAACTGGCGGCTATCAGAGAGGGATAAGAAAGACCTATCCGGAACCAACCTGATTCTACCATAAGACAAACCCATCCTGGTGTTTCCCCCTCGAGACCAAACGAGGAAGTTAACCGAGGAACGCACACCGTTGGCAGTTTTATTTATTCAGTTATCGTTGCCGTAATTACTAGTCAGGTATAGATAATCATCCTGATGAAATAAGCAGTGGGCAATTTTAGTTAAACATTCCGTTGTAGTTGCAACACTTACTAGTCAGATACAATTAGCATGAGATAACCCAAAACCCAGCAGTTGTTGGTACTTTTATTTAGCCATTCCGTTGTAGTGAAACTGATTACTAGTCATACCGGATACAAGTCAATTTATAACAGTAAACTTTAGTTATAGTTGTCTATGATCAAGCACTGTGCTCCAAGTCGTCCATAACCGCGGACACGGCTTCTCGAAAAGATTAAACCCTGCAGGGGTGCACCAAAGTATCCACAAGCACTTCGACCCTTTTTGCCAGATCAGTTAACATACACCCATCGGTATGTCGGCGGGGCCTAAGTCACGACGTTTCCAGACCCAAAGCAAGCACGGGGGCCACCCCACTAAGTACACCCGCAACGAAGTCGGCCGGTCTCCGAGACGGACTCAGGGTTTGCGACAGTGGCTGTAAACGACAGGAAACCCAAAACTGGGCCTGTCGATACCGCGAAAACACTCCACTCCGCTTCCAAAACAGTACAGCGTGCTCCTCACACAATCGTAAATAAAGCAGTAAAGCATGGCATAGGTACAGGATAGTAAATAAAACCTCAAACTAGTTGTGGCCCCCAGTACAATACTTTGAAATCAGGTACTAATCGATGGGGGGCCCATATCTCCCCACCTGTGGTTAGCGCGCTCGATCTCGGAACAGGTGTCAAGAACTCGGGGTCCTACGAGACACAACTGGGCGGTCGGAAACCAGATATTATCTATCACCCACCGGTGCCTCTGCTTACCTACTTCAATTTTAGTTGTTAAACAGTAATTAAAGTGAACAATAAGTAAAGCCATGATCATCTCCAACATCAACATGCGGCAATACTCCAACAACTGTGGTACTTGACGACACGCAACAGCACTTGAGCGAGCGACTACGGCGCGCGGGTCCAACTATCTACCAAACAACAGGTAATAGGAGGTGTCCAAGGCAATATAAGGCTGCAAGGAATATCACGGGTACGAAAGCTAGAGCATCGCAACACAGATAGCAATAGATCAACAGGAGGGAATAAAGACTATAAAAATAAGATAGGTAGAAAGGGGGAGATGCTCGCCTGAAAACATTGTCGAAGGTTCATCCGAAGATCGGGGCGAAGCTCACATCAACTCAACGGCCTTATCCGCGAAGAAGCAAAACACTAGAATAAACACCGGATGCAATATTTAATACTACGGCAAAAGACCGGGCATGATGCATGTATGATGTATGACATGGCAAAGGTGCAGTGCAATTCGGCAATATTACACGGAACCGGGGTCCCGACAATTATTTAATGGTTCAAGTTATTTAACTACCCCTCAATTTAAATGTTGCATTATCAAGACAAAAGATAGCACCGGTTCGCTACACAAATTTAAATGAGGCCAATATAAGGCTAGATTTGCCCACATATGGGCCCCATATTTAATTATAAGGTGAATCGGCATAAGGCCCCCGAACCACACAAATATGCATGCGAGTATGACAATTTAATATGCATCAATTTGTCATTACATTTATAAAAATAGGGCTCGAGAAAAGGGGTCACACATTAGGGTTCGGCGATCTTGGGGCTCGATGGGGTTCGGGGTCGGTCTCAGGGTTCGGATCTGGGGTTCGACGAATTCGTTCTCGGCGGAATTGGCGTCCGGGAAGTAGCACTTGTCGCACTGGGGTCTCGGTGTCCGGGGTGAAGTACTCGGCGTCCTCGAGGGAGTACTTGTCGTATCCGTGAAGGAGATCATGTCGGTCCACGGGGTCGGCTTCGAAGCCAGGAAGGAGTACTTGGCGTTGTCGAGCGGAAGTCTTGATGGTCCTCGGGTCCGAGAAGATCTTGTCGCACGGTGTCCAGTTAGGCGAACTCGTCGGTCCCGCGGTTTCGATTGTCGGTGTCGGACTCGGGTCTCGGTACTGGGAGATCTTGGTGTTCCGAGGGGTCTTGCCGATCTTGATTCTGGGTCGACAGGGTTCGGTCTCGCCGGGGTCGGACTTCGGGGATTTTTGGTAGATGGTTCCATGTAGTCGGTCATGGCGAACTTGGCGTACCGTGAAGATCTTGCGGTTTTCAGCTTCGGCTGTCGACGGAGGACTTGGTTCCGGTGTCGGTGGTCCATCGGATTCGCCCGGGTCAAAGTTGGTCTTGAGGATGTGGCCCTAGACGTTGGTCAACTTGACGAAGACATGTCTTTGAGAGGCCGAGGTGATAGCCCGCAACATCTATCGAGGAGGCGTGCGCCAGGCGAGGACAGCCGGGCGAAGAAGACTCACGGCCGCGGTGCAGAGGAGCTCTGCAGGAGGGCAGGAGAGAGAAGGCCGGCGGAAAAGGAGGAGGGCGGCGCCGCTCGGGGGCACGCAGACGACGGCGACTGGGCGAGGAGGGCGCGTCCCAGACCGGCCAGGGCCACGCGAAGGCGACGGAGGCGTCCCACGGCGCGCGTCTGCGAGGCGGCACCGGGGAAGGGCGGACGGCGGCCGGCTGCGTCGGGGTTCGGGAAGGTGGACGGCGAGCGGTGGAGGCGAGATCGACGGGGGCTCGAGACGGCCGGCAGGGCGAACGGCGAGGAGGCGTCGGCGAGGTGGAAGCCGGCCAGCGCGCGAGCCCGCGAGGCAGCGGGTGGCGGCGGTTGAGGACGACGGCAGGGCGGCCTCGGGGAGGCGAGGTCGCCGGAGGAGGGGGAGGGCGCAGGACGGCGAGGACGGAGGGTGGTGTAGGAAGAGGGAGCCCCGGGGCCCTCGGGCGGCGGTGGGTGGTGCGGCCGGTGCGCTGGGCGGTGGGGAAGAGAGGTGAGGGGCAGAGGCGGTGGCCGATGCCGCGGGGAGGGGCGCGGCAGGTGGGGAGCGGCGAGGAAGGGTGGAGCAGGGGGCGGCGGCCTGGGTGCCGGAGGGGAGGCGGCGTAGGAGGCGAGGTTGGAGGAAGGCGGCGGTGGGGAATGACGGGGTCGGGTGGCGCATCGGGGAGAGAGAGCGGGTGGGGAGGGGAGAGGAGAAGACGCGGGGCCAGTGGTGGACCGGGTCTAGGGCGGGGCTGGCGCGTGGGCCAGGGGGTGGGGAGAGGGTTGACCAGGTAGTGGGGCAGGCGCAGGAGGTGGGGCCGGACTGCAGAGAGAGAGGAGAGAGAGGGGTAAGAAAGGGCTGGGGTGAGAGAGGGAGAGAGGAGTGGGGGGCTGGCATGTGGGAGGTGAGGTGGCAGCAGATGAGTGGTGGGGAGGAGGGAGAGAGGTGAGGTGGCGAGAGAGGATTGGGTGGGGTGAGGTGGCTGGAGGGGTGGGTAGACTAGGTTGGGTAGTTTTAGGATTTTGGTGGACCGATTGGTTTTGTACGGGGGTGGTCGACTGGGTCGAATCGGCCCGTTCGGCTGCCCCCCTAAAATAATTAAATATTTTATTTATTTCAAACAGACTTTTGCAAACCGATAGCAAGCAAAACAAAATAATCAGGAGACCCGGGTTTTGTGTTTGAACAAAGACGGGGCATTTGGAAAACAAAAATAGGTTTTTCGAAATTAGTTTTATGCAAGCAAATGCAAGATGATGACGATGCTCAAATGCAATGTGGCATGATGACATGAGCATGCGGTCATGATGATGCAATGCACAAAATCAACGCGATTTTCTAGTAGTGGTTTTGCGGGATGCCACAATAACCTCTCGCATACACACCTCTACGCCAGATTGCATCTGCGCACCCCTGTAATCACCGGTTCCGCCGTAATCAAGAGCAGACAAGCAGGAGTAGGGTTTTCCCTCCAGGGGCCTGAACCTGGGTAAACCTCGTGTCCCCGTGTTGCTTGTTTGCTAACCGTTCCGCGATCTCCAGCATCCCCATCTTCTCCAAAACCCAAGTCCATAACAATGGGCATTGACGAGATCAAACCTCGTCATCAGTGGGTCGGAAACTACAGAGAGAGAAAGAGCTCTCCGGTAGACAGATTTCTGCCAGGGAAATTCCTTCTCGGAGAGGGGAGATCGTCTCCATCAACACCGTCATCAAGCTAGGCTTCATCAGGATCATCATTATCATCCACACCACCATCTCCATCAGCACCATCATCACCACTCCATCCCGTTGTAACAATTGTGTTGAATCTTGCATAGTTCTTAGGAGAAACTTTACCGATGTTGATTACTTTTGTAATTGATGCTTGTGAGTGGAACCATTGAATTATTGTCTATGTTCCGATTGTTATCCATCATTATATCATCTCTTATCTTGATCCATATGATGTCTCGTGAGTAGTTCGTTTAGTTCTTGAGGACATGGGAGAAGTCTTGTTGTTAGTAGTGCAATTGTGTTGAGGTATTATTCAATGGTTAATATTTAAGTTGTGGTGCTATTCTTCTAATGGTGTCATGTGAACGTCGACTACATGATACTTCACCATTTATGGGCCTAGGTAAATGCATTGTGTATTTGTCTACTAATTGTGGGGTTGCTGGAGTGACAGAAACCTGAACCCCCGTTAGGAAACCTTTGCACAAGGGAGTGTAGGATCTCAGAGTTTAAGGCTGTGGTTAGGTTTTCATCTTAATTGCTTTATTGTAGTTGTGGATTCTTGCAAGGTGTTTAATCACAAGTATATATTAGTCCTATTAAGAATGGTAATTAGAACAGGTTCACCCGCACAATACTTATCAAACCAAAGTAGATTAATCAACTATATAAAACGAAAGCACTTGACAGTATTCCCATGTGTCCTCGAGAACGTTTGGTCATCATAAGTATTATCACCGGTTTGTCCTTTGCTAAGAAAGTATTGGGACACTTGCTACAATTAGTTGTTGTATTTATTTACTTGCACTTTGTTTCCTTGCTTTATCAAAAAACCCTAAAAATCCTTTTCTCAAGTATTTACAGAGATTTCCTGCTCCAAACCACTAGTCAACACCTCATGCTCCTCATTGGGATCGACACTCATATTTATCGAAAGTACTACGATACACCCCCTATACTTGTGGGTCATCAAGACTATTTTCTGGCGCCGTTGCCGGGGAGTGAAGCGCTATTGAAGAGTGGAACTAGTAAAGGAAACTTCTACTGTGAGTATTGCTTTTTATTTCCGTTTGTTACTTTGTTTCCAACATGGATAACCCACTTGGTTTCCTGTTTGGGAAAGCTACTACCACTGCTAGGGAAATAGATGAACCACCACTTGTTGAGATAGATCCTTTTAAGATACCTACAAGAATTGTTGATCGTGTTATGGATAATTATTATTTTGGGGATGGAACTGTTCATCCGGGAGATCACTTGCTTTTTATCCATGAATTATGTGGATTATTTAAGTGTGCAGGTATCACAACTGAACAAGTTAATAATAAGTTACTCTCTATATCATTGAAAGGAAGAGCTGAAGAATGGTATAAGCTGTTGAAGAATGGACAATCTATGAAACGGGAGGAGATAGTGCATCTATTTTACTCTAAATTCTATCCTCCTAGTGGATTCATAAGGATAGGAATCAGATATATAACTTTTCGCCTCGTGATGGAGAGAGTACAACCCAAGCTTGGGGAGATTGAAGTTACTAATGCTTAAATGTCCTATTCATGAACTCCTAACAATATTATTATTAATAACTTTTATGCAAGGCTTTCTCTTCATGATAAAGATTTATTAGATGCTTCTTGTGTTGTATCATTCACACGTATGAAGAAAGAAGCTAAATGGGATCTTCTAGACCGTATTCAAGAAATCACTGAAGCATGGGAGAATGACAAAGGAAGAAAGTCAGGTATAAATTATGATTATGAATGCATTAAATCTTTTATGGGAACTGATGACTTTCATGATATTAGTACTGAGTATGGTCTTGATTCTCAAAGTATTGCAAATTGTTTTAAGGCCTTTGCCTCTTATATAGAAATTCCTAAAAAGAATTAGGACAAGTACCATGCGCCTTATAAAGATATTGTTAATCATGTTCCTGTTAGAAACACTGAAGTTTGTACTGTTGATCCTATTTTGCCTGAACCCTATATTGAGAAAATACCTTTCTCTGCCAAGGTAAAGGAACATTATATTATGGCTAATGTGGTTAGCACGTTTATAAAGAAAGATGTGGAACCTGATGAACAAATAAACATTGAACCTATATTAGCCATTGTTAAAGACCTTGTCACTAAAAATGTAGAAGATGGGCACATTATCTTCTGTGAAGATGCTTCTAATATTGTTTCTCATCCGAGTAAAGCTAGGAAAGCTAGTGTCCCTGTGCTTTCTGTTAGAATTGGTGATCATTTCTATTATGGTTTATGTGATATCGGTGCTAGTTCTAGTGCTATTCCTTATGAGCTTTACAAGGAAATTATGAATGAAATTGGTCCTTGTGAACTAGAGGACATTGATGTGGTTATTCACCTTGCTAATAGAGAGACAGTCTGTCTAATTGGCATTGTAAGAGATGTGGAAGTTCTTTGTGGTAAGATTAAATATCCTGCTAATTTTCTAGTGCTTGGTTCAGAAGCTAGTAAAACTTGTCCTATCATTTTTGGTAGACCTTTCTTGAACACTTGTGGAGCTATTATAGATTGTAAGAAGGAGAAAGTTTTAACTAAATTTGATGGAGAATCTTATGAGTTTAACTTTTCCAAGTTTTCCAAAGCTCCTTATGAAAATAATATGCCTAATAAGGATTTCAGGGCTAAACAACTTGCTTCTATTGATCCAGTTTATGACCTTAGACCTCTTTTTGATGATCCTAAGTATGCTCATTCTGATGATAAAGTTGTTTCTTGCGATAGTTATATTGTCTACTTTATTCAAAGTGCTACTGAGAGTTATTATGAGAGAGGGAAACATGGTTTTATGCATCTCAGTAATATTAAGTTTCCCGTTTATGTTGAAAGCTTTGAAGTTGCACTTGTTTTATCTTACTATGCTAGTAGCCTTTTGTTTCAATAATTTGTTTTCTCATGAAACTCCCTTGCATAGGAAGTGGGATAGACTCAAATGTGTTTGATATTTGCTTCTTGATGCTCTCTTTCACTTCAAATCCATATCTCCTGTGTGAGCATCATTGAAATTATTATACCCATCTTAATGGCTATAAAGAAAGACCTTTTGGGAGACAACCCTTTTTAGTTTACTTTGGGTCTTTTGTTTCTTTGAGTCTTGGAAGTTATTAACTCTGTAATAACTGCTCCTTATCCTTTTTTTTTGGTTTTTGTGTCAAGATCAACCTCTTTTGAGAAGTAGGGGAGTTGTGAGAAGTTGTTATATTGGGACAGTTTTTTATACTGCATTGTAAAAATTCGTGGAGAAGCTCAGTATTTCGGATGGAGCTGTAATTTTCTGTGCTTATGTCCCAAGTTGTTATCCAACTTTTGTTAGTTTCGCACTTTTTGATTTAAGCAACAGAAGATTTTCAAAGAAATCAATCTTTACCAGCTGGTCTGTTTTGATAGATTTCTGTCATCATTTGCATTTGCCTCTTAAATCGATTTCCTTCCAAATTCTTTTTGGGATTTTGAAAGGAGTTGCTACAGTAGCTTTTGTTTTGATAGATTTTAGTTGAAATTTGAGCCCAAAGGTTTATTGTTTTTGCATACACTAATGTTGCTAATGAAGTTTGTGTGAGGCTTTGTGTGAAAGGAACTTTCAAGTGTTGGAGAGAAGGAATCTGCAGAGTATGTCTTTGAATAGGTTAAAGTGCTCAAAAAATAAGGATCACAAAAAACTTATCTCTTTATATTTTTGCTGTTTTATTCCATATGGAAGGTTACAAGACAAAAAAAGGAGGAAACGGAGTCCGGGTGGGGCACACCCACCAGTGGCACGGGCCCTACCTGGCCACGCCACCAGGGGATGTGAGCCCCTGGAGTCCGTCCCCGTCCCGTTTTCGCACAATACGTTCCCTATGTTGTAAAACTTCGTAATATATAACCACTCGGATCCCCCGAGGTTCGTATATCGTGTTTTTGTTTCGATCTGTTTCTGTTAGAAAATTTTCTCAAGTGTAGAGGCACCATGGTCTCCGCCAACGACAAGAGAAAGAAACCCATGGAATATGATCTTCAAGGCCCCAAGAAGGAGGAGGAGATCTTGGTTGAGGATGAAGAAGATGTGAGGGAAGACGAGCATCCAGACACCCGCTCTACCGTTGCGAGCATTGGAGTGGTGGCAAACCCTATCAAGCTCAAGAGGACAACACGGATGTCTATAGGAGGGATACCTCCGCGTCATTGCCTTGCTCCACGGTCACTTCCTCCACGTACCAAGAACCCCTTCCATACTCTTATACATGAGCAGCAGTATCGAAAGTTGCCCAAAGGGAAGTTTCCCTCTAGTTGGGACATGCCTCATTCTAACCATGAGGGAAGGAACACTCTAAGGAGGAAGAGTGAGGAAAGAATAACAAGGACTGGGATTCTCGGTCCGACATGATCATGAACTGCATTGAGCATAATTCGGAGTTGATTCGTACTCTAACCTTTGAGATTGAGGATTTGAGGAAGCTGATTGAAAAGCTCATCAAGGGAACACCACCACCACCGAAGGAGTAATTCGTCATCAGGTTTTGGCATCCCCTTGGTTTGTTCCAAGCTTGGGGGAGTTCCGCGGTATCACATCATTATCTTTCATCTTTTTACCTTGTTAGTACATCCATATCTTGAATAGAGAAGTTATCATATAGGATGGTTTGCATTGTGGAAGTATCTATCCTTTAGTTGGCTATCTATGTATCCCTTGGTGTGAGTGCCTTTATGGATTATTAATGAGAAGTTTCATCTTTTACTTTTTGCACTTCTTTTAGTTTGCAATCTCTATTATATGATTGATCTTCTTGATTAGTATTGGTATCACTTTGGGAGCATCAAGTAAATCTAAATTGGTTTTGGCAAATTGAGCTCTCGTCAGTAGCAACACTTTCTGAGGTTTGAAAGGAAAAGAGAAAAGAACTTGTAAGTATTTTATATTATTTTCTTTCTTCCTTGATTGGCTCATAAGCTTAGTATTATTTAGTTAAAATCTTTTGTGCTTTCAAGGAAGATTGCATGTTTGACTTTATCACTTGTATGTTTGCTTGTTTCCTTCAACTCTTTTGCTTGCTACCCAACCTTGCTAGCCAAAAACCTGTACTGGGAGGGATTACTTCTCGTGCATCCAATCCTTTAAACCAAAGACTATGCCATCCGTGTCCACCATATCTACCTATTAGCATTATTGCTATTTCAAGTAAATTCTCAAGCTTCATCTATCTTTCAAATTAAAAATTCTTTTGTTATGAGAAAACTAGTTAGTAAAGCTCTCACGAACTTGATGGCACACCTTATTTTATTTCCCCTAATTAACTTGAACCATTGTGTCATTGAAGTTGTATATGCTTGCACCTTGATGTCTACACACTTCTATTCTTGTAGATAGTTGTTGGGTCTCCAAGTGTAGAGGTTTGTAGAACAGCAGCAGGTTTCCCTTAAGTGGATTACCCAAGGTTTATCGAACTCGGGCAGGAAGTGGTCAAAGGTATCCCTCTCAAGCAACCGTGCAATCAAGATACAAGAAGTCTCTTTGTCCCCAACACACCTAATATAGGTGCACTAGTTCGGCGAAGAGATAGTGAAATACAAGTGGTAACGCTGCCAGAAATAGCTTCTGACTTGTTGTTGACATGGGGTAATGTGTGTGAGTGAGGTAAAGACTAAAGCAAGCAAACATGCAACAAATCTAGTAGAAAACGGTGTTTCAATGTTTATAAACAAGGCCTAGGGATCATACTTTCACTAGTGAACACTCTCTCATATAAATATCCTCTCTTCATGATACTACTCTTAGCTACTCTCCGGTTGGACACTCCAATCATAGGTAGGGCTATAACAGTACTCCTCAAAGTCCGCCTTCCCCAATCTAGATAACCCCACACTGTCACCTTGAGCGCTAGATGGTTCCCCCAAACACCACAATTTCATAGAGACATCCAACTCCAAATATAACTCCTAACAAATATTCAATCTAGCCAAAGTGCCACACACGGTATGCACGCTGTCACTTTCACACACGTGGTGAAAAGCATAGATCTATTAAAGCACAAAGAGTATTTATGTAGACTCAAACCTAAGTGCCACCATGGAGTGCACGTTGTCACTTTCACACACATGGGGAGAGCAGAGATCTATTAAAGCGCTTGAGTAGCAAGGTAGATCTACTTGATTACAAAGCTCATGACCACAACAAGATCATGCATAGAGAGAGAGAGATGAACACATAGATACCGGTAGAGCCCTTAGCCTCGAGGAAGAACTACTCCCTCCTCATCATGGGAGTCAGCAACGATGATGAAGATGGCGATGGAGATGGCTCCGGGGGCACTTCCCCGTCCCGGCAGGTGTAGGGGTTCGTAGCATGGAAAACAAAAAATTTCTATCGCATACAAACAAACAAGCAAAGATCTATCTACTAGATTGTAGCAACGAGTCGATGGAATAACTTACCCTCGAAGATTCCAAAGCGGTTAACGAGAGCAGATTCTCGTGGGTGATGTAGTCGTACTCTTTCCGGTCTCAAGATCGCATAGACGATCCTTTGCGCCACGTTCCGGCAGCGCTCCCGCAGTCGGTCACACGTCCGGTACTCGACGAAGACCTTCCTCTCCCTTGTTCCAGCAGGCAGCGGAGGTTGTAGCACTCTCCTCGCGATTCCGGCAGCACAACGGCGTGGTACCAGAAGTAGAGGGGAGATCCCGCAGGGCTTCGCCTTAAGCCGGAGCGAGTATGGTGGAGTATGAGAGAGTACTATTAGTGGTCTAGGGATTAGACACACCAATTAGAAGGCTCTAAACCGAAGGCTAGGGCAATTAGAAGCTCTAAACCAAAACGGCTCTAAACCGGAGATTAGAGGATAGGAACTTGTGTGTCTAGAGGAGGAGGCCCTGCCCCTCCTTTTATAGGTGGGAGGGGCGGCCAAGGGGAGGGGAGTCCCTCCCCAAGTCGGCCTTGGGTGGCGCGCCGGCTTGGAGAGGAGGGACTCCTCCCCCAAATCGGTTTTGCCTCCTCTTGCTTGTTTCCCACAGTTTCTTGTTTTAGTCGTTTGACTTTCAAACTGGATATTTGACTTTTCTGTTTTAGGATTCAATTTAATCCTTTATTTGGAACAGAAAGAACACTTAGTACATGATGCAATCATTCCAATATGTAATGACACATTCATGTACCCTCCCCCCCCCCGGAGTGCCGGACATTCCGGAACCTTCTAGAACATTCCCGATGAAAACACCGGAATCATTTCCGAACTCCGAAACGGGACTTTCCTTATATGAATCTTATTCTCCGGACCATTCCGGATCACCTCGTGATATCCCGGATCCCATCCGAGACTCCGAACAACATTCGGTCTCTTTCTCATAATACCATAACTACTCAAAACAACGTCGAATCCTTAAGTGTGTCTCCCTACGGTTCGTGAATTATGCGGACATGATCGAGACACTTCTCCGAACAATAACCAATAGAGGAATCTGGAAATTCATATGGCTCCCACATATTTCTACGATTACTTTGCGATCGAATGAACCATTTACATACGATACCAATTTCCCTTTGTCTCACGATAGTTTACTTATCCGAGGTTTTGATCGTCGGTATCTCTGCATACCTAGTTCAACCTCGTTACCGATAAGTACTCTTTTCTCGTTCCCGTGATATGTGATCCCTTGTGAGCTAGTCACATGCTTGCAAGCTAATTGGATGACATTACACCGAGAGGGCCCAGAGTATATCTATCCGTCATATGGATGGACAAATCCCACTCTTGATCCATGTGTTTCAACCAATACTTTCCGAACACTCAATGCCACCTTTATAGCCACCCAGTTACGGTGTGGTGTTTGATGTCATCAAAGCATCCATCCGGCAAAGGTGATATGCATGATCTCATGGTCGAAGGAATTAGGTTACTATGTATCAGAAAGCATATAGCAATTGAACTATTGAAATGACTTGATCCTTATGCTACGCTTATCTATAGGAGTATTTCCATCACATCATTCTCCTAATGATATGACCCTGCTGTTAATAACATCTCTATGTTCATGATCAGGAAACCATGATCATATATTAACCAACAAGCTAGTTTAACAAGAGACTTTACTAGGGACTCTTTTATGTTTACAAATCACACAAGTATTAATGTTTCCTGTTAATAAAATTATAGCATGGTATGTAAACATTTATCATAAGTATGAAGATATGATAATAACCTACTTTATTATTGCCTCTTGGGCATATCTCCAACAGTCTCCCACTTGCACTAGAGTCAATAATCTAGTTTCAAACCTTTGTGTATTCAACACCTATGGCTTTACGGTGTTGTATGTACATGATTGCTAGTGGTCAACTGATCTCCGGATCTGACACTTCCAGGTCCGTATGTAATTGCATGTCTTTGCGTCTCTACGCATCACTCATTCTCTAATGAGATGGCTTCGTAAAAATTTGGTCCTTTGGTGTGACCTTTAGTTCTTTGGGGTTAAAACATGTTGATAATATTGTCGTACAATATATCTTCATAGTATTATCCCGCTATGAACTACACCTAGTTTGATAACAAACTACTTGACACAAATGCCTCTTTTGCTGCTATGATAGCAGTCATATACTTAGCCTTTTGTTGTAGTATCTGTCACAATGTCTTAACTTTGGAACTCATCCAAATCCATTATGGAACTTACTTTCCATTATATTGTGCCACCCTTAGTTTAGATTGAGATAAACTTAATTTGTACTTTGTGACAAAACTAGTATCAATGTAGTACTTTTACAATGAACTAACCATCTATTTGTCACTTCTACAAATAATATACTCTTAGTTCTTCCAAAAGATCATAAGAATATCCTTACTATTGTCCAATGATCATCTTATGAATCATTCTGGTATATGCTCATAACATTTAGAGCATAGGACATATCTGGATTTGTACATATCACAGTATGATTGATATAAATACTCTTTGTGATTTCATACATCAAGTATCAATCTATACTTGAATCTTTGTTTCACTTACCCAGTGTCATTACACTTGAATATATCATCAATATTGAACTTATTCAATCTTTTCTGTGTGACAAGAACTTTTCTTGTAGTTTCTATATTGAACTCATTCAATACATCATCTATGTACCTTCGGCACAACCATATTAGCGTCTATTGATGCCAAATATTTGGGTTTTGCCTAAGTCTTTCATCGGGATGAAATTCTTAATATGTGTTAATAAAAGATACATTATTTCCAATCAACAATATGTCTTCCACATAATGTATTAGAAACATGTCTTAGCGCTCCCACTTAATTTCTTGCAAATGCAAGCATCTTCATTGTCTCTGATGAAATTAAACTCTTTTAACAGTTTCATCATAGTGAAGATTCCAACTCCGCGATGCTTACTTTAACCATTGAAGTTTGCATATGCTTTTAGTATCCTTTGAATTAACAAAACCCTATGGACCGTGTTATGTACATGTCCTAGGTAACGATTCTATTAGAAGAACTTGTTTTGTTTATTCAACTACCATATAACAAATTATATGTAGTGGTTGCTACATTAATCCGTCTAGACTAAATATCACTATGAAAGATCAAATCTTATCATAGTCAACCTTTGAACATTTTGTGAACTCTTTCCCAACATGTCGACTATTTCATAGATGTAAAACATCCATGTCTATTTCTTTATAGATCCAGACACAACTGTAAGGTCTTACACCTTTCTCGAGGGTCCTTCAAGTTCAAAACTTGATTTCTCGTGTATGGAACTATCACGGATTTTATGGCTTCAAGCCATTTGACGGAGTCAGGGCCCATCATGGCTTCTTTGCATGTAGTCGGTTCATTATTCTCAAATAATGATACAATCCTCAAATCTTGGTATTTGATTGTTTACCCGACCTACTTGTTTCAATAGGAACTTAGATCTCCGTGACCACAACCTTTGAAGTACGCGAGCCATGAGCATTGTTTGCTAACTCCGGAACACTTTTCGGTGCTGCGCAACTTTGCACATATAGCTAAGGTTCTTTTAACCTTATCAAAGTTCTATTGTCCTACCACTTAACTTTTCACAAAAAATTCCTTCTCAAAGAAACTTGACGTTCTAAGCGACAAACACTTTTGTCTCCTGGTGTTATGGAGGATTACTTAACAATTATTCGAAATAACATACAAAGACAGGTTCATCCGACTTTGGTTGCAAACATCTTTCTTATGCATAGCATACCAATGTTTAAGAAAGGACTACTTGGGTTTAATCCCAAACCATAACTTTATATGGTGTCATTTCAGCGGATTATGATGAAGCTCTTTTCAGTGGAAAAACGGTAATCTCTAAAGCTTTTAATCTTTAAAATACAATGACAGTTTTATGAATTACACCTTCGATCTTACCATGTCAAACAAGGTTTAATTACATATCTCGAACGCTCCATACTCTTATGGTGTTTCGGGAAAATGCAAATCCATGGAACGATTCCTTAAATCTTAGGTATTATGCTAAACTTGTAACTCAAATATCTTCCTTTATGATCTTATCATAAACTATTTATATTCTTGTTACAATGATTTTGCACTTCATGTTGAAAGTCTTTGAACTTTTCAAATATTTCACACTTCATCCTTATTAAGTAAATATTCATATATTCACTCAAATTTTTGGAGAAAGCATATGAAGTTGAAATCCATCGCTCTTGACTACACATAATGAATTTTGTACAACAATATGTACAAGTTCCAATAAGCTAGTCATTCGTTCCCTTTTGGCCTATGAACGAAGTTTTAATTATCTCTAGGAAAGTTTCACAAGCGTCATTTGATCAAAATCAAAAGACTCCAAAATTCCATACACATGGAGTTTCTTTATGTTTTCTTTCCAATATAATTTAAACGGCGATGTCACTTCCTAAGTGATCTTTCAATCAATTTGTCTTTCGACATTTTTAGCACTAATTTTATGGATGTGATTTCTCCAACGAGATTTGTGAATCATCCATCTTTTATGGATTACGGCAATTATTTGAACAACCCTTTTGTTCTCATAATACCTGATAAAACAAATCTTGAAGGCAAGCTTCGAGCAACACAATAACCCTTTATTTGTTCTCGATGAACATCATCACATATTCTTCTGCTAGTTACTTAGGCCATTGTAGTTCATGAATTCTGTTGTTTCGTATGACGATTCACACCAACAAATTCAGTATCAAATACTTAAGAACCACATTGTTTAATAAGCAAAGAATATAGCCATAACATGTATATCATCTATATACTTAAACTGAACAATCCTAGTCTTTTCTTTTCTGCCATATATTTATGAGATTCTCTTTCAGTATTTCCTTTTCTGTTTGAAAGAATCTATCAACATCAATAGTGGAGTTATACATATGACACATAATCCAAAGCGTGTATAATTAAATACCAATGTCTTTGGACTTGCACTTTGAAGTAGATCACCATCATCAAATGTTTGGTGTTCTTTCAAATTCCTTTCTTTAGTAATCTCTTGGTGTAGTAAACATTTCACCTACATCAAAAATTCACCTTCATCATGGATTTATCCATGATCAAGCTACTTTTAGCTTGCAACGGTGAGTCGCAAGTATAATGTTGCTCTCCAAAACCTTTTGGAGGATTAGGACAACTAGTGTCTCCAACCTTTTGCAAATTCTCATCAAATATGAGAACATGACTTTTGCCATATTATACTCTATCATGTTGCAACCAAAACTTCGTTTCAGATATCACAATATCTTCCACACATCATGGTTTCTGAAACAACTCTTTCAGATCCTAGATAACCTTGATATTAAGACAATCCCTTGAATATCAAGAATCATGGAGACAAACATGATACTTATACACTAACACTTGGAATTGTCACTCTTGTTTTAATACCAATTATTAAACTTCATGGAGTAACCGGAACTTACTGAAAGTTTGCAATAGGACTTTTAAACTTTAGATTAACACTTCAAAACAATACGATACCAGTTCGTAAAGTAACTAACCAGAATTCTATAGTTCTATCATCTCAATTATAACTAAGAGCAAGGTGGTAAACGGATGCCAATGACTACAACAATTATGCAAATTCACTTTGATTTAATTTATGATAAATAGTGTTCAACTTTTAATCATATTGCTGTTAAACTCCCACTCAAAACAATATCCCTCACATTGTTTTAGTGATCACACGAACCAAATCCACCACATCAAAACCGATCATCACGAGACTTGATATAGCTTCAATGGCGAACAATCAACATGTTCATCATATCTACTATATGACTCTTGCTCTACCTTTTGGTAATCCGTGTTCCTGAGGCCATGTCTGTACATGCTAGGCTCGTCAAGATCAAACCTTAGCTTCCGCATGAGCAAATCTGGCTTGCCCACGTTGTATACACTTGCGGAATCTAACACACCCGATCATCACGTGGTGCTTCAAAACAACAAGCTTTAGCAACGGTGCTAACTAAGGGTGAACACTTTATGACTTGAAATTCCTGTGCATGAGGGATCATCTTATAATGCTACCGTCGTCTACTAAGCAATACAAGATGCATAAAGTATTAACATCACATGCAATTCATAATATGTGATATGATATGGCCTTTCTTCTTTGTGCTTCCGATCTCCATCTTCTAGCACGAACATGATCTTCATCATCACCGACATTGCATCAAGGTCAATGATGCTTCTCCATGGTTGTCGTCCACCGGTTTCAACTATTACAACTACTTTGAATAGACACGCGGGTCTTAACAGAAATTAAAGACAACCATATGGCTCCTGCCGGTTGCCAACTTACAATAAGGAACATTGCATACATCAAATATAATCACAATCATGGCCATATCACATCACTGCACACCCCTGTAAAACAAAGTTAGACGCCTCTACTTTCTTTGCATATTTTACGTGGTTTGGGGCTTTCAATAAGTGTCGTTCTAACTTACGAACAAGAACCACAACATTGATACTAGTATTGTTAATCACCCGTTGTAAATTGGATCTTAACTATGCTAGGAGAAACAGGCACCCGCAAAGCCACTTATGCAATACAAGTTGCATGTCAACCGTGGAGCAAGTCTCATGAACGATGTCATGTAAGGTTAGCCCGGGCCGCTTCATCCCACATACCGCAAGATGCAAAGTACACAAGAAGCAATCGACAATAAAAGCATCAACGCCCACAATGACCATTGTGTTCTACTCGTGCAACAGATCTACATATAGACACGGCTCTGATACCACTGTAGGGGTTCGTAGCATGGAAAACAAAAATTTTCTATCGCATACAAACAAACAAGCCAAGATCTATCTACTAGATTGTAGCAACGAGTCGATGGAATAACTTACCCTCGAAGATTCCAAAGCGGTTAACGAGAGCAGATTCTCGTGGGTGATGTAGTCGTACTCTTTCCGATCTCAAGATCGCGTAGACGATCCTTCCGGCACCACGTTCCGGCAGCGCTCCCGCAGTCGGTCACACGTTCGGTACTCGACGAAGACCTTCCTCTCCCTTGTTCCAGCAGGCAGCGGAGGTTGTAGCACTCTCCTCGCGATTTCGGCAGCACAACGGCGTGGTACCAGAAGTAGAGGGGAGATCCCGCAAGGCTTCGCCTTAAGCCGGAGCGAGTATGGTGGAGTATGAGAGAGTACTATTAGTGGTCTAGGGATTAGACACACCAATTAGAAGGCTCTAAACCGAAGGCTAGGGCAATTAGAAGCTCTAAACCATAACGGCTCTAAACCGGAGATTAGAGGATAGGAACTTGTGTGTCTAGAGGAGGAGGCCCTGCCCCTCCTTTTATAGGTGGGGAGGCGCGGCCAGGGGAGGGGAGTCCCTCCCCAAGTCGGCCTTGGGTGGCGCGCCGGCTTGGGGAGGAGACTCCTCCCTCAAGTCGGTTCCCAACTCCTCTTGCTTGTTTCCCACAGTTTCTTGCTTGAGCCGTTTGACTTTCAAACTGGACATTTGACTTTTCTGTTTTAGGATTCAATTTAATCCTTTATTTGGAACATCAAGAACACTTAGTACATGATGCAATCATTCCAATATGTAATGACACATTCATGTACCCCTCCCCCCCGGAGTGCCGGACATTCCGGAACCTTCTAGAACATTCCCGATGAAAACACCGGAATCATTTCCGAACTCCGAAACGGGACTTTCCTTATATGAATCTTATTCTCCGGACCATTCCGGATCACCTCGTGATATCCCGGATCCCATCCGAGACTCCGAACAACATTCGGTCTCTTTCTCATAATACCATAACTACTCAAAACAACGTCGAATCCTTAAGTGTGTCTCCCTACGGTTCGTGAATTATGCGGACATGATCGAGACACTTCTCGAACAATAACCAATAGAGGAATCTGGAAATTCATATGGCTCACATATTTCTACGATTACTTTGCGATCGAATGAACCATTTACATACGATACCAATTTCCCTTTGTCTCACGATAGTTTACTTATCCGAGGTTTTGATCGTCGGTATCTCTGCATACCTAGTTCAACCTCGTTACCGATAAGTACTCTTTTCTCGTTCCCGTTATATGTGATCCCTTGTGAGCTAGTCACATGCTTGCAAGCTAATTGGATGACATTACACCGAGAGGGCCCAGAGTATATCTATCCGTCATATGGATGGACAAATCCCACTCTTGATCCATGTGTTTCAACCAATACTTTCCGAACACTCAATGCCACCTTTATAGCCACCCAGTTACGGTGTGGTGTTTGATGTCATCAAAGCATCCATCCGGCAAAGGTGATATGCATGATCTCATGGTCGAAGGAATTAGGTTACTATGTATCAGAAAGCATATAGCAATTGAACTATTGAAATGACTTGATCTTTATGCTACGCTTATCTATAGGAGTATTTCCATCACATCATTCTCCTAATGATATGACCCTGCTGTTAATAACATCTCTATGTTCATGATCAGGAAACCATGATCATATATTAACCAACAAGCTAGTTTAACAAGAGGCTTTACTAGGGACTCTTTTATGTTTACAAATCACACAAGTATTAATGTTTCCTGTTAATACAATTATAGCATGGTATGTAAACATTTATCATAAGTATGAAGATATGATAATAACCTACTTTATTATTGCCTCTTGGGCATATCTCCAACAGCAGGGTGCCGGTACAGAGACTTTCTGTCCCCCGAATCTCCCTTTCGGTGGCAAAACATAGCAAAGTAGATACTAAACAAGCATGGAGCATCAAAAATTATAGATACGTTTCCGATGCATCAAGCATCTCCAAGCTTAAGTCCTGCTCGTCCTCGAGTAGGTAAGTGATAAAAGAATAATTTTTGAGGTGACATGCACCATCAAAACCAAGATCAAACCATTTGCAAGCATTTAAAGCTGGGATCAAAGAACTCTAAACATGTGCATGAAAGATGAAGTTCTAACAATAGGACATAGTAACTATGCATGCAACATGAAAGGCTACAAACAAAGATCATGAATAACATGCATTGAAAAACGTTTGTTTGTTTCACATACAGAAAACATAGCACAGTGGCAATCATCTTGTCCCTCATAGAGTAGCAAATAGATGCATAAGACACCTTCAAAGTTCACAAGGGTGAGTATAAACAATTAGCTCAAGAACAAGTAATATCACAATATGCATCAATCAATAAGCTTTGGGACACTGCACATAGAATGACAACTATGCTCTCTTAATGGTGCCTATAGGTAGAAGGTGGAGACTCAAATAATGGTGGAAGAAATGCCCTTCACAAAGGGAAGCAGGGATTTCAAGTTTCAAAAAGAGCTTCCAAAAATTATGGTGCTTGTTAGCTTCCAACCCTCATTGCCCCTATCATAAGAATCTTGAAGTGATTAAGGTTAAAGTGAACAAAGATGGAGTATATGCTTGACAAAGTATAAGTTGGCAATCTCAAGTCCCTTAAATACGAGGGCCACACCTCATGCTACTCAACTTCAGTCACCTGTAAGTTCTTGTCATTGTAAGTACATGTGTATCATAGGAACCGCCAACGGGGTACCCCTTGCACATGGTACAGGAGCTATCCCATAACCAAAATGACAAGGCAAGCAGACAATGAGCATCTCAGCGATCTTTTTATTTACTATATGCATAGCTTTTTATTGAAGATGCTTCATAGATAGCTCACTATGGTGATGCTGCAAGTTTCCACCATGATTAGGCATGGCTTAGGCTAGCGGCCCAGACGTTTCTCTAACACAAAATACATACTTCATGGACTTACAAGTTCCCTCTTTATTTCACACCGGTGACATCCATAGACAAAAGAGCATGATATCAACTAATTACAAACTACAAGTGCAATGTTGAAAACGTTCCCCGTGACAGCACGGTTCTGCTAATTCCAACGTATAAGTGCAAGCATATACAACATAGATGACACAATGGTTCAAGTTTATTAGGGGCAAAGAATATAAAGTGTGCCATCAAGTTTGTGAGGGCTTTAATCACTAAGTTTTCACATAACAAAATACTTTTTAATTGGAAGATAGCTGAAAACGAGAATATACTTGGAATGGTGTAACACACCATGCATAGGAGTTTATAGTGTACACTTTGGAAAATAACTTGGTTTCTTGAGAGTTGTAAGTATGAGTAGAACTTACTCATACAAGTGGAGGTTAGCAAAAGACTGGGAGCAACCAACTAAGAGAGCAATAATGGCCATAATCATGAAGAGCAACAAAACATTACTAATCAAAGCATAGAGTGGTACTACAAGTCAAGGACTAAATGATCATAGAGGATTTGGTGACTTGTTCATAGTCATAACATGGTGTGAGCATGTGCCAAGTCAACCCAAACAAAGCATCAAAGGAGAATACCGCAATACTATGCTTTTGTATACTAAAACAACGCATGATTCCTTCAAGGCACGTTAAGCAATCCTAATTGTTTGGAACAATTCATGATACAGCAATAATCACTAAGCATAAGGTCAAAACAAGATCTAGCATGACATGATAAAGTCTAAGTCACAGTCAAAACAAGCTCCCTTTTGTACCACTTAAGCATGAAGCTTTCTACTCTTTCTAACACCAAACAACTTAGTTGAAACAACTCACAAAGATAATAATCAACAAATATCAGTGAGCTTGTTTCACAAATCCACAAAGAAGAACTAAAAAGTTCTAAGCTGAAAGCACAAGAAAACTGAGGCTAAACATAGTGCCAGCAAAAGAGAACACTCACAAAACAATAAGAATGAAAACTAGAGTGTTCTAGGCAATGAAAACAAAGTGTGTCTCTCCAAAAGAAGTGTGTTGTGATCCAACCAACTTAATCAAGCAAACTAAGCAAACAAAAACCAAAAACGAAAACTAAGACGCTCCAAGAACAACACAACAGTGCATAAAACAATAAAAACGAAGTGTCTAGAAAGACATGAGATTTTTATTGATGAAGAAGGGGATTCCTTGGGCATCCCCAAGCTTTGACGCTTGTACCTCTTAAATATTTCATGGGGTGAAACGGGGTGGCGTCCCCAAGCTTGAGCTTTTGTTCATTCTTCATCTCATTACATCATTCTCTTTTTAGACCTGAAATTTTTCCTTCATACAAAACTTCACACAATCTTCATTAGCAACATTAGTGTATTCAAAAGATAATAGACCTTTAGGCTTAGCTTTAGAATAGCAAAACTTTCACTAAAAACACAAGCTACTATAGCAATTCCCTCAAAAAGTTCAATTTCCAAAAAGAACCCAAAAAGGAATCAATAAGAAGCAAATGCAAATAATGGCAAAAATCTGTCAAAACAGACTAGCAGGAAGAAACCGATTTTTTCGAAGACCTTCTGTTGCTCAAATCAAAATGTGTTAAACTAATTAAAGTTAGATAACATACTGGGGGATTTATTCGTAAATTTTCAGCTCAATCCTACTTACAGAGACTTATCACGAATTTTTATGGTGGAGGACGGAAATCTGTTTTGGGACAGCAACTCCCCAAATCTTACTTCCCTCTCATTAGAGGTCATTCTTGGCACAAAAAGCAAACAAAAAGAATAAAGAGAGGTCATTACTGAAGTAATAACTTCCAAGACTCAAGAAAACTCTTGGGGTTATCTTCCAACAAGTACTTTTCTTTAATGCATGTAAGTTAGGCATAATAGTTTGAGAAAATGCTCACATAAGAAATATGAATTGAAGTAAAAGAGAGCATCAAGAAGCAAATTCAAAACACATTTAAGTCTAACTCACTTCCTATGCATAGGAATATTGTAAATAAACAAGTCATGAAAGCACAAATCAACAAGCATAGGAAAGCAAAACAAGTGCAACTTCAAAATTTTCAACATAAAGAGGGGAAACTTAATATTTTTGAGATGCATAAGACCATGTTTCCCTCTCTAATAATAACTTTCAGTAGCAACATGAATAAAATAAACAATATAAATGTCACATAAAACATTCTTATCATGAGCCACATGCATAAAATAATTATTACTCTCCACATAAGCATAGTCATTCTTATTAATTATAGTGGGAGCAAATTCAACAAAATAGCTATCATTATTATTCTCATCACCATAATCATGAAATATAGGAGGCAAATTGTAATCACAATAAATCTTCTCCTCAATAGTAGGTGGTCTTAAAATATCATATTCATCATTGTAATCATCATATATTGGAGGTTTGGTATCATCATAAGCAATAGAATAGCTATCTTCCAAAGCTAGGGGACTAAAAAGATCATTTTCATAAAAACTAGCTTCCCCAAGCTTTGACATTTCCATAGCATTAGCAATAATGGTGTTCAAAGAATTCATACTAATAACATTGCTATTAGCATGCAAATAAAGTTCTATAGGTTTTTTAATTTTCTCTTCAAACACTTCATGTCCTAACTCAAGATAAATACTATAAAGCTCTCTAATTTTGTTGTTTTCCATTAAGCCTAAATAGTGGAAACAAGAAACAAAAATACAAAATTACAGAATCTAAAGGAAATAACTTCGAGCACTCACACCGGAGGATGTGAGTACCTTTTACCTTACCTCCCCGGCAACGGCGCTAGAAAATACTTTGAAGGAGCTTGAAGTGGAGGAAAGGTAAAAGCCCAAAACCTCCCCGGCAACGGCGCCAGAAAATATCCTGATGTCTACGCACTTCTATTCTTGTAGACAGTTGTTGGGCCTCCAAGTGCAGAGGTTTGTAGAACAGCAGCAAGTTTCCCTTAATTGGATTACCCAAGGTTTATCGAACTCAGGGAGGAAGTGGTCAAAGGTATCCCTCTTAAGCAACCCTCCAATCAAGATACAAGAAGTCTCTTGTGTCCCCAACACACCCAATATAGGTGCACTAGTTCGGCGAAGAGATAGTGAAATACAAGTGGTAACGGTTCAAGAAAATAGATTTTGACTTGTTGTTGACATGGTGTAACGTGTGTGAGTGAGGTAAAGACTAAAAAAAGCAAACATGCAAAAGATCTAGTAGCAAACGGTGTTTCAATTTTTAGAAACAAGGCCTAGGGATCATACTTTCACTAGTGAACACTCTCATATAAATATCCTCTCTTCATGATACTACTTTTAACTACTCTCCAGTTGGACACTCTAATCATCAGTAGGGCTATAACAGCACTCCTCAAAGTCCGCCTTCCCCAATCTAGATAACCCCATACTGTCACCTTGAGAGCTAGATGGTTCCAACAAACACCACAATTTCATAGAGACATCCAACTCCAAATATAACTCATAACAAATATTTAATCTAGCCAAAGTGCCACACACGGTATGCACGCTTTCACTTTCACACACGTGGGGAAAATCATAGATCTATTAAAGCACAAAGAGTATTTATGTAGACTCAAACCTAAGTGCCACCATGGCGTGCACGCTGTCACTTTCACACACATGGGGAGAGAAGAGATCTATTGAAGCACTTGAGTAGCAAGGTAGATCTACTTGATTACAAAGCTCATGACCACAACAAGATCATGCATGGAGAGAGAGATGAACACATAGCTACCGGTAGAGCCCTTAGCCTCGAGGAAGAATTACTCCCTCCTCATCATGGGAGTCAGCAACGATGATGAAGATGGCGATGGAGATCGATGGAGATGGCTCCGGGGGCACTTCCCCGTCCCGGCAGGGTGCCAGAATAGAGACTTTCTGTCCCCCGAATCTCCCTTTCAGTGGCGGTGGCTCTATGGAGATTTTTCTGGAAGTATGATGGATGATTTAGGGTTTCTGCATCGGGGGCTTCTTATAGGCGAAGAGGCGAGGCTGGGAGGCGGCCGGAGGGGCCACACCCTGCCCAAGCACGGGTCCACCCTAGCCTGCGCCTGGGGGGTGTGGTGGCCCTCTGGCACCTCTCCGTCTCCCCTTCTGGTTTCATGACGCCCACGGTAAAATATTGACTTTGGCTTTTGTCCCGTCCAATTCCGAGAAATATTGATTTTCTGCCTTTCTGGAACCAAAAATAGAAGAAAACAGGTAGCTGGCACTGTGGCATCTTGTTAATAGGTTAGTACCAGAAAGTGTATAAAAATACCTCAAAGTGTAGACAAAACATAGCAAAGTAGATACTAAACAAGCATGGAGCATCAAAAATTATAGGTACGTTTCCGACGTATCACACCTATACATTGGGATTAGCAGAACCGTGCTGTCACAGGGAACGGTTTCAACACCTATAAATATCTACCCAGTTGATATCATGCTCTTTTTGTTTACGGATGTCGTCAGTGTGAAATAAAAGGGGAGCTTGTAAGTCCATGGAGTTATGTATGTGTGTTAGAGAAATGTCTGGGCCGCTAGCCTAAGCCATGCCTAATCATGGTGGAAACTTGCAACCTCACCATAGCGAGCAATCTATGAAGCATTCTTCTTATATAAAAAGGAGATAGAAAAGTGAAAAGAGAGAAAAAAGCACCATTTTCCCATGGTAAATAAGAAGATTGCTGAGATGCTCATTGTCTACTTGCCTTGTCATTTTGTTATGGGATAGCTCCTGTATCATGTGCAAGGGGTACCCCGTTGGTGGTTCTATATGATACACATGTACTTACTATGACAAGAACATACCGGTAACTAAAGTTGAGTAGCATGAGGAGCGGCCCTCATACTTAAGGGATATGAATTGCCAACTTATATTTCGTCAAGCATATACTCCATCTTTGTTCACTTTAACCTTAATCACCTCAAGATTCTTATGATAGGGGCAATGAGAGCTCAAATCTAGTAAGTACCATAATCTTTTGGAAGCTCTTTATGAACTTGAAATCCCTGCTTCCCTCTGTGAAGGGCCTTTCTTTTACTTCTTAGTTGAGTCAGTAAACCTTTTCCTCTCTATATCCAGCAAGCACTTGAGTTGTTGTGTTTCAATCATTCATATGGTGATTTATTCAATCATGTTCCTTATCTTCCTTGTTTTGCACATTGTTCTTATCTGAATGAGTATTACTTTGAAATCCATCATTGTGAAAAGCCTTTTATGTTTGAGCAAAGAGTACTCCTGTTACAAACTTCTTTACAAAAGCTTTGCTTGAAAACTGTTTGCCAACTGTTCCCTGACCAAGAACAAAGTTTGCCATTTCCAATTATGATTTATCTTTATGCATCTTTATTATGACTATCATACTCGTTACAAGTTAAGTTATATAATGGTGAGTTGTTTTCTATTATGACTTGTGTATTGGTAAGTGTGATGCTTCTTGTCCGTATTCTTTTTATCGACACTTCACTCCATAAACCCGTGGACATGTTTACTGAGCTCAGTTTTCGCTTAGGGACAAGCGAGGTCTAAGCTTGGGGGAAGTTGACACGTCCATTTTGCATCACTATTCTATATCATAATTTCCTTCTATTCATTGATATATTTCATATTAAGAGGTGATTCTTATGTTGTTTCATCTATTTTTGCATGTTGGGTGATTCTTGGAGGATGAACTGTCGGAGTCAGGATTCTGATGGAAAAAGCGGTGTCTAGATGCAATTTTCGCGAAGATCAGAAAAATACCAGAAAAATATATGGAAAATTATATTTTTCCAGAAGACGAAGGAAGCCAGAAGGGGAGGCGGAGTTGGGCCACAGGGGGCCCACACCCCCTAGGCGCGAGCCACCCTTGGCCGTGCCACCAGGGGGTGTAGCCACCCTAGCCCACCTCTGGCTCCGCCCCTTCGCCTATATCTTCCTCCCTAAACCCTAAAGTTTGGGAAGAGACCACAGAAAGATTCCGCCGCCTCTACGGGGCGGAAACTACAGAGAGAGAAAGAGCTCTCTGGTAGACAGATTTCTGCCAGGGAAATTCCTTCCCGAAGAGGGGAGATCGTCGCTATCAACACCGTCATCAAGATAGACTTCATCGGGATCATCATCATCATCCACACCACCATATCCACCTGCACCATCATCACCACTCCATCCCGTTGTAACAATTGTGTTGAATCTTGCATAGTTCTTAGGGGAAACTTTCCCGGTGTTGATTACTTTTGTAGTTGATGCTTGTGAGTGAACCATTGAATTATTGTCTATGTTCAGATTTTTATCCATCATTATATCATCTCTAATCTTGATCCATATGATGTCTCGTGAGTAGTTCGTTTAGTTCTTGAGGACATGGGAGAAGTCTTGTTGTTAGTAGTGGAATTGTGTTAAGGTATTATTCAATGGTTAACATTTAAGTTGTGGTGCTATTCTTCTAGTGGTGTCATATGAACGTCGACTACATGATACTTCACCATTTATGGGCCTAGGGGAATGCATTGTGTATTTGGCTACTAATTGTGGGGTTGCCGGAGTGACAGAAACCTGAAGCCCCGTTAGGAAACCTTTGCACAAGGGAGTGTAGGATCTCAGAGTTTAAGGCTGTGGTTAGGATTTTTTCTTAATTGCTTTCTTGTAGTTGCGGATGCTTGCAAGGGGTTTAATCACAAGTATGTATTAGTCCTAGTAAGTTCGGTACATTAGCACAGGTTCACCCGCACAACACTTATCAAACCAAAGAATATTAATCAACTATATGAAACGAAAGCACTTGACAGTATTCCCATGTATCCCCGAGAACATTTGGTCCTCATAAGTATTATCACCGGCTTGTCCTTTGCTAAGAAAGGATTGAGACACTTGCTGCAATTATTTGCTGTCTTTATTTATTCGCACTTTATTTTCTTATTTTATCAAAAAAACCTAAAAATCCGTTTGCTAAGTATTTACAGAGATTTCCTGCTCCAAACCACTAGTCAACACCTTCTGCTCCTCGTTAGGATCGACACTCCTATTTATCGAAAGTACTACGATACGCCCCCTATACTTATGGGTCAGCAGGCGGCGGAAGGTCGCCCTGATGGACACAAAAAAGTCAATCTCGCTAAAAACATGGCTCCATCCGGCGAAAGACTTCAGTCATTGATCGAGCAGTGCATCGTCGACGTCAAGACCCACACCGCCACGAGAGAGGAGAAGAACGACACGAGGTGCACAGTGATGCTCCAGAAGCAGGACATCAAGGTCGGCCTACTTAAGGCCAAAATCGCGGCAAAGAAGAGGAACACCGACCTGGCGTTCCTGCTAGGAGGCAACACAACGACGATGGATGACGAATTGAAGACATGGTACACCGCGCAGCGCGGGCTCATCCTGGAAGAGATGCAGACACCTCCACCGAGCTCTGTGACGCCGACACCTATCTCTGCTTTACGGCCAAGCCTACGCCATCTCTAAGCTCGGGCACGATAGCCACAACGACTGCGGCCATGCCTTCACCCGACTCTGCTCCTCCATCGTCCTCGACATCATTGCCGAGCTTTGCCCTAGCAGCGAAGGAGCCTGCTACTTGAGATTTCACGTTTTCTATTATAATTTGATCGCCAAATTGTGGCTGGTTTGATCGTCATGCTTTCGAATTGGGCGAACATGTGTTTTGATAGCAGAAATCAACTTTCAAAATAAATTACTGATGTGTGATGCCTTGAGACCGAAATTAGGAGTACGACTGGACGAGTATCCTGTATCCCCGTACCAAAAATATTGCCGAAAGAAACGCCCGAAAGATACCGTCGGGTACTCTAGTGCAAACGACTCGAGATGCTCTTGTTTATAAATCTTGTTACTGGCTCTCCGGTGGGTATTGGAAACCGGTTCCCATATACGGAAACTAGCTCGTGCCACATGCAAAAAGGTACTGTACTATAAACTAGCAAAACAGCCAAGGAGGCCTTTTCCTGCTTTCATCGCCATCAACTAAAAAAAAAAGAGATTTTGGGAACCAATCCCCAGATTCGGAACACAGAGAAGAGGAGCAATAAAATCCGACAGGAGTGGCACGCACAGACGACATCACCTCGGGGAGCCCACATCGCCGCTGCTCCTCCGGCCGCCTCTTCTTCCTCAACTCCGGTAACCCACCCACTCCGGTCATCCTCTCTCCCTCTCCCTGTCTCTCTCCTTGATGCAGTTCCGCTACACCATTTTTGGGGAAAATTCTCATCTCTCGCTTCCAAGAATTCGGGAAGGATCTCAGCTCCCCCTCTCGATCTGTGAAAACGATTTTTTTTTCCTACTGTGCCTTTGCCGGGGCTTAGCTCCCTATTTCGAAAAAAATATGGGGTCTCGGCAGCAGCTGCAAGCTTGTAGCAACTCGTAGCAAAACTGAGTTGATTAGAGAGTTCTTTATCTTTATATGGAGTTAGTGCACAAAAAGCTGTTCCTTTTTCTACTATTTCGGTTTAGTCTGATTGGGAGCCAACACCTTGATTGGATTACTATATTCTGACCGCACTACTGCAAAAGGAAGCTCTTTCTCTCCTTGTTGTCGTATTCTCCCTACACAACCTGTACATACTTTCTGGAAGAAGACCTTATTTTTCCCTGATGTTAGGAAGTGCCATTTTTGTTTCACAAGGTTCCTGAACTTTTTGCTAGCTTGCCAGATTCACTCCTGTCAGCATATCCTTTCCATCAAATAATGTTGTCAAGTTTGTTGTCGACCTGCTTAGCTGGGTCCTTACGTTCATTATGTATGTGGGCGTGGGTAATAAATACAATATCATGTTGGTCATTGCTGTTCTTCCGCTTTCCTAAGCATTATTCTGTTTCATGTTATAGCAGTACCTGATGAACTATGTATTGGTTGTGGCAGGAATATGATATAAATCATATAGTTATCGCCAACATTACGATGGGAAGTACTGCTCCTTCATGCGATGCTTACCTGTTTTTCTATGGAGAAACACTACTACCAAATGGTGTCAGGGCTTTCCTTTGTACTGTTGCCCTCGCATACTGTTTTATTGGTTTATCTGCAATAACTGCTCGGTTCTTCAAGTCGATGGAGAGCATCACAAACCACTCTCGGGAGGTAGTCACAAATGATCCACAAACGAAAACGCCTATAGTGAAGCATGAGAAGGTTTGGAACTACACTATAGCAGATATTGCTCTGCTTGCTTTCGGTACCAGCTTTCCCCAGATCTCCCTGGCAACAATCGATGCAATCCGTAATACTGGTCAACTGACAGCAGGAGGTATAAACTAACCAATTGATGAATCGTGCTAACAAATCATATTTTAATTGTATCTAATTTTGTATTTCTGTTGTAGGTTTAGGTCCGGGTACCCTTGTGGGTTCTGCTGCATTTGATATGTTCCCAATCCATGCTGTCTGTGTAGTTATGCCGAGGGCGGGCTCTATGAAAAAGATTTCGGATTTGGGTGTCTGGTTAGTTGAGCTGTTTTGGTCATTCTGGGCGTACATATGGCTGTATATTATATTAGGGGTAAGTTATATTTTCCTGCTCTGCAGTCTAACTGTAAGTAATAAGTACAGTTGGTCATCATGTGCCCTTTGCACCATGTACAGGTGTGGACACCTAACGTGATTACCCTCTGGGAGGCCCTGATAACAGTCTTGCAGTATGGATTACTTTTGATTCATGCATATGCACAGGATAAGCGATGGCCATATGTGTCAATCCCTTTGTATGGTTCTAGTCCCTGAATTTATCTTTCTTTTCTATTTCTCATGTGGCCACTTGGCCAGGGAGGAAGTAAACACCAAACTTTTCTGAGGTTCGTAATTTAATTTGTTGCAATCAGGGTAAGAGGTGAGAGACCTGAAGATTGGGTTCCCGCAGAGGATGCTTCAGTTGATCATGACAAAAACTGTGACGAGACAAGTGAGATACTTTCTAGCCAGAATGATGATATTGCGGATATATTCTCCATACACTCTTACAATAATACAGGTATATAGTTTCTGCATTTTGAGTACTGTTCCCCTGAATTTATAGTATGCAACCATAAACAGTGCAGTTTAAATGTATTACAACTGCAGCAGCAGCAGCAGCACCACCACCACCACCAACAACAACAACAACAAAAGCCTTTTGTCCCAAACAAGTTGGGGTAGGCTAGATATGAAATCCAACAGAAGCAAGTTGGGGTATTCTAAATGTATTCCCAGAGAAAAAATGATTCCTATCAGTAGATAGACTGTTCCAGTTTCCAGTTTATATAAAAAAAACGGAGACCAGCAGTAGGGAGGAACCTCTGCGGTATTGTATTAAGAAAGGAGCTCTAGGCGCTAAACGGAGGAGCCGGGGGCTCGAACTAGTAAGGGGAACTGAGTGTCACCCAGTTGGTAGCAGCCCATCTCCTTCCTGCGTGCGCTCCCGCGACCTGGGTTCGAGACCTGTGCTCTCCAGTTTGCGCCTAGAGCTCCACTTCTGTCTTAATATATTGCCGTAGGAGGCTCCTCCCTCCTGCTGGTCTAGTTCTAGTTTCCAGTTTATATGATGTTCCTGTTTCAAACTTCATGGGGTGAGTTACAACTCTAGCAGTTATGCGATATTCCCGATTACACTGTTTTTATATCTCTTCTGTAATGCAGTTTATCTAAAGGGGCATTTGAAACGATAGTTGTGCTTTATGCAGATTGACTGTCAATTAGTATTTCTCCCTGTGCTTCACAGCTAGTACATATTACCTCTGTTAAGCAGTTCAAATTGAGCTCCTAAAAAGCCTTACATTTCAGAACGGAGGGAGTACTTTTTAAATTATTTGTATGTAATATATTTATATGGTTGAACATCCCAGGGTATCATCATGTTCCCGAAAAGGATATAGAGGAATCATCAAAAATGGAGCTTGTAGCAAAGAACACACATGATGATACCTACTGGCTTTCCATTTGGCGGCAACAATTTGTTGAGGCTATAATGGTAATTTAATTCATTCATATTCGTTACTCCATAGATTGTCAATGCTATTCTTTTTTTGGCGATAATACTGTTCCTTATTTACATTTGGCTCAAATTTTGAGAAGAATGTTCAATTTTTTTTGGCTTTATACAGTTGAGGAATATTATTGCCCCATTTAGCGAAACTATATATGAATATAATGCTTGGAGAACTTACACTGTTGGTATAACTTTCTCTGTTATCTTGGTGAAATTAATTGTGTGGGCCCCTTCTCCTGTATCCTTTGTTATTTCTGGTTTTCTAATTTTAACTACTCCCTCCAATCCATAATGAGTGTCGCTCATCTAGTACAAAGTTCTTGTACTAGATGAGCGACACTTATTATGGATCGGAGGGAGTATATTTTATTTGAACATTGTTTAGTAAGAACTTTGTACTAGATGAACGACACTTATTATGGATCGGAGGGAGTATCTTTTATTTGAACATTGTTTAGTAATTTTTTATACATTATAGGCTTCTTAAGAGAAACTATAGGAGAGACCCTTTAGGCTCTAGAGTAGGCATTATAGCCATGCTGAAAGTTTCATCTCGTCTGTGTTCACTAACATCAAGACATAAACCATACTTGTTTTCTCAGTCTGGCATATTAAGTATTTTTGGTAATATATGCAGTTGGAGAGTAATGAGCAAAGGAAGATAGATTCTGCCTGCCTGAGATTCATCATAATATGTTGGAACTCGATCCTTGCGCCTTGGAAAATATTGTTTGCTTTTGTGCCACCATATCAAATCGCACATGGCTGGATTGCTTTTATTTGCTCCCTGGTCTTCATAAGTGGTATTGCCTACGGGGTTACCAAGATTACAGATCAGATAAGCTGCGTTACAGGTTGGAACATTCTCTTACATAAGTATGATTTTCATCTGCTCACCGAGATGTAACTCCCTGTATACTGATTTGAAGATATACTTTGTGTGTAGGAGTAAATCCATATGTTATAGCATTCACAGCACTGGCTGCTGGAACCTCATGGCCAGATCTAGTTGCTAGCAAGATAGCTGCTGAGCGTCAAGTTACTGCAGACTCTGCAATAGCTAACATCACTTGCAGGTTCGTGTCTACCCGCTACACATGCCCTCCTGAACCAGTTCCTCGCCTTCACATATTGCTGTTAATTTGTCAAACTAGAGCTGAGTAAACTGATAAATTTCCTTTTGCGCAGCAATTCGGTGAACATATACGTTGGCATTGGTGTTCCGTGGTTGATCAACACGGTGTACAATTACTTCGTCTACGAGGAACCGCTGTACATAGACAATGCTGCTGGTCTGAGCTTTTCCCTTCTGGTCTTCTTTGCAACATCAGTTGGGTGTATCGTGGTTTTGGTTCTGCGCCGCATTTTAATTGGTGCTGAGCTTGGGGGTCCTAGGCTGTGGGCGTGGGTGACATCAGCCTACTTCATGGTCCTTTGGATTGTTTTTGTTGTACTTTCTTCTCTAAGAGTTTCCGGATTAATGTAGACATTGATGGGTATGAAAATGTTGGTTCTACCTGGTAAAAGAGAAATGTTTGTTCTTAAAATAGACCAGCCTCTCATTTTCTTTGGGTATTTATGTGAGAAAAGTAGAGCCTTGCCCAAAGTTTGTCTTCAATTGGCTACTGTAGAATAGATACGTACATCTCTGTATTAGTCATTCAAGCGAAACACATTATATAGTGTATTCCTACAATGGAATTATATATATAGGAGTATACTAGTCATTGCAAATGTTATCTCTTTGAAGAATTCAACCATCTAAACCCGATGGATTCTTGGCATCGATTAGTTTGTGCATATGTGATTCATGCCTTCTTTGTTACTCTTATCTCTTGATTGCAGTCTATATTGTATCTCCTGGACCAATCTTTTTGATTTGGTGGAAGAGGGAAATTTTTGCCATCAATTTAGGACCATTTGTCTCTAATGGTTCATAAACTTGTGAAGCTAGCTGCACCCAGCACCACTCTCCAAATTAGGAGATGGAGTAGATGTCAAGTTCTACATTTATATGAACATTGAAAGAGAGATTCTTGAGCCCAATTCAGAGCCTCGGGATGGTTTTGTCCATCACTTCAAAGGGACGAGAATTAGTCATCTTCTTTCATATTACCGAAAATATAAAGTCAATTTTAGTGGGGTGCGTGGTGTGACTGTATTTATGAAACTTGAAGTTCTTGTGTGAGAAAAAGAATCTCATAGATGGATTCAATGCAGCAACAACATGGCGTCAACTGATTATTATAGCCATTAGTCCCCTCTCTCCATGATCAAAGGAAGACATATGAACTAGCTTTGGGAAATGCTTTGAGATACATGGAGTATGAAATTTTAACAACTACACCAAAAAAATTAGTAAGTCGGCTTCCCATCTCGATGAGGAGTTGTATGCCGCGGTTGATGGTCAGCTCCTCTCATTTGGTTGGTGAGTTGTTAGAGGTGGGCTTAGATGAGGCCCTCTCTCATTTAGTTGGTGAGTTGTTGGACATGGGCTTAGATGATGCTAGGTTGCGGGATTTGATGAAGCTGGACTTAGTTCATTGTATGAACTTAAAGCATCTGGCTGAAAATCCAAAGCCTCCATTTCTAAAAGGGTCAGAATCATCGTAAGAAGGCAAACATGTTTAAATTCAATTTTTTCCCAATGAATAGCATATTTTTAAATAGTAGAGGTCTTGGTGACTTGGCTAAATATTTACGTGTTGTTGATTAAGATCATAAGTTAGACTTTGTGGCTATTTCTGAAATGGGTAGTCGGAATTTCCCAGTGACTCTTCTTACTGTATGTCCACGTGGTAGGTATGAATGCATCTTTCTAGGCGCGCAATCAGAATTCATGGATGTGTTGGCTAGTTCGGATAGATAATATCACATTAAACTCCATATCCACAACAATGTTGATAATTTCACATGGCCTCTTGTCGCCGTGTGTGGTCAGTGGCGGAGGCAGGAAAACTCTATCAGGGGGCCAACAAATTTTTTCCCTCTTGTGAGCTGTTGGGGAGGGCCCAAGTAGTAAAATGCAAGATTTTAAGGGGCTTTTGGTATAAAAATCAAGGGGTATGATGAAACTTTCTACCTGTTAGGGGGGCTAGGGCCCCTGCTGGCCCCCCTGTCTCTGCCACTGTGTGTGGTGCAGCCGAGGATGACTTTAATGCTGACTTTCTTCGTGAGCTGGTAAATTCCTACCCTATTCTTATTGGAGCAATTTCAATTTGCTAAAATTCCCTCATGACAATAGTCAAGGTAGATTTGATAATCATTGATCTTTCTTATTTTTTGTTGTTATTAAAAGTCTTGACTGGCTGGAATGCGGTTCACCTGGGAAAACAGTCTTCTAGATCTGGCATACGAAAAACTAGACAGCTTGCTTATGGATACCGAATGAGAAACTAGATTCCTATGGTAAAGGTGCACGCACTATTGAGACATCAGATTATGCACATATCCTTCTAACCACTGGTTTTCCAAGATCATAGTATAGACGCCAATTCAAGTTTGAACTTGATTGGTTGCACCGTGATAGATTCCATGACATGGTGAAAAATATGTAGGAGAAATCAGTAGGTGGGCGTGCCCCAATTCAAAGGTGCAATAATAAAATACATGCTACACACAGATTTTTTGGTGGATGAGAAAGCCACATGACTGTTATTCTCAAAAAAGAGACAAGTCTTGACTTCATCTATTATTGTTGATTTAGAAGCTTTGGCAGAATCAAGACCATTATATGAACAAGAAATTGAGATGAAAAGACAATCAAATGAACATGTGGCACAACTTCTGTGAAAATAGGAGCTCAAATGGTATCAATGGTTAAAGACCCAATTTATCCTAAAAGGAGATTTGAATACAAGATACTTTTATGGTGTCACGAATGGTAGATACCGAAAGAAACTTATTCATTCTCTTGTACAGGGTGAGCGTATGATCGAGGTACATGAGCAACTAAGATTATTCTTTACAAATTACTACAAATATTTGCTTGGATCCCTAGAAGAAGGCAACTTCTCGATGTATGTCCCGAATTGATGATATTTCTCAAGTTTCTGTTGAGGAAAATAATCTCCTTACAACTCCTTATATTGAGGTGGAAGTAAAGGATGAGTCTTTCCACAACATGGCCCTAGATTCAGATGGCTTTCTAGCTGAGTTCTATTAGAACTTCTAGGATGTTATTAAATAAGACTAAAGAATGATAGTTTCACGATCGCACGACAATCTCACTTTCGAAGATCGAAAGAGATCGTTTATTTATTCGACAACCGGCTCAGGTCAGCATGTTTGGATCTCAAAGACAAAGGTAATGGAGAAATAGGAAGGATTCCCTTAGATTTTATTCATAATATGATCGAGAGATCGTATAAGGTCCCTGTCTTCGAGAACTGTCCAACGATCCCCTTCAACGACTGGATGGAGGAACTGAGGAGCTCCCCTTCTTCCTCCATTGCCATGATGCCATCGAGGAACTGTGCCACTGTGAACTGATGATAGGGCCATGTGGTGGAGGACTTTATCATCAGGAGGTTGAGCCCTCCAATGGAGAAGGTCCCATCCCGGAGATACGACTTTGGGGAAGATCCATAATAGGAGGATCTTGGTGAGTTTCTTCCTGACAATCGGTTCTTTTTCTCCTATGATAGCATGAGCTACATGATAGCCACTGTGTCGTGGGTGAGTAGATTGATCACGAGGGATTGCGCCCTCGGAGAAATTCTCGACCGTCGCACGGGCTGATCCAGAAATTGTTACATGTGCCAACTATGCCCATGTATTCATCTGGACAAAACGGGTTGGAGTCTTTCCACATCAGTCAACCTACGCCTACCTTCCAACAAATCGTGCATGATCGTACACGAGACTAGTTGTGGCGTCAAGAGGCTTGGCAATGCTCTGCATCTCCGTCGCACGCGTGTCAACGGCATCGCGCCAGCTCCGGCAGACGAAGCATCACCGTCACCGAAGCTTGGCAAGAGCCGTAGAAGGATCTCTCTAGAACGTCTAGGGCGTAATCCAGGCTCCCGCTTGGTATTATCGTCGGCCATGGTAGTGGGATCACCTCTTCTATTTGCATTTTGTTTGGGTTAATTTTGCCATGCGTTTTCATCGGATTTGTAGTCGTACTATATATACCCCTAAATTCCGTATGATTTCAATCGATCGTGGTGATTTTTGTGTGTGTGGATATCATGGTGGTTAACTGGCAATATCAATCTATCATTATTAGAGTTTACTTTTTTAAATGAACGCTTTATTATTTAAAGAGTTAAACTATTACATACAACATCTGCATAACTAGAATGCACACATTCACACACATATTCGAGCAAAAACGAATAAATTAAAAAGGTGAAATAGATGAAAGAGATAAATAAATGCACAAACTGCATATCGCTTAAGGAGACAGAGGGTCATTCCTAAGATCACGATGTCATCTATGTCGGGTAAAAGTATCCCTCGTCATATCCTCCAAGTGTGTATATATCTTCATAAATAGGTCTTGAGAGTCCACACATTATAGAGATGACCATAATAGTGCATTGGTAAGATGTTTTATTATTAAAAACTTGTTATTTACATAGCTAAAGCGATCACCCTAATAAGAATTCTCAACTTGTAATCAATCCCATATAGCCAATTTCCAATTATGTTGGCAACACTATGAAGAGGGTACAACCCAGAAACTACTTAACTGACTAACCATATAAAACGATCAAACGTTATAGATTCCATCAAAGCTCATCAATACCATCTGACCACTGCAATATGGATAAACATTGTAATAGAGTGTTATACGATGCAATTCTTGGTCCAATTAGGTCTCTCCTGAATGTTAAATTTCGAGGAAAATATTCTAGCACTATGGCAATGGTATCCCCCTTATGAAGAACAATGTTGTATAAATCTGGGTATTGTTCCCGGAGTATAGGACATCCAAGCCACTTATTCTTCCAGAAACGAATCTCCGGTCCATCCTTAATAAAAATATACCATAGCTTCTTTATAGCCGTCAACCTAGACAAAAAGTGCGAGTCTCCTAGCTTCTAGAGCACTTGATACAACGCCTTCGAGCCAATATATTTCTTTCTACACCATATTCTGTAAGTAGCTTGATATTAGAGTTTACCCAGTTGCACGTCTCAAGCATAAATGTGACAGTGTGGATCGGGATCAACCTATCATCATCCCATCTTTTATTTTTGTTGAAATCGTTGTCACTGTAGAGGTGTTTAGTTCCTTCTATATTTTCCAAGGAACCAACATTATGAGCAAAGCCAAGGCCTTTTTCAACTGTCCTTGCTTGCGGATCTTCTCGCCCCACCACTCTTTGACCGCATGCGACACCAATTATTTGGTTTAACTTCATTTAGTCCTAGCCACCACATGAATGGTGAACCAACACCTAAAGAGAGTATACGATGGTCGGATTCTTGCACTTGATTGTAAGTCTTGCAATACCCACAATTTTACTGTCCTTTTTGACATGTATATATGTCATCCATACTCTAGTTTGAATGACAAATTGATGCAGCACTGTGTTGATGTGGGAGCGCTTCGTTGGAAACCCCAAGAGCAAGGTCTGATGAGCATAACAGCAAGTCTACCCTCAGTAAGAAATCGAGGTTATCGAACCAGTAGGGGGAAGGAAACGTCTCAAAGGTGTTGCAAGCAACATGGAAATCTGCACAACACAAACTCAAGACTTTGCCCCAACAAACAGTGAGATTGTCAATCTCACCAGTTGCTGTAACAAAGGATTAACTGTATGGTGTGGAAGGTGATAATGGTTTGTAGCAAGTAAACAGTAATAGTGGAAGATGTATCAATGGTAAAGATTGGACCGGGGTCCATAGTTCACTAGAGGTGCTCTCCTTATATAAACAACATGGCATGAAGGGTAAACAAATTACAGCAGGGCAATTTACAGGAACTAAGCAAGGCATAGCAATGCAATACTAGACAAAAAGATCCTATGAGATTCGATTGGGCAATACAACAATATACATAGACTGCCATCCAACAGCATCTATGACTAGAAGTCCACTTTCAGGTTATCATCTGAACCCCCTCCAGTATTAAGTTGCAAGCAATAGACAACTTCTTTAAGCAAAGTGTGTAAGGTAAACAATCAACTTGTTTCATGAACAAGAGACCGTTGTTTTCTCCCTAGTGTCAACAGCACATCTACCATCAAAGAGATTGTTGTCACTTCCCTTGAAAAGTAGAGGCATGAACCCACTATCAAGCATAAATACCCCCTCTTGGAGTCACTAGCAACTACTTGGCCAAGATAGCTACTAACAACGGAGAGCATGCAAGATCACAAACAACACATACATGATAGAATCAAATAGACAAAACATTAATCAATTTGACATGGTAATCTCAATATCCATCGGATCCCCGCAAACACAACATGCATGATTACAAATAGATTAGATCTTGATCATGAACGGAGATCACAAGATCTATACATGAAAGCACAAGGAGATACAACCATCTAGCTACTAAAAGGACCCGTAGTCCATGGTGGAACTACTTACGCTTCATACCGGAGAAGAAGGCCTCCGGAATGATCTCCCCTCCAGCAGGATGCCGGGAAGAACTTCAGATCCCCCCGATCTAGGGACGATGGTGGCGGTGGCTACAGAAGGTTTCGTGGAATATTGATCGGGTGTTTAGGGTTTTGGCATCGGGGGGACTTTATAGGCGAAGAGGCGAGGCAGGGGGGTCGCCAGGGCGGCTGCACCCCCTAGGCGCAGGCCAGGCTTGGCCGCGCGGCCAGGGGTGTAGACCCCTGGTGTCCCTCCTCCGTCTCGTATTCTGGCTTCGTGTTGCCCACGGTAAAATATTGACTTTGGCTTTTGTCCCGTCCAATCTCGAGAATATTGATTTTCTGCCTTTCTGGAACCAAAAACAGAAGAAAAAGAGCAAATGGCACTGTGGCAACTTGTTAATAGGTTAGTTCCAGAAAACATATAAAAACACCTCAAAGTGTAGACAAAGCAAAGCAAAGTAGATACTAAACAAGCATGGAACATCAAAAATTATAGATACGTTTCCGACGTATCAAGCATCCCCAAGCTTAACTCCTGCTCGCCCTTGAGTGATGGCGCCCAGTACTTGTCACGGGACGCTTCGTTGGAAACACCAAGAGCAAGGTATGATGAGCACAACAACAAGTTTTACCCTAGTAATAAACTGAGGTTATCAAACCAGTAGGAGGAAGGAACCGTCTCAAAGGTGTTGCAAGCAACATGGAAACCTACACAACACAACTCAAGACTTTGCCCCAACGATCAATGAGGTTGTCAAGCTCACCGGTTTGCTGTAACAAAGGATTAACTGTATGGTGTGGAAGGTGATGATGGTTTGCAGCAAGTAAACAGTAACAGTGGAATATGTATCAATGGTAAAGATTGGACCAGGGTCCATAGTTCACTAGAGGTACTCTCCTTAGATAAACAAGATGGCATGAAGGGTAAACAAATTACAGCAGGGCAATTGACAGGAACTGAGCAAGGCATAACAATGCAATACTAGACAAAAAGATCCTATGAGATTCGATTGGGCAATACAACAATATACATATACTGCCATCCAACTGCATCTATGACTAGAAGTCCACCTTCAGGTTATCATCCGAACCCCCTCCAGTATTAAGTTGCAAGCAACAGACGATTGCTTTAAGCAAAGTGTGTAAGGTAAACAATCCACTTGCTCCATGAACAAGAGACCGTTGTTTTCTCCCTAGTGGCAACAACACATCTACAATCGAAGAGATTTCTATCACTTCCCTTGGAAACTAGAGGCATGAACCCACTATCGAGCATAAATACCCCCTCTTGGAGTCACTAGCAACTACTTGGCCAAGATAGCTACTAACAACGGAGAGCATGCAAGATCACAAACAACACAGACATGATAGAATCATATAGACAAAATCATTAATCAATCTGACATAGTAATCTCAATATCCATTGGATCCCCGCAAACACAACATGCATGATTACAAATAGATTAGATCTTGATCATGAACGGATCTCACAAGATCTATACATGAAAGAACAAGGAGGAGATACAACCATCTAGCTACTACATGGACCTGTAGTCCAAGGTGGAACTACTCACGCATCATACCGGAGAAGAAGGCCTCCGGGATGATATCCCCTCTGACAGGGTGCCGGGAGGAACTTCAGATCCCCCCGATCTAGGGACTATGGTGGCGGCGTCTACAGAAGGTTTCGTGGAGTTTTGATCAGGTGCCTAGGGTTTCTGCATCGGGGGCTTCTTATAGGCGAAGAGGCGAGGCAAGGGGGTGCCCAGGGGTCCCACACCCTGCCCAGGCGCGGGCCGCGCCTAGGGGAGGGGGGTGGCCATCCCGTGGCACCCCTCCATCTCTCCTCTAGACTTCGTGTCGCCCACGGTAAAATATTGACTTTGGCTCTTGTCCCGTCCAATTCCGAGAATATTGATTTTCTGCCTTTCTGGAACCAAAAACATAAGAAAATAGGCAACTGACACTGTGGCAACTTAGTAATAGGTTAGTTCCAGAAAACATATAAAAACACCTCAAAGTGTAGACAAAGCAAAGCAAAGTAGATACTAAACAAGCATGGAACATCAAAAATTATAGATACGTTTCCGACGTATCATCGAGTTGGTAAGGGATAAAAGAATAATTTTTGAGGTGACATGCACCTTCACAATAACGATCAAACCATTTGCAAGCATTGAAAGCTGGGATCAAAGAACTCTAAACATGTGCATGAAAGATGGAGCTCTAACAGTAAGACAAAGTAACTATGCATGCAACATGAAAGGCTACACACAAAGATCATGAATAGCATGCATTGAAAAACGTTTGTTTGTTTCACATACAGAAAACATGGCATAGTGGCATTCAGCTTGTACCTCATGGAGTAGAAAATAGATGCATAGTACACCTTCAAAGTTCATAAGAGTGACTAGATACAAATAGCACAAGAACAAGCAATATCAACAATATGCATCAATCAATAAGTTTTGGGACACTGCACATAGAACTAAGAATGGCAACTATGCTCTCTTAATGGTGCCTAAAGGTAGAAGGTGGAGACTCAACATAATAGTGGAAGAAAGGCCCTTCATAAAGGGAAGAAGGGATTTCAAGTTTCAAAAAGAGATTCCAAAAATTATGGTACTTATTAGCTTTCAGCCCTCATTGCCCCTATCATAAGCATCTTGAAGTGATTAAGGTTAAAGTGAACAAACTATGAAGTATATGCTTGACAAAGTATAAGTTTGCAATCTCATGTCCCTTGAATATGAGGGCCACACCTCATGCTACTCAACTTTAGTCACCTGTAAGTTCTTGTCATAGTAAGTACATGCGTATCATAGGGAACCGCCAACGGGATACCCCTTGCACATGGTACAAGAGCTATCCCATAACCAAAATGACAAGTCAATCCGACAATGAGCATCTCAGCGATCTTTTTATTTACTATTTGCATAGATTTTTATTGAGGATGCTTCACAAATAGCTCATTATGGTGATGCTGCAAGTTTCCACCATGATTTATGGCTTAGGCTAGCGGCCCAGGCGTTTCTCTAACAGAAAATACATAACTCCATGGACTTACAAGCTCCCTCTTTATTTCACACCGGTGACATCCATAGACAAAAGAGCATGATATCAACTGTGTACAAAGTACAAGTGCAATGTTGAAAACATTCCCCATGACAACATGGTTCTGCTAATTCCAACGTATAAGTGCAAGCATATACAACATAGACGACACAATGGTTCAAGTTTATTAGGGGCAAGGAATATAAAGTGTGCCATCAAGTTCGTGAGGGCTTTAATCACTAAGTTTTCACATAACAAAATACTTTTTAGTCGAAAGATAGCTGAAAACAAGTATACTTGGAATGGTGTAACACACCATGCATAGGAATTTATAGTGGACACTTTGGAATAACTTGGTTTCTTGGGAGTTGGAAGCATGAGTAGAGCTTACTCATACAAGTGGAGGCTAGCAAAAGTCTGGGAGCAACCAACTAAGAGAGCAATAATGGTCATAATCATGCAGAGCGACAAAACATTACTAATCAAAGCATAGAGTGGTACTACAAGTCAAGGACTAAATGATCATAGAGGCTATGGTGACTTGTTAATAGTCATAACATGGTGTGAGCATGTGCCAAGTCAACCCAAACAAAACATCAAAGGAGAATACCAAAATACTATGCTTTTGTATGCTAAAACAACGCATGATTCTTTCAAGGCAAATTAAGGAATCCCAATGACTTGGAGAAAGTCATGCTACAGCAATAATCACTAAGCATAAGGTCAAAACAACACCTAGCATGTCATGATAAAGTCTAAGTCACAGTCAAATCAAGCTCCTCTTGCACTTCCAAGAAAGAACTTTCTACTCCTTTCCAACACCTATCGACTTATTTGAAACAACACAACGAGAATGGGGGTCCAAACTACTTTATTCAAGCAAACTAAACAAACTAAGCAAAGCAAACAAAAACTAAGACGCTCTAAGAACAACACAACAGTGCATGAAACAATAAAAACGAAGTGTCTAGAAAGACCTGAGCTTTTTATTGATGAAGAAGGGGATGACTTGGGCATCCCCAAGCTTTGACGCTTGTACCTCTTGAATATTTCTTGGGGTGACATCGGGGTGGCATCCCCAAGCTTGAGATTTTGTCAATTCTTCATCTCGTTACATCATTCTCTCTCTACACCTGAAATTTTTCCTTCATACAAAACTTCACACAATCTTCATTAGCAACATTAGTGTATTCAAAAGATAATAGACCCTTGGGTTTAGCTTTAGAACAGAAAAACTTTCATTAAAAACACAAGCTACTGAAGCAACTTCCTTTAAAAAGCTCAATTCCCCAAAAGAGAACTCAAAAAGAAATCGATAAGAAGTAAATGCAAATAATGGCAGAAATCTGTCAAAACAGACCAGCAGGTAGAAATCGATTTGTTCGAAGACCTTATGTTGCTCAAATCAAAAAGTGTTGAGCTAACATAAGTTATCTAACATACTGGGGGATTTATTCGTAAAATATCACCTCAATCCGACTTACATAGACTCCTCATGAATTTTTATGGTGGAGGACAGAAATCTGTTTCGGGACAGCAACTCTCCAAATCTTACTTCCCTCTCATTAGAGGTCATTCTTGGCACAAAAAGCAAACAAAAAAAGAATAAGGAGAGGTCATTACTGAAGTAATAACTTCCAAGACTCAAGAAAACTCTTGGGTCATCTCCCAACAAGTACTTTTCTTTAACGCCTTTAAGTTAGGCACAACAAGAAAGAAATCAAGTATTTTCAAATGAGGAAGCATTAACATGAAACCTTGCTTTCAAAGGAGGAGCAAAAAGCAACTTATCTCTCCTCAAAGGGAAGTGTTCAATACCTTTCTTGAATGGAAATTGATATTTAATGGTGCCTTCTTTCCTATCAATAATGGCACCAACCGTTCTAAGAAAAGGCCTTCCCAAAGTAATAGGAAAAAAGCATTGTATTCAACATCCAAAACATAGAAATCAACAGGGACATAAGCATTGTTAACCATAATTAGAAAATCATTGATACTCCCCATGAGTTTCTTCTTATCATTATCATTAAATGGGGCATCCAAATAACAATCTTCCAAAGGTGGCAAATCAAGCATTTCATAAATCTTCCTAGGCATAATAGAGACACTAGAACCAAGATCACATGAAGCTTTGAGATCAAAGTCATTCACTTGCATATTAATAATGGGTTCCCAACTATCTTCTACTTTCCTAGGAATAGAAGCTTTGTGTTTTAACTTCTCTTCCTTAATCTTAACAAGAGCATCTGTAATGTGTTTGGTGAAAGCAACATGCATATCACTAGCATCGGGACTTCTAGCAAGCTTTTGCAAGAACATGCTTACTTCAGAAATATTGCAACCATCTATATCAAAATAAAACTTAGCATCACTAGTAGTGACTCATTAGGCTTAAGCATTGTAGGAGGAGGAATAGATACTTCTTGTGGTTTAGTGGTGATGGTGCACACACTATTGTTTCTATCAATTTCAGCTTCCCTTTCCCACTTAGCATGAAGTTGGGCTAACAGTCTAACATTTTCATCAATAGTAACTTGTATGGCATGAGTAGCAGCAAAGGTACTTTCCATGGTTTCAGGTTTAGCAGCCATTTTATTAATCAAAGAGGACTGTGCTTCAGACAAAGAGAATATATTTTCTCAACATTTAAAAGCTTTTCCTCCACAGTCTTGTTGAAAGCGGTTTGTTTACTAATAAAGTTTTTGAGCATGACTTCAAATTCAGAGGGGCACTTCTAGCATTGTTGTAGGAGTTTCCATAGGTATTGCCATTATTAGGAGGATAAGACCTATAATTGTTGTTACCACAAAAATTATTCCTATAGGCATTGTTGTTGAAATTGTTGTTTCTAATGAAGTTCACATCAACTTGCTCTTCTTGAGAAACCAAAGAGGCTAAGGGAACACTATTAGGATCTAAAGGAGCTTTCCCATTAACAAGCATAGCCATAATAACATCAATCTTATCACTCAAAGAGGAGGTTTCTTCAACAGAATTTACCTTCTTACCGTGTGGAGCTCTTTCAGTGTGCCATTCAGAGTAGTTAACCATCATATTATCAAGGATTTTTGTTGTAGCACCCAAAGTGATGCCCATAAAGGTACCTCCAGCAGCTGAATCCAACAGGTTTCTTAAAGAGAAGTTCAAACCTTGTGAAGACGTCCTTAGCCTCCCCGGCAATGGCGCCAGAAAAGCTTGATGCAGCGCTGTGTTGACGTGGGAGCGCTTCGATGTAAACCCCAAGAGCAAGGTGTGATGAGCACAGCAGCAAGTCTTCCCTCAGTAAGAAACCGAGGTTATCGAACCAGTAGGAGGAAGGAAACATCTCAAAGGTGTTGCAAGCAACGTGGAAACCTGCACAACACAAACTCAATACTTTGCCCTAATGAACAGTGAGGTGATGACCCACAAGTGTAGGGGATCGCAAAAGTCTTCGCGGGTAGTATTACCCAATTTATTGATTCGACACAAGGGGAGCCAAAGAATACTTGCAAGCCTTAACAACTGAGTTGTCAGTTCAGCTGCACCTGGAAATAGTTCTTGCTCACAAAAGTTTATCAGTAGCAACAGTTTGGTAGTAGCAACAGCAAAGCAACAACAGCAGTAACAGCAACAGTGAAACAAGAGCAATAGTAACAGTAACGGTAATAGTAGGATTCAAGTGCGGTGGGCATAGGGATGGATGGACGGGTGTTGCATGGACGAGTCTAAACATGTAACTTCAAGATCTAGGGCATTGTATATAAATAATAATAGGCATTCAAGTACTAAACAATCCTAGGCATGTGCTCCAAATATAGTCATACGTGCTCGCAATGAGAACTTGCACACTTCTGTCTAGCCAGCCCGTGGAAGTGGGGCCTCTAGGGAACTACTGACAATTAAGGTGCTCTTTTTAATAGAGCACCGAAGCAAAGCATTAATACTCCGTGAACACATGTGATCCTCACACCACAGCCATCCCCTCCGGTTGTCCCAATTATTGTCACTTTGGGGCCTTTGGATCCAGACAATGATATGTGTACACAACTTGCAGATAAGATCAAAAACAATACTATCATAATGATTCAATAATAAGTTCAAATCTGAGATCATGGCACTCAGGCCCTAGTGACAAGCATTAAGCATAACAAGTTGCAACAAAGTCAAATAACACAAGAGATACTAGGCACTATGCCCTAACAATCTTATTTGATTACATGATAGAACTCATCCAATCCCTACCATCCCCAAGCCTACAGCGGGGTATTACTCACTCATGGATGAGGGAAACATCGGTGGTTGATGGAGATGCGTTGGTGATGACGATGACGATGATCCTCTCCAAATTCCCTGTCCCGGTAGGGTGCCAGAACGGAGTTTCAGGATCCAAATCTTGGTTTCTGGTGGCGGCAGCGGAGTGTAACTCTTTCTGGAAAACTATCAAACCCCCCTCGGTTTTTAGGTCGAAAGGCAACTTATAGGCGCAGAGGGAGGCCGAGGAGCTGCCTGGGGAGGCTGCACCCCCTCCAGGCGCGACCAGTAGTGGGCCCGCGCCTGGGGTGGGTCTTAGCCCCCCATGCCCCCTCTCTGTCTCCCCTTTTGGCACCATGGATCTTCTGGTGAGAAATAGTTTTTGGCATATTTTCCGGGATTTTTCCTGATAGTTCACTTTCTGCACAAAAACAAGACACCAAGGTAATTCTGTTGAAAACAGCGTCAGTCCGTGTTAGTTGTATCCAAATCACACAAGTTTAGAGGAAAAACAATAGCAAAGTGTTCGAGAAAGTAGATACGTTTTGGACATATCAACTCCCCCAAGCTTAGCTTATTGCTTGTCCTCAAGCAATTTAGTTGAAAATTGAGTGCGATAAATAAACTTTCACGAACACATTGCTTCATATGATGTAAATATTCTTAGCACAGGAGTAGATTCTTAGACAATTCATAATAAATAGCATGCAACTAAGTCTACTCAATAGTCATTGCAAGCTATGAAGAGAAACCAACTCAAGAATAATAAGTAGCATGAAACATAAACATAAGCAACATTGCAACGCTCATAATAAGGTATGATAGAGTGGTATCTCGCTTCCCTTTGTTTGAAGAGCACAATAAATGCCAAGGAACCTCTGAAGTTCACATGAAGACTAGATATAAAGATATCAGAGATACAAGCATCAAAGTCATGACATAATTAACCAAGTTTTGGAACAAACACAAGAATGACAACTATACTCTCAAGAAGGTGCTCATAGAATAGATGGTGACTCAACAAGGTTGTGAAAACGGTTTTGTAAGGTTTGAAAGGCTTCCAAATGCTGAAAGGAAGGTACTCATTAGCTTTAAGCTCTCATTGCCCCTATCATAAGCATATTTATGTGGTTAAGGTGAAAGTGAGGTCCACTCTGAATTATATGCTTGACAGACCATAAACTGGAAATCCCAAGTCCCTTGAGTGTGAGGGCCACTCCGCATACTACTCAAATTTGGGTCCAGGCAAGTTCTTGTCATTGTAAGTATTTGCATATCATCGAGAACCGCCAACGGGGTACCCCTTGCACATGGTATAGGAGTTTTCCCATAACCAAAATGACAAGGCAAGCAGACAATGAGCATCTCAGCAATCTTTTTATTTACTATATGCATAGTTTTTTATTGAGGATGCTTCATAGATAGCTCAATATGGTGATGCTGCAAGTTTCCACCATGATTAGGCATGGCTTAGGCTAGCGGCCCAGGCGTTTCTCTAACACGGAATACAAACTCCATGGACTCACAAGTCACCCTTTCATTTCGCATCGTTGACACCCGAAACAAAAGAGCAAGGTATCAACTAGATATAAATGTATCTAAAAGGTGTTGAAAACGTTCCCCGTGACAGCACGGTTCTGCTGACTCCCAGCATATAATTTGCAAGCATATAACTTTCATGGACTAGTCACAATGGTTCAGGATTATTAAGTGCAAGGAATAAAGTGTGCCATCAAGTTTGTGAGAGCTTTACTAACTAACTTTCTCAAAACAGACAAACATTTTATTTTGGAAGAAAACACGACATATAGAATATGCACTGAAATAGCAAATGATGCTAATAGGTAGGTATGGTGGACACATCTGGCAATATTGGTTTTGGGGAGTTGGAAGCACGGGTAGAGCACATACTCAGTGCAAGTGAAGGCTAGCAGTAGAAAGGGAGCGACAAACGAGAGAGCAATAACTGTCATAATCATGCTTGCAACAAAATAAGACTAATTATGGCATAAAAGTGATACAAGAACTCTGAGGCAAAATAAATCATCGAGGCTTATTGACTAATGATTAGTCATATGCATGCGTGAGCATGTTCCAAGTCGATTCACATGAACAGTCAGAGGAGGATACCACAATATCATACCAAAGTATGAATAAAACATTGCAAGCAAACATTCATATGACATGCTACAAACTATTAGCAAGTTGGAGCTAATCATAGACAAGCAAGAACTACTAAGCATCTATAATGACATACACTTTACACAAACAGGCTAAGCATGCTTACAATGATGAGTATATGTACAAAAATGAAACAAATAGAGTTCGTTACCAGCCTCTTACCACACCTCGAGTTGTCTTAATCTTCATTATCGCCCTTCACTTGTGTGACTTGAATAATTAACATGAAAACCAATATCCACTGAGGACGGCTGAACCCTGCGAAGAACTCACAAAACCAAAGAAGAAGAACAAATATTTTTGGTGTTTTCGATTTTTTAGAAACAAGCAAACAAAGAAAAACCAAACAAAAACAAAGCAAACCAAACAAAGCAAAATATTTTTGGATTTTTCTTTTCAGGCAAACCAAAGCAAAGAAACAAAGAAACAAACAAACAGAAACAACGAAAATATTTTTGGTATTTTTGGGTTTTTTAGAAAGAAGCAACAAGAACTAAAAAGAAAGCGAAACAACGGATATACAAAGAACCGACCGAACATGATATATATATATGAGTGTGATGTCGCTATACCTCCCCCCAAGCTTAGGCTTTTGGCCTAAGTGGGGCTCAATAACGCGGATAGTACCCCTATGTTGGAGGGTCATCATAGGAATAATCATAGTCAGGCACCTTCGATGAAGAAGAAGATGCGCCCCAATCAAATGAGGGCTGCTGGTATGAAGACTCTCCCAAGTTGGACGGCTGAACCGAATTGTCTTCGGCATCCTCTTCAACATTCTCCTCTTGCTGGGGAGAGTTCCCCCACATAAGTGTCAACCTTCTCCTCTATAAGCGACCATCCTTGCTTGTTATCAAAGTTAAACAAAGCAGGTGTAGGCAAATAAACTATTTTCTCAGTCCTACCCTTTCTCCGACCTTGCTGGGCAAAAGATAATTCATATGGTAAACTTCTCACATTAGCCCCCAAGGAAACAAAACCATGCTGAATCATAGATTCAATATCAAGCCTCTCTATGGGGAACTGAAAATCTGAATAATGAGGCTCTAAACCATAGAAAGCTAGCAACCTAGAAGCAATGAGGCCTCCACAAATTCCACCCTTCTCACGGTTGGTGGTGAGATGGTGAGCTATCAAAGCACCCAAACTATAAGAACTATTCCTATATAGAGCAGCTGCAATAAAATCTAGATCAAAAGAAGACAACTTTCTAGCAGTCTTTCTAGCAAGAACACCTTGGTAATGAAATGGGCAAAGTATCTAATAGCTGGGAGCTAGATGTTCCGAATTTTACCACTTTCCTTTGAGAAGTCGAAACCTTGTCAAACCTCAGCATACAAATCAACAAGTGACTTGGGCCTCTCCTTGATCTTCTCACAAGATCCCCACTGAGGTACTCTAATTGATGCACAAAAATCAGCAAAAGGCAAGTCGACAGGTATATTATATATTTTGTAATGGACCATGGGATTAGAAGTAGACCAAGTGAACCGGAAGTCCTGCACAAAATCCATGGTTAGCTTAACATATTGGATTGGTTCACCTTCAACAAAGTGCTCCAACCCTGCATTTGTAACCAAAGTTTGGAAATCTTGGAGGATCCCCGCAGCTCTCATAAATTCATGGCATGGATATATGGAAGGAAAAACTACCTCCTCACGGTGAAACTTCATTGGCTCATGCACCATCAAGTCATATTGATTCAATGGATAAGCACTCATCTTCTTTGCTGAAATTTTAGACAACCATCAAACCAAGTGATTTCTAAGTTGATAAATGATGAGCAACTACTATAGGAACTTGCTAGAGGACTACACATGCATCAAAACAAAGTTTCTAAGCATAGAACAAGCATGCAAGATCAAACAACCTGTCACCTACAGTAGCAAAACACTCAAGATACAATATACCAACCACAAATCTAATTGGACAAGTGGAGGAGGCACATACCAAGGAACAATCCCTAAAAAAATCAGCACTTGAGATGGGCTGAACAAGGAGATCGAAAATCGCGATCAAGAACAACAAGAACTTGAGCTTGAGCAAGTTTTCTGGTGTTTTTCGGAAGAGAGAAAGAAGGTGTATTTGAGGAGGCAGCCTGGAGGGGCCCAGGTGGGCCAGACCCCCCCCCTAGGCGCCACCACTAGGTAGGCCGCGCCTACCATGGGTGCGGGGCCTAGGGGTGGCCCTCTGGCTCATCTCAGGTACCTCTCTGCCCCTTTTAACGAGGAAAAAATATTTTTAATTTTCTGGGATATTTCGGGAAACTTTATTTTTGGCCAATTTTCAGGGTATGAAAATTGATTTTCTTGTAGAAACAGTTTTTTCAGAAGAAGCAAAAGCAAAACAAAAGACAAACTACAGGAGCTCTAAAAAACTCAAACAAGCAAACAACTAGCGAAACTAAAGCGAAAGCAAAGACTAGGAAGGAGAAAGGAAAAAGAAAGCAAGTATAACCACAGTGGAAACATTATTTTGTTCATAAAAATCCTTTTGTTAACAAGGTTGATCAAGTCTTATTACCAAAATAATCTTATATGAAGCAAAACTTTGCATTCCACAAGGTGATTATATTACCTCATACTTGATAGCAATGGTCCCAATCATAATAGTTTCAATATTTTCTTGTTCAATGGGACAATTTATTTCTCCAACCTTGATGCCTTCAATATTTTCAATAGAATTCAGGCAATAACTTCTAACAACCTTCTTGGGGAAATAGATAGTGCGCTCTTTGTCATTAATATTAAATGTTACTTTTCCTTGATTACAATTGATGACAGCACCTGCAGTATTAAGAAAAGGTCTCCCAAGAATAATAGACATATTATCATCTTTAGGCATTTCAAGCACAACAAAATCAATTAAGACCATGCAATTATGAGCAACTTGAACAGGAACATCCTCACATATACCAACAAGAACAGTAGTTGACTTATCAGCCATTTGCAAAGATATATCAGTTGGTATCAACTTTTCTAGCTGGAGCCTCTTGTAGAGAGAAAAAGGCATAACACTAACTCCAGCTCACAAATCACATAAAGCAGTTCTAATATAATTATTATTAATGGAGCAAGGAATAGTTGGTATACCTGGATCACCAAGTTTCTTTGGAACCTTACCATTGAAGGAGTAATTAGCAAGCAAAGTAGAAATATCCTCATTAGGAATCTTCCTTTTATTAGAGACAATATCCTTCATATACTTTGAATAAGGGGGCAATTTAATAGCATCAGTCAAAGGAATTTACAGAAATAAAGGCTTCATCCACTCACAAAAATTGTTGTAGTGTTCTTCCTCCTTTGACTTGTGTTTCTTACCTGGAAAAGGCATAGGTTTCTGCACCCAAGGTTCTCTCTCTTTACCATGTTTATTAGCAATAAAATCTTCCTTTGTGTACCTAGTGTTCTTAGTGTGTTTCTCAGGTTCTTCCTCAACTTCCTCCTTATCAGGAGACTCATCAATATTACCACTCTCAGTTTCAGCATCAGAGACAACTATACTATTAGGATCTACAACAGGTTCAAGTGGTTCCTCAACTTTCTTATGTTTCTTTTTCTTCCTCTTACGAGGACTGCCACTATCCTCATTTGTTGGGAATCCTGCTCTATTCTTTTAGGGTGTCCTTCGGTATATAAAGGATCTTGAGTAGCTGCACCACTCCTAGTTCTAATTCCATAAGCATGTTTATTTCCTGAAGCATTAACTAGCATATCCTTTTGCACCTTAGCAAGTTGATCAAGTTGGGTTTGAACCATTTGAAAGTGTTTACAAAGCATTTTAATATTATTAGAAGTTCTTTCCACAATATCTTTCAACTCATGGATAGCTCTAGAGTTTTCCAATAAATGATTCTGAACTTGTTTATTAAAATTACCTTGTTTAACAATAAATGTGTCAAGTTACTCTAAGCATTGATTAGGAGGCTTACCATAAGGAATATCACCTTCATTAAATTGAAGAGAGTGTACCTCAATAGTAGATGAGTGGGGAATTGGCTTACATAATTCTTCTATAGGAGGTAGATTTTTCACATCTTCAGCTCTAATACCTTTCTCCTTTAGAAACTCTTTAGCTTCCTTCATCACTTCATCATTTAATGCAATAACTCCCCTCTTCTTTGTTGTTGGTGTTGGAACTGGTTCAGGAACAACTGGTTCAGGAGTAATAGGCTCAGGTGTATTCAGCTCAGTTGAAGTCCAATCATCATAATTCTTACTTATCTTGTTCGTTAATTCTTCAGCATCTATAGGAGTCCTTTTCTTGAAAACACAATCGGCAAAGCTATCTAGGTAGGTCCTAGAATCATCAGTTAGTCCATTATAATAAATATCAAGAAGCTCATTCTGAGGTAATGGACATCCAGGATATGCATGAATCAAGGAACAAAATATTTTCCATGACTCAGGAAATTTCTCTTCTTCTCCCTGTTTAAAATCAAAAAGTCTCTCCAAAGTAGCATGTCTAGCACTGGGAGGAAAATATTTATGGAAGAAAGAAGCAATCAAGCAATCAGGGCTATCAATGGAACCAGGATATAATCTATTAAACCAAGCCCTAGCTTCTCCTTTTAGTGAAAAAGGGAAGATCTTAGCAACAAAGTACTTGCGCATCTTAAAATCATCAGAGAACAAAGCACTCATAGTAGAAAGCTCATTCATATGAGCCACATCACTCTCATTTCAGTACCACAAAAAGGTTCTTTCTCAACAATATCTAAATAAGATAAATCAAGAGACAAATCATAATCTTTATCTTTAATATCTATGGGAGAGGTGGCAAACTTAGGATCATAGGACTTCTTAGGCATAATAGTACGTCTAGCAAGGAGACTCTTAATAGCACTAGCACCATGTTTGTTTCGGCACTCTTCAACAAATTCATCAGTGAGCTCTATGTAACCATCATTAATATCATAACTCTCACTAGACTCAGGTGAGCTAACAGGTGTAACAGTGTATTCACTAGCAGTTTTGGTATTTCCTAGACTAGCCATAGTAGCATCTAGAAAAGGACCTAATGAACCACTCGCATCAAGCACAGTAGAAGTAACATCATGAGTATCAAAAGCAGTTTCAGATTCAGCAGTAGTAGCAGTGTGTGTAGCATGAGCATGTGGTGGTGGTGTGACAAGCTTACTTATAACAGACGGTGAATCAAGAGAAGCATAGGTGCTTAGGATTGTACCTCTTCTTGAAGTGGATGGTAAAATAGGGAACTTTCCATCACGAGACTTCCCCATGATGAAAGGAGTAGCAGTGAACAATAATAGATCCAAGTGAACTTACTTAAAGCTATGCTCCCCGGCAACGGCGCCAGAAAATAGTCTTGATGACCCACAAGTGTAGGGGATTGCAACAGTCTTCGCGGGTAGTATTACCCAATTTATTGATTCGACACAAGGGGAGCCAAAGAATACTTGCAAGCCTTAACAAATGAGTTGTCAGTTCAGCTGCACCTGGAAATAGTTCTTGCTCACAGAAGTTTATCGGTAGCAACAGTTTGGTAGTAGCAACAGCAAAGCAACAGAAACAGTAACAGCAATAGTGAAACAAAAGCAATAGTAACAGTAACGGTAACAGTAGGATTTGAGTGCGGTAGGCATAGGGATGGATGGACGGGCGTTGCATGGACGAGTCTAAACATGAACTTCAAGATCTAGGGCATTGCAGATAAATAATAATAAACATTCAAGTACTAAACAATCCTAGCATTTGCTCCAAATATAGTCATACGTGGTCACAATGATAACTTGCACAACATCTTCTGTCCAGCCAGCCCGTGGCAGCGAGGCCTCTAGGGAACTACTGGAAATTAAGGTGCTCCTTTTAATAGAGCACTGGAGCAAAGCATTAACATTCCGTGAACACATGTGATCCTCACACCACAGCCATCCCCTCCGGTTGTCCCAATTATTGTCACTTTGGGGCCTTTGGATCCGAACAACGATATGTGTACACAACTTGCAGATAAGATCACAAACAATACTATCATAATGATTCAATAATAAGTTCATATCTGAGATCATGGCACTCAGGCCCTAGTGACAATCATTAAGCATAACAAGTTGCAACAAAGTCAAATAAGCACAAGAGATACTAGGCACTATGCCCTAACAATCTTATTCGATTACATGATAGAACTCATCCAATACCTACCATACCCAAGCCTATAGTGGGGGATTACTCACTCATGGATGAGGGAAACATCGGTGGTTGATGAAGATACGTTGGTGATGACGATGGCGATGATCCTATCTAAATTCCCCGTCCTGACAGGGTGCCAGAACGGAGTTTTTGGATCTGAATCTTGGTTTCTGGTGGCGGCAGCGGAGCAAAACTCTTTATGGAAAACTATCAAACCCCCCTCGGTTTTTAGGTCGAAAGGCAACTTATAGGCGCAAAGGGAGGCCGAGGAGCTGCTTGGGGAGGCTGCACCCCCTCCAGGCGCGGCCAGTAGTGGGCCCGCGCCTGGGGTGGGTCTGGGCCCCCCAGGCCCCCTCTCTATCTCCCCTTCTGGCACCGTGGATCTTCTGGTGAGAAATAGTTTTTGGCATATTTTCCGGGATTTTCCTAATAGTTCATTTTCGGCACAAAAACAAGACACCAAGGTAATTCTACAGAAAACAACGTCAGTCCGTGTTAGTTGTATCCAAATCACACAAGTTTAGAGGAAAAACAATAGCAAAGTTTTCGAGAAAGTAGATACATTTTGGACGTATCATGAGGTTGTAAATCTCACCGGTTGCTGTAACAAAGGATTAACTGTATGGTGTGGAAGGTGATGATGGTTTGCAACAAGTAAACATTAACAGTGGAAGATGTATCAATGGTAAAGATTAGACCGGGGTCCATAGTTCACTAGAGGTGCTCTCCTTTGATAAATAACATGGCATGAAGGGTAAACAAATTACAGCAGGGCAATTGACAAGAACTGAGAAAGGCATAACAATGCAATACTAGACAAAAAGATCTCATAAGATTCGATTGGGCAATACAACAATATACATAGACCGCCATCCAACTGCATCTATGACTAAAAGTCCACCTTCAGGTTATCATCCAAACCCCCTCCAGTATTAAGTTGCAAGCAACAGACAACTGCTTTAAGCAAAGTGTGTAAGGTAAACAATCCACTTGTTCCATGGACAAGATACCGTTGTTTTCTCCCTAGTGGCAAAAATACATCTACCATCGAAGATATTTCTGTCACTTTCCTTGAAAAGTAGAGGCATGAACCTACTATCGAGCATAAATATCCCCTCTTGGAGTCACTAGCAACTACTTGGCCAAGATAGCTACTAACAACGGAGAGCATGCAAGATCACAAACAACACAGACATGATAGAATCAAATAGACAAAACCATTAATCAATCTGACATGATAATCTCAATATCCATCGGATCCCTGCAAACACAACATGCATGATTATAAATAGATTAGATCTTGATCATGAACGGAAATCACAAGATCTATACATGAAAGCACAAGGAGGAGATACAACCATCTAGATACTATATGGACCCGTAGTCCAAGGTGGAACTACTCATTCTTCATACCGGAGAAGAAGGCCTCTGGGATGATCTCCCCTCCGACAGGGTGCTGGGAAGAACTTCAGATCCCCCCGATCTAGGGACGATGGTGGCGGAGGCTACAGACGGTTTCGTGGAATATTGATCGGGTGTTTAGGGTTTTGGCATCGGGGGGACTTTATAGGGGAAGAGGCGAGGCAGGGGATCGCCAGGGGCGGTTGCACCCCCACCCAAACACGGGCCAGGCTTGGCCGCGCGGCCTGGGGGTGTGGCCCCCTGGTGGCCCTCCTCCGTCTCGTATTCTGGCTTCGTGTTGCTCACGGTAAAATATTAACTTTGGCTTTTGTCCCGTCTAATTCCGATAATATTGATTTTCTGCCTTTCTGGAACCAAAAACAGAAGAAAACAGGCAACTGGAATTGTGGCAACTTGTTAATAGGTTAGTTCCAGAAAATATATAAAAACACCTCAAAGTGTAGACAAAGCAAAGTAAAGTAGATACTAAACAAGCATGAAACATAAAAAATTATAGATACGTTTCCGACGTATCACAAATCAAGCGGAATCTTGCACTTGGGGAGAGGGGAAACAGTGGCGAAGGACAAAAAAAATTTAAGGTCGGGCAAACTCTAAAGCATAAAAAAAAATTGATGCAAAAAATCAAAATCGTATTGATTTTACAATGGTAATAGAATAATCAATTGACCACAGATTCAAATTTGATTCAATAGTGCAATTGACCATAAAATCACAAATTATACCTGTCCCCTTTGAAATTGCAGGTTTCTTCCCCTTCTTGTCCATCTCTACCACAAATACGTCGAGCCTAGAGGCCATTAATGGGAAGAAGCGTAACCTATATTTTGAAGGAGGATCAAAAATTATAATTGAGATGACAAGAAGCCCTAGCTGGGTAAAACCGTCCACCATGAGACTGAGAATTGAGAATTTGAGTAGATGAGAAGGTTGGAGGAGGACCAGGGAGAGGGCGGCTGGATCGGCGGGCAGGTTTGCTGGCGGGGAGTAGATCAGTAGAAGATGGCATCACACTTTCTTGCTCGTCGCTCCAGTACTGGACTTGTTGGCTTCGGATACTCCACATGGGCCAAGACATGAAGGGGCACCAGCCACACGCGCACACATGGATCAGGGGGCTACTGCTGCTTAGTGCGCGTCCCAGCAAAGGTCCAGTACGACCGAATCCCCTCTTACGTAGCCATTTTCTAGTACTCCCTCCGAACCATATTACTTGACTTGGATTTGTCAAAATTTGGACGAACCTATATATTAAATAGTGTCTAAATTCATCTAAATTCATTAATATGGGTCGAAGGAAGTAGTTCTATCTTCAGAAGTCATCATACTTTGCAGGAAATTGTATGTATGTCGAATAGAAGTATATATATATATATATATATATATATATATATATATATATATATATATATGCGTTTTTTTTTGCAGAAATTAAGGTAGGGCAGCTGCCATACCTTGCCCAAAGGGGTCCTTCGCCCCTGAGGGGAAAGGCTTACAAACCAAGAAAGGCATGGAAGAATTTGTTCATCCCCAAAATTGCATGTTGTAGGCTGACTTGGACGAGTAGCATCCATCACTAGTGAGATTCCATTAGATTGAGCCTGTCGTGTTGGCATCTAATTAAACCGATTAAAGCATTTAACAAAGGTTGTATAATTGCATAATGTGGTCTAAGAGGAGGCCATCATGCGTGTTAACTTCGGACAGCCAAAGATCGTTTTCCAAAGCATTGCTAACGTTGCAATTTTTACATTTTAGTATTTAAATATGAGAGGAACTATATCCATAGGCCGCCTTTCATTGAGCCATGAAGCATAGCGCTATGGTTACTTTTGTGGTTGATGCAAAAAGATCAATATCTTGAGGGGTGCAAGGTGTTCCAAGTCTAGCCCATGGCTTAGCCTCCACACTCCAATCATGCTAAAACCATCTTATGCGAAGAGCATGGCAATTTTTTCAGGTTGAGGATTACACACCATCTCCTAAATTACTTTGTATTTCGTATTTTCCTTCGGTTACTTTGTCATATGTAACCCATAAGAATGCTCTTATTATGCTATCAATCTTCACAAGAACCTCAATTGGGCGGTATTTCTTTGTCCATGTCAAGTCAGGGAAATTGGTCACACATGTTTTTTGAATGTAATTTCAGTGTTAGGATTTAGACATACTTACAAATACAGTGGGGACAGGGATCTGGCCCTAAAATGCTTAGACATGCCAAAAGAGTGTACAAAGGGCCATGTCTGATTGAGATAATTATACTAGCTTGCTGGAATATATGGAAGTAAAGAAATGACAAGATTTTCAAAGAAATATGGCCCACTTTTAGAAGGTGGAAGGCTGGATTTGTTGTTGATGTCTTTCTTCTAAGACATCGAGTAAAGGCATCTGCAGTGCCTACTCTGTCAAGCTGGATTGACAATTTGTTGTAGATAGCCCCCTCCCCCCTCAATTGTAATTAGTTTCCTTTTTATACTTTTTTTACCTATCTTTCTGATTTGTAATTTGTTTTTAGACTTAAGTTAGTTTCAATAAAGGGATGTGGAGGTCTCCCCTGCAATATTTAGGCTTTCAAAAAAATAACCTCAATTGGGATGTTGAGCACGGTGATGAAATAGACGACGCTGCTAGCGGGGTCTCCACTTTTGATGCTACCGCGAAAGATGCTCTAATAAAACATGACAAGCAATCTCGTCGTGGTGTGTGCAGAAATATAGATCTTTCATGAAGTCAATATTAAAATCTACCTCCAAGTTCTGGTCTTACTATTATCATTTTTATTACGGCCGCACTTGTTTCCTCTAAAAGGAAAACGTTCCACGACAACAAATAATTATTTCTATCTTAACACTAATATCTCCACCGAACCTGTACCTATGTGAGGGGCAGCCGCCAGCGATTGGGAAGCGACTAGCTAGACCCCTCTAGGGTTCCGTCCTCTCTTGCCGGCGACGCTGCCGGTTAGCTCCGCCTCCAGTGGCTTTAGGATCACGACCTCTCGCCGGCGGTAAGGTTTTCATTTTTGTTTATCTTTTTAGTGTCTTTATTGAGGCGACAACTGTGTCCTGAAGTTAGAATAAGGTCTTTTCCATCCTATCCTCGTTCTGGTGGTACGTCTAGCGCTAGCGAAGGGCGCATGGAATCGTGTGTCCGATGGATCTCTTGGGATCCGATCATTTTCTGTATTCGTCGGTGTGGTTTGAGGTTAATATCTTCTGATCTATGGTTGTCATCTTCGGCGATGGTTGCTGTTCTGGTGCGCTGGTCCTATGAGGCCTTAGCACGATGAATTTCCATCAGTCTATTACAACAAGCTCAACTACGATAAACATTGTCTGGCTCCGGTGATGGAGGGGTGAGGACGGCGGCGCGCCTGCGGCTCGTGCTAGTGTCTGTAGTTGTCGCTATGTGGTCCAATGACCTATTTGCAATTTCTATTTTTTTGCGAATGTAATTTTTATTACTTTTAAAGATCTTTGTACTGCTGTTGATGATTATTAATAGATCGGTGGAATTTTACAAAAAAAATACTAATCTCTGTTCTATTTATAATAAATATTGCTAATTTAGAGATAGTATACTACATATGAATAACATTTTAAGAATAACAAATTAAGCCTATCATTCTCGGAAAAGAAAAACAACAAATTAAGCCTGTCGTAATAAAAATGACAAAGTTAGGTTATTTTTCGAAAGCTAAAAAGGCTTTGGAGACGATTAAATTGAAACAAGAGTTGCAAAATAGACAAAAAAAAAATACTTGTGCACGATCGATCGACAATGGTTAATACTACTACTGCTTGGCGGCGCCTTTGGTTTTTCCGGCTGCACGCTTGATAAGCACGGAGACGACGCCCATGATCTTCTCGAGGTCGCCGTCTTTGGAGATGAGGTCCTTCTTGGAGGCGGAGTCCCCGCGGCACTCGTCGCAGTTCCACACGACGTTGTCGTTCTCGGTCCTCTCGATGAAGCTCCGCAGCTGGGGGAGGTTGACGGGCTTCTTGCCGAGGCGCGTCGCGGCGTCCTCGATGTCCGACGCGCAGTTGTCCATGCACCACCAGGAGCTCTGCGAGATGCCCTTCTCCTGGGTGCGCGCGAGGATGGTCGCCGCGGCGGTGGTCTTGGCCGCGGCGCAGACCGCGATCTCCGCCAGCGCGCTCTTGTCCGCGGGCTTGCCCTTGGTGCCCGCCTTGAGGACGGTCTCGCAGTAGTCCGGGTACGGCGTGTCGGCGCACGCCGCCTTGACGTCGGCGGAGGCGACGGAGGCCGCGCGGAGGAGGAGGACGACGAGGGAGAGGGAGAGGTGGATGCGGGTTGTGCGGCAACGCGTCGCCATGGTGCAGGTCTGTGGTACGGTGGAGGTGAATGAATGCGAGGCTTGCATTGGAGCTGTGTCTCATATATGGCGGAGCATGCCCGCCGTTTAGTACGAACGTGTTATGTGTGGTCGGGCCGCTGCCTCCGCCATGCATGCATGTGCCGGCAAACCATGCATGCAGCCATGCCACCAAGCATTTTTGTCTTCTCCTTGCTCTTCGTCCCCGGTTGTGCTTGTGGTGTCAGCCAGCCGACGACGCGCCCACCACCTGTTTGGTACGTACGTTCTATGTGTGGTCCGCCGGCCATGGACCGCGCTGCATGCATGCGCCGGCCAACCAATCCCTTAGCAGCGGCGGATCTACCACCCCTGTTGCCCGGGCGGCTGCCCAGGCTTGTCGGCCGGCCGGCAGCTTAATTGCCTACTTAATTGATGATGTTTTGGAAGGATAAGCAACAGTTTAAGCATGTGTGCCAGGCTTTGAAATTTCTTTGAGTCCGCCAATGTCCCTTAGTACCTACGGACTCGTCTCCTCGACGCGCCCACCACCTGTTCGACGTAAGTTTCCAAGCCAGGAATCCGTCCGTCCGGGCGAACCAGTGCTAAATTTATTTCACAAATTCTATACATACAGCATCAGACGTTTCTTCCAACTGTTCCTAGCATTTACAGCAACAACTCTGACATCGATCGTCGGTGTCGCGGAGAGGCGCATCATCACCCTCTGCAAGCCTGTCGATGAGCAACTCCATCGTCTCGACGTACCTCGGCATGTAATGGTCCTTTACCATAGATCCCGCTAGCCGGATCTTCCCGTACGCGCCGCGAGGTGTCTCGTAGAGGGTAACATCCTCCGACGCCGGCAACGCAACCATGTGCATGATCCGTCCTGGAGGGTACAACTGGCGACCGGGATGCGCCCGAGAGGCGGTAGTCGCCGGTGATCTCCGCAGCGCTTCCACCATGAGCTGCTCCGCCCTGTGCTCTCCGTCGTCTGCTCCTTTCTCCTCCGCCTCCCTGTCCCAGTCAGCTGCTTCAAGAGTCTGCCTGCCTGCAGCGACATACGGCCAGCAGCAGGACAGTGCAGAATGTTTCTCCATCACGACGTCTTCTGAACGCTTCCTCTCAGCCTGTAATTGCAAGCCAAATTAACCAGACACTGTTTTTTGTTTGTTTGAGAAATCTGGGTTTGAAAGGGAAGACATTTTTCTTGTACCTCACCCATGCGAGACTCTGCATCTGCAACCTTAGAACTTGGATTGTGTGCGAAGGGAACGTAGGACCTCATGAGATTCACAGAGTGGTTTATGAGACTCAGGATTCTCTCCTGCCTAATATGTTCCTGGAGATCAGATGCCCACGACGATGCCATAACCTGCACAGATTCCATAACCAGATGCAAACCTATGAGGCTTCTGCGCATGTAAACTGTTTCTGCATTACACAGCTTTTTCACTTCTGATAAACAAGGTGGGGGTACCTCTCCACGCAGGCTGGCAGCTGACACCTTGCCCAAACATGGCACCAGGTCGTTTTTGTTCACAACAGTGGTAACGAAGTCTCTGCTCGACTCAGCCAAGTCCCAGGTCATGCAAGCCGCTGGACAGTAACAGTTCGGTGTGTTAGTGTGTTCTATTTATACATCTGTAACGACATATTCAGAAGCCAATTGGAAAGACAAAGAAGGGACTATAAAAATTGCCGCAGATATTTTAATGGCTCTGTTTCAGACCAGTGATTCTGTAGCATAATAACAATTGTAAAGCAGGTCACCAGGTCTGTTGCTCCAGGTGACAATGCCAATGCAGTTCTTGGGCATACTTACCCCTTTTGTTTTTGTTTCATATTTTCCCAGAACATGATTCAACACGGGACTTTCTTAAAATGAATGAATTTTGATATTCATCACAGAACATGATTCAGCACAGAACATGACGCAGTGAATTTTGTTTGATATTCGTATGCTTAAAGCTAAGTTTCAGTCTGTCGTCGAATGCAATAGAGTACTACCTGGTCCAAAAGCAATACATGAAGATGACGACAACTTCTTGTTCTCGCGTAGTATGCATGTTAAAATTGCTGCAATGGCAGCACCCATGGAATGCCCAATGATCTAAATTGGAACAAAAACAGAATTATTTTTGTCAGGAAAAATCTTGATGGAGCAATGGTATTCCTTTGTGAGAGATTATCCCCGTGTCGTCTGCATCACTTTCCAGTGTCACATCTGTGCTATTTTAGCATTAAATTTGACCCATGTTATTAACAAGAACCATGAAATTGTTAGTTGCAAAATCCTTCAGACTGAAAACACACTTGCGGAGGTTCAGAAATATTTGACTATTTACCTTAACTCTGTAGTCTGGAAACAGCTCGACTGCTCTGCTGAGGCATGGAATGGCCTGATCCGCAACCCAGCGAGCTGCCGCAACCATTCCGCAGTGTGCATGCCCAGCCACCACACCGGATCCACGGCCTTCATGTGACAGTACTGCATGATGAAACGGAACCTCTGCAGCAGTTGCTGCCGTCAGGCGATCCTTGACACTGATAGCGCCCCTGATGAAAAGGAGGAAGCATCGGGTACTTTCGTCGCGGACAACAGTGAATTTGGGCTTCATAAGCTGCATTATTAGGCAGCAGCACCATGATTTACTTTCACAAATAGTATGTAGTACTAAGATGGGCCAGTGATTTTGGTCATGATAATGTGCATACCTTTGCCTTGGACTTCCTTATGAGAGTATCACTGTGATCATATCCACCAAACTCTAGGAACACCTCATAAGGCTTCTTTGAGAAGAACATGCAGAGTCTCAGGTATCTTAGAAGTGAGATCAGCTCATGCCTTACTCCAGGACCTTCCAAGGGCATGCAGTTGCTACCTGCGTACTCATGCTGCAGGTTCCCCTGAAGAGAAATGAGTAGTTGATCTGAGAAGAGGCGGTATATTATCGTTGCTAATTCCAATCAAATTTGTTGGGTTAATGAGATGAGTTCCTCATAAGTATTACTTACCTCTGTTCCAAATGATTTGATAGTTTGGAAGGCTAGTTCAGGCTTCCAAAACGTCTTATAATTTAAAACAGAGGGAGTAACAGACTACTATGCTAGTCAGTTCTACTTCTACAACCAATTAATACACTCCTAATGCAGTGGTTTTGAAACTCAAATACTAGAAATTTAACAACAAAATCTTCCGAATCCAGACTACTTTTGTAATTGGTTTTCCGGGAGAATTGACCTGGCAAGAGTCAAAATCAACCGAGACCAAGGCCTGACGCAATGCTGAAATGACAAGCATGGCCACAGAACTAAGCAACCACCATAATCCTAATCATGATCTAAGACCAAATCAAGCGTGATTTAGAAGCCAAGGTCACATGGTTTTCCTTAACTATATTATGAGCAAGCACAAATGTCACTGCGAGTAAGCTGACAGAAACATTTCGACAGCGTGTGGTGTGATGACCTCACCTGGAGGCGCATGTAGTGGCTGATCCCGAAGGCGATGTCCCCGAGCGGCCACTTCCCCAGCGTCTCCCCGTACGCGAACCCCAACGTCCTGGACGCCACGGCCGCCGCCTCCCTCCAGCTCGCCGGCGCCCTCTCTGGCCACCTTCCCTCGCCTCCCCCTTCGACGTCCTCCCGACGGCCCCGCCGCCTAGGCACCTTCTCTGCTCCATCGGAGGACAGGCGCCCGGAGAGCACGACATAGACCAGCGCCGCCGTCCCCGCCGCCGACGATGCCACCCCCTTGGCCCCCATTCTCTGCGCCGGATGGCGGGAGCAAAGCTGCGGAGGCGCCTAAAAAATGGGAGCAGGGGTTTTGGGAGGGATGGACGCAATTGCCCCTCAAATTTCCTGCTTCATATTTGCATTAGCCGAGACTCGCTAAAAGCTTCAAGAATTAATTATAGGCAAAGACGAGATAAACATATTTTAGACAAATGGGTGATATATGCAGCGTTAATCAGAACATATTTTGCCTTCAGAAAAGGGCATTTTGGGAACGAAATCGCATCGCAGGGGTATGTGCGGGATGCTTAGGCTGATGCTCCGAAGGATAGATTGGATATTCCACTGCTCCAGCCAAAAGATACCTGCTGCGTTTCTGTATACGTAACGTGCCCGACTTCATTCAGCTCATCCGACCGATCGGTAGAAAGAGTGACATGCCCTCTAGCACCAATCCATCAGCGGTAAAGTACGGGTGTCTCATGCAACTGGGGTCGAGAAACTAGTACTATCACCGTTTCATTTCATAAAGTAAGTCTTTCTAGTAGTAGTAATTTAAATTGAACTGCTATTATATTTTAAAACGGAGGAAGTAACTAGTATGGATGTTCATGACGGTCCTGACACAATAAAAAAAATTATAACAATTTCGGTTCACTACAGGAATCGCTGATAACGCAGACGGCAATTGCCATCGGCATAGGTCTATAAACCATCAGCGTAGCTTGTGTCGACGGCCACCATCGGCGTCGGCATAGGTCGTGTCAGCGTAACATGTTGGCCGTTGGCGTAGCGATGACTGTCGGCATAGCTACCTATGCCGATGGTTTGGGGAACCCGTCGGCATAGCCTGGCCGTTAGCGCGGATGGGAACTAACTTCGCAAGCAGCTGTGTCGATAGTTATACCATCATCGTAACGTGCTTCCAGGAAGGTGGTGTTGTTGTAACGCAGACAATAATACCGTAGACGTAGCTTGGTTCCATGAAAGTATGTAGTTATAACGCCGATAACAATATCGTAGACGTAGCTCGCTTCTAGTATGGTGTGCTATTATAACGACGACGATGTGCTATTGTAGAGGTTGGTTGTAAAAAAAAAAATCTCAATTTTTTTAATCTTTAAATTGTTTGACTTGTTAATCTCTTACTTAAAATATTTTTAACATTAATTATACTTAATCTTTCATCAACTTGCTGTTTTGGTCATACTTCTTGGTCGGTTATCCATCCTAACACTACTCCACCCCTAGCACACTTAATTTCTTCGTTCCTTCCGAATCAGTTTTCGCGAAGCAATTTGTACCTTGTTGTTAATACTATGATATTAATCCTATTAACTCTTATATCATTATACCTCATGTTTTTATTTTTTGAAATTACAAATAATTATTTAAGTAAACAACAATGAATAAGTAAAAATATTATTCAATTCAAATAAAATTATAATGATTTTACTTTTTTGTATTTTTATTTAATATGGAATAATTAATATCTTTAAATCCGTAAATCGGAATTCAAAAAGTCATATGTCTAAATTGATCAGAAAAATGAGAGGAATCCAAATATGATATCCATATCAAATTATCACAAACTATGTCGTGATTCTAGCAAAACCGTAAGTCGATGGCAATACTGTAAGCGTAGCTTTGCTTCGAGGAAGGTAGCGTAGTTGTAACGCCGACGGTAAAACCGTAGGCATAACTTGTTTCTAGGAAGATGGCGCGGTTGTAACACTGACAACAATACCGTAGGCGTAGCTTGTTTCTAGGAAGGTGACGCAGTTGTAACGCCGACGGCAATACTGTAGGCGTAACTTGTTTCTAGAAAGGTGGCATAGTTGTAACGCCGACGATAATACCGTAGGCGTACCTTGCTTCTATGAAGGTGGTGCAGTTGTAACGCCGACGGTTAGATTGTAGGCGTAGGTTTCTTTCAAGAAGATGACGCAGTTGTAACACTGACGGCTATACCTTAGGCGTACCTTGCTTCTAGGAAGGTGGTGCAGTTGTAACGCCGATGGTTAGATCGTAGGTGTAGGTTGCTTCCAGGAAGGTGGCGCAGTTGTAACGCCGACGACAATACCGTAGGCGTACCTTGCTTCTAGGAAGGTGGTGCAGTTGTAACACCGACGTTAGACCGTAGGCATAGGTTGCTTCCAAGAAGGTGGCGCAGTTGTAACGCCGATGGCTATACCATAGGCATCAATGTTTCTAGGCGTTGTGCCGACGATAAGGCCATCGGCATAGCCTCCGCAGCGACGCCGTCCACCCTCCATTTCCAAAAGGGACAGGGCGGCCACATGGCCGCTACCTGTGCCGACGACCATGTTACGCCGATGGTGGCCGTTGGGTCAGGTTGTACTACGCCGACCGTGATATTGGGCTGACGGTGCCGTCGGCATCCGCTTGTTACGCTGACGGTATAGCTATGCCAACGGTTATATTTCTGATGCGGGCATATCTCGGCTATGCCGACGGCCCCGACCTTTGGCCGTCGGCAACGTCTGGCATTCCGGTAGTGGTTGTCTCTTTATCGCTTGACATAGTGCTATGTTCGGAGAGTGACGAATGAAGAAACCCAATGAACCAGACTTGGGCCATTGTGAACTTTCCAAGTGCCTCCCCTAAGTTCAAATTCTTACCGACAGGAATTTAGCCTCCTATTTATACTTTAGGATCAGACTATTTTAATACCATGCAATTTATCGTGATGACCAAGATTGGTGTTAACCAAGTTTAAAAGTTTTGATACTCATATTTAATGGCAGTGTGCATTCCTAGTTGTTGTAGGGGCCGGGAAGTGAAATCCCCCCCCCCTCCCATTTTTAAGCTTTAGTCCATTTATCGCCTAAGGATTGATGAATTTCGTTGGAATTTAGATGAGAGTAAAAAAATCTCAATTCTATGTACAAGACACTAGTCTAGCCAGACTTACTAGTTGATAGAGATAGGAAAACCTAAAAGAAGAAAATACTACTAAAGACTAAAATATTTGCTTGGTATCTTGGTCTTGGGGTTATCCGAACCATAGAAAATCTTGTTAAAAAAATTGGCATCAAATTACAAATGTGTTTTTGTCATCATGATGATATAATCAAGCATTTGTTCTTCTAATACAATTTTTCCGTTCTATATGTTTCGGTCATCCAAGTGGATTCAAACTTGTATCCACCTCCTAGTGTTGCCAATATTGATTACAGGTTCGGTATTATTTGGGAGCGCTCGCTATTATTTGATAGTTTTAACTATGTAGAAATGATAAAGTTTTTAATGATAGAAAATCTTATCTTTTGCAGGTCATTTTTTACCGAACAGATGGCAGTGTAATCTTCTGATCGATTCTCCACCACCATATGTAGGCGTTTTGCAATTTCTATTTAATAATATGTAATTTGCTTAGGTTTATTATGACTTTTGGATATGTGTTGGCTGTGTGCATATAAGATAGGAGATGATGCTTAAAACTTCTTTAAGTAATAAAGCACCTGTTTGCTGAAAAAAGAGTCCCACACACACACACACACCCAACACACAGAGAGGTTTGAGTCATCATATGCTTTCAGGCCCAGACCTACAGTGATGCCAAATGTGCCAGCAGCATAGGGCCCATGATTTTAGGGGCCCAAACTTTTATCTATGTATACGTATACAGCGTGCTGGGCTGCATCGCGCGTCGGTGCTCTGCTGGGCTACAAGCGTTGCGCTGCTGCTGGAAGAACCGATTACATCCGTGATAGCTCGATCGATCGGCTCAATCGCCCGCGATTCCCACCCCCGCCGACGAGAAAATTGCAAAAAATGACAATTAGGGCCAGTGCTTCAAAAAATTAGGACAATTCAAGTTTACTTAAAAAACTACAGACTTCGTGCTTAATTGTTGCAAAAACAACAGTGCTGGCCAACCTGTCAAGCCGACGTGTCGTGTGCATTTTGCCAAATAGTCCTCTCAAACATTATAATTCCAAACTTAGAGCCGCTTTTTTACTTATTTTTTTCTTCCTTTTTTATCCTTTCTTTTCCCCTAAAAAAAACTTTTTTCTAATTGAGCGCCATGGCTCGCTAACGGCCGTGCTCGCCGGCCCAGCGCGTGAGCAGCCGCGGAGCAGCTTGCCGCCCCGCGCGTGAGGCCGCCCGCACCTCGTTGGCCCTGTGTTCGTCGGCCGCCATGCTCGCCGGCCAGCGTGACGCCGCCGTACTCGTCGGCCCAGCGCGTGAGCAGCTGCGGGCAGCAGCTCGCCGCACCGTGCTCGTCGGCCGCCATGCTCACCGGCTAAGCGCGCTCGACACCCCGCGCGTGAGGCCGCCCGCACCTCATCGGCCAGCCGCCACCGGCCATCGCTGCTCCGGCCCCTCCATCCGCCTCCACTCCCTACAGAGCTCCTCCGCCTCCAGGCATAGCTGCTACTCCACCGTCGCCGCCAGACGCCGCCGCCCACGAGCAGACCGCAAACATGCGGGGCCAGCGAGAGCGCGAGACGGCCGGCGAGCCCTCCCCTACCGATGCGTCCTTCCCCTACCATGGACCGGCCGGCGAGCTGTTGCGTGGCTGGCATGTGCGGGGCCGACGAGGGAGTGGGGCGGTGGGCATCCAGCGAGCTGCTACATGCCGACGAGAGAGTGAGGCTGGCGAGCTATTGTGTGGCCAGCGCGCGTGTGGCCGACGAGGGCGTGGGGCGGCGAGCTCGGTGGCCGACGAGGGCGCGACATCGGCGAGCTGCTAAGGGCTGTCCGGCGAGGGCGCGGGGTGCCGATGAGCTGCTACGGGACGGCGAGGGCGATGGCGGGCAAGCTCCGCAGGGCCGACACGCACGCGGAGCCGGCGAGCTGCAGCAGGTCCGGCGAGGGCGGCCAGCACGGGCGCAGCGTCGGCGAAGACCCATGAGCCCCTCCCCTCCCTGCGTGTGAGGTTGCTCAGATGGATTGTTGTAGGTTAGGGATGACGGGTGGGGTCCACTTGGCAGGGAGAGAAAGGAGTAGAGAGTGCACTGATGTGGGGCACTCAAAGTTATTAAAAAAGACCCAGAATATATTACAACTTATACATTTGTTCCCTAGAGTGTTTATCGTATGCCACGTCAATATCCAAGTGGGCCAGCACCGTCAGAAAGATGATCAACTGGTGTTAAACGAGTCTTACAGCGAATTGGTAATTTTTTGCAACAATTACGTACAAAGTTGGTAGTTTTTTTTTGCAATAAACCTGAATTTTCATAGTTTTTTAAAGCCCTAGCATCAATTGTCGTAGTATTTTGCAATTTTCTCCCTGCCGACACACGCGCAGGAAGCCGACCACGAGTCGGCGACACCACGATTCAATCTATCCCGTCCATAGGCCATAGCGAGTCGAGTCGGCGACGAGCGACACTAGGTGACCGACTGGCCGCACTTCTTCCAACTATTCATCGTCTCAACTTTCATTGGCTCATCGAAAAAACAAATACTTTTAATTTCTGATTGCATCTATACTTTAATTTTATTTTATTTATCTTTTATATCTTCTATTTCAATAATATAGATTTTACATGGAAAAACATCAGTCCAATTTCCAGAAGTCATATATGCGTACTACAATGAAACAAAGTGAGCTTAACGATTTGGCCACCATAGCATTTGAGGGAAAAGTGTTGGAGAAGATTGATTGTGAAGACATCTGAAAGAGTAATTGCCCCTATGTGTGGTTTTGGTAATTAATGACAATCCCTATGGACTAATGTTTTCACTGAGTTTTATGTGAAGGAATATTTCATAGGTCATGCCTGTAGTCTATATGTTGGATTCAAGTATGGATGCCATGAAGATAAAGATATACCTTGAGTATTAGCATCAAGATCATCGAGTTGAAGAGAATAATATGATATTATGAAGATCTTGAGAGTGTGGTCTCAATAGTAGAATTCAAGATATGGCTCTAAGACGGTATCATGATAGCCTCATTAGTTGAGTTATGATTGACTAAGAATCAAATTAATATTTCTTTATGTACCTCAAGATATTAAGATAGAGCATGAGAAGATACATGGTTGACCTATACAAAGAGTGGATAGTGATTTCAAGTTGGTCAACACATGAAGCATAAAGAATATACCACATGGATCTTGAGGTATGGTAAGCCTTGTCAATTATGCATCATGAACTAACCCATTATATATGTGCCTTTGCATTTTCTATATGGCATAGGTATCTTTCCATGGGCATGCTTCAAAAGTGAAGATCTTATATAACCCATGAGAGGATGACATCAAGTGGTGATCGTCATCAATGTTGAGAAGGGCAAGTTCAAGATAAGCATCTCGAGAAGATCATTTGCTTAAAGCTTGTCGTCCATATTGGTGATAATGGACATGTGAAGACATGTATTAATGAAGTTATCCAATAGTGGTGTATGGGGGAGCAAATTAGGAGTCTTCACGAAGCAACAATGATCAAGTGATGCATTCCAGCTTGGATGGAGATTGAAGTGTTGTCATCAAGATCAAGCGGGATGCGCAAGGCAAAGGTATGGCCTTGCTAGGTTTTCCTTTTACCGGCCTCAAGGTGGTTGTTGGGAGACCGGGTTATAGGATACATAGCCGCACTATTAAGAGGGGCTTTTGGCTGGGTAACTTGATCACATCGTCATAGGAAGCTCAATCCTTTGCATACTTTGCATCTTCCTATTTTGTTGCTTCTTGGTGTTTCTCCATGTGAGGTTCTTGAGCTTGTTGCTATCTCTTCAACAAGCCCAAGTTCATCGAAAATGAAATTTGTATGCATCTTCTATGGCGTTTTCGAGTTTGAAGGTTTTATCGGTTCTTCTTGTAGGGAGGATTCTTACCTTTATTTATTTGGTTATATCCTCCTCCTTTGTACTATGATGTTTCTCTGTACCATCTAGTAGATCTTGTTTTCCTCGTCAAAACAAGCCCAAGATCATCGAAATCGGAGTCCGAACGCAAAAGTTATCACCGTTTTCGTGTGCCCTATTTTTGTTCTGGCGGGACCGAGCCTGTGGCCGGTCGCCGGAAATTTCCGGAAAACTGCCGAAAAACGGTCCAGTATGCTGTTTCGGTATTTGCTAGAACTTCCGGTTTTGACCGGAAATTCCGGCGGCGCCGGTTTCACCGCCGGGACGTGTCCGTCCAGCGTGTTTTGCCTCCAACAGTCATCCCCCTTGAAGGGGTATAAAAGGGGGCTTCTTTCCCAAAGTTCTAAGGATTGAGAGCACGTTTTTTACCACCATTGTTGAACCCTTTGAGCTTGCTTCCTCTCCCTTCCCTCCTATGATTCTTGCATATTTTTGAAGGCTTTGGAAGAGGAGATCTAGATCTATAATCCCCACCAATCAATTCCTCCTTTAAGTGAGGGGAACCCATTGGATCTAAATCTTAGAGTCATTTGTTGATTTTCACCACTTGTTCTTACTCTCTAATTCCTCCCTAGCACTTGTTGCTTTGGTGGGATTTGAGAGTGAAGGATTTGAGCACCCTTGGTGTTCTTGCTTTGCATTCTTGCATAAGTGTTGAGCTCTCCATTTCGATTTGTTCGAGTGAGAGATTGTGAGCTTGTTACTCTTGGAGGGTGACCTCCTAGTTGGCTTGGCGGTTGGTGCCGCGATGTCCTCTTCGTGGAAGATTGTGAAGAAACCCGGGCTTCTCCTTCGTGGAGCTTGCGAAGTGGTTGTGGAGCTTGCCATCTCTGGAGTGGAGGAAAAGCTAGCCATAAGGAAAGAGCCTATTACTTCGTGGGATAGAGTCGGATAAGAAGGTAAGCCTTCATGGCTTTGGGAAATCCTTCGTGGAATCTCACACCTCTCTAACTTGACGTACCTTACTTGTAAGGAAACACGGGAATACATCTTCGTCTCCGTGTGCCTCGATTATCTCTATGTCCGAGCTTACTTTCCTTGTGATAGCCATCGAGCTTGAAGTACTTATATCTTGCTTATCACTTGTGGTATATTTATATTGTGCTATCTTTCTTAGCTTAACTTGTTGTTGGTGCACTTAGTTGAGCCTAGTGTATTTAGGTTTTTGTGCTTATAAAATAAACGTTAGTTTAATTCCGCATTCTATCAAGCCAAAACCGTAATAGTTTTGAAATTGCCTATTCAGCCCCCTCTAGGCGAAATCTCTATCCTTTCAATTGGTATCAGAGCAAGGTCTCTCCTTGTTTAGGCTTCACCTCCTAGAGTGTAAAGATGTCGGCTAGGAGTATAGTGCACAATGACACAATTATATTTGATGGCACAAATTATGCTTTGTGGAGAAATTTCTTGCTTTGTAATATTAGGACCTTGTGTCCAAATATTGAGCGATTTCTAGATGTAGTTTTTTCTCCTCCGATGGATCCTCAAAATCTATCTTTAGCGAATGAGAAAAATTTACATCTCGAAGCTCAAGTTGTTGGAGATATGCCCTAGAGGCAATAATAAATGTAGTTATTATTATATCTTTGTGTTTATGATAAATGTTTACATTCATGCTATAATAGTATTAACAAGGAAACATTGATACTTGTGTGATTTGTAAACTTAATTTGAAGTCCCTAGTATAGCCTCTATACATCACTAGCTTGTTGGTTGATAAATGATTGTGGTTTCCCTTTCATGAACATTGAGATGTTATCAACAACAAGATCATATCGTTAGGAGAATGATATGGTGGACATACTCCTATAGATAAGCATAGCATAAAGATCAAGTCATTTCAATAGTTCAATTGCTATATGCTTTCTGATACATAGTAACCTAATTCCTTCGACCATGAGATCATGCATATCACCTTTACCGGATGGATGCTTTGATGACATCAAACACCACACCGTAACTGGGTGGCTATAAAGGTGGCATTGAGTGTTCGGAAAGTATTGGTTGAGACACATGGATCAAGAGTGGGATTTGTCCATCCATATGACGGATAGATATACTCTGGGCCCTCTCGGTGGAATGTCATCCAAGCTTGCAAGCATGTGACTGGCTCACAAGGGATCACATATCACGGGAACGAGAAAAGAGTACTTATCGGTAACGAGGTTGAACTAGGTATGCAGAGATACCGACGATCATAACCTCGGATAAGTAAACTATCGTGAGACAAAGGGAAATTGGTATCGTATGTAAGTGGTTCATTCGATCGCAAAGTAATCGTAGAAATATGTGGGAGGCATATGAATTTCCAGATTACTCTGTTGGTTATTGTTCGGAGAAGTGTCTTGATCATGTCCGCATAATTCACGAACCGTAGGGAGACACACTTAAGGATTCGACGTTGTTTGAGTAGTTATGGTAATATGAGAAAGAGACCGAATGTTGTTCGGAGTCTCGGATGGGATCCGGGATAACACGAGGTGATCCGGAATGGTCCGGAGAATAAGATTCATATAAGGAAAGTCCCGTTTCGGAGTTCGGGAATGATTCCGGTGTTTTCATCGGGAATGTTCTAGAAGGTTCCGGAATGTCCGGCACTCCGGAGGGGAAGGGGTACATGAATGTGTCATTGCAAGTTGGAATGATTGCATCATGTACTAAGTGTATTCGCTGTCCAAAATAAATGGTTTATTCAAATCCTAAATTGAAAAGTCAAACGGCTAGTTTGAAAGTCAAACGACAAGTTTTGGAAAGTGGAAAAGAGGAGGGAGTGTGAAACCGAGTTGGGGAGGGAGTCCTCCTCCCCAAGCCGGCGCACCACCCAAGCCGAGTTGGGGAGGGACTCCCCTCCCTCCCCTTGGCCGCCGGCCCCTCCACCTATATAAGGAGGGGCAGGGCTCCCTCCTCTATACACACAAGTCCCTCACCTCAAACCCTAGAAGCCACAGCCCTCCATCGCCGTCGCCACCACCTAGGGTTTTGCCCTAGCCGCCGACTTGGGTGTACCCGGAACCCTAGCCGCCGGCTCTAGCCCCTCCTCCTTGGTGTGTATAAACCCTAGATCGCCGAGGAGCTCTCTCATACTCCACCATACTCGCTTCGGCTTAAGGCGAAGCCCTGCGAGATCTCCCCTCTACTTCCGGTACCACGCCGTTGTGCTGCCGGAATCTCGAGGAGAGTGCTACAACCTCCGCTGCCTGCTGGAACAAGGGAGAGGAAGGTCTTCATCGAGTACCGAACGTGTGACCGACTGCGGGAGCGCTGCCGGAACGCAGCGCCGGAAGGATCGTCTACGCGATCTTGAGATCGGGAAGAGTACGACTACATCACCCACGAGAATCCGCTCTCGTTAAACACTTTGGAATCTTCGAGGGTAAGTTATTCCATCGACTCATTGCTACAATCTAGTAGATAGATCTTGGCTTGTTTGTGTTTATTAGATTTGGTGTTTTCCATGCTACGAAACCCTACAGTGGTATCAGAGCCGTGTCTATATGTAGATCTGTTGCACGAGTAGAACACAATGGTCATTGTGCGCGTTGATGCTTTTATTGTCGATTGCTTCTTGTGTACTTTGCATCTTGCGGTATGTTGGGATGAAGCGGCCCGGGCTAACCTTACATGACATCGTTCATGAGACTTGCTCCACGCTTGACATGCAACTTGTATTGCATAAGTGGCTTTGCGGGTGCCTGTTTCTCCTAGCATAGTTAAGATCCAATTTACAACGGGTGATTAAAAATGCTGGTATCAACGTTGTGGTTCTTGTTCGTAAGTTAGAACGACACTTATTGAAAGCCCCAAACCACGTAAAATATGCAAAGAAAGTAGAGGCGTCTAACTTTGTTTTGCAGGGGTGTGCAGTGATGTGATATGGCCATGATTGTGATTATATTTGATGTATGCAATGTTCCTTATTGTAAGTTGGCAACCGGCAGGAGCCATATGGTTGTCTTTAATTTATGTTAAGACCCGCGTGTCTATTCAAAGTAGTTGTAATAGTTGAAGCCGGTGGACGACAACCATGGAGAAGCGTCATTGACCTTGATGCAATGCCGGTGATGATGGAGATCATGTTCGTGCTTGAAGATGGAGATCGGAAGCACAAAGAAGAAAGGTCATATCATATCACATATATATTGAATTGCATGTGATGTTAATCCTTTATGCATCTTGTATTGCTTAGTAGACGACGGTAGCATTATAAGATGATCCCTCATGCACATGAATTTCAAGTCATAAAGTGTTCACCCTTAGTTAGCACCGTTGCTAAAGCTTGTTGTTTCGAAGCACCACGTGATGATCGGGTGTGTTAGATTCTGCAAGTGTATACAACGTGAGCAAGCCAGATTTGCTCATGCGGAAAGTAAGGTTTGATCTTGATGAGCCTAGCATGTACAGACATGGTCTCGGAACACAGATCACCGAAAGGTAAAGCATGAATCATTTAGTAGATATGATGAACATGTCGATTGTTCGCCATTGAAACTATATCAACTCTCGTGATGATCGGTGTTGATGTAGTGGATTTGGTTCGTGTGATCACTAAAACAATGTGAGGGATATTGTTTTGAGTGGGAGTTCACCTAGATTAACTTTATTAATTAATTTGAACTCAATTTGTCATAAACTTAGTCTAAACTATTGCAAATATGTTTGTAGATCAATGGCAGCCCCTACCATCAATTTTAATGCGTTCCTAGAGAAAGAAAAGTTGAAAAACAATGGAAGCAACTTCGCGGATTGGTTCCGCAATTTGAGGATTGTCCTCACAGCTGGTAATTTGACCTATGTGCTGGATGCACCGCTGGGTGACCCACCTGCAGCTGATGCTTCCGATGAAGTAAAGAATGTTTACCTCGCTCGAAGAATCAGTACTCCATAGTTCAGTGTGCTATCTTGTATGGTTTGGAATCGGAGCTTCAGAAAAGGTTTGAAGATTCAGACCCATATGATATTGTCGAGGATCTCAAATTGATTTTTGAGACTCATGCGGCAATTGAAAGCTATGAGGCTTCTGAAAAGTTCTTTAAACTGCAAGATGGAAGAGGGCAGCTCCGTCAGTGAGCATGTGCTTAAGATGTCTGGGCACGCAAACAAACTTCAAAGCTTGGGTATAGTGATTCCTAATGCTTTGGGGATTTACCGTGTCCTCCAATCACTACCACCAAGTTACAAGAACTTTGTGATGAACTACAACATGCAGAACATGAACAAGACGTTGCCAGAAATCTTTGCCATGTTGAAATCTGCAGAAGTGGAGATCAAGAAAGAGCACCAAGTGTTGTTGGTCAATAAGACCACCAAATTCAAGAAAGGCAAGTCTAAGCAGAAGGGACACTTCAAGAAGGGTGGTAAGAAAGTTACCACGCCGACGAAGAAGACCAAGGCTGGACCTAAGCCTGATACTGAGTGCTTTTACTGCAAGGGAGAATGTCACTGGAAGCGGAATTGCCCAAAGTACTTGGCGGATTTGAAGAACGGCAACATCAAGAAGAAAGGTATATCTGATATACATGTTATTGATGTGTATCTCACTAGTACTCGTAGTAGTGCCTGGGTATTTGATACTGGTTCGGTTGCTCATATTTGTAACTCGAATCAGGTGCTACAGAATAAACGGAAGCTAGCGAAGAACGAGGTGACGATGCGCGTGGGAAATGGATCAAAGGTTGATGTGATCGCGGTCGGCACGCTACCCCTTCATCTACCATCGGGATTAGTTTTATACTTAAATAATTGTTATTTGGTGCCTGCGTTGAGCATGAACATTATATCAGGATCTTGTTTATTGCGAGACGGTTACTAGTTTAAGTCCGAGAATAATGGTTGTTCGATTTATATGAGTAATATGTTTTATGCACATGCACCTTTGATAGATGGTCTATTCTTATTGAATCTCGATAGTTGAAATACACATATCAACAACATTGAGGCTAAACGTTTGAAATCAAGCGATAATTCGACCTATATGTGGCACTGTCGTCTTGGTCACATTGGAGTGAAACGTATGAAGAAACTCCATTCCAATGGACTTCTTGAATCACTTGATTTTGAATCACTTGAAAGATGCGAAGCATGTCTGATGGGAAAAATGACTAAGACTCCATTTTCTGGTATGATGGAGCGAGCTACAGACTTATTGGAAATCATACATACCGATGTATGTGGTCCAATGAGTGTAGCATCGCGCGGGGGTTATCGTTATGTTCTTACCTTCACGGATGACTTGAGTAGATATGGGTATATCTATTTCATGAAACATAAGTCCGAAAATTTCGAGAAGTTTAAGGTTTCAAAGTGAGGTAGAGAATCAACGTAACAAGAAGATTAAATTTCTACGTTCTGATCGTGGAGGTGAATATCTAAGTTACGAGTTTGGCGAGCATTTGAAGAAATGCGGAATACTTTCAAAATTGACACCGCCGGGAACACCACAGCGTAATGGTGTATCCGAACGTCGTAATCGAACTCTCTTAGATATGGTTCGTTCTATGATGTCACTTACAGATTTACCGCTATCATTTTGGGGTTATGCATTAGAAACAGCCGCATTCACTTTAAATAGGGCACCGTCTAAATCCGTTGAAACGACACCGTATGAATTATGGTTTGGGAAGAAACCTAGATTGTCGTTCCTTAAAGTTTGGGGTTGCGAAGCCTATGTAAAGAAGTTACAGCCGGACAAGCTAGAACCCAAAGCGGAAAAATGCGTCTTCATAGGATACCCGAAGGAAACTATTGGGTATACCTTCTATCACAGATCCGAAGGCAAAATCTTCGTTGCCAAGAATGGATCCTTTCTAGAGAAGGAATTTCTCTCGAAAGAAGTGACTGGAAGGAAAGTAGAACTCGACGAGGTTATCGAACCTTCTCTCGAAATTGCGAGTAGCGCAGCACCGGATTAAGTTCCTGTGGTGTCTGCACAAATAAGAGAGGAAGCTAATGATGGTGATCATGAAACTTCGGTTGAAGTTGCTACAGAGCCTCGGAGGTCAACGAGAACTCGTACCACTCCAGATTGGTATGATCCCGTTATGAGTGTCATGTTGGTGGACAACACCGATGACCCCGAGACATATGAGGAAGCAATGATGAGCCTAGATTCCAATAAATGGCAAGAAGCCATGAAATCCGAGATTGGATCCATGTACGAAAACCAAGTGTGGACTTTGGTGGACTTACCAGATAGCCGGAAGGCTGTCGAGAACAAATGGATCTTCAAGAAGAAAACAGATGCTGGTGGTAATGTTACTGTCTATAAAGCTCGACTTGTCGCAAAAGGGTTTCGACAAATTCAAGGAGTTGACTACGATGAGACTTTCTCACCGGTAGCGAAGCTGAAATCTGTGAGGATTATGTTAGCAATCGCTGCATATTATGATTATGAGATATGGCAGATGGATGTCAAAACAGCATTCCTCAATGGTGACATTGATGAAGAGTTGTATATGATGCAACCCAAAGGTTTTGTCGATCCTAAAAATGCTAACAAGGTATGTAAACTTCAACGGTCCATCTATGGATTGAAGCAAGCATCCCGAAGTTGGAATCAACGTTTTGATAAGGTAATCAAAAGTTTTGGTTTTATACAAACTTATGGAGAAGCTTGTATTTACAAGAAAGTGAGTGGGAGCTCTGTAGCATTCTTAATACTATATGTGGATGACATATTGTTGATTGGGAATGATGTAGACCTTCTTAATAGTGTCAAGGAATATTTGAATAATAGTTTTTCAATGAAAGATCTTGGCGAAGCAGCTTACATATTAGGCATAAAGATTTACAGAGATAGATTGAAACGCCTAATATCATTGTCACAGAGTACATATTTGGACAAAGTTCTAAAGAGGTTTGGAATGGAGATAGCAAGAAAGGTTTCTTTCCCATGTTGCCCAATACGACCTTGAGTAAAACTCAAGTCCGACATCGGCAGAAGATAGAAAAAGATGAGTAAGACTCCCTATGCCTCAGCCATAGGATCTCTAATGTGCCATGCTATGTACTAGACCCGACATTGCATATGCTGTTAGTTTGACTAGCAGATATCAAAGTGATCCAGGAGTGGATCATTGGACAGCGGTCAAAACATCCTTAAGTACTTGAGAAGAACTAAGGATATGGTTCTTTCTTATGGAGTGATGAACAGCTCGTTGTTAATGGTTACACCGATGCTAGTTGGAACACCGATCCGGATGATTCTAAATCACAATCCGGATACGTATTTATTTGAATGGTGCAACAGTTAGCTGGAGGAGTGCAAAGAAAAGCGTTGTGGCGAGATCTTCAACTGAATCGGAATACATGGCTGCTTCGGAGGCTTCACAAGAAGCGATATGGATGAAAGAGTTCATTACAGAGATGGTGTGGTTCCTAGTGCGCAGGACCCAATGTCTATCTACTGTGATAACATGGGTGCCATAGCCAATGCGCAAGAACAAGGTCACACAAGAAGCTGAAGCACATCAAGCTACGTTTTCACGCTATTCGAGAACATATCCAGATGGGGATATAAAGATTTGCAAAGTACACACAGATCTGAATGTGGCGGATCCGTTGACTAAACCTCTCCCGAGGGCAAACATGACCAGCACCAAACTGCCATGGGTGTTCGGTATATTACCATGTAATCTAGATTAGATGACTCTGGTGCAAGTGGAGACTGTTGGAGATATGCCCTAGAGTCAATAATAAATGTAGTTATTATTATCTTTGTGTTTATGATAAATGTTTACATTCATGCTTATAATAGTATTAACAAGGAAACATTGATAGTGTTTGATGAAAATTGTAATTGAAGTTAAGTAACAGATCTAATATTGTTTGTTGTTGAAGTCCCTATAGTATACATCACTAGCTTGTGGTATAATGATTGGTTTTCCTTTCATGAACATGAGATGTTATCAACAACAAGATCATATCGTTAGGAGAATGATATGGTGGACATACTCCTATAGATAAGCATAGCATAAAGATCAAGTCATTTCAATAGTTCAATTTCTATATGCTTTCTGATACATAGTAACCTAATTCCTTCGACCATGAGATCATGCATATCACCTTTACCGGATGGATGCTTTGATGACATCAAACACCACACCGTAACTGGGTGGCTATAAAGGTGGCATTGAGTGTTCGGAAAGTATTGGTTGAGACACATGGATCAAGAGTGGGATTTGTCCATCCATATGACGGATAGATATACTCTGGGCCCTGTAACACCCTCAGAATCGACCCTATGCAAGTTTTAGCGAAACTCGCCAAACCCGCATAGAAACGATTCAAAGGTGCCCACCAGGCACTTTTGTGCGGGTGGAAAACGAAGTAATAACATCACACAACAGTCCTCGATGGGACCCACAGAACAGATATATATATAACAGCGACTCAATGAGTCAAGAATACAGAGATAATATACAAAAATCCAAATCACCTTGAAAACGATAGAGTGTCCAGCTACAGACAAGATGCAAATGGGGCTAAGAGCCCTGAAGAATAACCAATGGCGTCCATAACCCTGCCCAGGCCAAGCCGGAAGGGTAACCCTGCTAACGACGTCGATCTCAAAACCTGCTTAAAACAAAAGGGGTGCCGACAAAGGGCAAAGGAAAAAGAGGAGCGTCAGTACTGAGGCCAGTACACGGTGAGGCTAGAATTCGGCGGTCCTCGCGTACATAGGTATGGTGGAGTGAAGCGGCAGCGGCAGCATGCACTAAACAACCTATAGAGACTCGATACAACTGGCGGCTATCAGAGAGGGGTAAGAAAGACCTATTCGGAGATAACCTGATACTACCATCAAACAAACCCATCCTGGTGTTTCCCCCTCGAGACCAAACGAGGAAGTCAACCGAGGAACTCACACCGTTGGCAGTTTTATTTATTCAGTTATCATTGCAGCAATTACTAGTCAAGTATAGATAATCATCCTGATAAAATAAGCAGTGGGCACTTTTAGTTAACCATTCCGTTGTAGTTGCGACACTTACTAGTCAAATACGATTAGCATGAGATGACCCAAAACCCAGCAGTTGTTGGTACTTTTATTTAGCCATTCCATTATAGTGAAGCTGATTACTAGTCATTATAAAGTCAAATTTATAGCACTACTTTAGTTATAGTTGTCTATGATCGAGATACTGTGCTCCAAGTCGTCCATAACTGCGAACACGGCTTTCAGAAAGTTTTACCCGGCCGGGGTGCACCAATAGCAACACACTCGATCAACCTCGGAAACCAAATCAAAACCCAACGAGGCCTTCACGACAAAGCAATCACAAGATTCAAAAAATTTCAGGGGGCCACCCCTTGGAGTACACCCGCAACGAAGTTAGCTGACTCCGAGACGGACCCGAGGTTTGGGTGGACGGCTGTGAACGACTGGGAACCCAAAACTGGGCTTGTCGACACCGCGAAAACGTGTCCCGATCCTAAATAGTATAGTGTGCTCCTCGCACAATCGTAATAAAGCAGTAAAGCATGGCATAAGTACAGGATAGTAAATAAAACCTCAAACTAGTTTGTGGCCCCAAGAAATAAGACGGAATCAAGCTCTGGCTCAGGGGGGTCCCATAAATCCTCCCGGATGTGGATAGCGCGATAAATCAAGGAACAGGTATCAAGCACTCGGGGTCCTACGGGACACAAGTGGACGGTTAACAACCAAATAACATCTATTGCCCACCTGTGCCTCTGCTTACCTACTTCAATTTTAGTTGTTAAACAGGAATTAAAGTGAACGATAAGTAAAGCCATGATCATCTCCAACATTCAACATGCGGCAATACTCCAACAACTATGGGACTCGACGACACGCCACAGCACTTGAGCAAGCGACTACGACGCGCAGGTCCAATTATCTACCAAACAACAGGTAATAGGAGGTGTCCAAGGCAATATAAGGCTGCAAGGGATATCACGGGTACGAAAACTAGAGCATCGCAACACAGATAGCAACAGATCAACAGGAGGGAATAAATACTATAAAGGTAAGATAGGTAGAAAGGGGGAGATGCTCGCCTGAAAACATTGTCGAAGGTTCAACTGAAGATCGGGTCGACACTCGCATCAACTCAACGGCCTTATCCGCGAAGAAGCAAAACACTAGAATAAACACCGGATGCAATATTTAATACTACGGCAGAAGATCGGGCATGCTTATGATATGATGCATGGCATGGCAAAAGTGCGGTGCAATTAGGCCATATTAAGTGGAACCGGGGTCCCGACAATTAATTAATAGGTTCATGTTGTTTAGATACCCCACAATTTAAATATTGTAATAACAGGGCAAGATAAGTTACCGGTTCGCTACACAATTTAAATGAGGCCAATATAAGACTAGATTTGTCCGCATATGGGCCCCATATTTAATTAGAGGTGAATCGGCATAAGGCCCCCAAACCACATGATATGATGCGAGCATGACAATTAATATGCAACAAGTTGTTATTTCATTTATAAAATAGGGCTCGAGAAAGGGTCACACATTAGGGTTCGACGATCTTGGGGGTTCGGAGGGGTTCCGGGGTTTGGGGTCCGGTCTCAGGGTTCAGGGTTCGACGGGCTCGGTCTCGGATAACGGAGGTAGATCTTGGCGCATCCGTGGTCTTCGGGTCATGTCGACGGTCATGGCGTTCGGGATGCAGTACTTGTCGCATCGGGGTCTCGGTGTCCTCGGATCCGATTGAAGATCTCGGCGTTCGGCAAAACTTCGAAGTAAACCTTGGAGTTCCGCGATGATCTTGTCGATTCCCTGTCGAAGGCCTTGGCGCTTCGGATCGGTCTTCGGTTCGGGGCCTCAGGGTCTTGGGGTTCACGTCCGTGTGGCGAACTTGTCGTTCCGTGTAGGCGTCCTCAGAGGAAGATCATGTCGAGCCATCGGGTTTGGTTCGGTCTTCGGGTCTGTGGCGGCGTCATCGGTGCTCCGTGAACACCTTGTCGTTCCGACGCCACCGGATCCTCGGCTTGGCATGCATTCCCCCTCGATCACATATCGGCGTACTCGGGGTTCCGGCTCGATGGCGAACTTGAGTTGGTTGCGATCACTATGGAAGTTGATCTTGTTGTGGGGACTCCACTGTAGGTGACAACCCCGAGGGAGGGATCTGCATCAAAAAGTGGCCGAAAGATGGTGGCCCCACACTGTGGCTCAGGTGAACAGGAGAGGCACGAACTTGCTAGCACAGAGCAGAGAGGAAGGCCTCGGCGAGCGCTTGCGGCCACGGAGGCGATTGGGGACACGCAGAGGCGGAGGGGCGGAGGCACAGAGGGCCTGCTCGAGGAGAGAGGAGGCGCACGATGAGGTCCGGCGAGGCCCTGGCTCGGGCGGTGGCGGGCCCTGCAGGCGGCGAAGGGACCGGCGGGCAGAGACGGCAGGAAGGTTCTCTGCGGAGGAAGGAGAACACACGGGGGGTGGCGCCCGGGAACGGCGGCGGCAGGGAGAGAGGAGCGGCCGGGGGGGCTGGCGGGGCGCGTCGGGAGGGAGCGGGGCCGAGGCCGGGCGGCCGGAGGCGGGAGCGAGGAGGGAGGAGGTGCTAGGCGGCGGCGGCGGTTGTAGCCGGAGGCGGGCGAGGTGGGAGGCGCCGGCGACGGGGCGAGGCGCGGTCGACAGCGGGCTCGACGCGAGCGGCGGGCCGGGCTGCCCTGGCGGCGAGCGCGGTTGTGGGGAGGAAGGGGACCGAGCTCGGGGAGGAGCCACGCGGGGCCGGCGACGAGGGGGCGCGGAGGAGGAGGCTCGGTCGGAGGCGGACGGGTTGGTGGCGGTGGAGGCGCGCGGCCCGGCGAGGGAGAGGCCGCGGGCGTGCGGCGGCGAGGTTGGCCGGCCGCGACCGGAGGGAAGGCGAGGCGGGCGAGCGCGGTGAGGCAGAGGGGAAGCAGGGTCGGCTCGGGCAGGTGGTTGTCGGTGGGGGTGGGCCTGGGGAAGGGAGAGGGGAGAGGCAGGCGGGGTGCGTGTGTGTGCTGGTTCGGGGGTGGGGCCCGGGGGTCAGTGAGAGGAGGGGAGGGTGTGCGTGTGTGGCCTGGGTGGATCGGGTTTGGGAGGCTGGGGTGGGACCCAGGGAGAGAGAGGGGGAGAGAGAGAGAGGAGGGTGGGCCAGGAGGGTGGGTCCAGGGTGTAAGTGAGAGGGGGTAGGGGGGCTGTGTGAGAAAGAGAAAGAGGGGGGAAGTCTGGGATTGATGAGGTGGCAAGGTAGGTAGGGATTGGGGGAGAGGGTGAGGTGGCGAGCTGTGAGTCGTGGGTAGATTAGGACTAGGTAGTTTTAGGAATTCGGGTGGGCTGGTTAGATATTTAGTCTAGGGTTTTTCTTTTATTTAAAAATAACTTTTGTAAATAGTTTTAGACAAATAATACACCGGAACAGACCGATGTTTTAATTTGAAAAAGACGGGGGCTATTTAGGAAACAAAATTAGGCGTTTCGAAATAGTTTCCGACAAACAATGCATGATGATGACGATGCAATGCACAAAAACAACGCGATTTTCTAGTAGTGGTTTTGCGGGATGCCACAGGCCCTCTCGGTGGAATGTCATCCAATTAGATTGCAAGCATGTGACTGGCTCACAAGGGATCACATATCACGGGAACGAGAAAAGAGTACTTATCGGTAACGAGGTTGAACTAGGTATGCAGATATACCGACGATCATAACCTCGGATAAGTAAACTATCGTGAGACAAAGGAAATGGTATCGTATGTAAGTGGTTCATTCGATCGCAAAGTAATCATAGAAATATGTGGGAGCCATATGAATTTCCAGATTCCTCTGTTGGTTATTGTTCGGAGAAGTGTCTCGATCATGTCCGCATAATTCACGAACCGTAGGGAGACACACTTAAGGATTCGACGTTGTTTGAGTAGTTATGGTAATATGAGAAAGAGACCGAATGTTGTTCGGAGTCTCGTATGGGATCCGGGATATCACGAGGTGATCCGGAATGGTCCGGAGAATAAGATTCATATAAGGAAAGTCCCGTTTCGGATTCGGGAATGATTCCGGTGTTTTCATCGGGAATGTTCTAGAAGGTTCCGGAATGTTCGGCACTCCGGAGGGAAGGGGTACATGAATGTGTCATTGCAAGTGGAATGATTGCATCATGTATAAGTGTATTCGCTATCCAAAATAAAGGGTTTATTCAAATCCTAAATGAAAAGTCAAACGGCTAGTTTGAAAGTCAAACGGCAAGTTTTGGAAAGTGGAAAAGAGGAGGAGTGTGAAACCGAGTTGGGGGGAGTCCTCCTCCCAAGTCGGCGCACCACCCAAGCCGAGTTGGGGAGGGACTCCCCTCCCTCCCCTTGGCAGCGGCCCCTCCACCTATATAAGGAGGGGCAGGGCTCCCTCCTCTATACACACAAGTCCCTCACCTCAAACCCTAGAAGCCGCAGCCCTCCATAGCCGTCGCCACCACCTAGGGTTTTGCCTAGACGCCGACTTGGTGTCCCTGGAACCCTAGCCGCCGGCTCTAGCCCCTCCTCCTTGGTGTCTAAAACCCTAGATCGCCGAGGAGCTCTCTCATACTCCACCATACTCGCTCCGGCTTAAGGCGAAGCCCTGCGAGATCTCCCCTCCACTTCCGGTACCACGCCGTTGTGCTGCCGGAATCTCGAGGAGAGTGCTACAAACCTCCCTGCCTGCTGGAACAAGGGAGAGGAAGGTCTTCATAGAGTACCGAACGTGTGACCGACCGCGGGAGCGCTGCCGGAACGCAGCGCCGGAAGGATCGTCTACGCGATCTTGAGATCGGGAAGAGTACGACTACATCACCCAAGAGAATCCGCTCTCGTTAAACACTTTGAATCTTCGAGGGAAGTTATTCCATCGATCGTTGCTACAATCTAGTAGATAGATCTTGGCTTGTTTGTTTGTATGCGATAGAAATTTTTTTTTTCCATGCTACGAAACCCTACAGTGGTATCAGAGCCGTGTCTATATGTAGATCTGTTGCACGAGTAGAACACAATGGTCATTGTGGGCGTTGATGCTTTTATTGTCGATTGCTTCTTGTGTACTTTGCATCTTGCGGTATGTTGGGATGAAGCGGCCCGGGCTAACCTTACATGACATCGTTCATGAGACTTGCTCCACGCTTGACATGCAACTTGTATTACATAAGTGGCTTTGCGGGTGCCTGTTTCTCCTAGCATAGTTAAGATCCAATTTACAACGGGTGATTAACAATGCTGGTATCAATGTTGTGGTTCTGTTCGTAAGTTAGAACGACACTTATTGAAAGCCCCAAACCACGTAAAATATGCAAAGAAAGTAGAGGCGTCTAACTTTGTTTGCAGGGTGTGCAGTGATGTGATATGGCCATGATTGTGATTATTTTGATGTATGCAATGTTCCTTATTGTAAGTTGGCAACCGACAGGAGCCATATGGTTGTCTTTAATTTATGTTAAGACCCGCGTGTCTATTCAAAGTAGTTGTAATAGTTGAAGCCGGTGGACGACAACCATGGAGAAGCGTCATTGACCTTGATGCAATGCCGGTGATGATGGAGATCATGTTCGTGCTTGAAGATGGAGATCGGAAGCACAAAGAAGAAAGGCCATATCATATCACTATATATTGAATTGCATGTGATGTTAATCCTTTATGCATCTTGTATTGCTTAGTAGACGACGGTAGCATTATAAGATGATCCCTCATGCACATGAATTTCAAGTCATAAAGTGTTCACCCTTGTTAGCACCGTTGCTAAAGCGTTGTTTCGAAGCACACCACGTGATGATCGGGTGTGTTTAGATTCTGCAAGTGTATACACGTGAGCAAGCCAGATTTGCTCATGCGGAAACTAAGGTTTGATATTGACGAGCCTAGCATGTACAGACATGGTCTCGGAACACGGATCACCGAAAGGTAAAGCATGAATCATTTAGTAGATATGATGAACATGTCGATTGTTCGCCATTGAAACTATATCAACTCTCGTGATGATCGGTGTTGATGTAGTGGATTTGGTTCGTGTGATCACTAAAACAATGTGAGGGATATTGTTTTGAGTGGGAGTTCACCTAGATTAACTTTATTAATTAATTTGAACTCAATTTGTCATAAACTTAGTCTAAACTATTGCAAATATGTTGTAGATCAATGGCAGCCCCTACCATCAATTTTAATGCGTTCCTAGAGAAAGAAAAGTTGAAAAACAATGGAAGCAACTTCGCGGATTGGTTCCGCAATTTGAGGATTGTCCTCACAGCTGGTAATTTGACCTATGTGCTGGATGCACCGCTGGGTGACCCACCTGCAGCTGATGCTTCCGATGAAGTAAAGATGTTTACCTCGTCGCTCGAAGAATCAGTACTCCATAGTTCAGTGTGCTATCTTGTATGGTTTGGAATCGGAGCTTCAGAAAAGGTTTGAAGATTCAGACCCATATGATATTGTCGAGGATCTCAAATTGATTTTTGAGACTCATGCAGCAATTGAAAGCTATGAGGCTTCTGAAAAGTTCTTTAAACTGCAAGATGGAAGAGGGCAGCTCTGTCAGTGAGCATGTGCTTAAGATGTCTGGGCACGCAAACAAACTTCAAAGCTTGGGTATAGTGATTCCTAATGCTTTGGGGATTTACCGTGTCCTCCAATCACTACCACCAAGTCAAGAACTTTGTGATGAACTACAACATGCAGAACATGAACAAAGACGTTGCCAGAACTCTTTGCCATGTTGAAATCTGCAGAGTGGAGATCAAGAAAGAGCACCAAGTGTTGTTGGTCAATAAGACCACCAAATTCAAGAAAGGCAAGTCTAAGCAGAAGGGACACTTCAAGAAGGGTGGTAAGAAAGTTACCACGCCGACGAAGAAGACCAAGGCTGGACCTAAGCCTGATACTGAGTGCTTTTACTGCAAGGGAGAAGGTCACTGGAAGCGGAATTGCCCAAAGTACTTGGCGTTTTGAAGAACGCAACATCAAGAAGAAAGGTATATCTGATATACATGTTATTGATGTGTATCTCACTAGTTTTCGTAGTAGTGCCTGGGTATTTGATACTGGTTCGGTTGCTCATATTTGTAACTCGAATCAGGTGCTGCAGAATAAAACGGAAGCTAGCGAAGAACGAGGTGACGATGCGCGTGGGAAAGGGGATCAAAGGTTGATGTGATCGCGGTCGGCACGCTACCCCTTCATCTACCATCGGGATTAGTTTTATACTTAAATATTTGTTATTTGGTGCCTGCGTTGAGCATGAACATTATATCGGATCTTGTTTATTGCGAGACGGTTACTTGTTTAAGTCCGAGAATAATGGTTGTTCGATTTATATGAGTAATATGTTTTTGCACATGCACCTTTGATAGATGGTCTATTCTTATTGAATCTCGATAGTGTAAATACACATATCAACAACATTGAGGCTAAACGTTTAAATCAAGCGATAATTCGACCTATATGTGGCCTGTCGTCTTGGTCACATTGGAGTGAAACGTATGAAGAAACTCCATTCCGATGGACTTCTTGAATCACTTGATTTGAATCACTTGAAAGATGCGAAGCATGTCTGATGGGAAAAATGACTAAGACTCCATTTTCTGGTATGATGGAGCGAGCTACAGACTTATTGGAAATCATACATACCGATGTATGTGGTCCAATGAGTGTAGCATCGCGCGGTGGTTATCGTTATGTTCTTACCTTCACGGATGACTTGAGTAGATATGGGTATTCTATTTCATGAAACATAAGTCCAAACTTTCGAGAAGTTTAAGAGTTTCAAAGTGAGGTAGAGAATCAACGTAACAAGAAGATTAAATTTCTACGTTCTGATCGTGAGGTGAATATCTAAGTTACGAGTTTGGCGAGCATTTGAAGAAATGCGGAATACTTTCACACATTGACACCCGCCGGGAACACCACAGCGTAATGGTGTATCCGAACGTCGTAATCGAACTCTCTTAGATATGGTTCGTTCTATGATGTCACTTACAGATTTACCGCTATCATTTCGGGGTTATGCATTAGAAACAGCCGCATTCACTTTAAAGGGCACCGTCTAAATCCGTTGAAACGACACCGTATGAATTATGGTTTGGGAAGAAACCTAGATTGTCGTTCCTTAAAGTTTGGGGTTGCGAAGCCTATGTAAAGAAGTTACAGCGGACAAGCTAGACCCAAAGCGGAAAAATGTGTCTTCATAGGATACCCGAAGGAAAACTATTGGGTATACCTTCTATCACAGATCCGAAGGCAAATCTTCGTTGCCAAGAATGGATCCTTCTAGAGAAGGAATTTCTCTCAAAGAAGTGACTGGAAGGAAAGAAACTCGACGAGGTTGTCGAACCTTCTCTCTCAAAATTGCGAGTAGCGCAGCACCGGAGAGTTTTTCTGTGGTGTCTGCACAAATAAGAGGAAGCTAATGATGGTGATCATGAAACTTGGTTGAAGTTGCTACAGAGCCTCGGAGGTCAACGAGAACTCGTACCACTCCAGATTGGTATGATCCCGTTATGAGTGTCATGTTGGTGGACAACACCGATGACCCCGAGACATATGAGGAAGCAATGATGAGCCCAGATTCCAATAAATGGCAAGAAGCCGCGAAATCCGAGATTGGATCCATGTACGAAAACCAAGTGTGGACTTTGTTGGACTTACCAGATAGCCGGAAGGCTGTCGAGAACAAATGGATCTTCAAGAAGAAAACAGATGCTGATGGTAATGTTACTGTCTATAAAGCTCGACTTGTCGCAAAAGGGTTTCGACAAATTCAAGGAGTTGACTACGATGAGACTTTCTCACCGGTAGCGAAGCTGAAATCTGTGAGGATTATGTTAGCAATCGCTGCATATTATGATTATGAGATATGGCAGATGGATGTCAAAACAGCATTCCTCAATGGTGACATTGATGAAGAGTTGTATATGATGCAACCAAAGGTTTTGTCGATCCTAAAAATGCTAACAAGGTATGTAAACTTAACTTCAACTCCATCTATGGATTGAAGCAAGCATCCCGAAGTTGGAATCAACATTTTGATAAGGTAATCAAAAGTTTTGGTTTTATACAAACTTATGGAGAAGCTTGTATTTACAAGAAAGTAGTGGGAGCTCTGTAGCATTCTTAATACTATATTGGATGACATATTGTTGATTGGGAATGATGTAGACCTTCTTAAAGTGTCAAGGAATATTTGATAATAGTTTTTCAATGAAGGATCTTGGCGAAGCAGCTTACATATTAGGCATAAAGATTACAGAGATAGATCGAAACGCCTAATATCATTGTCACAGAGTACATATTTGGACAAAGTTCTAAAAGGTTTGGAATGGAAGATAGCAAGAAAGGGTTCTTGCCCATGTTGCCCAATACGCTTGAGTAAAACTCAAAGTCCGACATCGGCAGAAGATAGAGAAAGGATGAGTAAGACTCCCTATGCCTCAGCCATAGGATCTCTAATGTATGCCATGCTAGTACTAGACCGACATTGCATATGCTGTTAGTTTGACTAGCAGATATCAAAGTGATCCAGAGTGATCATTGGACAGCGGTCAAAACATCCTTAAGTACTTGAGAAGAACTAAGGATGGTTCTTTCTTATGGAGGTGATGAACAGCTCGTTGTTATGGTTACACCGATGCTAGTTGGAACACCGATCCGGATGATTCAAATCACAATCCGGATACGTATTTATTTTGAATGATGCAGCAGTTAGCTGGAGGAGTGCAAAGCAAAGCGTTGTGGCGAGATCTTCAACTGAATCGGAATACATGGCTGCTTCGGAGGCTTCACAAGAAGCGATATGGATGAAAGAGTTCATTACAGAGCTGGGTGTGGTTCCTAGTGCGCTGGACCCATGTCTATCTACTGTGATAACATGGGCGCCATAGCCAATGCGCAAGAACCAAGGTCACACAAGAAGCTGAAGCACATCAAGCTACGTTTTCACGCTATTCGAAACATATCCAAGATGGGATATAAAGATTTGCAAAAGTAACACAGATCTGAATGTGGCGGATCCGCTGACTAAACTCTCCCGAGGGCAAAACATGAACCAGCACCAAACTGCCATGGGTATTCGGTATATTACCATGTAATCTAGATTAGATGACTCTAGTGCAAGTGGGAGACAGGGGAGATATGCCCTAGAGCAATAATAAATGTAGTTATTATTATATCTTTGTGTTTATGATAAATGTTTTTACATTCATGCTATAATAGTATTACAAGGAAACATTGATACTTGTGTGATTTGTAAACTTATTGGAGTCCCTAGTATAGCCTCTATACATCACTAGCTTGTTGTTGATAAATGATTGTGGTTTCCTTTTCATGAACATTGAGATGTTATCAACAACAAGATCATATCGTTAGGAGAATGATATGGGTGGACATACTCCTATAGATAAGCATAGCATAAAGATGAAGTCATTTCAATAGTTCAATTGCTATATGCTTTCTGATACATAGTAACCTAATTCCTTCACATGAGATCATGCATATCACCTTTTTACCGGTGGATGCTTTGATGACATCAAACACCACACCGTAACTGGGTGGCTATAAAGGTGGCATTGAGTGTTCGAAGTATTGGTTGAGACACATGGATCAAGAGTGGGATTTGTCCATCCATATGACGGATAGATATACTCTGGGCCCTCTCGGTGGAATTTCATCCAATTATCTTGCAAGCATGTGACTGGCTCACAAGGGATCACATATCATGGGAACGAGAAAAGAGTACTTATCGGTAACGAGGTTGAACTAGGTATGCAGAGATACTGATGGTCATAACCTCGGATAAGTAAACTATCGTGAGACAAAGGGAAATTGGTATCGTATGTAAGTGGTTCATTTGATCGCAAAGTAATCGTAGAAAATATGTGGGAGCCATATGAATTTCCAGATTCCTCTGTTGGTTATTGTTCGGAGAAGTGTCTCGATCATGTCCGCATAATTCACGAACCGTAGGGAGACACACTTAAGGATTCGACGTTGTTTGAGTAGTTATGGTAATATGAGAAAGAGACCGAATGTGTTTTCGGAGTCTCGGATGGGATCCGGGATATCCCGAGGTGATCCGGAATGGTCCGGAGAATAAGATTCATATAAGGAAAGTCCCTTTTCGAGTTCGGGAATGATTCCAGTGTTTCATCGGGAATGTTCTAGAAGGTTCCGGAATGTCCTGCACTCCGGAGGGGAAGGGGTACATGAATGTGTCATGCAAGTTGGAATGATTGCATCATGTACTAAGTGTATTCGCTGTCCAAAATAAAGGGTTTATTCAAATCCTAAATTGAAAAGTCAAACGGCTAGTTTGAAAGTCAAACGACAAGTTTTGGAAAGTGGAAAAAGGAGGAGTGTGAAACCGAGTTGGGGAGGGAGTCCTCCTCCCCAAGCCGGCGCACCACCCAAGCCAGTTGGGGAGGGACTCCCCTCCCTCCCCTTTGCCGCCGGCCCCTCCACCTATATAAGGAGGGCAGGGCTCCCTCCTCTATACACCAAAGTCCCACACCTCAAACCTAGAAGCCGCAGCCCTCCATAGCCGCCGCCACCACCTAGGGTTTTGCCCTAGCCGCCGACTTGGGTGTCCCTGGAACCCTACCGCCGGCTCTAGCCCCTCCTCCTTGGTGTGTCTAAACCCTAGATCGCCGAGGAGCTCTCTCATACTCCACCACTCGCTCCGGCTTAAGGCGAGCCCTGCGAGATCTCCCCTCTACTTCCGGTACCACGCGTTGTGTGCTGCCGAATCTCGAGGAGAGTGCTACAACCTCCACTGCCTGCTGGAAAAGGGAGAGAAGGTCTTCATCGAGTACCGAACGTGTGACCGACTGCGGGAGCCCTGCCGGAACGCAGCGCCGGAAGGATCGTCTACGCGATCTTGAGATCGGGAGGTACGACTACATCACACACGAGAATCCGCTCTCGTTAACACCTTTGGAATCTTCGAGGGTAAGTTATTCCATCGACTCGTTTCTACAATCTAGTAGATAGATCTTGGATTGTTTGTTTGTATGCGATAGAAATTTTTTGTTTTCCATGCTACGAAACCCTACATGATTCTTGCATCTTTTTGAGGGCTTTGGAAGAGGAGATCTAGATCTACAATCCCCACCAATCACTTCCTCCTCTAAGTGAGGGGAACCCATTGGATCTAGATCTTAGAGTCATTTGTTGATTTCCACCACTTATTCTTACTCTCTAATTCCTCCCTAGAACTTGTTGCTTTGGTGGGATTTGAGCACCCTTGGTGTTCTTGCTTTGCATTCTTGCATAAGTGTTGAGCTCTCTATTTCGATTTGTTCGAGTGAGAGACGTGAGCTTGTTACTCTTGGAGGGTGACCTCCTAGTTGGCTTGGCGTTGGTGTCGTTGTGTCCTCTTCGTGGAAGATGGTGAAGAGACCCAGCTTCTCCTTCGTGGAGCTTGTGAAAGTGTTTGGAGCTTGCCATCTCCGGAGTGGAGGAAAAACTAACCATAAGGAAAGGGCTTATTCCTTCGTGGGATAGACTCGGAGAAGAAGGTGAGCCTTCGTGGCGTTAGGAAATCCTTTGTGGAATCTCACACCTCTCCAACGTGGCGTACCTTACTTGTAAGGGAACACAAGAATACATCTTCGTCTCCGCGTGCCTCGGTTATCTCTATATCCGAGTTTACTTTCCTTGTAATAGCCATCGAGCTTGAAGTACTTATATCTTACTCATCACTTGTGGTATATTTATCTTGTGCTATCTTGCTCAGCTTAACTTGTTGTTGATGCACTTAGTTGAGCCTAGTGTATTTAGGTTTTTGTGCTTGTAAAATAAACATTAGTTTAATTTCGCATTCTATCAAGTCAAAACCGTAATAGTTTTGAAATTGCCTATTCACCCCCTCTAGGCGACATCTCTATCCTTTCAATATCATTGAAGATTTTATCTCAAAGAACACAAAATGAATGATGACGCTCAAATAAACATTATGCAACTTCGAGTTAATTATATAAGTATGATTCTCAATATATACAATTGTTATGATAAAATATACTGTCATATACATTAGAATTATTTATTTGTTTAATTTTTTGTATGAGAAGTTTCCCAAAAAAATTTGTATAAGATAGGGCCCTATTTTATATTTTCACACAAGGCCCCGTATTTTGCCGGCTCGGCACTGCAAGCTTTAGCAATCAAACAATCTCCATCATCGGGTTGGACCTCTATCCCACTATACTTATGTTTATTCAAGTGAAAGTAAATGAATATATACCCGATTAGGGTATTTATAAGCTAGGGAGGCTTGATAAATACTACCTATGTTCCAAGGCTTAAGGCATTTTTTTTTCAAAAGTCAAACCAATTAAAGTTTAACCAAGTTTTTAAAGAAAAATATTAATATTTACAATACGTAATTCATACCCTTTATACATCATGAAACATATTTTTACATGGTATCTATAGAATATAATAGTTCTTGATATTTTTTTCTAAAAATTTGGTTAAATTTTAGATGGTTTGACTTTTAAAAAAAGTTATATGCCTTGAGACTTGGAATAGAGGGAGTAACCAAGTATGCCCTCCCACCTTCCATCTTGGAAGGAATGTGGTCGTTTATGATCCCCTAGTCTATGGTCCATGGTGGACTCGACCACCTATCAATTCATCCTCTTGTGCTTCCCTCTTGTACTCCCACTCCTTATATTCTGGTAGACTCATTTTCCATAGCCGCCTCCGCGCATCAAGTTGGAGCTATCGTGGGACCTTCCTAATTAGGGTTCTTCGAAGCTCCGTCGTTGCAGGTCAGCTCCCTGCACAATCCTTCCATCTTTCTCTTTATCTTCTTCCTTCTCGTCTTTCCCGTTGTTCCTTCTCTACAACAGATATGTCTGCTACCTTAGGATGTGTTTGTTTCAGGAGTGGTGATGAAAACGTAAACGCAATCGATTTACACTGTTAATGTAAACGGAATTGACAAAGATTGAAATCTGTTTGGTTGCTACTCGGGTAACACTCATACGGGAGTAGCAGCTACTGGCCGGCAGCGCCATGTCCAGGCACCGAGCAGGGATGTACATATGGATTCATACGTAGCTTCCTGCTGCCCAACAGCGGCAGAGGAACGGCTTGCGGCTTGCGGCAGCGACTACATCAGGCGGCAGCGGCATCGACTCCAGCAGGCAGCGGTGTCGACTCCAGCAGGCGCCAGCGGCGACGCAAATCAGGAGGCGGCGGCGACTATAGTAGGTGGTGGCGGTTGCAGCAGCGACTACAGGGAGCGGCTTCTGACGGCGGAGATCGGGGATAACGGATAGGTTGCGACGGCGACGGGCTGCGGCGCCAACGACGGAAACAACATCAGCAGCGACGAGACGCTTTCTGGATCGTTATCCAATTAAGCAGGTTTTCCGGCGGAATTAGATTTGTACTTGGCTGGAATCAGATACCACGTAATGAGCAACCGAAACAAACAGAATTTAACGGGACCGGTTACCACTGCTATCAGATTACGTTACAAAACTGCGAACCAAACACGTCCTTAGATCCATGGCTTTACCGCTTAAGTTGTAAAGATCAAATTTCCGAGGATTTTTCATACATTTGAAGTACACGGGTCACTTAATTTGGTGGCGAGAATGATAATAAGTGTGAACTTGGTAACTATGTAGTACATACATATATATTGGATCCTATTTTTGTAGCCGAGAGTATCAGGATTGCTCCTAGTTCAGCTGTAGTTCGTCTTGCTTATTAATTTATCAACTGTGTTCTGCACACACAAAAAGTGTAGGGGAAAACCCCCAATTTGTGCGAGAACATCAGCCACTTAGTTTCGTCGAGACAATGTTAATTATATCCGTGAACTCGGTAGAATATGTACATATCAGATCCTGTTTGAATAGGGGTGCGAGTATCGGGAATAATTCTAATTCGGCAAAAGTTCATCTTGCTTAATTTTTTTGAGAGAGAAAAAAAAGGTAAAACATATTCAAAAGGTATTGAAAAGGTAAAACATATTATTGAAAAGGTAAAACATATTATATATTATTCTGAAAAAAATAAAAGGTGATTTTACGTAGTAACTGAAAGTGTTCATGGGCTCCTGGCTCCCAGACTGACAATGCATACGCGATTTGGATGTGCCCTTTCCTGTGATGGCGGCCCATCTAGTTTAGCTTTTATTTCCCTTTTCGAGAGAGAAGCGGGAGCTAACTTTTTTCTTTAGCTGAAACCTTTGCTCGATCGGTAAAAGACATCATCGTGCAAGCTGTTTTTTTTTGGTACGATTGGATTGTGTTTGTTTGGGATCACTACTAGAAAAAAAAGTCTTCGGTTGATCTAGAGTATAATACTAGTCCCGATTTATTACGGGCCGGGACTAGTATAGGCACTAGTCCCGGTTCGTACCGTTTTTGGTGGCTAGGAGCCCGAGGAAACTCTAGTTCCGGGTCATTTCGGACCTTTAGTTTCATACGACCCGGGATTAAAGGCCGGGCACGGGCAACACCTTTTACTTCCGGGTCGTGATACGGCCTAAAACTAAAGGGGTGCGGGCCCAGCAGAAAAACTTAAACTGGCTATAATTTTTGCGTACGATATGAAAAAAATGTACAACCTATTAAAATGTGTGGAAAAAAATTGTGAGTTCGATTTCAACAGCCTTAGGTTTGAATTGTTTTAGATTTTTAAAATTCGAAAAGGAAAAAAAGTTATTTAATTTTATTTTTTTTGCAATTTTATTTATTCCATATTTAGATTCCTCACAGTTTTCTGATAATTATGGATATATTATTTGTCGAATTTTTATTTACAGATTTAAAGATATTATTTATGCCATATTTAGTTTTTTTACTTTCATTGGATTAAATCATTATTATTACTTATTTATTGTTGTTTACTAAAATAGTTGTTTGTAATTTCAAAAAGTAAATATGTATGGCATATTGATATGGGCTAATAGGATAGATATGGTAGTGTTGATAACAAGGTACAAATGAGCTTCACACGAGGACATCTTGATGGAATAGAGAAGTTAAGCGTGCTGAGGGTAGAGTAGTGAAGCTAGGATGACTGACCGACTAGTAAGTTTACCACACGTGTAATTTGACCTAAGATTAAATATACTTAGTGCTAAAAATGTTCCAAGTGAGAGGATTACGAGTCAAACAATTCAAAAGTTCAAGAAAAAATTCGAAAAAAAGATAAAACAAAAAGTAAAAAAATATATTTGAAAAAAGATATTTAGTCCAGGCCGTATTACGACCCGTAACTAAAGGTCCTTCGTCCCCCGCTATAAAAAAGGCCATGCGGTGACCTCTAGTCCCGGGTTGTAACAAACCGGGACTAGAGATAGGGGGGCTTTAGTCCCAATTTCGCAGTATCAGATGCAAAATTGGGACTAAACCCCCTTACAAAAACCGGGACTATATGCCCTTTTTCCACTAGTGGATGGTCGGACCGATATCATCATCTTGTAATAGCTACGAGCGGGCGATGGTCAGCTGGCCCTGGCGCTTGACGCTTGGGCCTGAGAGCATCTCCACTCGCCTACCCAAGAGGCCGGTCCAGACGTCGAAATTACACCCGGACACCGAAAATCGGCCCAGTCGCGTACCCAGGGGCCTCTTTTCGGCCGGATTTGGGCCAACTTTGGTCTGGACTACCCAGGCCGAACCCAGGATCCCGGGTACGCCCTGGGGACGCCGGACGCGGTGAATTGGCCGAGTGGACCAGCCTGTCAGCGACAAAAGCCGAGTCGCCCCATCCTTCCCGCCGTTTTCCTTTTCCCGTCCTACCCGCTACACCCCTCCCGCCATTCTTTCGGCGGAACTCCGCCTATAAAAGACGTACATCTCGCCATCTCTCTTTACAGTCTCTCACACCACCACAACTCCGGCAAACTTCAGACGTTCGCACCTTTCTTCCTCCTCAACTCTGCTGAGAAGCCATGGCCGAGGGCCGACGCACGATGCCGTCGTGGGAAGCCCGGCTGCTCCGCGAGGCGCGCTATACGGCGCCACCGGACACTCGTCTCCCCCTCGGTTGGCAACTCAGCGCCAGCGGGATCCCTGTTCCGTCGGTGCCGGCCGGCGAGGACCTCGCCGAAGAGATCCTGGTGGCTATCGCCAACATGCAAGACCCGGATCTCGCCGAAGAGTTCCACGGGGCTATCGCCGACATGCAAGACCCGGATCCTGGTAACCTGGTCTTGTGGAGGCAGTTCTTCGCCGACAGGCGCCTCGAGGAACTCGCCCGACACAACGGTCCGCCGGGCTCGCCGCTGCCGCCGCGTCACAATATGGCTTTCCGCCGCCGCTTCTGGAGTGTTCCAGGGCGAACTCTCGCCGGCGTCATGGAGCACATCCAGGTCGGCAACCACCCCCGCCTTGGCCTGTAGTTGCGGCGTCCGACATCGACCATGGCGGCGGCGGCCTTTTCGTAGTTTTTAATTTGATGTAATATGTGCGCTCTTGTCCTACTTAATAAAATCCGCCTATATTCGCCCATATTTCGCCGAGTTTGAATTTTGCCGAACCTAGGACTCGGCCTGGGTACGCGACTGGGAAACTGGGCGTATTCAGGCGAAATCAAGTTCCGTCTGCCCAAAACAAGTTTCAAATTTCGGCCCGAGTTCACTCAACGAGTGGAGATGCTCTGAGTACGAGGATCCAATCACCCAAGGGATTAGGGTATATGCACGTGATGCATGCCATTTCGCCAGTAGCGTGGCCTAATAGGTACTGTACGTATACGCGCATTTCAAAGCCTGTTGTAAAGTTTTTTTAACAAAAGAGGGGTAGCGAAAGACCCCGAAGCTATCACTAAAACATTGTCGGTGGATACAAATTACAAGCAGGCCCCTCATAAGATGGTAATTGCAGAAAAGGCCTGTGAATAAGTAAGAAGGATCCTAAAAAAAAATCTAGAAAAGCAACCAGGTCCTTGTCTCCCTCCAGTGCAGCTGCGCTCTCGCCGCCGGCCATCTTGATCCAGCCGGGGACGAACCACTTGGCCAGAAGAAGATGGTGAAGTCCGGTGCAGAGCTCCCAGATGGCCTCCTTTCTGGAGGATGAACACACGCCTTTGATGTGCGACTCGAGCCCGTCTTGGGCGAAGATGCCGGTGGCTACCAAGGCCACCGCGCTGGATGCTCGTAGTTGGAGCGGTGCCCTTCAGCTTTAGTAGTCGACGACAAGGTGGCCGCCGAGTTGTCGTTCCAAACGAACGCAGCTTCGGCGTCGGGATAAGGCCAGCAGCTCCAATGCACACGAAGAAGAGCACCACCGTCCTCCCCTCGCCGCCATGGCCGGACAGGAGGAAGTGAGGTCTTGACGCGCACGAAGTCGCTAAAAGCCGCGCGAGGAGTAGAGGGCGGAGGCCGTTCGCCACCCCACAGCCCGCTTCGACCCCTTGCCTTCACGATCGGTCAGAGGAAGCAGAGACAGAGACGGTGGCGAGGCCGGCCCTTGCCAAGCGTCGCGCACAAACGCCTGGGCATGCAAGAACCCCCTCGCCGCCTCTAGATCCGAGCGCCGTTGAGCTCCTCATCTTCTTATCCTCGCCGCCTCGGCCAGTCAGCAGAAGATGCAGGAGCCAAGGAGCAACTCAGGCTAAGAAGGCAGAGGGCCCGATTTTTATTCATAGATACGTTGGCCGTCGTCGCCTGCCGCAGCCCCGACCGAAGGAGCTTAAGGACGACGAGGAACAACCCTAGAGCCAAGATCCTAGCAAGATCAAGAGCTTCGTATCTGGGCAGAGTGTCCACTTTTGGCACAAGGCCAAAAACTAAACACCTAATCCTATCTACTCGGACGTCAACTTCCGGCTACCGCTCACCGGCTAGAGGGGCCGGCTGCGGGAGGAAGACGACAGGCTGCCTCTAAGTTCGTGCAAAACGGTGAGGTGGGAGGCCGTAGCCCGTTATAAAGTGATGGGGTCGTGGAAACAGGGTACGTACGTACGCGTTCACGCGCTGAACGTGGACACCGTCGTCAGTGTGGAGTGTAGACTATAGTGTCGTACGTAGTATTTATGGTGACGATGTAGTATCCATGTCCAACTAGCAGTGTTTTTGAATACAAGGGCGCGCTAGCTAGCTGCTGCTACTAGATTCGAAAGGGACCAACCAACCGGAGAAGCACATAGTAGAAGGAAGGAAAGAAGGAACGCGCGGCACATTCATGGTGGTCAAAGCAGCACAATTTTGTTCAGTCGGACCGCCGTACCACCTTTCTCCTCCGTCTTCTGAAATCAATTTGAACGTACTACTACTACGTCTAAAAACAAAACAAGTGACATAAGTTTATCTAGATTCGTATCTATATTAAATATATTTAAATACATGTAAATATAAATAAATTAATGCAAGTCATTTATTTACCGTATGAGACTAGTCATAATGGGCAGTATTATGTAGTAGTATTATGCATTTGATACTATAATATGATATCATCTCCACAATGCATAATATCATGTAGTAATATTATAGTCTTATTATATTTATTGTTTTGTAGAATCTCAATATAAAATTGTATATAAAATATATTTGAGATTATTTTTTTAGTTTTACATGCTAAGATACTGTATCTACCTAGTATAATACAACCATAATTCCTTTTATTATTAATTATAGTTATACATAAACATTTTGTATGTATATAATGCATCCAACTATAATTGAGGCTAGTCTGAGCATGGCAGGTTCCTCCGTCATGTCAGCGAGGCTCCAAAACCTGAGGTAGCTAGCTCCTTGTCGTCCTATGCTGAAGCTCATTTCGACGGAAGAAGCTACGCGTGACATACTGTAATTGCGTACGTGACCGGGGACCCACACACCACCACCGTTTTAGTTCCGAGACCACGTAGCGGTCCATGCCCGGGCCCGGTCTGACGGGTGGGACCACGCACCTGGGACCCGCCCAGGCCCTCGCTGTCAGCCAGCGTGGCAGAGAGCGGGTGCGTTGCGCGATGATGGCGCCCCATGTGTGGTGCGGTGCCAGCTGGCAAACCGCGGGAGCGGGAGCAATATGGGTCGTTGGCCGCCGATTGCTAGCCTGGCTTGGCTCGCTCGCGCTCGATGAGATGACGCGCTACCCTTTTGTTTTCTTTCTTCCCTTTTGACCTATTCGTGCGTATACAATACGCGTCTCGACTACCGGTAATTTAGGTTTCTTGCAGCAGCCTGAGGAGCGACCAAAAATCCAAAAATTCGTGCGTACTGTATACTCCCTCCGTTTCAAAATATAAGATGTTTTAGGTTTGTGAAGAAAATGAATTTAGACTTCTTTTAGTGTGTAGATTCATCCTAAAGTTGAGTAAACCTACATACTAAAACAAGTCTAGATTCATCTTTTTCACAAACCTAAAACATCTTATATTTTGAAACGGAGGGAGTATATCTCTGCCTGTTTGGACTTGTTTCATGTCTCGTTGCATTGTGTCTTTTTTTTTGCGGGAAAACTTTGAAGAGCTTTATTTATTGGAATTGGGTGTGGGCCTTGGCCCATAGCCTAATACAAATTCTAAAATTCTCTTGGCTCGTTCATGCCTAGCAAGAGGTGGCACCAAAGTTTAGTCCCACCTTGCTAGTTTAGAGGTAGTTGGATCAATATATATAGTGGAGTGTTTCACTACCTTCTAAAGAGAGTGAAGAGGAGTGACATACACGCGCGCTCCTCCTCCTTCGTCGCCTCTCGCCTCGCCTCGCGGTTTGCGGAATTGTGCCGATCTTATCTTTTTGCTGCTCGGAAAAATTATTGTGTGAGTTATTTTTCTATCAGACGTGGGCTACGCCCCACGTCTTGCTCGACCGGCGCCTATATATAAACGGCCTTAGGCGAAAACCCTAATACGAGAAAAAATACACATCTCTCTGCCTCCAGAACCTTGCGCCGCCGCTACACCTTCTCCATCCCCTCTTCCGGCGTGCACCGGACGACGGGATAGTATGCCTCCGGAACCACCGCCTCTCGTGAACCTGTACAGGTGAGGGACGATCAGGTTTTTGGGGAGTGCGTCTGCGTGACTACTGACGGCATCACGTCGACCGACCACTCCTTCCCCGACGAGGACTTCTTCCCGGACATCAGCAGCCTCTACATCGACGCCATGGCTGACGACACTGGTGTCAACGCGAACCTCAACCCCAACCTGAACGCGAACCCGATTCCTCCTCCAGCACCGTACGTAATATGTTCCTATCTAGTTCAGTTTCTGTTGCACTTTCTTGTACTAGCTCTTGGAATAGATGTGATCTACTTATTCTGGTTGAATATGATCTGTTCGTCTATTCTGCTAGTATACCTGATTAGATTAATTCCAGCACTTATAGTTATGGTTTATTATTACTTATTTCGGATTAAATATTATGATAATTTGCTTATATTTTCAACAATTCAAAAACCTGATTATAGGCAACTGAATTCAACTGGTTTAGCCGCGGCTACAAGGCCGCCTCCTTTTGACGGTGTCATTTATAAGAGATGGCGCACGAGAGCAGTTCTATGGTTGAAAAACCTAGGCTGCTATAGCGTCACTCTTGGCAAACCTGAGGGAGACCTTTCTCCTGTTCAGGAGGAAGCGTTTCAGAAAGTCGACACCATGTTTATGGGGTCTTTATTCAATATTCTTGGTGACAACATTATTGACACCTATATGTCATTTGATAATGGCAAGGATGCGTGGGATGCACTGCACGCCAAGTTTGGTGTTTCGGATGCTGGCACTAAACTGTATATCATGGAGCAATTCTATGACTACAAGATGACTGATGACCGTCCCATTGTGGATCAGGCTCATGAGATACAGTCCCTTGCCAAAGAACTCAAGCAGTTCAAGTGTAACTTACCGGACAAGTTCGTGGCCGAAGGCATTATTGCCAAGCTTCCTCCTTCTTGGAGGAACTTTGCTACCTCTCTGAAACATAAGAGACAGGAGTTTTCTGTTTCGGATCTCATCGGATCTCTTCATGTTGAAGAAAAGGCGAGAGCAAAAGATACACGTCCTCGAGGCTTTGATGGAAGTTCTAGCGCACATGTAGTGCAGAAAAACAACTTCCAGTCCCACAAGTTCAAGAATAAGAACAGGTCTGATGGCAAAGGAAAGTTTGATGGCAAAAACAAGGCCGCACAGACTACCAACTTCAAGAAGAAGACTGAGTATAAGAAGAAAGGATCCTGCCATGTCTGTGGTGATCCTAATCATTGGGCTACTAGCTGCCCCAATCGCTTTGACAAGCGTCCACATGGAAATAGTGGCAAGTCCGCCAATGTTGTTCTTGGTGATATTGAGATGAAGGATGCCGGGTACGGTATATTTCCTGTTGTTCTTTCAGTTTGTAATTCACCTGATTGGTGGACAGACACTGGTGTAAATATACATGTATGTGCTGATATTTCCATGTTCTCTTCTTATCAGGTCGAACGGGCTGGCTCCGTGCTGATGGGAAACGGCTCACGTGCTTCTGTTCAAGGTGTTGGTACGGTGGATCTGAAGTTTACTTCGGAGAAGATCGTACAGCTGAAGAATGTGCAGCACGTTCCCTCAATCAATAAGAATCTCGTCAGCGGATCTCTTCTATGTCGAGATGGTTTTAAGTTAGTCTTTGAGTCCAATAAAGTTGTAATTTCTAAGTGTGGACAATTTGTTGGAAAGGGTTATGAGTACGGAGGCTTGTTCCGCTTATCTTTGTCAGACTTATGTACTCAAGTTATTAATCATGTTTGCAATGATAGTGAATCCAATATTTGGCATTCACGACTTTGTCATATTAATTTTGGGTGCATGACGCGGCTTGCCGATATGAATTTAATTCCGAAATTTACTACTGTCAAAATTTTCAAGTGTCAAGTATGTGTGCAAGCTAAGCAACCTCGCAAGTCTCACAAGACTGCCGAGGTATGAGATTTGGCACCACTGGAACTAATACATTCAGATCTTTGTGAGATGAATGGTGAGTTGACAAAGGGTGAAAAGCGATATTTCATGACTTTAATTGATGATTCCACTCGATACTGTTATGTGTATCTTCTGAAATCTAAAGATGAAGCTTTTAATCACTTCAAAATCTATAAAGCTGAATTAGAAAACCAACTTGATCGAAAGATTAAGCGACTTCGGTCTGATCGTGGTGGAGAGTATTTTTCCAACGAATTTGATTCTTTTTGTGCGGAGCATGGTATTATTCATGAGAGGACGCCTCCCTACTCACCTCAGTCAAATGGGGTGGCCGAAAGAAAGAACCGTACTCTAACTGATTTGGTTAACGCCATGTTAGATACATCGGGTCTATCCAAGGAATATGGGGGAGGCGATAAAGACTGCGTGTCATGTCCTAAACAGTGTTCCCAAAAAGAACAAAACCATTACTCCATTTGAGGAATGGGAAAGGAAAAGGCTGAAACTCTCCTACTTACGAACTTGGGGTTGTTTGGCGAAAGTGAATGTGCCGATACCCAATAAGCGCAAGCTTGGACCAAAAACCGTGGATTGTGTCTTTCTGGGATATGCATTTCATAGCATTGGCTATAGATTTTTGACAGTGAAATCTCAGGTATCTGACATGCATGTTGGTACAATCATGGAGTCGAATGATGCGACTTTCTTTGAAGACATCTTTCCCATGAAAGATTCATCTAGTTCATCAAATCAGGAGATTCCTAGCTTATCTAGTCAAGAATTAATCACAATTCCTGAACCCACCATTTCGATAGAACACCCTGATAATCCTGTAGAGGATAACAGTGAATCTCCTACCAGAAGTAAGAGACAAAGGACTGCGAAGTCCTTTGGTGATGATTTCATTGTATACCTCATGGATGATACTCCCACTTCTATTTCAGAAGCTTATGCATCTCAAGATGCTGACTACTGGAAAGAAGCCGTTCGCAGTGAGATGGATTCCATCATAGCAAACGGAACTTGGGAAATTACTGATCGTCCTTATGGGTGCAAACCTGTAGGATGTAAGTGGGTGTTTAAGAAGAAGCTTAGACCTGATGGTACTATTGAGAAGTATAAGGCACGCCTTGTTGCCAAGGGTTATACCCAGAAAGAAGGCGAAGACTTCTTTGATACTTATTCACCTGTGGCTAGATTGACCACCATCCGAGTACTGCTGTCCTTGGCTGCCTCGCATGATCTTCTCGTTCATCAAATGGACGTTAAGACGGCTTTCCTAAATGGAGAGTTAGATGAGGAAATTTATATGGATCAGCCGGATGGATTCGTGATAGATTGTCAACAAGGCAAGGTGTGCAAGTTACTGAAGTCTCTGTATGGTCTTAAGCAAGCACCTAAGAAGTGGCATGAGAAGTTTGAAAGCACTTTAACTGATGAAGGCTTTATTGTAAACGAAGCTGACAAGTGTGTGTACTATCGCCATGGTGGGGGCGAGGGAGTCATCTTATGTCTGTATGTTGATGATATACTGATATTCGGGACCAATCTTAATGTTATCAATGAGGTCAAAGACTTTCTATCTCGTTGTTTTGAGATGAAAGATCTAGGAGTGGCTGCTGTGATATTGAACGTCAAGCTGCTGAAAGATGATGATGGTGGGATAACACTGCTTCAGTCTCACTATGTGGAAAATATCTTGAGTCGTTTTGGGTATAGCGAATGTAGATCCTCTCCTACACCATATGATCCTAGCGTGTTGGTTCTAAAGAATCAGGGAGATCCTAAGGATGCTAAAGATCAGCTGAGATATTCTCAGATTATTGGCTCGCTTATGTATTTAGCCAGCGCTACGAGGCCTGACATCTACTTTGCTGTAAGCAAGTTAAGTCGATTTGTCTCAAATCCTGGAGATGTTCATTGGCAGGCCCTTGAAAGGGTTTTGCGTTATTTGAAAGGCACTGCGAGCTATGGGATTCACTACTCCGGGTATCCAAGGGTACTTGAAGGGTATAGTGACTCAAACTGGATTTCTGATGCTGATGAGACTAAGGCCACGAGTGGTTATGTGTTTACACTTGGTGGTGGCGCTGTTTCTTGGAAGTCTTGCAAGCAGACCATCTTAACGAGGTCAACTATGGAAGCAGAACTCACATCATTAGACACAGCCACTGTTGAAGCAGAGTGGCTTCGTGAACTCTTGATGAACTTACCCGTGGTTAAAAAATCAATACCCGCAATCCTTATGAACTGTGATAATTAAACTATGATCATAAAAATAAACAGTTCTAAGGACAATATGAAGTCATCAAGACATGTGAAGAGGAGATTGAAATCTGTCAGGAAAATGAGAAACTCTGGAGTTATTGTATTGGACTATATCTAAACATCTAAAAATCTGGCAGATCCCTTCACAAATGGTCTATCACGTAATGTGATAGATAATGCATTGAGGGATATGGGTTTGAGACCCACTTTTTGAGTTGCTCACAGTGGTAACCCGCTCTATGTGATCAGAGATCCCGTGAAGTAGAGTTGGGAGACAAGCTGTTGGTCAACTGGGAGGAGAGTATCCTTACAGCATACTACCACTCCGTATAGATGCAATACTCTCCTATTCTGCATGGCAGGTTGGTATTTACCTTAATGTGTTCTGAGTGGCTTGTTTAAGCAAATATGTTGTCCTGCAGAACATCTTTTGAAGAACACACCTATATGACTCTGACTGTCAAACGTCGCAGTCCGTGAGAGTTGGGTGCTCTCTAATAAACTCATGAAAGGCCATGGAGTATGACGCATAAGCTCCAAACCGCGGAGAAGCTTCGCGACAGCCCTGTATCGGTCTAGACCTTATGTGAAACTAGTGCGCACCAAACTTGTAGTTCAAGGCATAGTCCACCATTCAAGTTGCAATCTAGTGTAGCATGAAGTTCTAAGTGGAAGTTCAACTTAAGAGTCTCCACCTCGCACCGGTATATAAACAATGCTCTGGAACTGATTGATGTGATGTGATGATATGTGCCTATGAGAATTTGTGGGGGATTATTGGAATTTGGGTGTGGGCCTTGGCCCATAGCCTAATACAAATTCTGAAATTCTCTTGGCCCATTCATGCCTAGCAAGGGGTGGTACCAAAATTTAGTCCCACCTTGCTAGTTTAGAGGGAGTTGGACCAATATATATAGTGGAGTGTTTCACTACCTTCTAAAGAGAGTGAAGAGGAGTGGCATACACGCGCGCTCCTCCTCCACCGCCCGCCTCGTCACGACGCGCGCGCGCGCGCCGCGGTTTGCGGAATTGTGCCTCGGTGCTGATCTTATCTTTTTGCTGCTCGGGAAAATTATTGTGCGAGTTATTTTTCTGTCAGCCGTTTCCGGTCTTTTTGGAAATGTGGGCTGTTACTACTCGGACGTGGGCTACTCCCCACGTCTTAGGCGAAAACCCAAAAATACACGTCTCTCTGCCTCCAGAACCTTGCACTGTCGCTACACCTTCTCCATCCCCTCTTCTAGCGTGCACCGGACGACGGGACAATAGGCCTCCGGAACCACCGCCTCTCGTGAACCTGTACGGGTGAGGGGCGATCAGGTTTTTGGGGAGCGCGCCTGCGCGACTACTGACGGCATCACGTCGACCGACCACTCCTTCCCCGACGAGGACTTCTTTCCGGACATCAGCAGCCTCTACATCGACGCCATGGCTGATGACACTGGTGTCAACGTGAACCTCAACCCCAACCTGAACGGGAACCCGATTCTTCCTCCAGCACCGTACGTAATCTGTTCCTATCTAGTTCAGTTTCTGTTGCAGTTTCTTGTACTAGCTCTTGGAATAGATGTGATCTGCTTATTCTGGTTGAATATGATCCGTTCGTCTATTCTGCTAGTATACCTGATTAGATTAATTCCAGCACTTATAGTCATGATTTATTATTACTTATTTCGGATTAAATATTATGGTAATTTGCTTATATTTTCAACATTATTTATGTAGCCTGAATGCTTATGGTCAGTAAATCCGGAATACAATCAAGCCAGCTATCAGTCTGCACCATGTTGCAAGCAAGCTTTGCACATAAATGAGCCGAGTGGTTTGCTGATCTTGAGACATGAGTAATAAGAAACAAGGAAAAACAACTAGAAAACTCTCCTATTTCATAGAACCGATGTCACCACTGAACGAGACAAGAGCTCCAGAGATCCACGAACTCAAGGCAGTCGGTTTCCACCACCACCTTAGGGAATCATCTTAATTTCGCAAAGATGATACCGTCACGAACCGCCAAGGCTTCAGCAACCAGGGGATCACTGATCCCTTCATGAGGTTTGCTCAGGGCTCCAAGATATGTGGAGTGTGATCTGGCCACACCGCCTGCACCACCCCTCCGAGCATTCAAAGAAAGCCCACCATCGGTGTTTATCTTCACTGTACCCTCTTTCGGTGGCCTCCATCCATGCCCGGTGCCTCAAGTGTCTGTTGTGCTCCTTTGGAGGATTTAATTGTTGGACTCGGATATATATACCCAGGTGCGCGGGTTGCATGCCATGTTAACGAGATGAACAAACACAGTACCAAATCAATAGATCCACCATAACATATAGTATCTCATTGTGTAGTTATTCAATACTGTGCATATTATATTTTCTTCTATATGTTTGGTCCAACAAAAGAGGCCTTATCTTAAATAAAAAGGTTTCTTAGTGCGAGTGTTGCAATAGGGCCTCTTTGTAAAACTGTATCTGCCACGTCTTGGTTATTGCAGCACTAGCAGGTCCTTCCGGACCGATCCTTGTTAAAAAAATAAGATAGTAAGATTTGACTCCCCACTCCCTTTAATTGTCTTGTTTTTTTATGGAACAAAGGTAATAAAAATGTTTTTTTGCGGAACCACCATAACTAATTAGTAATTACTATACTAATATTTTCATAAGATATAAGTAAGATGATGTGTTGCATCGCAAAGTCATGTCGGCTATTGCTGGATAAACTATTTCAAAAAGGATAATGCTGCTACCATTTATTAACTTCACAATTAAAAATAATATATTTACTAGACCATGATAAGTTAAAAAATACCCAATAATACTGCCACTGATCACAAAATATTTATTCAATTGAGGAGTTAACACGGCAAAACATCTCTGAATGCTTGGTGATAATACAAGCACATATCAATTAATCTCACAATACTATTTACATAAAATGAACCAACAATACTAACAGTATTAAGTTAAATAACAATACTACCAAATGACTCAACACTAAAGTTACTTATATTAACTAACAATGCTATTATTAGAATTATGATATATAATATCAACTTAATATGCATGAAGTAAGTTTTATTTTAACTCAAAGATCACCTTTTCATCACCAACTAGGCGCGAATGTTAGCCCAATACTCCTGAAAAATCAACACGCTAACTAATAATTTGTGTTATCATCTTATATCTACTAAAATAGTATCAATAAACATGTATATGCTTAGCTTGGTAACACTTAATTGTGAACACTGAAGGGAATATGCCCTAAGAGGCAATAATAAAGTGTTTATTATGTGTATTCCAAGTATATGATAGATGTTTATTTTGCATGCTATAATTGTATTAATACGGAAACGTTAATACATGTGTGTTTAATAAACAAACAGAAAGTTCCTAGTTATGCCTCTCTCATAAACTAGCTCGTTGATTAACAAGATGATCAAGGTTTCCTGATCATGGACATTGGATGTTGTTAATAACGGGATCACAACATTAGTGTAATGGTGTGATGAACATTCATCCGAAGTATAGCATTACGATCAAAGTCATTGAGTTTATATTGCTATAACAACTTACGAAGTGATCCTAATCCTTAGACCATGAGATCATGTCAATCACTAACACCGGAAGAGTTTCTTGATAACATCAAACGTCACACCGTAACAGGGTGATTATAAAGATGGATTCAGAACTAATAAAGTGTTATGTTGAGGCTCATGGATCGAGAGTGGAATTTGTTCATCCCGATGACGGATAGATATACTCTGGGCCCTCTCGGTGATATCACATTGATTAGCTTGCAAGCAAGTGATTTGATCACTAGAATGTTATATCACAGGAACGAGAAAAGTGTGCATGTCGGTAACGAGATCAAACTAGGTATGGAGATACCGATGATCGAATCTCGGACATGTAATATATCGTGAAACAAAGGGATTAAGATACTAGCGTAAAAGGTTCCGACGATCACAAGAAAGTCATCGTTGAATGTGTGGGAGTCAGTATGGGTCTCTAGATCCCGCTTCTGATTATTGATACGAGAGGGGTCTCGATCATGTCCGCATTATTCACGAACCGTAGGGTGACACACTTAAGAGACACCGACATCCAATTGGAGCAAATGTTTCATGCCGAAAGAATGAACAAGCGCAGGAATTTATTTCACTAGATACCAAAACAGGTTTTCGGGTGAAATTGCATAAAGTGGTTATGCATGTGAAATGGAATTCTAGCAAGGGGTTATTTGTGAATGTTTGTCATTAAAGTAATTGAAAAAATTCTGAATAAAATAAAAGAGTTTTATTTAATGAGAGTTTGCATTAAATTTGGTGGAAATTTAATAGGAATTTGAGTGGACTTTTGAGTGGAGGAAATTTAAAGGGCATTTTGTGAGTGGAGTGTCCACCCACATGAATGAAGGAGGGGAGGGGGCAGCCCCCATGGCCGGCGGCCACCCCCTTGGGTGCCCACCTCCTCCTATAAAAGGAGCCCCCCTCCTCACTTGTCTCTTACACCTCCTCGTGAAGGATCTCTCTCCCCCTCTAGAATTTATTCCCCATGGTCTCGGACTAGCGAGATACATGTTCCCGGTGGCTATTCGGCAAGAAAGAGTTGTGCTTCCGCTGCATCCCTGGAGAGAGGAGGCGGAGGTTGCTCGGTGCCTCGAACGTGTGTGCGAGCACGGATGCGCTGCTGATTTGCGGCGCTAGGACTTCCTCTCGATCTTGAGGTAGGCAAGAGAACGTCTACATCAACCACGAGTTGAACTCGTTAAGCTTTGTCGGTCTTCAAGGGTATGTTCTCTACGGATATACATCCGCCAGTTGTTTGTATCTAGTAGATAGATCTTGGTACATAGTTCACATCGTAGGAAATTTTTTTATTTTCTATGCTGCGAACCCTACAGTGGTATTAGAGCCGGATCTATGCGTAGATACTTTACACGGGTAGTACACATATGAGTATGTGGGCGATGATGATCATGTTGTTGCTCCTTTGTTGTAATTTTGGATATTGGTGGCATAGTGGGATGAAGCGGCCCGGACAAACTTTACATGTCCTCGCACATGAGACCTGTTCCACGCTTGACATGCAACTAGTTTGCATAAGTGGCTAGCGGGTGTCTGTCTCTCCTACTATAGTCAATATCTATTTTGCAAGCGAGTTGTCAACAATTTGGTTATCCTCGTTGTGGTTCATGTTCGTAGGTAAGAACGGTTCTATCTCGAAAGCCCTAAGCCACGTAAAACTTGCAATGGATAAATTAAAGGCGTCTAGTTTAGATTGTTGATGGGCTAGTGTTATGATATGGTAGTGTTGTAAGTAGAAGTATGAGATGATACTCTTACAACACACATAGCGTGTAAAATCCATAGACCTTGGATTTACACATATATGTATGATAGTGATCATACCACGATGCACATGATAGAGATCATCTGCGGGAACCATATCATTTCACTAATAAACATATGATGTTTGATAGCATCTTATATTGCTTGTTTAGCGCTTTGTTAGCATATTAAGATGATCCCTCATTTAAATATCAAGATAAGAATGTGTTCTTCCTTTAGTATGCACCGATTATGTTTTCGTCGCTCCAAGACATCACGTGATGATCGGGTGTTCTTGGATCCACGACCATATTTCGGGTGTAAAACAGTTACACACGCGAATACTAAGGTTCTAACTTGGCGAGCCTAGCATGTATAGACATGGCCTCGGAACACGGACCGAAAGGTTAAACATGAGTCATATAGTTGATATGATGCCCATTTGATGCTCGCCTTTGAAGCTATACCGACTCACGTGATGATCGGACTTGGTGTAGTGGATTTGGTTCATGTAATCACCAAAAAGGCACGAGGGTTGTCGTTTTTGAGTGGGAGTTCATTCGTAATATGGATTAGTTGAACTCAATCTATCATACACTTAGTCTAAACTTTACAAATTCTGTTGTAGATGGCACCACCTGATTTTAATTTCAATGTGTTCATGGAGAAAGAGAAACTAGCAACGAACGGTAGCAACTTTACTGATTGGGCCATGAATTTGAGGATTCTCCTCTCTGCTGCACAAAAGCAATATGTGCTAGAAGCACCGTTAGGCCCCCCACCTTTTGATGATGCCCCTGACAAGGAGAAGAATGTCTATCAGACTCGTCAGGAGGACCACAACTTAGTTCATTGCGGCATATTGTATGGGCTAGAGCCGGAACTTCGAAAGCGTTTCGAAAACGGCAATGCATTTGATACAATGGGTGAGTTGAAAATTATTTTCGACACACATGCTGCTGTAGAGAGCTACAACACTTCAGAAAAGCTCTTTAGCTGCATGATGGAAGAGCACAGCTCCGTTAGTGAGCATGTACTCAAGATGTCGGGTTACGCCGATAAGCTTGTGTCCTTGGGAATATCGATTCCCATTGACTTAGGCATCCATCGTGTTCTGCAGTCTCTGCCACCTAGCTATAAGAGCTTCGTGATGAACTATAATATGCAAGGCATGAAGAAGTCTCTCCCCGACCTTTTGTCAATGCTTAAAACTGCAGAAGTGGAGATCAAAAAGGAACATCAAGTGTTGATGATCAATAGGAACACTGGTTTCAAGAAAGACAAGAAGGGAAAATGGAAGGGAAGTAAGGGCGGGAAGCCTGTTGCCGCGCCTGAAAAGAAACCCCGAGTTGGACCTAAGTCTGATTCCGAGTGCTACTATTGTAAGGGGACTGGCCACTGGAAGCGCAACTGCCCCAAGTATCTGGCAGACAAGAAGGCCGGCAAGGCAAACAAAGGTATATATGATATACATGTTATTGATGTGTACTTTACTAGTGCTCGCAGTAGCACCTGGGTATTTGATACCGGTTCAGTTGCTAATATTTGTAACTCGAATCAGGGGCTGCGGAACAAGCGACCGCTAGCAAGGGGTGAGGTCAAGATGCGTATCGGCAATGGATCAAGCGTTGATGTGATCGCCGTCGGAACGCTGCTCTCCACTTTGCCGTCGGGATTAGTTATAAACTTGAATAAATGTTATCTGGTGCCTGCACTGAGCATGAACATTGTATCTGGATCGTGTTTGATGCGAAGTGGTTATTCATTTAAATCCGAGAACAATGGTTGTTCCTTTTATATGAATGAAATATTTTATGATCATGCACCGATGATGAATGGTTTATTTCTATTAGATCTCGATGATAATGTTACACATATTCATAATGTTGATGCTAAAAGGATTAAACTTAATGATGATATATCCGCATATATGTGGCACTGCCGTCTAGGTCATATTGGCGTTAAACGCATGAAGAAGCTCCATTCGGATGGACTTTTGGAATCACTTGATTATGAATCATTTGATACATGTGAGCCATGCCTTATGGGCAAGATGACTAGAACGCCGCTTTCCGGTTCAATGGAACGGGCGACAGATTTATTGGAAATCATACATTCTGATGTATGTGGTCCAATGAGTGTGTTGACGTGAGGTGGATATCGTTATTTTGTTACTTTCACGGATGATTTGAGTAGATACGGTTATATCTACTTGATGAAACACAAGTCTGAAACCTTTGAAAAGTTCAAGGAATTTCAGAATGAAGTGGAAAATCATCGTAATAGAAAGATCAAATTTCTACGGTCCGACCGTGGAGGTGAGTATCTAAGTTACGAGTTTAGCACTCACATGAAAGAGTGTGGAATTGTTTCACAACTCACACCTGCCGGAACACCACAGCGAAATGGTGTGTCGGAACGTCGCAATCGTACTTTATTAGATATGGTTCGATATATGATGTCTCTGACGGACTTGCCGTTGTCATTTTGGGGTTATGCACTAGAAACTGCCGCATTCACTTTAAATTGGGCACCATCTAAATCCGTTGAAAAGACACCGTATGAATTGTGGTTTGGAAACAAACCTAAGCTGTCATTTCTTAAAGTTTGGGGATGCGATGTTTATGTGAAGAAACTTCAACCGGATAAACTCGAACCCAAAGCGGAAAAATGCGTCTTCATAGGATACCCTAAAGAAACTATTGGGTATTCCTTCTATCACAGATCCGAGGGCAAGGTTTTTGTTGCCAAGAATGGATCCTTTCTAGAGAAAGAGTTTCTCGCGAAAGGTGCGAGTAGTCGGAAGGTAGAACTCGAAGAGGTTGTGGAACCTTCTCTTCAAAGTATGGCGAGTAGCGCAGCGCCGGAAGTTGTTCCGGAGTTGGCTCCACCTGTTGAAGAGGGAACTAATGATAATGATCATGAAACTCCGAAAGAGAGTACTACCGAACCTCGCAGGTCAAACAGGACGTGTGCAGCTCCCGAGCTGTACGGAAATCCTGTCATGAATTTCATGGTTGATGAAAATGATGACCCTGCGACGTATGAAGAAGCGATGATGAGCCCGGATTCCAACAAATGGTTAGAAGCCATGAAATCCGAGATGGAATCCATGTATGAAAATCAAGTTTGGAACTTGGTAGAATTACCTCACGACCGAAAGGCCGTGGAGAACAAATGGATTTTCAAAAGGAAAACTGATGCTGATGGTAATGTGACCGTCTATAAAGCTTGACTTGTCGCAAAGGGGTTTCGACAAATTCAAGGAGTTGACTACGATGAGACTTTCTCTCCCGTAGCGATGCTAAAGTCAGTTAGGATTATGTTAGCAATTGTTGCATATTTCGATTATGAGATATGGCAGATGGATGTCAAAACCGTGTTTCTCAATGGTAATATTGAAGAAGAGTTGTATATGATACTGAAGGGTTTCGCGGCATAGTAAATCAAAATTTTCTACAGAGCGAACAGAGGAAAAGCCAAGATCTAATCTAGGAAATGCAAACAACGAGAGAGATTGGATTAGATCTTCATACCCTTGAAGATTCGCACAGCGGAACGTTCGTCGGAACGTGGGTGATGTAGTCGTACTCGCTTCTCCTCCTCGCAATCCGATCCGATCTAGCACCACAAGTGGCGGTGCCTCCGTGAGATGCACACGTGCAGCACCTCGACGTCTCCTCCTTCCTCGGACCAGCGAATATGGTGGAGAGATAGATTGGATCTACAACACGACGGCGTGGTGTATATGGTGGAGAATTTCTGCTGCAGGGCTTCGCCTACAAACAGTCGGGAGGGAGAGAGGAAGGTAGCAAGGCTGCTAGGGCTTGGAAAGGTGTGTATGGGGAGGGGGCGCACCACCCCTCTTATATAGAGGGGGGCGGCCAGCCCTTGCCCTCCTCCAAGCCTATCTCTAGTTTAAACAATTTAAACTCTCCCTATCTAGAAATCCTATCTCTAGTTTAAACGATTTAAACTCTCCCTTATCTAGAAATTCTATCCCGAGATTTAAACGAGTCAAATCTCTCTAGAATCGGCTGGGCCCTATGGGGCCTTGTGCCCCTTGCCCAATGCGGCCAGGACACTCCCTCATAGGCCCATGCCCCCTCCCGGAAGGTGGGGCCACGTTGGTCCCCTTCCGGAAGGTTCTAGAATCTTCCGGTACAATACTGATTAACCCGGAACAATTCCGAACTCCAAAAAACTGCACTGCCTTATATGGATCTTATTCTCCGGACCATTCCGGAACCTCTCGTGATATCCCGGATCCCATCCGAGACTCCGAACAAAAATTCATAAACCAGTTATCCAATCTATCCTAGCGTCGAGACACATTAAGTGTGTGACCCTGCGGGTTCGAGAATATGCAGACATGATCTTCTATCAATAATCAACAGCAGGGTCTGGGCACCCATGTTGACTCCCACACATTCATCGATGATCATATCGGATGAACCACGATGCCAGGATTCAATCAATCCCATATATATATTCCCTTCGTCTCGCGATATTTTACTTGCCCGAGATTCGATCGTCGGTACCGTCATACCTAGTTCAATCTCATTCACAACAAGTACTTTACTCGTTCCGTAATCCGATATCACTTTGTTATTAACTCCTTAACCACATGCTTGCAAGCGGTGTTGATATCGATTACCGAGTGGGCCCAAAGTATATCTCTCCGACTTGGGAGGGACAAATTCCATCTCGATACATACAACCCAACAGATACTTTCCGATCACCTGAGAGACACCTTTATGATCACCCTCTCATAGGATGACGTTTGATGACCTCAAATCTTTCTTCCGATACCAGTGAGTTGCATTATCTCATGGTCAAAGGAATACAATATTTGACATAGGAAAAGCTTCGCAAAGACGAACACGATGACACGATCTAATTGCTCTGCTTTGTTTGGGTCTATCCACCATATCATTCTCCCAATGATATGATCTCATTATCAATTGACAACTCATGTCTATGGTTAGGAAACTTTAACCATCATTGATCAATGAGCTAGTCCATAGAGGCGTACTAGGGACACGGTGTGTTTACAAACCACACAAGTATAAAGTTTCCGCTTAATACAATTCTAGCATGGAACATAAACTTTATCATGAACAAGAATTATAATAATAACATCTTTATTATTGCCTCTAGGGCATAATTCCAACAGTCTCCCCACTTGCACTAGAGTCAATAATCTAGTTTACATCTGGCAACAATCTCACACCCATGGCACTGAGGTGTTGATCATGTTTTACACGTGGAAGAGGTTTAGTCAATGGATCTGCGATATTCAGATCCGTATGTACTTTGCTAATCTTCAGATCTCCATCTGCTATATAATCTCGGATTATATGAAACTTGCGGTTGATATGCTTGGTCTTTGGATGATATCTTGGTTCCTTAGCGAGTGCTATGGCGCCAGTGTTGTCACACAATATCTCCAGTGGGTCCAATGCACTTGGAACCACGCCAAGCTCAGTGATGAAGAATGAGTTTCTGATCCAATTCCTTCACTTGACGCTTCTGCAGCAGCCATGTATTCCGCTTCTACTGTAGATCCCGCGATCACGCTTTTCTTGCAGCTTCTCCAGCTCACAGCTCCTCCATTCAAAATATAAACGTATCCTGTCTGAGATTAGAATCATCCTTGTCGGTGTCGAAACTAGCATCGACGTAACTTTTACGACAAGCTGTTCATCACCCCCATAGACTAAGAAAATTTCTTTAGTTCTATTAGGTACTTTAGGATGTTCTTCCAGGCTGTCCAGTGTTCCACTCCTGGATCACTTTGATATCTGCTCGTCAAACTAAGAGCATTGGACCCATCGGTCTAGTAACGCATGGCATACAGATGGAAACCTATGGCCGAGGATAAGGCACTTTGCTCCATAGCTTCCCTATCATTTACCGTCGTAGCTGGACACTGAGCCTTGCTCAATATCTTACCTGACAAACATAGGCACTAAACCTTTCTTTGCCTTATCCATTCTAAACCTTTTCAGAACTTTGTCTAGGTATGTACTCTGGCTTAAAGCTATCCAGCGTCTTTGTCTCTCTTCTATCGATCTTGATGCCCAATATTTAAGCAGCTTCACCTAGGTCTTTCATGAAAAACACTTGTTCAAATAACTCTTCACATCGTTAAGCATGTTGATGTCATTCCGATAATCAATATGTCATCCACATACAGTACCAGAAACGTCACCGAGCTCCCACTCACTTTCTTTGTAGATGCAAGCTTCGTAGCAATTTGGAAAACAAATCCAAAGCTCTTGATCACTTGATCAAAACGAAGGTTCCAACTCCGAGATGCTTGCTTCAGTCCATAAATGGAACGCTGAAGTTTGCATACTTTACTAGCATCCTTAGGATCGACAAAAAACCTCGGGTTGCATCATATACAACTCTTCATCAATGTTGCCATTGAGGAAAGCAGTCTTGACATCCATCTGCCATATTTCATAATCATGAAAACGCAGCAATTGCTAATAAAATCCGAATGGACTTAAACATCGCTACGGGAGAGAAAGTCTCATCGTAGTCAACACCTTGAAACTTGTCGAAAAACCTTTTGCGACAGCCGTGCTTTATAGACGATAACATTACCATCGCGTCCGTTTTCTTCTTGAATATCCATTTGCACTCACGCCTTTCGGTCGCTAGGAGGATCCACCAAGCCATACTTGGTTTTCGCTCATGGATCCCAATTCGGATTTCATGGCTTCCAGCCATTTCTCAGAGTCTGGGCTCATCATCGCTTCCTCATAGTTCGTAGGTTCACTGTCTTCTACCAACAGACAGTCCAGACAGGGTTGCCGTACCACTCAGGAGGGGCCGCGACCTTGTCGACCTGCGACGTTCAGTAGCAGCATCGTCCGAAGCTTCATGATCCTTGTCATTAGCTTCCTCTATTGTTGGTGCAGGCGGCACTGGAACAATTTCAGGTGCTGCGCTACTCTCCAATTCAAGAGAAGGTTCAATAACCTCGTCTAGCTCTACTTTCCTCCCACTCACTTCTTTCGAGAGAAACTCCTTCTCAGAAAGGAACCGTTCTTTGCGACAAACACTTTTCCTCGGTTCTGTGATAGAAGGTATACCCAATAGTTTCCTTAGGGTATCCTATGAAGACGCATTTCTCCGCTTTGGGTTCGAGCTTGTCCGGCATCAACTTCTTGACATAAGCTTCGCATCCCCAAACTTTAAGAAACGACAACTTAGGTTTAGCACCAAACCACAGTTCATACGGTGTCGTCTCAACGGATTTAGATGGAGCCCTATTTAAAGTGAATGCAGCGGTTTCTAATGCATAACCCCAAAATGATAACGGCAAATCAGTAAGAGGGACATCATCGATCGGACCATATCTAATAGGGTTCGATTCCGGCGTTCAGACACACCATTGCGCTATGGTGTTCCGGGTGGCGTGAGTTGCGAAACAATTCCGCTTGCTTTAAGATGCGTGAGAAATCATAACTCAAATATTCGCCCCCACGATCGGATCGTAGAAACTTAATCTTTCTGTTACGATGTTTCTCCACTTCTTCTGAAATTCTTTGAACTTTCAAACGTTTCAGATTTATGTTTCATTAAATAGATATACCCATATCTACTTAAGTCATCGGTTAAAAGTGAGGAAATAGCGATATCCACGCGTGTCGAACACTCATCGGTCCGCATACATCGGTATGTATGATTTCCAACAAGTCCGTTGCTCGCTCCATCATACGGAGAACGGGTTTGATCATCTTGCCCATGAGGCATGGTTCGCATGTGTCAAATGATCAAAATCAAGAGACTCCAAAAGTCCATCAGAATGGAGTTTCTTCATGCGCTTTACCAATATGACCTAGACGACAGTGCCACAAATAAGTAGCATTATCACTATCTACTTGCATCTCTTAGCCTCAATGTTATGGATGTGTGTTTCATCCCTTTCGAGATTTAGAAGAAATAAACCATTCACAAGAGGTGCATGACCATAAAAGATGTTACTCATATAAATAGAACAACCATTATCTCCGATTTAAATGAATAACCGTCTTGCATAAAACGATCCGGAAAGGAAATGTTCATGCTCAACGCAGGCACATAATAACATTTATTAAGGTTTTAAAACTAATCCGAAGGTAAAAACTAAGAGAGCGTGCCGACGGCCATCACATCAACTCTTGATCCGTTGCCAACGCGCATCGTCACCTCATCCCTCGCAAGCCGCCGTCTATTCCGTAGCTCCTGTTTCGAGTTACAAATATTAGCAACTAAACCGGTATCAAATACCCAGGCACTACAACGAGGGCTAGTAAGGAAAACATTAATAACATGTATATCAAATATACCTTTGATGGTTCCAGCCTTCTTGTCCGCTAAGTACTTCGGACAGTTGCGCTTCTAGTGACCCTTGTCCTTGCAATAGAAGCACTCAGTGTCCGGCTTAGGACCAGACTTGAGCTTCTTCTCAGCAGGAGCATTGCGCTTGCCGCCGCCCTTCTTGAAGGGCTTCTTTGCTCCCTTACCTTTCTTAAAGCTGGGGGGCTTGTTGACCATCAACACATGATTATCCTTTTTGATGTCCACCTCCGCAGCTTTCAGCTTAGCGAAGAGATCGGTGATCGTATCAGTGGAACCAATCTGATTATGAGTCACTACAAAACTTTTGTAGCTGGGAGGGAGTGATTGCAGAACCCTGTCAATCTTGAGCTCCTCTGGAATCGTGCATTCCAGTTGCTCAAGGCGTTGAGTGTAGCCCGACATCTTTATGGCGTGCTCACTAACGGAACTCCCTTCCTCCATCTTGCAGTTAAAGAACTTCTCAGAGATCTCATATCTCTCAGAACGGGCTTGAGTCTGAAACATGGTTTTCAGCTCCTCGAGAATCTCAAAGGGCCCGGGATAGGTTTCAAAATGATTTTGAAGCTCCGGTTCCATAGCAAACAACATGGTGCTCTTAATCACACCATAATCATCTTTGCGCGACTGATAGACAGCTTTCTCATCAGCCGGCGCAGTTGCAGCAGGGGGGTCACCTAACGCTTTACCAAGGACATAGTCCTTTTGTCCGCCAGACAGAATGATTCTTAGATTGTGGAACCAATTGGTGAAGTTAGACCCATTGTTCCTAAGCTTTTCTTTCTCAGCAAAAACGTTGAAGTTGAAGTTGGATTTGGCCATGTGATCTACAGTATTTGCAAGTACAATTTAGACTATGTTCATGATAAATAGTTCAACTTAATCAAATTACTAGATGAACTCCCACTAAATTCAACATCCCTCAAGTTGTTTAGTGAACACGATCCAAATTCACCACACCTAATCCGATCATCACGAGAAGAGATGTGGTTTCAATGGTGGACAACGAAGTGTCGATCATATCATTCATATGACTCATGCTTAACCTTTCGGTTCTTGTGTTCCGAGGCCATGTCTGTACATGCTAGGCTCGTCAAGTTAGACCCAAGTATTTCCGCGTGTGCAAAACTGGCTTGCACCCGTTGTATGTGAGTGTAGAGTCTATAGCACCCGATCATCACGTGATGCTTGGACACGACGAACTTTCGCAACGGTGCATACTTGGGGAGAACACAGTTTTTATCTTGATCTTTAAGTGAGGAATCATCTTATAATGCTACCGTCGCGATCTAAGCATGATAAGATACATAAAAGGATAAACATCACATGCATATAACTTTATGTGACATGGTATAGCCTATCTTCGCGCAATGATCTCCATCTTGTGCGTTCCGGCATGATCTCCATCACTCCACCATGATTGCCTCCACCACGAATAGCAACTACAACTATTGCTAACTACTTAGCGATAAAGTAAAGCTATTACATGGCGTATAAGAAGTTGACTCGCAGGTCATACACAATTATAAAGACAACCATATGGCTCCTGCCGGTTGTGTACTCATCGACATGCAAGTCGTGAAACATTACAAAACATGATCATCGCATACAATATACACATCACATCTTGGGCCATACCATATCACAGAAAACACTCCCTGCAAAAACAAGTTAGACGCCTCTACTTTTTTGTTGCATGTTTTACGTGGCTTATGGGAGTAGATGCTTAGAACGATTCTTACCTACGAAAGCCACAACGGTGATATTATGGTTGCCAAACTCCGGTGTTAATCCCATGACAACTATAGTGAGAGAAACTGACATCCACTAGCCGCATGTGTGGAACAAGCCACACGTCAAGTGCGGAGCCGGTCTCGCGAACGACGTCGCGTAAGGTTGGCCTGGACCGCTTCAATCTCACTATCCCGCGTCATAAGAAGAACACAAACAAGAGGCTTGCAACAGAAAACATCAACGCCCGCAACAACCATGTTGCGTTCTACTCGTGAAACACATCTACGCATAGATCTAGCTCTGATACCACTGATGGGTTTCGCGGCATAGTAAATCAAAATTTTCTACGGAGCGAACAGAGGGAAAGCCAAGATCTAATCTAGGAGATGCAAACAACGAGAGAGATTGGATTAGATCTTCATACCCTTGAAGATTCGCACAGCGGAACGTTCGTCGGAACGTGGGTAATGTAGTCGTACTCGCTTCTCCTCCTCGCGATCCGATCCGATCTAGCACCACAAGTGGCGGTGCCTCCGTGAGATGCACACGTGCAGCACCTCGACGTCTCCTCCTTCCTCGGACCAGCGAGTATGGTGGAGAGATAGATTGTATCTACAACACGACGGCGTGGTGTATATGGTGGAGAATTTCTGCTGCAGGGCTTCGCCTACAAACAGTCGGGAGGGGAGAGAGGAAGGTAGCAAGGCTGCTAGGGCTTGGAGGAAGGTGTGTATGGGGAGGGGGCGCACCACCCCTCTATATATAGAGGGGGGGGGGGCGGCCAGCCCTTGCCCCTCCTCCAAGCCTATCTCTAGTTTAAACAATTTAAACTCTCCCTTATCTAGAAATCCTATCTCTAGTTTAAACGATTTAAACTCTCCCTTATCTAGAAATTCTATCCCGAGATTTAAACGAGTCAAATCTCTCTAGAATCGGCTGGGCCCTATGGGGCCTTGTGCCCCTGGCCCAATGCGGCCAGGACACTCCCTCATAGGCCCATGCCCCCTCCCGGAAGGTGGGGCCACGTTGGTCCCCTTCCGGAAGGTTCTAGAAGCTTCCGGTACAATACCGATTAACCCGAAACAATTCCGAACTCCAAAAAACTGCACTGCCTTATATGAATCTTATTCTCCGGACCATTCCGGAACCTCTCGTGATATCCCGTATCCCATCCGAGACTCCGAACAAAAATTCATAAACCAATTATCCAATCTATCCTAGCGTCGAGACACGTTAAGTGTGTGACCCTGCGGGTTCGAGAATATGTAGACATGATCTTCTATCAATAATCAACAGCGGGGTCTGGGCACCCATATTGACTCCCACACATTCATCGATGATCATATCGGATGAACCACGATGCCAGGATTCAATCAATCCATATATATATTTCCCTTCGTCTCGCGATATTTTACTTGCCCGAGATTCGATCGTCGGTACCGTCATACCTAGTTCAATCTCGTTCACAGCAAGTACTTTACTCGTTCCATAATCCGATATCACTTTGTGATTAACTCCTTAACCACATGCTTGCAAGCGGTGTTGATATCGATTACCGAGTGGGCCCGAAGTATATCTCTCCGACTTGGGAGGGACAAATTCCATCTCGATACATACAACCCAACAGATACTTTCCGATCACCTGAGAGACACCTTTATGATCACCCTCTCATAGGATGACGTTTGATGACCTCAAAGCTTTCTTACGATACCAGGGAGTTGCATTATCTCATGGTCAAAGGAATGCAATATTTGACATAGGAAAAGCTTCGAAAAGACGAACACGATGACACGATCTAATTGCTCTGCTTTGTTTGGGTCTATCCACCATATCATTCTCCCAATGATATGATCTCATTATCAATTGACAACTCATGTCTATGGTTAGGAAACCTTAACCATCATTGATCAATGAGCTAGTCCATAGAGGCGTACTAGGGACACGGTGTTGTTTACAAACCACACAAGTATTAAAGTTTCCGCTTAATACAATTCTAGCATGGAACATAAACTTTATCATGAACAAGAATTATAATAATAACATCTTTATTATTGCCTCTAGGGCATAATTCCAACAGATACAACCAAAGGGTTTTGTCGATCCTAAGGATGCTAACAAGGTGTGCAAGCTTCAGCGATCCATCTATGGATTGAAGCAAGCATCACGAAGTTGGAATCTCCGCTTTGATGAGGTGATCAAAGAGTTTGGATTTGTCCAAACTTATGGAGAAGCTTGTATTTACAAGAAAGAGTGTGGGAGCAATGTGGCATTTCTGAAATTATATGTGGATAACATATTATTGATCGAAAATGATATAGATCTTTTAAACAGTGTTAAAAGTTATCTAAACAGCAAATTTTCAATGAAGGACCTAGGTGAAGCGTCATACATATTAGGCATAAAGATCTATAGAGATAGATCTAGGCGCCTAATAGGGCTATCGCAAAGTACATACCTTGATAAGATTTTAAAGAAGTTTAAAATGGACGGAAGTAAGAAGGGTTTCTTACCTATGTTGCAAGGCAAGACATTGAGTAAGACTCAAAGTCCGGCTTCGGCGGAAGAAAGAGAGATAATGGACAAAGTCCCCTATGCTTCAGCCATAGGCTCTATAATGTACGCCATGCTATGTACAAGACCGGATGTGGCACATGCTATTAGTTTGACTACTAGGTACCAATCGGATCCAGGTTCGGAACACTGGATAGCGGTCAAGAATATCCTTAAGTACTTACGAAGAACTAAGGATATGTTTCTTGTATACGGAGGTGAAGAAGAGCTCGTCGCTAAGTGTTATGTCGACGCTAGCTTTGACACCGATCCGGATGACTCTAAGTCTCAATACAGATACGTATTTCTCATGAATGGCGGAGCGGTTAGTTGGAGGAGCTCCAAACAACCTGTGGTAGCGGGATCAACAACGGAGGCCGAATATGTTGTTGCTTCAGAAGCGGCTCAGGAAGCAGTTTGGATGAAGGAGTTCATATCCGAACTAGGAGTGGTGGCAAACGCGTTGGACCCAATGGTGATCTATTGTGACAACAATAGTGCCATTTCCAATGCCAAAGAGCCAAGGTCTCACAAGCATTCCAAGCATATTAAGCGCCGGTTTCACTCCATCCGCGAGCATGTCAAGGATGGAGATATAAAGATTTGTAAAATACATACGGATCTCAATGTAGCAGATCCGTTGACTAAAACTCTCCCTAGAGCAAAACATGATCAACACCAGAACTCAATGGGTGTTAGATTTATCACTATGTAACTAGATTATTGTCTCTAGTGCAAGTGGGAGATTGAAGGGAATATTGCCCTGAGAGGCAATAATAAAGTGTTTATTATGTGTATTCCAAGTATATGATAGATGTTTATTTTGCATGCTATAATTGTATTAATACGGAAACGAATACATGTGTGTTTAATAAACAAACAGAAAGTTCCTAGTTATGCCTCTCTCATAAACTAGCTCGTTGATTAACAAGATGATCAAGGTTTCCTGATCATGGACATTGGATGTTGTTAATAACGGGATCACAACATTAGTGTAATGGTGTGATGAACATTCATCCGAAGTATAGCATTACGATCAAAGTCATTGAGTTTATATTGCTATAACAACTTACGAAGTGATCCTAATCCTTAGACCATGAGATCATGTCAATCACTAACACCGGAAGAGTTTCTTGATAACATCAAACGTCACACCGTAACAGGGTGATTATAAAGATGGATTCAGAACTAATAAAGTGTTATGTTGAGGCTCATGGATCGAGAGTGGAATTTGTTCATCCCGATGACGGATAGATATACTCTGGGCCCTCTCGATGATATCACATTGATTAGCTTGCAAGCAAGTGATTTGATCACTAGAATGTTATATCACAGGAACGAGAAAAGAGTGCATGTCGGTAACGAGATCAAACTAGGTATGGAGATACCGATGATCGAATCTCGGACATGTAATATATCGTGAAACAAAGGGATTAAGATACTAGCGTAAAAGGTTCCGACGATCACAAGAAAGTCATCGTTGAATGTGTGGGAGTCAGTATGGGTCTCCAGATCCCGCTTCTGATTATTGATCCGAGAGGGGTCTCGATCATGTCCGCATTATTCATGAACCGTAGGGTGACACACTTAAGAGACACCGACATCCAATTGGAGCAAATGTTTCATGCCGAAAGAATGAACAAGCGCAGGAATTTATTTCACTAGATACCAAAACAGGTTTTCGGGTGAAATTGCATAAAGTGGTTATGCATGTGAAATGGAATTCTAGCAAGGGGTTATTTGTGAATGTTTGTCATTAAAGTAATTGACAAAATTCTGAATAAAATAAAAGAGTTTTATTTAATGAGAGTTTGCATTAAATTTGGTGGAAATTTAATGGGAATTTGAGTGGACTTTTGAGTGGAGGAAATTTAAAGGGCATTTTGTGAGTGGAGTGTCCACCCACATGAATGAAGGAGGGGAGGGGGCAGCCCCCATGGCCGGCGGCCAGCCCCTTGGGTGCCCCCCTCCTCCTATAAAAGGAGCCCCCCTCCTCACTTGTCTCTTACACCTCCTCGTGAAGGATCTCTCTCCCCCTCTAGAATTTATTCCCCATGGTATCGGACTAGCGAGATACATGTTCCCGGTGGCTATTTGGCAAGAAAGAGTTGTGCTTCCGCTGCATCGCTGGAGCGAGGAGGCGGAGGTTGCTCGGTGCCTCGAACGTGTGTGCGAGCACGGATGCACTGCTGATTTGCGGCGCTAGGACTTCCTCTCGATCTTGAGATCGGCAAGAGAACGTCTATATCAACCACGAGTTGAACTCGTTAAGCTTTGTCGGTCTTCAATGGTATGTTCTCTACGGATATACATCCGCCAGTTGTTTGTATCTAGTAGATAGATCTTGGTACATAGTTCACATCGTAGGAATTTTTTTTGTTTTCTATGCTGCGAACCCTACAAACACTACATATGACTATAACTAATTTGCATGTGCAAAAGGTTTCCTTAAATCTAAGATACATAACCTTTTGATTTACAATATCTTTAACAAGTTCCATCTTCCGGTTCAGTGAAAACTCTCTCCTGTCACGACTTTTTACCATCAAATAGTCGGCGCTTTGTCTTCTCTATTTCTTAAAAAAGTATGATGCTTACACATAAAATATGATAGCATGGAAGTTTTTAGTACCTGTCTCTTCTCCGACAACTTGTTGGCACGGTGTTGAACATCATAGTGAGGATTGTTTAGAGACACCCTACATATTCAAAACAATAGAGACAATAAGAACAAATATTCTCACATGAACATAGTTTCCACCTTACTCTAACTATAGTTGTATCATTACAAATTGCACATCTAACCCTATTAATAGTTCAAAAATGAACAACACATGCTACCATATGTATTGGTTTCTATACTAAAAGAGAAATTGCAACATATCCTCTAACATAATATAAAGAGAAATTGGTAATATAAACAACACATACTAACATTTATATCGGTTTCTATGCTAACATATGACATCCTACTCTACCTATAATTTTCACACTAACAAATCTTTCAAACTATCCCATAGAACCTAGGGTTTCACTATCTCATAGAACCTAGGAGTCCACTATCCATATTACAAGTATTTCTAAACCTAAAGAACAATTAAACATGGCAATGATTCATATCAATATCTAAATCCAATTGAAACTAGGGTTCTCCGAAATTTGAAGAAAAAGCGAAAATAACAATGGATTTTTGGACAAATAGCAAGGGATTTTGAGAGGAGATACCTTGGGAAGGGAATGGGAGCAAGATCCTTGGAGGATTAGCTCAGATCTTGCGGTTTTGGAGAGGGGAATCACCCGGGCCGACGAACCCTAGCCGCCATGGAGGTTGCTGGGTCGGGGGGGGGGGGGGTAATGGCTTCTGGGTCGGGGCTAGGACGGGCCGCGCGCTGGTACTTGTTCTAAAGTGCGGCGCCACCCGATGTGGCATTGCACTACACAGTGCGGCATCACCCGATGTAGCGCCGCACTTACGGAACCGGGGCCCACGATGCCACAGGCGAGCCACACTGTCAGGTGCGCGGCGCCATCGACCACGGCGTTGCTCTTCAGGGTGCGGCACCATCGTGGATGGCGTTGCAAAAAGGGTTAGTACGATGAATTTGTTTTTAATAAGGGTTATTTCTGGCCAAGTTACCAATTTTTAGGTTTCTTGCAGCAGCCTAAGAAGCGACCAAAAAATCCAAAAGCATGCCCTGTTAACGAGATGAACAAATACAGTACCAAATCAATAGATCCACCATGCATAACATATAGTATCTCATTGTGTAGTTATTCAATACTGTGTATATTATATTTTCTTCTATATGTTTGGTCCAACAAAAGAGGCCTTATCTTTAAATAATAGGTTTCTTAGTGCGAGTGTTGCAATAGGGCCTCTTTGTAAAACCGTATCTGCCATGTCTTGGTTATTGCAGCACTCGGTCCCTCGGGGCCGATCCTTGTTAAAAAAATAAGATTTGACTCTCCGCTCCCTTTAATTGTCTTGTTTTTTCTAGAACAAAGGTAATAAAAATGTTTTTTAACCACTGTAACTAATTATGTATTGCATCGCAGAGTCATACCGGCTATTGCTGGATAAACTATTTCAAAAAGGATAATGCTACCATTTATTAACTTCACAATTAAAAAACAATATAGTTACTAGACCATAATAAGTTAAAAAAAGTACCCAAAAATACTGCCACTGATCACAAAATATTTATCGGGCGACCTAAAATCTTCAGGGTTTAGAGTTTAGGGTTTATGGTGAAAACCTAAGATCCTCTGATCGGACGACGGCGATGTTTATGTATTGTTTATTTCTTGGAGGCGTCGCTTTTAGAGAGTCTGGAATTCACGTGTTGTCTTTGTGGTGGATGTATTGTTGTTGCTAGAGCTAGAATACCGTAGAGGGACTTTTATTTTATAGTTTTTTTAATTTTTTTTGGCCATGTGCATCTGTATTGTCATTAGGGCATTGAGTTGTTACATAGACTGAATGTAATTGGTATCTCTCGATATTAATATATGCTCCTTTCTAAAAAAAGTCGACTAAAATCTATTACGCAATAGTTTTTTTTAGTCTAGAAGATACATTTAATTTCTTCGAAATCAAAGAAATCTCTCTTTTTTTTTTTTGCAAAAATAGCTATTCTGTACAAGAAAATAAGTTGATTGAGTTAACTATATTTTCTTCATATCCGGACGTCTTGTCATTAACTTCCTAACTAGTTAACCAAGGAACATTCCTTGCAACCATTATGACTCACCCACTATGCTCTTCCTCCCACCGTACTCTCCCGTGCCAAGCTGGATGTGCTCATACAGATCATACCACCCCCAGGACCCACTTAGCTTAGGCTCTCTCTGCCTCCATCCAATATTCCAATTAGACCAGTAAAATGCACATGGGAGAACAATTCTTACAAGAAATCAAGCACATCCTAATGCTGTTACCAGCTATGGCACTCGAATATTTCAAAACCGTGGCAATAACATAAAATAAGACTCATCACTTTTTTTTTGACCTGGATCTTCTCACATTCTTGCCCAAGTTTACTTGTGCTCTTGACCACTCCTCACACTTTTTTTTTACCAGGAGTACATTTGTGTTGATTACTCCTTCTGTTTCAAATTACTCCGCATACACTCTTATCTAGATGGGCTAGTATTTTCTTATTTTTCATCCAAAAAAATCCTAGGATTTTTGAACTAGATAATATGAAATGTGTACTAGGTATCTCAAAAATATCAGGAATTTTTTGGATGAAAAATAAGAGAGTACTAGTCCACCTAGATAAGCCTGCGTGCGGAGTAATTTGAAACAGGGAGAGTATCATTTTACAAGCATGATGAGATGACGGTGTCTATCAAGATTATTACTTGTAAGAAATTAAAGGTCCCGTACGTGTCCCCTTAGGTTTCCCGCAATTCCGCAATATCACATCCTTGTTTCATCTCACTTTTTCTACCTTTCAGTACACATATTTAGGTATATGCATAATTAAAGACGTGAGTCGATGATAAGTTAACATGATGAGAACAGAAATATAAATAGTTTGGCTAGTTTGAACATGCTATTGGTTGAGCCCCATTATCAATGAGGCACATGGACCAGCACAAAGATACCAGCCCCACTTGTCAACATGATTGGTCCAGCTGCCTTGTAGGTCCATTCCAAGGGTACGGGTCTGGATCGTGCCCTACTATTATTTCTAACATAGGATTAATAATATAGAGTTCTACAGAATGTGAAAATCTGCACGTTGAGTGACACCATCAACAACAAGGTGGAAATTTCCTTGTAAAAATAGGTGGAGGCTGGAGATACTGGCGTACATAAATTGGTATATATATGTAATTGTAATCTTGACATATAAGATCGCGTGAAAAAATAAACATTTTTCCTTAATGAAAAAAACTTGCTGAAGTTTATACAACAAGACAATTACCTTAGAAGTAATACTAATAAACTATTGGAGCAGCATTTTTTTTCAGGTTGGATCAAGGAAATTTAAGTATTTTGGAGAATTTTATTTCTTGACATTCTTCCTAGATGTAGACTATAGAGTTTGTTTTATTTCAAAACCATATGAATTTTTCCTGTTTATAAAATTTGTGTAGGTTGTAGGGTTAAAGCCATAGGAAATTGCCAACGGTCTACTTTGTATCATGCGTGTAATTTCAAAGGATTTTTCCATTGAGTTCAAATTATGAGATTTTCCTCTTTTTTTGTCTTTTACTAAATGCTAACTATTGTTACATATATCTAAAAAATTTAGAAGAAAAACCTGTATTTTTTGCATTTCAACCAAACAATCTTATGTTACATGTTGCTACATTTTTCATTCTTGTAGGATCCCATGTGCCATGCCATCCAATTCTTATGCCTTCTTTGTTCCTATATTTTCAATTCCACGAAACAAAAATGCCCTCAGAGGAGAAAACCATTTTCCCGCATTTTTGTCCCAAAATGGGCAGACACCATCTTCATCATTCCTGGCTTGGATGTGCCATTGGAGGTTCATCCATTGTCTATGCATAGGGTTTTATGTTTGCGCGGAATCATCAAAGGTGGAGATGGTAGACGTTAGGAAGACAATCCCAAATTGTGGTTCAACGATGGTCTTAAAAGAAGTAAGCCTAGCTCACTTGGTTAAGAGAGTGGATGTACGACCCAACCGCCCAGGTTCAAGTTCTCACGGATACGAATTTAGGTTCTTATTATTTCAAAAAATCAAACTTGTTGTGGGGTTTCCCCCGCCACTTCTCTTTAAAAAAAAGACCGGATTGCGACTCGACATAGAATCAATGATGATATAGAGCTTTGATTATGCTGTGAAGGCCCATTTTGGTATGTATGTCTGGCCGCTGACCTAGTGATGGTGCATATTTCTTGATCTATGGGCGATCATCATGTGTAAAGAGGGCTTTAGAATATCCATGGTCATGTGTTGTTGTGGCCGCCATTCGAGGCGGCGGGCCTAGAGGGTAGTCTGCTAGGATGCCGTGGAGGGCTAGAATTTGGGGAAGTGGCCCCAAAACTTGCTCTTGTGGCGTGTGAGTGGCAAGTCTTTTTTGTGCACTATCTGGTATTTTGCAAGTTCCATTTGTTAACAAGACCTTTTATCCTTTTAATGTTTTCAATTTGGACACTGTTTTTTCTTTGTAGGTTGCATAAGTTATTCTTATATTGCACATCCACCCTCTCTCGTGTTAACTCACTTGACTCGAGGGAAGAAATATGTTGCATTGCTCTTTTTTTCTTGTCTCTTTTCTCGTACAAATCGCAATCTCATGAAAGTCCATGATAGTTCTAATTTTGGCCCAGTGGTTTTGTAATCTTCACATCATGCTAAATAACAAAGTAACTGTTCCCATCATGTGCCCTCCCTCCAAATGCCAACATATCATCACACATACGAAATAAATGCACCCAAAGAAGGAGTAAGATTGCCAGCTAAATTTGGAAAAAACATAAGTATTTAAATTTTTTAAGAAAAAGATGATTGCCAACTCATTTCCAATAGAAAGTCCATGCTCATGTAGACACATCATATCTGAGATAGTACACCACAGTATATTTCCTTGACAACCTTCCTTTCTTTCACACCTGCAACTATTTTCCTTAATGCGTGTCCATAATGATAACAATAAACTAGCACCGAAAATAAGAGGAGGCACAATGACTTGACAAAAAAAAACCAAGGTGCTGCTGGCTACTACTAGTACTACTAGCAAAACCTCCTCCCCTACTCCTCTGCTTCCTCTGTCCCCGCTGCAGCCGCAGCCGCAGCAGCAGCAGCCGGACTCCTCCCCTCCGCCGCCGCCGCCGCCGCTCTCCTGAAATTCCGAAGAATTTAGCCGAATAAACACTCCATTCTTCGGCGCCGTATCGTTCTCTGCAGCCGCCACCGCTCTTCCTCGCCGATATTTTGGGTTCCACTGCCGCTGCTTCGTCTTCCCCTCTCTCCCCGCGGAAGAGGGGCGGAGGGGGAACTCATGAAGAGGCTAGTAAGTACGTTTTCTTCTGTGGTTTTTCGATTACCCGCTCGACTGATGGATTTTCGCCCTGTTCTGGTTACTCTTTTGCTGCCCTCTGTGGCTTGCTGCTCCGTGATGCGTCGCTCTTGGATTCTCGTTTTTTGGGTGCTTTATGCGCGTCTGTTCTTGATTTGCGCGTATCCCGTGTGATCCGTGAACAGTTTGGCATCTCTGCCTGGGGAATGGCATATCCTTTTCTTGCCTCCTGATCGTTTCTCTGAGATCTTGCCAGCCAAGATGCGATTTCCTGTGCTTCTTCATGTGTGCCTCGCCAGTATTTGTGGATTCTCGGAACAGGGTTTGGAGCATTGATCCGGAACAAACATGCTTTGTGTGTAAGGAATGCTAACCCATGGCAATGGCGTCCTTCAGGTGGTTCTGGCATGGGTCCTGGCCGTCGTTCTCGGCTCAGTCCACGGCGATGTGCGGCGGCAATGGGGAGAGCAGGGGCCACCGGGATCGCGGCCGCACAGTGTCACCATCACCGAGTTCGGCGCCGTCGGGGACGGCAGGACCCTGAACACCCTGCCCTTCCAAAACGCCGTCTTCTATGCCCGGTCCTTCGCCGACAAGGGCGGAGCGCAGCTCTACGTACCTAAGGGGCGGTGGCTCACTGGCAGCTTCAACCTCACCAGCCACCTCACCCTCTTCCTCGAGGAAGATGCCATCATCATAGGCACCAAGGTAACCATGGCTTTATTTTGGTTACTACTACAGTTCCTGTCTGTTTTCATTGAATTGTTATGGTGGTAGTTACAGATTCTGCTTTTGCATTGATTTTAGGAGAGGGTGTGTGTTCTTTGGTTGCATGATTCTAAGGATACCTATCCTTTTCAGCTGCATTTGCATTGAATTGTTAGCGATTAGGATAGGCATCGTCGATATCTTAGTCGGATATGATTGGTGGATATACCTGAGGAAGTAGTGATTTTGACATGTGCAATGTGAGGTCACAGGCCATGGATTTGTCTGGGAGGAGAAATGTGGTTCGGTTATGCTCTTTGTAGGCACGTTGGATTGCAAGAGGAAATCCTATGCAGAAGTAGGGTTCAAGTTGGCTGCTGCTTTTAGTTGTTTCCTTCTGCTTTGCCATAGACAGTGAGTCTTTTTGGAGGTGAAACCTACCTGTTTGGTGTGACCTTGTGAGGGGGTGTGGCTAAGAAGAGACAATTTCCTTTCACTTTGTTTTGAAGTCAAGTTGTGTGTTTCATTACGCGTGATCAAAATCATGGTCTTGCTACTCCGCTGCTCCCGTGCATATTGTGATTCTTTGTCGCTTATATATAAATTTCTTGAGTATATGCGGCTATCTTTTGTTTCTTGTACGTAATTCGATAGAAGACAAACATTTATTGTTGTACTTAATTAATATAAATTTTGACTTGTGGAAACAATCCGGTGTTCTTCATATCTGAAGATTTCTCCATTTTTTTAGTACTAACCGCATTCATCTGTTTTTACCCTCTCTACAGGAGTCATCACAATGGCCAGTTGTGGAACCTTTGCCATCGTATGGACAGGGACTAGACCTTCCAGGTCCTAGACATCGCAGCTTAATAAACGGATACAATTTAACCGATGTTGTTATTACCGGTAATTTTCGTGTTACATGTACATGCTGATCTATGTCACATATGCGTTTCTCCAGTTTTGATGACCATTACCTGCTTGATCCACTTGTTCCAGGGAATAATGGAGTTATTGATGGCCAGGGCTCAGTATGGTGGGATTGGCTTTGCTCTCATGAACTGAACCATAGTCGCCCACATCTCGTGGAGTTCCTGTATTCTGAAGAAATTGTGATCTCAAACTTGACATTTTTGAACTCACCAGCCTGGAGCATACATCCAGTGTACTGCAGGTGCATTAGCATTAATTGGCTTCATGCCCGAGGTGTGATTTGGTGACTGTTAGTCAGGCATATATTAAGTCTTACTTGCTTTATTTTGTTTTTGTTGTCCAGCAACGTAAAGGTTCATAACGTCACAATTAAGACCTCGTTGGATGCTCCATTCACTGATGGCATAGTTCCAGGTATGATTGCTTCTAGTGTGGGGTAATGTTTCATATTTACACATTGTTTGTTGACATGCTAGTTTGTGAACCCTACTTTTAAGATAGCATATCTGATTTAGTTTGAGTTGGTATCATGCACTACTATTTAATGTACTAGAGAAATTTCAACGAAACCGGCACACCTTTTCCTTTATATGCTATTTGTGGTTGCTATTTGAAACTTGGAAAAGTATATGTTAATGCAAAAGTTAGTTAACTCAAATAGTTTTTTATCATGAAACATGAGTATTCCTAAAAGTTAAAAGGCTTGTATGCACTATACTCTAGATCTCAAACCATAGTGTTAACTACTTTGAAGTGATGTTGAACAGTTGTCTTTCAAGTTTTTGTTGTCTAAATAGATCTCCATACACATGATAAGGAGCATTTACTTATTTTCTTAACTGGCATTTACTTATTTTCTTAACTGGATCATTCTGTCTCGTTTCCATAGCCATGCGAAGCAAAATTTACTTCTCTTACTAATAGATCATCCCTTATACAGATTCGTGTTTGAATGTGTGCATCGAAGACAGCACCATTAGTGTCAGTCATGATGCTATCTCGGTCAAAAGCGGGTGGGATAAGTATGGCATTTCTATGGGAAGGCCAACCTCAGACATTCATATCAACAGAGTGGATCTGCAAGCATCATCCGGTGCTGCACTTGCATTTGGGAGTGAGATGTCCGGTGGGATCTCTGATATTCATGCTGATCACCTAAAGATACATGGTTCCAGTAAAGGCTTCTCCTTCAAGACCACCCCTGGCCGTGGAGGTTATATAAAAGAAGTTGTCATCTCGGATGTAGAAATGGATGGTGTTCTTGTGGCCATTGAATTCACAGGTAATTCGTCAAGCCATCCGGATGATGATTTTGATCCATCTGAGCTCCCGGTGATTGATCAAATCACCCTAGAGAACATGGTGGGGACAAACATCTCGGTTGCTGGAGTTCTATCAGGAATCGAGGGTGATCCATTTACTGCCATCTGCCTTTCCAATCTCAGTTTCTCTATAGCTGATTCGGCTCATTCCAGTCCCTGGGCTTGTTCCAATGTTTCTGGATACTCTGAATCAGTCTTCCCTGAGCCTTGCTCGGAACTTTATACACCATCCTCAAATTCTTCAATCTGCTTCTCCCTTGCTAGTTATAGCGCCATCGCGGTGGCATAGTCACAAATATAGAGTATTCTTGTGTCCATCCTAAGCTTTTCTTGTCACACTCATTGTACAATTCAGAAACGTTAAGCCTCCATCACCATCTTTTTTCTCAATTCTTTCCCAATAAATGCGTCAAAGGAGAATCATACGAGGCCACCCTCTTATGGGGCCAATGCTCGGATCAGAAGACGCATAATGATCATGAGGAAGAATCAAGTGGGTTTGTGGACAGCTAGGTGCTTGCTTGTACAGCTACATTTCTTCATTCAATCTGTAAGAAAATTTTCTTTTTGGTAGGGGTTGAGTGCGCAGCAGTTGCTGCAATACTATTGTCATTTGGCTATAAACTATCAAATCATGGTTAAATTATCTGTGTATATTCTGTCTCCATGTGAGCATCAATCAATCCAATAAACAGCATCACATGTCATCTTGGAATATGGCATCCTGGCCATGTATGCAGAGCCAGAGGTCTCCCTTGTATAAATAAACTTCGCTGTCAAGTGAGTTGTTAATCTGATGCTGATGGCTCCATTTGTCCTCTCCTGGGGCACATTATTAGTAGCCTGTCCTTGCTGCCATGCTGCGCTCCAGTGGGGTCATGTTAGGCTGCCAATTGTGCAATCTAAAACTGCCAGCTGCTGCTGAACAGCTGATAAATACATGTTATGGTGTTGATGTCGAGCTGGTCATGCTGGCCTTTTCTTGTACACTTTTTGGAGGAATCTCTTGATGTCAAGTAGAAAATAAAGGTTGTTGGGGGCTTCATTATTCTCTAATGGCTGCAACAGGTGTTCTATATTGCCGTCACCAAAAGGTTTTGGCACCCACAAGATATTCTACAAAAAACCAGCATAAGATTCCACTTGGTCTATATGCTAGTAGTCTTTATCGAAGTAGTTACTTACTCTTGATTATAAAAATACCTTGTTTTCTGGTCTACATACAATAGCCTTTACTAATTTTATATCGAAGCAGGTACTTGCTTTTGCAAGCCCCTTATTTTGTTCAAGTGTCCTGTTCCAGCCAGCTAACATCGCCTAAATGTATTCTAGACTTATGAGTTATGATGACGCTAGGGCCAGTCAGAGCAATATAGATTCAGTATTATGTCACATTCTGACTGTTTTGGTCTTGTGGTTCAGTTGCTGAATGAAAAGTAATCATTCTAGAAAAACTATTTGGATGATTTTGTTTGGAGGGAGCTTACCAGGTTTTGAGTTAAAAGCATCTCGTACCAGGTTGTTATCGTGGTGCGACAGATATATATGCGAATTGTCCCTGATTTTTCCATCAGACATGCCTCGAATCTTTCGGTGTCAATCAAATCCAGTTCCCAACTCAACTACCTTGGTTTGACAGGATGGCCATGAGCAGCGACCAAGCAGTGACAGCAACCAGTACCTGCCTTCCATGACCAATCTTTGCACGATAGGCTAAGGGCTCTTTCTCTTTTCAAACTAGGTTAAGGGCCCTTTGATTATTACATGTAAATTTCAGTGGATTCCAGTTTTACAAAAAAATTCATATAAGCTTGCTGATGCAACATATATCATATTGTTATGTATTTTCGTACACTTTTCTGAAAAAAAAAACTTCAAATGCAAGCTATTTTTCTGAACACATATTTGAACCAAAAAAAGTTACAAAGAAAAACTTCTGACTACTTGTAATTTCGAAAGTATTTAGGTTGAGCATCTGGCACTCGAGTGGCTAGTTTTCCTTGAAAACTTCTTTCACAATAACAAAGTTTTATTACATATTTCCAAATAATAAAATAATGCTAAAAATAGGATCAATGTTCACAACCCTCAACATTTTGGGAACTGGAGGGATTTACTCTTTCTGCGTTCTTGGAAGCTGTTACCTTCTGCCCAACTTTTTCATGGGTCAATGTTCACAACCCTCAACATTTTGAGAACTGGAGGGATTTACTCTTTCTGCGTGCTTGGAAGCTGTTACCTTCTGCCCAACATTTTCATGGCAAAAAATTGTACGTAGCATAAGTTTACATTAGAGTTAATAATCGATTTCATCATATTTTACAGATTGAATTTGCTACTGTCAGGATATGCTTTACACTGACAAAACTCAGCTTTCTGGTATACACCATAGTTCTCTCCTAGTAGACAGTAATAATAATGCCGATTGAGAGGGGTTGTCCTTAGTAGCGATGGTAGCGCCTTTAGGCTTGGGGGCTCTAAGCTAAAGAATCATCAGATCATGAGCTGATGATATTGATCCTTGGCATGGTGGAACGAGGCTGCTGTCAGAGTTGCTGCTGCAGGGGCTGACGGTCAGGGATTCGGTCATGTTCTGAACAATAAGCTGAAATGGATACACGGTCAAATTTCAGAACAATGATCATGATCAATAAGCTGTTTGTTCATACTTACTATTTAATTTCTATAAGAATGCCTAGGAATTTCAATGGAGGAAAGAATCAAGACTTTTTTGTCATGCATGAGCTGGTCGAGCATGGTACTCACTTGGGCGGACGGCGGCTGCTGCTGCTGCTGCTGCTGCTGCTGCTGCTGCTGGTGGTGGTCGTACATGGTGGCGCCGCATGCCGCCGACGCCCAGTTCTGGAAGCTGGCCTCGTCGCCGGGCCTCGGCATGTCGTAGTGGCCGCCGACGAAGTCCATGGCCGCCGCGTTGTCGACGTGCAGCTCCATGTCTGGCCTGAAGAGCCGTTCGTTGAGCAGGCTGGTGTGGTCGAAGGCGGACTGGTACGGGAACTGCGCGCCCAGGTGCAGCGACGTCAGGCACTCGCCCTGCCCGAACTCTGGCTGCTGCTGTTGCTGCTGCTGCTGCACGGACGCCGACGCCTGCTGGTGATGCTGCTCGCCGCCGTTCGTGTCAGTCAACTGCTTGCTCATGCTGAAGTAGCCCGGGTAGCTCTGCAGCGAGGTGCTCGTCGAGCACCCGATGTCCCTGCGTACGCCATGGACGATTGTATTCGTTCTTCAGATAAAAATGCTAGTACGAAGAACTCTTGACCACACACACTGAGCTCACTCTCGATCTCACCTCTGATGGAGGAAGCTGGGGTCTTCAGGTAGCATCATCGGCTGCTGCCCGTTGCCGCCGCCGCCGCCGCCGTTGTGGAACCATGACGAAGCGTTCGGGTCACCGGTCAGGCCCAGAGGCAGCTGCATGTCGTTCTGGAACTGAAATCAAATGGCATTTTTTTGGGGGTAACAGTATGATCAGATGTCTGGAACTGAAACCATGATGCTCTGAATTTTTTTTGAAGATGAATCTTGTTACCTGGGCCGCAGCACACTGTAGGCCCATCAGTTGCTGCTTAGCGAAGTTCTCCTAAGCATATCCAACACGGTGCGATATGAGATTGAATTCTTATTAGAGAGAATACATAATTTACTGAATTAAATACTTCGGATATCGAGCAGTTATCCTGAATATTGTGTGTATTGCGCATTAAGACTGGCCAGAGTAAACGAAAAAATTCTTAGGGATATCTCTACCTTATGACTGCCGATGCGATTAAGAGATTCTTTGAGAGATTGCTCCATTGCTCTTATATGGTCGATATTATCAACCTTCTCTGGTTCGCTCCAATAACTGAAGAAACAATATGCCACACTCTTACCGGTTTTCCCCAAATTTTTTGTGAAGAGATACACTTATTAACTCTACCATAAAAGCAGAATATGTATTAAAAGGTCCCCTTATGAAGATCATGTGCTATGAAAACAAAAAAATTAGACAGCACTGAATGTGAAGATTTCAACAGATATGCTTCTTTTTTTAGGTAAAGAATATATATGTCACTAATTGCATTGAATCAATCAATCAATAGAGCATCCAGTTTTTTGTGCTGATTATGTGAAATTGATGCTAATTAACTACCTGAGACGCTTTTGAACATCTGCCATTTGACATTGCAAAGCACCAAGATGACTCGATAGTTCCTGTGAAACAATTAGATCAATGAGCATTAGATACCGAAAACCAGAAAGGAGGAATTCCATGAGCTGTTCATCATCCTAGGCGCGCGCATATGTTGAAATGTACCTCGACCGTCTGACCCCTACAATAGATTCAAAAGCACTACCAAGTGAGAATCTTTCGATGGGATTCTACATTTCTGCAATTTATGTAGCTCTCTCGATAGCCAATGTGAAATACTAGCAAAAATTACCCGGAGCCTAAGAATTCCTGAATGTTGACATCATGGTCTAGCTTCTTGAATGTCTTCCTTAGGGCCTTTTGGGAACAAAAGGAGACTAGTCAGTTCATTCTCAAACTTAATATGCTAAGTAAAAGGTACCTGATAAATAAATCTAATTTGTTGACGTAACATAAACATACTTCTAAGCTCTCCATCTTCCTGTTAACAGAAAGGAAGAATTTTAGTTGTGATGCTATTTTTAATCGATTCAGCATGTAAACAGAACAAGGTTGCAACAACTCAAGTACCTTTTAGCCCTTTCCTGAGGAGTTTGTTGTGCATACTTTGCAATGACTTCGTCTATGGGGCTGTAATTGGAATATTATATCAGGTAAACATTTCAATTCAGGTAACCTCTGCCGTCCTAAATAAATATCATTAGCACCCCATATATATATGGGCAGAACGTTGTTTTCTGTCTCTATATTTTCATTCATCTAAAAGATAGTGAGATAAAATCAATAAAATTGAATATGGTGCTCCAGTCAGAAACTTGGTGCCGGTATGGGTTAAATTCAGAATAAGTGGAATGCGCTAAAAAGGTTACATGATCGACCACAAAAATGACAAATTCAATCAAACAATTCACATAAATAAATGAAACAAAATACTCACAAAACATCTAAAAGCATTAGTACCTTTGGTCGCCGACGCATATGGTGGGCTTTCCGGCTGGGGAGAACATGAGCAGGATGAGAGGAATGTCACATAGTATGGATAACTCCTTGGCCTTCTTGAGTATCCCCGACCGCCGCTTGGAATAGGTCACCTGCTGCCCGCTTCTGTTCTCCAGCTTCTTGATCTTGAGCTTCACCCTCCCCATGTCGGAGAATTTCGAAAAACAGAATCCTCCCTCCCCCCCCTCTTTAAACGTCGCAGCTTTCACCAATTATGACAGAATCCGATGGAATCCATCCAGATGGGTAATGTCCCTGTTATCCAGGACGTCGACGTCGTATTGGAGCATGGACGGGAACAAGAGGCGAGATCTAAATAAGAAAAAAATCGGCAGGGATCGAATCGGTGTGGGAGATTGAACCAGGAAACAGGTGGGGGATCGGGAAACACTTATGGCGGAACAGGAGGCATCGGGGGGAGATCGAGCCAAGAACCGGCGAAATCGGCAGTTCTTGGGTCGATCGGGCGGGAGAGAAGGGGAGGAGAAGAGAGGTAGGGGTCAAGAAGGAGAGAGCGAAAGAGGGGGAGGGAGGGAGAGTGGTGTGGCTGCGCGTGAAGGGAGAGAGAAAAGCGCGGGAGGAGGGGGAGGGTCAGGGTCCAAACTGACCGGGCGAGAAGGGTGGTTCAGACAGTTGGAGATGTTTTTCCTTCTCTCCACGCTCGTTTTCTACGTGCTTTTGCTTCGGTTCTCCTCTCGTGTGGTTAACACCAAGTTTTTTTTTTCTTCTTTCTCACCGACTTCTTTATCCGTAAACTAGCAGAGTGTCCGTGCGGCGTTGTCACGATCCGTCTAAAAATCTGTGCATATAAACACTAGACATTTGTTTGGTTAATTGATGTTCCTCATGTCCGTCCTCTTGCCGGTTTTTTCACGTACTTTCGTATTCTTAGTTCTGATGCGTCTGTTCCTCCTTCTCCCTTTGTTTGTTCTGGTGTGCTCCACCGTATCCTCGGTACGTGCATGTATGTTCCTCCTCCTTGTTTTCTTTAGGGTTTTCTTTGCATTGATTAAAATTTAGCGCTCCGGTTATAGTTGAGCGATGCCAGTTTTTAGCACGCAGTTGCTGCGCCGGCGCCGCACCTTGCCAAACATCACCGCACGGCTCCTTACGACCTAATTTATGAAGCTCGAGACCAACACAATAATCTTTCATGTATATATTTTAAAAAACAATCCGGCGATTCAGCCGGCGGCTCAGCAAATGAAATTCTTTATCATTGACTCCCACCTATCATATATATCCTCCATGAAATTTCTAAATGGTTTGAAAATAGAGGAACTCGTCCGTGTCGATAATCAAATTACACTTCAATTAGCCACAAGACAGAGTCAGCTTCAAATCTTCAAGACACACGATTGCTTCACCCGTAGCGGAATTTTGGCTGCGTATTTTGGTAGCCAGAAAAGAAGCCCTAGGCAGACTTAATGACCTGCGTATGATCATTTCTAAAGACCGCATCCTAGGCACCACATTATTTCAGCTTCCCCGTCAAGCTAGCATCCATATTAACTTGAGCAGGTTTCGGCCAAGCACAGCATCGGGAAGCCCAAACCGAACATCATCAAATCGCCGGCGCTTCCTCTGAATCGCGGAAGGGTGAAATAAAATCCTGGATGCAGGGCGACGTACCAGCAGCGGCGCTAAATATGGCGCGTGTCTAAATAACTGCTTTTTTAGCGCGCGCCGCCTTGTTTTCGGCGCTCCAGCAGCGGCGCTAAAATAGCCCGCGCGTCCAAAATAAATTTTCGGCGTGCCTTATTTGCGCTATCGCGAGCGCTAGATCTAGAGCCTCTGTTGACGCGCGCTGGAAACACGAGCTGCGCGCGCTGAGCTGAAATTTCACCACCGCGCCCGCGCTTCCGCTCCCCATTCCCAAATCCCGCCGGCGCCTCGCCCCGCTAGTGACCGCCGCCGCCCGTGACCGCCGCCGCTCCGACGCTACGCACCGCCGCTGCGCCTGCCGTCGTCGCCATGGCGCCTCGCGAGTCGCCGCCGCCGCGCTAAATCGACGACCGCCGCCGCGCCCCCGTCGCTTCCGCGCGAGCATCAGCTCCACAACTCGCCGATTCGAGCTCCGCGCGCTCAGATCCGGCGCTGCCCCGGCCGTCCACCGCCGCCGCCGTCGCTCCCGCGCCACCGCCGGCGCTAGTCCCCACCAAGGTATGTGCTCACCTCCATTGCCATGCCTTCTTGTTCTAGGATACCATTTTTAGATGTAGCCGTCATATGTAGATGGTGCGCCGCCGGTCGAGGGAAGAGTCCGACGAAGAATGGGATGCGGAAGAAGAGGAAGACCTTGCTATCATTTTGTCCGTGCGGGCGAGGATGAAGCGGCCGAAGCATGGTGGTTCCGTGATTGGGCGAGAGAGATTGTGGAAGGAGAGGTTGGAAGGGCATGCCAAATTGATGAGAAGCTATTTCATCGCGAAGCCCATCTTCCCCGAGCGCTACTTCCGGCGCCGGTTTAGGATGATCACAAGATTGTTCAAGGGCATCGCCGAGAGTGTCATGGAGTTTGATCGGTTCTTTGAGCAAAGGAGGAATGCCGCCGGAGAGCTTGGGCATAGCACATACCAAAAGGTGACCGCCGCCTTGCGTATGATGGCATATGGTATTCCGGCGGACTTGGTTGATGACCACTTGGCAATGGGGGAGAGCACCGCTATTCTTTGTGTTCGCCGCTTTGCCGTGGCTATTGTGAGAGTGTTCGGGGAGGAGTACTTGAGATCCCCCAATGCTCAAGACACGGCAAGGCTATTGGAGCAAAACAAGCGCCGTGGGTTCACCGGGATGCTTGGCTCTATTGATTGTATGCATTGGAGTTGGAAGAATTGTCCTGCGGCTTGGCATGGACAATTCAAAGGCCACAAGAAGGATTCCACCATCATCCTTGAAGCCGTGGACGATTATGAGACATGGATTTGGCATGCTTTTTTTGGGATGCCCGGATCTTGCAATGATATCAATGTTCTCCAGCGGTCACCACTCATGACAAGGATAGCTAAAGGTGAAACTCCACGAGTGTAGTTTGTGGCAAACAACAGAACATACCACTATGGCTACTTCCTTGCCGATGGCATCTACCCAAGGTGGAGGACATTTGTGAAGCCGGTCAAGGATCCCGAAGGCAAGTGTGAAGTGGATTTCCATAATGCACAAGCGGCGACAAGGAAAGATGTGGAGAGAGCATTCGGGATATTACAAGCTCAATTTGCTATTGTGCGTGGACCGGCTCGGTTTTGGGATCAAGAGATACTTTGGTACATCATGATGGCTTGTGTGATCATGCATAACATGATCATAGAGGATGAGCATGGTGAGGAAGACCTCGACTACAACTATGAGCATGTGGGACAACCCGTCCGAATTCGAAGGAGGGAAGATAGGCTAGCCCGGTTCCTTGCCTCCTACCATGCCATTCGAACAAATGAGGTGCATAATACTCTCCAAAAGGATGTCATGGCGGAGTGGTGGGTTTGGAATGGAGGAAAGTGATGTTCTCCATTGTTTGTTGTATGTTCTTTGAGATACATTTGTTGTATGCTTGTTGTATGTGGTGATGGTGCATCGGTACTTTGAACTATTCATTTGTGTTGATGTTGTATGAATATTTGAACTATTTATTCTTGATTTATTGTGTGTTTTTGATCTTTGTTTGATCATTGTTTGATCATTTGCATTGCATTTTGTTGTTTGCTGGGCGCGCGCAGCATTTTACAGCGCGCCTGTCTTTGCGCTTATTTTTTGCGTGCGCGCTAAAACGTGTTTTTACAGTGCCTGTCTTTTGGCGAACCAAATTGCGCACGGCAAACATGATACAGCGCGCGGCAAAACTGTTTTATAACGCCAAAATTTAGCGCCGCTGCTGGAGATGCTCTAAGGAGCATCCTGTCACCTTGGGGCGCCGCCTCCCTTTCGCCATATCATCCTCCGCATGCCGCCGGCTCCCCGCCACCTCTGGCATGTGGCTCAGCGCCGGAGACTCAGCCATCACAAGGATCCCCAGATCTGGGCGCGTGGATTACATTTTCTTTGAGCAAACCACGAACGAGGAGGGCAGCGCACAAGTGGGAATCCCTAGTCGACGGCATTGGAGGCCTGGGAGGATCGGGCGACGCGGATGAGGTCCCTAGCGGCGGAAGGGCAGAGGAGCGGCACGGAGGAACGCCTGGTCGGCGGTGGATGCAGGGCACAGGGATGGGTCGGACGCCCCTTGTCGGTGACGGAAGAGATGTGAACCGAAAAAAACGCACATACCCTTCTCGGTTCAACTTGCAGTTGAAGGCGATCAACTCGGTCACGGCCACGGAGGTGGGTCTGCCACGATTGCTGTGACGGACGAAAATCCGATGCGACAATGAAAACGTATTTTGACGGATGGAAATACTAACCTGTCTCAGGAAAATAAGTAGATAGATCATTGAAACCAATGAGATATGCTTTTTTACGAAAAGTTCACCGATTTATTCATAATTCTCAACAGTAGTATAAAAAATCCTAAAAGAAATAAAAAAATACAAACATGTCCTTAGAACTCCATCGTCCTCGCCCTCCCATAGTGGAGCCATGCCATAGTAAAGCTTATTGTAGTAGACAAGCGGCAATACATGGTGCTAAAATCTCAAAGGACTAGCACATGAGAGAAGCAATTGTAGCCGATGAAGAGAATCGTAGACCAGAAGAAACACCGACCAACTCCAGCAAGATCCACTCGATACACACCTCCACATGTCCTCTGACGATGCTACACATCGCCATATCGGGGGCTAGACGAGAGTACCTTACTCAATCTTTAGGGACCCGCCATCGCGGCATATTACTGAGTAGGACATAAAACGTAACCAAACAAAAACATCAATAAACAAAACCCTCCTTCCGACAAGGATTGAGATCCACCATGCCTCCATGCTCATAAGGACACACACAAGGCAAGACGGATCAACAAGGACCGCCGGGATGCAAGCCAGATCGTCGGTTTCTTTGTTGGAGAAAAGACTGCGCACGTTGTAACTCATTCACAACAACTTTAACCAAAGATATGTTGTGTTTCATTAGTCCTTTTATTTTACTGTTAGACAATGGTGACATATTCCATGTTGTCATTTTCACTATCTAAATGTGTCGCTCAATATGGAGCCTAGAATTTTGTGACGAGGCACCACGACACAATACTAATCATAATCATAAGTATATAATAAAAAATTCAATAAAACAAAATATAACCGCCGCATGCGTCGTCTTCCTCTCACGGGAACAAAGTCCGAGAGAGAGAGAGAGAGAGAGGGGCAAGTAGGGGTCCGAGAGTCCGAGAGGCCACACTAAAACCGCCCTAAGCGATGATGCCGCCGACCCGCTCATCTCTGGTGCCCTTGGGGTCTTGAAGGCGTAGTAGACCACGAATCCTGACTAGTGGGAGGGTTCCATTCTTTGTTTAGGTTATCTTTCAGTGTGTTGTTAGAATGATGAGGCGACGACTCCATCTTGAAATTAGAATGAAGTCATTCCCGCTCCATCCTCTCTCTAGTGGTGTATCTAGCACCGACGGAGGGTGTGTACAGTTGTGTGTCCAACATATCATCTGGACCCGATCGGTTTTTATATTCGTTGGTGTGATTTCAGGTTAATCTCTTTTGATCTATGATTGTCATCATTGACAATGATTGCTACTTTGGTCTTTGGGTTCTTAGCACGACGACTTCCCGTCTGTCTATTACAACAATATCAACTACAACAATTTTTGACCGGCTCCAGTGATGGAGAGACGAGGATGGCAGCGCACCTCTGGCTCACGCTCTTGTCTGTAGTCGTCGCTAGTTTGTCCAAGGACCTATGTGTATTTTTATTAGTTTTTGGAACTCTTTGTGTTGTTGTTGATGATTATTAATACATCAGTGGAATTTTCGAAAAACAAATCCACCAGGGGCTTGCCACACATATATGGAACACCCTGTCGTGATGTTCGGGTTTCGTAACAACGTGTCTGCTGTGGTGGCCCTACGCACCACTACTTCACATGTTGTAGTTCGTCAATTTTTGATATAGCATTGGCCTAGGCACTAAACAAACATTTTAAGCTTCAGATACTGAAACAAACAGTAGTGCTAATATTAGGTCATTGGTCATCCAAAACCTAATTCTTAGCTAAAAGGAGAGCTAAACCTATTATTTCACTTTGGCTAACTTGCTAAGTTCACGAGTGCACAAGTGTTTCAGTTCTCATCCACTGATATACCAACCTGAAGCACATACCCCTAGCATGGTTAAAATAGATTGGAGGATCCTGAGTTAATAGTCAACTGAAATGAGCAAGTAATATTTAAATGCTACATTTAGGTCCTAAAACAACTAGTTAAACATGGATACAAAGTTGGTCAAAGGTCAGGTGCATACTATTTGTTGGTTCCTAGAACTAGTATGGTTAAGTTTAGCACATACTCTCTTTGTTCCTAAACATAAGTTTTGGTAATTCAATTTTGAAAACTGGAACAATAGTAGTGTAGTACACACAAGAATGACATTAAAATCTAATACTCTCTCTGGTCCATATTACTTGTCACTGAATTGGATATATCTAGACATGTTTTAGTTCTAGATACATTTGATTCGGTGACAATTAATATGGATCGGAGGGAGTACTTATGTTTCAAAATGTACCAAAACGTCTTATATTTAGGAGATAAGGAAATAGATACATGATCAAACAAACAAGGCATTAAAGTGCAGATAACACTACAACAGTTCTAACAGCAGGTTCTTACTCTATCATGTCATAATTTTTTTATGCCATGAGTGTTCTGTTATCAATTAGTTTTGTTTGTATGGTTTGCCTTGCATGTCTGCTTCGGTGCATACCTATCCAATTAGGTATGTTTCTACCAGAGTATGGCTTGTTTTAACTTCAAATCTGCAATCGGTCGTTATCTGATCCGCTCTAAATCTGACAAAAGATTGATAGAGGATGTGGCAACAAAAAAGTATAATCCACACCAAATAGTCTTCCTAGTTTCTTTATATGTTAATCCTGGAGCTTATCCACGTCAACATAAATATTCTAGTTGTTTGACTCAAGTGTGAACATGGAAACTATTGTATGGACGCTAGTTATCCCCCTTTTGATTGATGGATGTCTATCCAAAACATTTTCTTATCTAAACCTTTTCAATTATAGTTTTAACAAATGGAGGCTATATAAATGGTATAAATAAGATGCAATATTTTTCCATTACCTTTGTTGTCTAAAATATAACATACTTATTTTACATTGTATAGTTTGTTGGAATTTTTGCGTAAAAATAGGCACAACCCATTTATAATATGCCAATAATTCTTAAAATATTAGAGGCACACTTGTCCAATTCATGCAAGGCAAGATGTGGATAAAAGTTTAGTCTCACATCACTAGTTGAGCAGCTTAGAGGTGAGATCTTCCATCACTTGTACGAGACTGAGAAGAGAAGACATATACACAGACTCTTCTCCTCTTCCTCGCCCGCCTCGCCTCACCACGTCATGACGCACACGTGCTGTAGGTTGAGAGAATCTCGCCGAACCGAGTTTTATTTTGCCACACATGAATGGAAGATGTATAGTCCGCGCTAGTGGATTTTTAATACAAACTTGGTGAAGGATGAGTGGCTCATTAATCCGAGCTTAGTGGAGGCTACTTGGCTACTGATGCAGCCCATTCGGTTCGCCTTCCGTCTCTCTTTTCGTCTCCCTGCGCTAATTGTCCACCTTCTCGACATGTGCCTATAAGAGAGATGTCACACCTTCTCTCGGACACACCAACACTCATCTTTCTCCCATTCCAGAGCTCTAAGAGACCACCAAGTTTTCCCCATCCCGGCTTGCGGCGTGCACCGCGAGTTGGAACAATAGGCCTCTGAAACCTCACTGCTTTGAGTCCTACACGGGAGAAGGGCGATAAGGTTTTTGGAGAGCGCTCACGCGTGACTACTGACTTCATCACAGGCTCTTACACGGACGTTGGCAACTTCTTCCCAAACGACGACTACTTCCACAACATCGATGACCTCTTCGATGACATGTCGACGACAACACCAACGCCAATCGCAACATCAATGTTGGTTCCTCTGATGAAGATCATATATCTCATACTTTTCATAGCAATCTGTTTAGAATTGCTACTTTCTATTTATCCTATAGATTACATGACTACTTGTATTCCTATATTTATAGTCATGTTTTATATACTCTCTATTTGTATTAATGTATTGTGTTAAATTCCTCATATTTGCAACAATCCAAAAACCTTAAGATCCCAAATCTTATTGTAGGCAATTTAACCCAAGTGGTTTTGTTGCGTCTATGAAACCACCTGTCTTTGAGGGGGTAAATAACATGGGTTAGCGTATGAGAGCAGTTCCTTGGTTTCAAACCATGAGCTTCTATAACATCATCCTAGGCAAACCTGAGGGAGAGCTTGATGCTTCTCAGGAAGAGGCCTATCATAAAGCAGATATCATTTTCAAGGCTGCTCTAATCAGAGTTCTTGGTGACAATATTGTCAATTCATACATGTCATTGAATAATGGCAAGGACATGTGGGATTCGCTCGAGAGAAAATTTGAATTCTCTGACGCTGGTAGTTGATGGTTGTGATAATACAACACTTTTTACCTATACAAAATGTGTCATTTGCCTATCATATCATGCTCGATCTAACTATTGCTATGCTTGATATGCATGATTACTTGTTTTCAATAAATTTAATATGAGCTTTGCACATTTAGTAGTTTAGGTAGAATTTTATCTCTCTTCCTTGTCTTTGACATGTGTCTAGGTGTTGATGATGATTATGGATAAAAAATGCAAAAGGAACAAAGAGCATAGTATGGAGGAGCTGCAGGACCAGACTTAGCCATTTGAGGTGTTGGAAAAAGTGATTTTTTCCAACTACTCAAAATGAAGATCCAAGACCATGTGGTTGTATCACTTGTCGAGACGAATCTAACGAGTCCAAGAACACCCAAAACAAAGTTTATATGAAGAAATGGCGACCAAAATACGGAAGACATCTAAAGGTTTAACGACCAACTATACGGCGGGAGCAAAAATTCCGGCCGTATAGTTGCCAAAAACGTCGCAAATGACGGGATTTTGCCCCCCGGAAGCTTCTGAACCTTCCCTAAGTCATATGACGGTATTGGGGGAACCCTAGGGCACCCCCAAGTCCTATATAAAGGAGGGAGGAGTCAAGGGAGAGAGGAGGAAGCCACTGTCAACACCCGGATTTTTAATCCCAGATGCCTGTTATGCCATACATCGAAATCCCAGGATTACCATTTTTGTGAGACATAACAGAATTGGATACCACAGTACATCATCCATTACAAACCATACATAAGGTCTTACACAAATAGGGATCTCATGGTCCAGTTCTTAATACAACTTCAAGTAGCGGAATACGTAATAATAACGGTAGCGTAGGCGAAGCTCCATCTTCGGGGTCACAGGCAATGCTGACGATGGGAGATGATCCTAGTTTTCGTAACCTTCCTGGGGTCCATCCTCCAGGTACTCCTCTTCATAGTCTGGCCATGGGAATAGCCAGGGAAAAAGCCATGAGTACTCTTTAAGTACTCGCAAACTAATACTAATAAGTGAAAGTGGTTTTTGATAATAGGACACTAGGCTCTAGGGTTGTTTTGCAAAAGCCAGATTTATCTCTACTAAGCTGAGAAGCAAGAGAAGCTAGTCACAATTTTGTAACTTCTAAGTAGGAAACTTGTATTTCATATCACAACCCTGTTGTGGTCAAGTCAAAGTCTCAATTTATTTCACAAGTCTTTTGAAAACATCTGACGGGGGAACAGTATGGCCACTCCAACTGTCCATAACCACGGACGCGGCTATTCGAATAGTTTGACACTCTGCAGAGATTGTACACTTTCACCACAACATTCAATACATCCGTCAGGAACAAATCCTGAATTCACCATACTCAGTATACGGATAATCAATCCTAACCTTTCAATTACAAGCCCTAGTATAAGCACCTCTCATGTGAGTTTGGCCTCCCAACCATGACCAACTGTCATCTTGGATACTGCACAGGTGGACAATCTTGACAAGGTAGCCTCAGCTCAGACCTTGGCCGTGAGGGAACTAATACTAAGGTATATAAGTTTCCAGTCAATCCCTTCCCAATCTTCGGGTATTGTGGTTGTACGATAAAATTGGAATGGTATCGCATCCAGACAACCATCAGTTTTATAAAGGGCTAAGGCTCATGCCTCAACATTTTCATCACCAAAATCATCTGGTGTTCGGAAACACATGTCAAAACATCTCAGTAGAATGATCCATCTTCTAAGGTTTTCATAACCATTTTCACCAAGTATTCCCATCTAATGTGATCAAGTTTTATGCTTAGCACTAGCATCTACAAGTGGGGGTAAGCACTAATGGGGGATAGTAAACTAGTGGAGTTTCCACTAGGTTCAATCTTATGCCTTAGGATGACATCAAGATTTTCTAGCTTAGGCCAAATTTTATGCTCTTTATGCAACCTTCAATATATCTTTCTAGAATCTACAAGTCACTTAAGTCAACTCTAAGTTAAAGCTTTGATAAAGAAATAAAGTAGAGGTCTTGCAAATAAAACTAGGATTGGTTTATCAAGTGGATATGATCACATATGCTTAAGGCATATAGTTGCCATAGTAGCAAGTAAGTATTAGCTTGCCCAATTGCAAGTATAATCTTGCATTGGTCAACTTGATTAGTAAGGCTTGCTAAAATAGAGTATCTTGCAAGTGTTATCTTGCCTTGTGCAGAGAAGTGGTTGAAGTTCTCCTCGGCTTCTTCTTCGTAGTATCCTCCTTCCTCCTCGTATCCTTGGTCGGTACTAGCGTCTATGAATAAATACGAGGTACACAATCACCAAACAATACTTAACTACTTGCATTCATCACACACAAGGGTCCTATAGATGATCTAGCATCATCACTAACATTACAAAATTAAAACTTGGTTTAATTCCTTTTATTTTTAGAAAAGTAATTTCTACTCATTGAAAAACTACTTAAGATTTAATATTCTCCAAACCAAACATGGGATCATGTTGACACATGTCATCACCACATATTTTAGTCCATGGGAATGTGATTTAAAGTGGTGTCACAATTTAATAAGGTTTTTCTCTTTTATTTTAATTAATTGAAGTGTCTAGAAATGCCTATGTGGCATTCTTTTATTACTTGGTCATTATTTCTGTAAGTAAACCTATATTTTTTTTATATTCTTAAAGGTATGGTTAAATGTGATTTTTGAGAGTTGGAATCAACTCAAAAGATATTATGGTTTAAATTTGAAAAATGTTTGAATGCATAAAAGCTTCTGCCTTGTTATTTTTGCCATGGATGATCTACAGATCCAAATGACTTGAATCCAACGGGCTTGGATTCAGCATTCCCAGACCTTTCTAACAAAATTGGTTTCATTCAATTTGGTTTATTGAATCGACCTGGGTTGATTTTTGAAACTGGGTATAGAAGTGTGTTTGAAATAAAATGAAAAAGGTTAAATTCAAATAACTGGGCTGCGCGGGAAGCGATACTGGGCCGGCCTGATAAGCACAACGCTTACGCGGGCTGGTTAAGTCGCTGTCCCCACGCGTCAGTGAGATAGGGGGTGCGAACCGGTATGGGGCAATGTGGTGCGTTCGATCTGGTTCTAATCCAACGGCTGAGGGTCATCGTCGACGTTGGGCAACGCCGGCGAGACAGAAACCTAGCGCGGTAGGTGGGGGTCGTTGGGGGCTCACCGGGGCTCAGACAAGGGTTGGCGAGGTGGGCGAACGACGAAGTCGACGACGGCAAACCTCCTGGTACCGGCAGCTTCTCTTGGAGCGGCTCCAATCGCTGGCTCCCTTTTTCTCCAGAGGCGGCAGGCTCCGGCGAAATTCCGGCGAAGTGCTGCTCGCCTTGCTTCGGGAACGGGGTGACACGATCACTGAGGAGAGGGGAGTGAGATGGTGTGCTCAATTCGGCTGGGGGTGGCCTCTATTTATAGTCGCGACGGCGAGATCGAACGACATGGGCAAGCGACGGTGGCGACATGGCTACGGGCGGCTAAAGGCATGGCCGGTGGTGGCGATCGCTTGGTTTACTCCTGGCGATGCTCTATGGCTTTAATGCGCGCGTAGGGGCGGTGCGGTTTGGTCTGGAACGCGCGATGCTCTGCGCGGCAGAGGCGGCGTCTTCGACGGCGAGCGGTGGCTGTGCGGCATGGGGCGGCAAATGGGGATGTCTGGCGGTCTCATGGGTTGGTGGCGATCATGTATGCACGCGGCGAGGGCGGCACGCGGTCTGTGGGCGTCGGTCGAGCGTGGCGCTCTGGCGCATGCTCAGCATGGTTGCTGGCGAGCTAGGCGCGGTCCGTGCGTGTGGTCCAGGGTTTGGCAATGCTCGCGGCTGGGACAGGGAGTGGCGGTGGACGGTGGGCTGCCTCCCAAACAAGGTTGGCACGGCTAAATCTCCTTCTAGCTTGCTGTCTCCACTGGGGTGGCATGGTGAGCTTCGGCTGTTCACCATTGATGTCATTGCCCAGCTTACAGTGAGGCTAGTGCTTGGTTTAACTTGCTAGATGATCTACTGAGATGGTTGTGAGCTAGAGAGGGGACAAGTTAGGCTTCAATCACTGCTCACAATAGTGTTTAAGATTTTGATGATTTGTGTCTGCAAAGTGTTTGATGAAATGGCCGCAAGAATTCAAGTTTTGAATTTTGAAAAGATTTTTGGTGGGTGTGCTAGGTTGGTGCTGGTGAGTCTGTAGATGCTTGGGTTTTGAAAGTTGAGCTTGTTTGAGTGGTTTTTGAAAAAGTGGGATCTTCTCATATGATAAAGATTCAATTTTGAACTGTCATTTAAACTATGCATTTGAAAGTTTCTGGATGATCACAAAGTGGGCCTTGATACTTTGTTATGAGTACAATCAAGGGGTGCAAATATCCAAACAAGTTTCTGTTAAGTTCTGAAAGTTTGGGACAGCCAAAGTAGGCATGGGAGTTAAATTGGTCAAAATGACCATTCCCTTATTTTATTTGTTTTGATTTATTTGTCTTTGGGAAAAGTTTGGGAAATGTTTAGATGATGTTTATTTCACCTAAGAATTCATTTACAAGCAAAGGAACACACAAACAAGGTGGTTCAAAACAATTCCAAATGAAATGCATACACACATGCATGCTTTCATATTTTTATTTAGAAAAGTTTTTATTAACCCTAAATTTGATGATTCAAGTTTATTATTTTTGGGATGTTACAAACCTTCCCCCCTCAAACAAAATCTCGTCCCGAGATTTGAAAAAGGACGAAAAAGATTACCTAGGATTTGAAGAGATCGGGAAACTCTGTCCTGATGTGATCTTCGCGCTCCCAGGTAGCTTCCTCTTCTGTGTGGTTGCTCCACTGAATCTTGAGAAACTTGATGCTTCGGGTTCGGGTAGTTCTGAAAGATTCTTCCAAAATACGGATGGGTACTTTGGGATAGGTCAGGTCATTGTTGATTTCTATGGTCCGGTGATCGATGTTTTTGAACACTTCGGTCTTCTCTGGGACTTCGAGACACTTGCGAAGTAACGAGATATGGAACACATTGTGCACGGCTGACATCTCTTCAGGTAGTTCCAATTGATACGATACTTCTCCTCGACTTTTCAGAACCTTGAAAGGTCCGATATATCTGGGGGCTAACTTTCCTTTAAGTTGGAAATGCTGCATTCCCTTCAATGGCGACACTTTTAGATAAACAAAATCTCCTAGGTTGAAGGCGAGGTCTCTACGTCTCTTGTCGGCGTAACTCTTTTGTCTGGACTGGGCAGTCTTGAGGTGCTCACGAATCTTGTGAACCTTCTCTTCTGCTTCTCGTAGGATGTTGGATCCAAAAATCTGACTCTCTCCTACTTCCGACCAGTTCAAAGGGGTGTGCCACTTCCTTCCGTACATAAATTCAAATGGGGCCATTTGCAAACTAGCTTGATAACTGTTGTTGTATGAAAATTCTGCAAATGGCAGACAATCTTCCCACTTATATCCATATTCTAACACACATGCTCTCAGCATATCTCCGAGTATTTTATTTACTCGCTCCGTTTGTCCATCGGTCTGAGGGTGATACGCGGTGCTGAAATCTAGGCGGGTTCCTAAACCTTCCTGGACTTTCTTCCAGAATCTCGAGGTAAACTGAGTTCCTCGATCCGATACGATGTTCTTGGGGACTCCATGCAAACTAACTATTCTAGCGAAGTACAACTTCGCTAGCTTCGAACTCTGATATGTGGTCTTGACGGGTAAGAAATGGGCGACTTTGGACAATCGGTCCACTATGACCCAGATAGAGTCATTTCCCCTACTAGAAGTAGGCAGTCCAGTGATAAAAGTCCATTCCAATGGAATCCCATTTCCATTCCGGAATCTGCAATGGTTGCAACAATCCAACGGGTCTTTGATGTCCTGCCTTGACTCGCTGACATATATCACACTTGGCGATATAGCTTCCGATTTCTCTCTTCATCTTATGCCACCAAAATTGCTCTTTTAAATCTTGATACATCTTAGTTCCTCCGGGATGGATAGAATGAAGAGTATCATGAGCCTCCTTCAGAATAACTTCTTTCAACTCCGAATCTGCTGGTACACAAATGCGTCCTTTGTACCACAAAACTCCTTCTTCGTCTTCGGTGAATCTGGGTACTTTTCCTGTACCGATACGACGCTTGATTCCGTCGATACTAGCATTTACCTTCTGCGCCTCTTTAATCTGACTGATCAAAGTGGGCTGGAGTTCTATGCTAGCCAAAAATCCTTCACTTACTAATTCTATTCGAAAATCTTCCATCTCTTTGTGCAATCTTGGTTGCTCCTTCAAGATCATGGAGTTCAAGCGGCACGACAATCTGCTAAGGGCATCTGCTACCACATTGGCTTTACCAGGGTGATAGTGAATGTCCATATCGTAATCCTTGATTAGCTCAATCCATCTTCTCTGTCTCATATTCATCTCCTTCTGAGTGAATATATACTTCAGAATCTTGTGATCCGTATAGATCTCATAACGATTTCCCATGAGGTAATGCCTCCATGTCTTCAGGGCTAGAAGTACGGCTGCGAGTTCGAGGTAATTTTGCTCATGTTGCTTCAGTTGTCGAGATAGATAAGATATAACTTTGCCTTCTTGCATTAGCACACATCCGAGACCGATCTTGGATGCGTCACAATACACATCGAAGGGCTTCGTGATATCCGGCATGATCAAGATTGGGGCTGAAATCAATCTCCTCTTGAGTTCTTGAAAACTCGCTTCACATTTGTCGGTCCATTCAAACTTCTTGTCCTTCTTCAGCAATTGGGTCATGGGTCTGGCGATACTTGAGAATCCTTCTACGAACTTGCGGTAATATCCCGCCAATCCGAGAAATGCACGAACTTGGGTTTGAGTGGTTGGGGCTTGCCAATCTTCGACATCTTTCACATTTGCGGGATCAACGGCAATTCCTCGGACTGATACAATGTGACCGAGGAATCCTACCTCCTATAACCAGAATTCACATTTGCTAAATTTGGCATACAAATGATGCTCTCTAAGGGTTTCAAGAATGGTCCTTAGGTGTAGCTCATGTTCTTCTTCTGATTTGGAATAAATCAGAATGTCATCGATGAAAACAACGACAAACTTATCCAGGAAGTCCATAAAAATCTTATTCATGAGATTCATGAAATAAGTGGGAGCATTGGTTAATCCAAAAGACATGACTGTATACTTGTACAATCCATATCTGGTGGTAAAGGCAGTCTTTGGAATATCCTCTGCACGAATTTTGAGTTGATGATACCCAGTTCTAAGATCAATCTTAGAAAACACCTTGGCACCGGTCAACTGATCAAACAAATCTTCTATCTTGGGCAAGGGGTATTTGTTTTTGATGGTGACATCATTCAATTTCCGATAATCCGTACATAAACGGTTACCTCCATCCTTCTTGTCCACAAACAAGACAAGTGACCTCCATGGTGACGCACTTGGTTGAATCAATCCAATTTCCAACATGGAATCCAGTTGCTTCTTCAGTTCCTGTAGTTCGACGGGTTCGTACTATATGGTCTCTGGGCTATTGGTACAGTTCCGGGGATTAGTTCAATGATAAACTCGATATCCCGATCTGGGGGCATACCGGGCAAAACATCTGGAAATATATCGGGGTATTCACAGACTATCCGGACTTGGTAAATGGTAGGTTGGGCTGTCCTATTGTTGCACTTGAATTGACGAGGTAAGGTTTCAGATATATGATCGACTGATATTCCGGCTGTACTGGTCATGGTTATGGCTTTCTTGGCACAGTCAATTAATCCTTTATGTTTGGACATCCAATCCATTCCTAGTACTACTTACAAACCTTTAGTTCCGAGTACTATCAGGTTAGCATAAAAATCTATGCCATGTATTCGGATAGGGACGGCTTTGCAAATTTGCCTAGCCTTGGTGGTTGATCCGGGAATTTGAACAATCATAACATGCTTCAGTTTGGTTGGTTGAATTTTACTAGTGCAGGCAAATTCTTTGGTGACAAATGAGTGCGATGCACCAAATCAAACAACACTCTTGCAAGTACTGAATTAACAGAAAACATACCCAGCACGACGTCTGGCGCTTCCTGAGCTTCTTCAGCATGCATGAGAAAAAGACGGCCATTGCGGTTGAGCGAATTCCCTGGGGCAAACCTTCTTCCGGGATGAACACGACGCTACTGCTGAGCTGGGGCATTGGCATTGGGTGCTGCGGCATTCTTCTTGTTGGGGCACTCGTTGGAGTAGTGACCCTTATTTCCACAGTCATAACAAGTCACTTGCGACTTGTCCTTTGCTGCTCCAGGCACAACATTGCTTCCAGTCCTCGGGGCAGTGTTGGTGTTGGTGGCAGCATTGTTGGTGTTGAACTTGGGTGGGGCACGGTTGAAATTGCTAGAGTTGCCGGGGTTGTTGTGATTTCCTCCGGGCCTAGGGTTTCCACGGTTGGGATAGGTCGGACGGTTCATTGGGGGTCTGTTGGTTCTCGGGGCAAATCCGGGAGATGGGTTAGGGCGATACTTTGGGGTCTGATGGGTTCCAGACTGATGCATCATGCGATGCTTGCGGTTCTCATTGACTTGGTTGATCTTTCCTTCCATATAGATGGCAGAGTCGACAAGGGCTTCAATATCAGCAAAGGGGATATTGACTAACACTGTCTGCATCTCATCGTGCAGACCAATCAAGAATCTCTCTTTCTTCTTGGCTTCAGTGTCGATCTCATCCGGGGCATACCTAGCTAATGACAAGAATTTTTCACGGTATTCCACTATGGTCATCCTTCCTTGCTTCAGTTCTCTGAACTCGTCTCTCATTCTCTTGATCAAACCCGGTGGCACATGGGTTCTGCTAAATTTGATCTTGAATTCCTCCCAGGTCATCATCTGGCCTCCGGTCATTGCGCGAACACTGTTCCACCATGCCCTGGCATCTCCGGCTAGATAGTGGGTGGCGAACAGAACTTTCTCGTTGGCTTCCACTCCGGCGACTTCTAGGTTATTTTCCATGGTTTGCAGCCAATCATCAGCGTCTAGGGGTTCTTCTTGAAGGGTTTCGCGGCATAGTAAATCAAAATTTTCTACGGAGCGAACAGAGGGAAAGTCAAGATCTAATCTAGGAGATGCAAACAACGAGAGAGATTGGATTAGATCTTCATACCCTTGAAGATTCACACAGCGGAACGTTCGTCGGAACGTGGGTGATGTAGTCGTACTCGCTTCTCCTCCTCGCGATCCGATCCGATCTAGCACCACAAGTGGCGGTGCCTCCGGGAGATGCACACATGCAGCACCTCGACGTCTCCTCCTTCTTCGGACCAGCAAGTATGGTGGAGAGATAGATTGGATCTACAACACGACGGCGTGGTGTATATGGTGGAGAATTTCTGCAGCAGGGCTTCGCCTACAAACAGTCGGGAGGGAGAGAGGAAAGCTAGCAAGGCGGCTAGGGTTTGGAGGAGAGGTGTAGGGGTTTGGTGCGCCCCCACCCCTCTTTATATAGAGGGGGGGCGCAGCCCTAGCCCCTCCCCCAAGCCCAAAGTATAAGGAGTGGGGGGCATGGACTCTCCCCTCTTCTAGAAACCCTATCTCTAGTTTAAACGATTTAAACTCTCTAGGATCGGTTGGGCCCTATGGGGCCTTGTGCCCCTGGACCAATGCGGCCAGGACACTCCCTGATAGGCCCATGCCCCCTCCCGGAAGGTGGGGCCACGTTGGTCCCCTTCCAGAAGGTTCTAGAAGCTTCCGGTACAATACCGATTAACCCGGAACAATTCCGAACTCCAAAAACTGCATTGCCTTATATGAATCTTATTCTCGGACCATTCCGGAACCTCTCGTGATATCCCGGATCCCATCCGAGACTCTGAACAAAAATTCATAAACCAATTATCCAATCTATCCTAGCGTCGAGATACATTAAGTGTGTGACCCTGCGGGTTCGAGAATATGCAGACATGATCTTCTATCAATAATCAACAGCGAGGTCTGGGCACCCATATTGACTCCCACACATTCATCGATGATCATATCGGATGAACCACGATGCCAGTATTCAATCAATCCCATATATATATATTCCCTTCGTCTCGCGATATTTTACTTGCCCGAGATTCGATCGTCGGTACCGTCATACCTAGTTCAATCTCGTTCACAGCAAGTACTTTACTCGTTCCATAATCCGATATCACTTTGTGATTAACTCCTTAACCACATGCTTGCAAGCGGTGTTGATATCGATTACCGAGTGGGCCCGAAGTATATCTCTCCGACTTGGGAGGGACAAATTCCATCTCGATACATACAACCCAACAGATACTTTCTGATCACCTGAGAGACACCTTTATGATCACCCTCTCATAGGATGACGTTTGATGACCTCAAAGCTTTCTTCCGATACCAGGGAGTTGTATTATCTCATGGTCTAAGGAATACAATATTTTACATAAGAAAAGCTTCGCAAAGATGAACACGATGAAACGATCTAATTGCTTTGCTTAGTTTGGGTCTGTCCATCACATCATTCTCCAATGTTATGATCTCATTATCAATTGACAACTCATGTCTATGGTTAGGAAACCTTAACCATCATTGATCAATGAGCTAGTCCATAGAGGCGTACTAGGGACACGGTGTTGTTCACAAACCACACAAGTATTAAAGTTTCCGCTTAATACAATTCTAGCATGGAATATAAACTTTATCATGAACATGAATTATAATAATAACATCTTTATTATTGCCTCTAGGGCATAATTCCAACAGTCTCCCACTTGCACTAGAGTCAATAATCTAGTTTACATCCGGTAACAATCTCACACCCATGGCACTGAGGATCATGTTTTACACGTGGAAGAGGTTTAGTCAATGGATCTGCGACATTCAGATCTGTATGTACTTTGCTAATCTTCAGATCTCCATCTGCAATATAATCTTGGATTATATGAAATTTGCGGTTGATATGCTTGGTCTTTGGATGATATCTTGGTTCCTTAGCGAGTGCTATGGCGCCAGTGTTGTCACACAATATCTCGAGTGGGTCCAATGCACTTGGAACCACGCCAAGCTCAGTGATGAAGTTTCTGATCCAAACTCCTTCACTTGACGCTTCTGCAGCAGCCATGTATTCCGCTTCTACTGTAGATCCCGTGATCACGCTTTGCTTGCAGCTTCTCCAGCTCACAGCTCCTCCATTCAAAATATAAACGTATCCTGTCTGAGATTTGGAATCATCCTTGTCGGTGTCAAAACTAGCATCGACGTAACCTTTTACGACAAGCTGTTCATCACCCCCATAGACTAAGAACATTTCTTTAGTCCTATTTAGGTACTTTAGGATGTTCTTCACGGCTGTCCAGTGTTCCACTCCTGGATCACTTTGATATCTGCTCGTCAAACTAAGAGCATTGGACACATCCGGTCTAGTACAAAGCATGACATACATGATAGAACCTATGGCCGAGGCATAAGGCACTTTGCTCATAGCTTCCCTATCATTTACCGTAGCTGGACACTGAGCCTTGCTCAATATCTTACCTGACAACATAGGCACTGAACCTTTCTTTGCTTTATCCATTCTGAACCTTTTCAGAACTTTGTCTAGGTATGTACTCTGGCTTAAAGCTATCAGGCGTCTTTGTCTATCTCTATAGATCTTGATGCCCAATATATAAGCATCTTCACCTAGGTATTTCATTGAAAAACACTTGTTCAAATAACTCTTCACATCGTTAAGCATGTTGATGTCATTTCCGATAATCAATATGTCATCCACATATAGTACCAGAAACGTCACCGAGCTCCCACTCACTTTCTTGTAGATGCAAGCTTCGTAGCAATTTGGAACAAATCCAAAGCTCTTGATCACTTGATCAAAACGAAGGTTCCAACTCCGAGATGCTTGCTTTAGTCCATAAATGGAACGCTGAAGTTTGCATACTTTACTAGCATCCTTAGGATCGACAAAACCTTCGGGTTGCATCATATACAACTCTTCATCAATGTTCCCATTGAGGAAAGCAGTCTTGAAATCCATCTGCCATATTTCATAATCATGAAATGCAACAATTGCTAATAAAATCCGAATGGACTTAAACATCGCTACGGGAGAGAAAGTCTCATCGTAGTCAACACCTTGAACTTGTCGAAAACCTTTTGCGACAAGCCGTGCTTTATAGACGGTAACATTACCATCCGCGTCCGTTTTCTTCTTGAATATCCATTTGCACTCAACGGCCTTTCGGTCGCTAGGAGGATCCACCAAAGTCCATACTTGGTTTTCGCTCATGGATCCCAATTCGGATTTCATGGCTTCCAGCCATTTCTCAGAGTTTGGGCTCATCATCGCTTCCTCATAGTTCGTAGGTTCACTGTATTCTACCAACAAGACAGTCAAGACAGGGTTGCCGTACCACTCAGGAGGGGCACGCGACCTTGTCGACATGCGACGTTCAGTAGCAGCATCGTCCGAAGCTTCATGATCCTTGTCATTAGCTTCCTCTATTGTTGGTGCAGGCGACACTGGAACAATTTCAGGTGCTGCGCTACTCTCCAATTCAAGAGAAGGTTCAATAACCTCGTCTAGCTCTACTTTCCTCCCACTCACTTCTTTCGAGAGAAACTCCTTCTCAAGAAAGGAACCGTTCTTTGCGACAAACACTTTGCCTTCGGTTCTGTGATAGAAGTATACCCAATAGTTTCCTTAGGGTATCCTATGAAGACGCATTTCTCCGCTTTGGATTCGAGCTTGTCCGGCATCAACTTCTTGACGTAAGCTTCGCATCCCCAAACTTTAAGAAACGACAACTTAGGTTTAGCACCAAACCATAGTTCATACGGTGTCGTCTCAACGGATTTAGATGGAGCCCTATTTAAAGTGAATGCAGCGGTTTCTAATGCATAACCCCAAAATGATAACGGCAAATCAGTAAGAGACATCATTGATCGGACCATATCTAATAGGGTTCGATTCCGGCGTTCAGACACACCATTGCGTTGTGGTGTTCCGGGTGGCGTGAGTTGTGAAACGATTCCACTTGCTTTAAGATGCGTGAGAAAATCATAACTCAAATATTCACCTCCACGATCGGATCGTAGAAACTTAATCTTTCTGTTACGATGGTTCTCCACTTTGAAAGAGCATTTTTCTAATCCCTCTAACTTTGATGTTTGATAACAATACATTTATCGATTTAACCGTGTACTAAGTTTATCACAGCATTGACAAAAGAAGGCACAAGTCATGGCATAGCAGTTTTCCCCTTGCAAAACTTCTGTGTCAACCGGTAGTACCGGACCTGCAACCGGTACTACCGCTTGACACCGGTACTACCGATTCTAGTACCGGTTGGCACCGATCAAAAGAGAGAAGGGTGAGTACTAGTCAGTACCCACCGGTTCCACGGAGCGGTACTACCGGCCCAACCGGTAGTACCGCTTGGTACAAGCGGTACTACCGCTTGAGGCGGTCGTACCTCTCATCGGTACCGCTGCATACTGACTAGCACCCTCCCCTCTCCGTTTTGGTCAGTACCAAGCGGTACTTGGGACCGGTACTACCGCTCGAACCGGTAGTACCGCTGATGACGTCCGGTACTACCGCTTGGGGGTAGTACCGCAGGGAGGTACCTCCCAAGACTGAAGATTTCTACAAGGACAAGGTCTCCACCGGTACTTGGTCCGGTACTGGGCCGGTAGTACCGCTTGTGTAACACCCTCAGAATCGGACCTATGCAAGTTTGGGCAAAATTCACCAAACCCGCATAGAAACGATTCAAAGGTGCCCACCAGGCACTTTCGTGCGGGTGGAAAACGAAGTAATAACATTACACAACAGTCCTCGATGGGACCCACAGAACAGATATATATATAACAGCGACTCAGAGAGTCAAGAATACAGAGATAAAATACAAAGATTCAATCACCTTGAAAACGATAGAGCGTCCAGCTACGGACAAGATGCAAATGGGGCTAAGAGCCCTGAAGAATAACCAATGGCGTCCATAACCCTGCCCAGGCCAAGCCGGAAGGGTAACCCTGCTAACGGCGTCGATCTCAAAACCTGCTTAAACAAAGGGGTGCCGACAAAGGGCAAAGGAAAAAGAAGGAGCGTCAGTACTGAGGCCAGTACACGGCGAGGCTAGAATTCGGCGGTCCTCGCCTACATAGGTATGGTGGACTGAAGCGGCAGCGGCAGCAGGCCCTAAACAACCTATAGAGACTCGATACAACTGGCGGCAATCAGAGAGGGGTAAGATAGACCTATTCGGATCCAACATGATACTACCATCAAACAAACCCATCCTGGCGTTTCCCCCTCGAGACCAAACGAGGAAGTCAACCGAGGAACTCACACCGTTGGCAGCTTTACTTATTTGGTTATCGTTGCAACATTTACTAGTCAGGTATTGATAATCGTCCTGATAAAGAAAGCAGTGGGCTCTTTTAGTTAATCATTCCGTTGTAGTGCAACACTTACTAATCATATACAGATGACATGAGATAAACCCAAAACCCAGCAGTTGTTGGTACTTTTATTCAGCCATTCCGTTGTAGTTGCAATACTTACTAGTCAGGTACAATGGTCGCAAGCGACAATTCAAACAAGCAATTGTGGGCAGTATTAATTAGCCATTCCATTGTAGTGAAGCTGATTACTAGTCATTATAAGTCAAATTTATAGCAGTAAACTTTAGTTATGCTTGTCTATGATCGAGAAACTGTGCTCCAAGTCGTCCATAACCGCGGACACGGCTTTCAGAAAGTTTTACCCGGCCGGGGTGCACCAATAGCAACACACACTCGATCAACCTCGGAAAAACCAAATCAAAACCCAACGAGGCTTTCACGACAAAGCAATCACAGGATTCAGAAATATTTCAGGGGGCCAACCCTTGGAGTACACCCGCAACGAAGTAAGCTAGCTCCGAGACGGACCCCAAAGTTTGTGGGGCCGGCGGTAAACGACAGCAGGTCCCCAAACGGGGACTGTCGATACCACGTAAACGGGTCACAGATCCTAAACAGTACAGTGTGCAGTACCTCGCACAATCGTAAATAAAGCAGTAAAGCATGGCATAAGTACAGGATAGTAATAAAGCCCCAAACTAGTTCGTGGCCCCAAGAAATAAGACGGAATCAAGCTCTGGCTCAGGGGGGTCCCATATACCTCCCGGATGTGGATAGCGCGATAAATCAAGGAACAGGAATCAAGTACTCGGGGTCTTACGGGACACAAGTGGGCGTTCGGAAACCAAATATTATCTATCACCCACCGATGCCTCTGCTTATTCAATTTTAAGTTGTTAAACAGAAATTAAAGTGACGATAAGTAAAACTAGAATCATCTCCAACATCAACATGCGGCAATATCTCAACAACTGTGGCACTTGACGACACGCAACAGCAATATAACAAGCGACGGCGACGCGCAAGACCAACTAGCTACCAAACAACAGGCAATAGGGTGTGTCCAAGGCAATATATGGTTGCAAGGGATATCAAGGGTACGGAAAACTAGAGCATCGCAACACAGATAGCAATAGATCAACAGGAGAGAAGTAAATACTATAAAAATAAGATAGGTAGAAGGGGGAGATGCTCGCCTGAAAACATTGTCGAAGGGTTCAACCGAAGATCGGGCGAAGCTCACATCAACTCAACGGCCTTATCCGCGAAGAAGCAAAACACTAGGAGAAACACCGGATGCAATATTTAATAAAACGACAGAAGATCGGCATGCATGATGGATGGCATGGCAAAGGTGCGATGCAATTAGGTCATGTTAAGTGGAACCGGGGTCCCGACAATTAATTAAATGGTTCAAGTTGTTTAGAACCCCCGCAATTAAATGTTGTTTTAACAAGGCAATATAAGATACCGGTTCGCTACACAAGTTTAAATGAGGCCGATATGAGACTAGATTTGCCCGCATATGGGCCCCATATTTAATTATGAGGTGAATCGGCATAAGGCCCCCAAACCATATGATTATGCATGCAAGATGAATGATTAATATGCCACAAGTTGTTATTAAGTTATAAAATAGGGTTCGGAAAAGGGGTCACACATTGGGGTTCGGCGAACTTGGGGTTCCGGGGGTTCAGGGTCGGTCTCAGGGTCCAGGGTTCGACGGTTCCGTTCTCGGGTATCGGGGGGGGGGGGGGGGGGTTCGGCGGGGCGGAAGCGTTCTCGGTCACGGGGCAGATCTTGCCGAGAAGAACTCTGGGCACGAGCCACTGCCGAACTTGGTACGCCGAGAGCACTTGCAGGGCCAGCACGCCACAAGGTTCGCCACATAGACGCGGGCAGAGGACCAGCACGAAGGCGCGGGGTCCACCGGCGGTCAATGGAGGTGGCGTGCGGCTGTGCGCGACGGCGGGCTTGGCTCCGCTGCAGGAGACCGAGGCGAGACGGGCAGCTGCCGAGGGAGGAGGTCAACGGGGCCGGCGCGGCGAGGTGGGTGGCCCAGGGCTCGACGGCGGCGCATCCGGGAACGACGGGGAGCAGCTCGGGGGCGGGGCGGAAGGCGGGCGAGCGCGGGCGGCGAGGGTAGCCGGGGACGCGGACGGGTGCAGCCGGGCTCGGGAGGGGACGGCGAACGGAGGTGGAAGGGGCGCGGAGGCGAGCTTGGGGCCGGCGGCGGTGGTTCCTGGCGCGGCGGCACTCGCCGGCGCACGCGGGGTGCGGAACAGGCGACGGAGGGGACCGCTGGGGACGCGCGGGGCGGTGACCCGGCGGCGGCTCGGGCGGCGCTGCGGCAGGGTTGAGCGGCGGAGCAGCGGATAGCGGGGGTCGGCGGTGGCCGCGGTCGGTGGCGGATGCGAGCAGGGTTGAGCGCGGCGCGGTCGGGCTCGCGGCGGCTGGCGCGCCGGGGAGGGTGGAGCGGGGCGGCGTCTGCGGGCTTGCCGGAGAGGAGGCGCGGCGGCGGCTTGAGGCGGGGACGGCCGGGGAGCTTGGGCGGCGGAGGAGCTGGCGGTCTGGGCGGACGGGACCGGCGGAGGGGAAGGAGAGGAAGCGGCCTCGCGGGGGCGGCGCTCCGGCGGCGGGGCACGCCGGCGAGGGGCGTCAGGGAAGGGGCCTGCGAGGGGGAGAGAAGGGAGAGGAGAAGGAGGTGGGCAGGGACGCGGGGAGCTGGCGGTGGGCCCAGGTGGGGACGGGGCGTGGGGGAGGCTCGGCCTGGGGGAGGGGGATCTGGGAGAGAGGCCAGGCGGTTGGGGGCTGGCACGTGGGTCCAAGGACAGGAGGGGGCCCACGGGTCAGTGGGTGGGGTGTGGGCGCGTGCGTGTGTGATAGTGTGGGTTTGGTGGGGCTGGTGAGCTGAGAGGGAGAGAAGAGAGGGAGTGGCCAAGTGTCAAGATCTGGTTGGTTAGGGGGGAGGGGTGAGATGATGTGGCGACGAGTGAGGTGGAGGTTTGGGTTGGGTAGACTAGTGGGTAGCTTTAGGATTTAGGGTGGGACAGGTTGGACCGTTTGTAAAAATCTGGGGCGGTCGTTCGGGTCGGGTTGGCCCGTTCGACTGCCCCTACTAAAATAAATAAATATTTTATTTGATTTAAACGGGCCGTCTGCAAACCGATAGCGGCCAAAACAAAATATTCCGGGGACCCGGTTTTGGCGTTTGAATAAAAGACGGGGCGTTTTAGAAACAAAACGGCTTTGCGAAAATAGTTTTGGCAAACAATGCATGATGATGACGATGCAATGCACAAATTCAACGCGATTTTCTAGTAGTGGTTTTGCGGGATGCCACAATTCGACACCACTAACAAGGGATCTCGCCCTCGAGATCCGCCTCATGGTACCGTAAGGAAGGTCGGCGTTCTTCGTCTTCTCGCTTCGTATAGATCCTCGCGACACCACTAACGAGGGTCCCTTCTTCATCTTGAAATCGGCAACACCACCAACAAAGGGTCGTTGTTCCTGATCGTCGAGAGAGCACTCCGGAAACAAAAGGTCGAAGGTAGAGGTATCCACAAATAAAGCCACCCCTAACTTCCGTTAGAAGAGGGAAAAGTTACATTGATCCACCAGTTCGATGTACAGAGCGATCAGTAAGAGTCGGGTAGGGTGATCAGTCCATCCCGGACCCAAACTATCAACTCTATACACGGGTAGGAGAATCAGGCGACTCAACTCTCGAGATTTAGACTGAAGACTTTCTTAGGCGGTATCCGGAACAAAGGGATGATGCCAGCAGGAATCGTATGAAAGACACAATGATTAGGTTTCGCGATGGTTCCATTGGCATGAACAACACATGTTCAAGGTATACTCCAATTTCACCAAAGCTCGTCCTTCTCATATGTTTTCAACGACACTGATATCCAGCAAGGAACACATATGGATGAGGAACTCAAGAACAAAAGATTGGAGGAAGGGTACAACAGACAAGTTGCAGATTGATGATCGTAGCACCTCCGTTACAAAAAGGGAGAAAGCGAAAACCTGAAGGTACGACGGAAACCCAACCACGAGAAATCCTGGACTCGAAGAGAGAGATGAGAGCGGATTCAAAACGCGTAGAGGTAAGAGGAGAACAGCAGAGGGGTAAGGAGTAAAATTAGACCTATCAGAACTATCCAACCGATTTTGCAAAATAGTTTTGACACTCTACTTCGGCCGTTAGCTAGGTTATCCTACAGGCTGGACTTGTGGGGTATCGCAACTGCTGAGCTCTGATACCACTCTGTAACACCCTCAGAATCGGACCTATGCAAGTTTGGGCAAAATTCACCAAACCCGCATAGAAACGATTCAAAGGTGCCCACCAGGCACTTTCGTGCCGGTGGAAAACGAAGTAATAACATTACACAACAGTCCTCGATGGGACCCACAGAACAGATATATATAACAGCGACTCAGAGAGTCAAGAATACAGAGATAAAATACAAAGATTCAATCACCTTGAAAACGATAGAGCGTCCAGCTACGGACAAGATGCAAATGGGGCTAAGAGCCCTAAAGAATAACCAATGGCGTCCATAACCCTGCCCAGGCCAAGCCGGAAGGGTAACCCTGCTAACGGCATCGATCTCAAAACCTGCTTAAACAAAGGGGTGCCGACAAAGGGCAAAGGAAAAAGAAGGAGCGTCAGTACTGAGGCCAGTACACGGCGAGGCTAGAATTCGGCGGTCCTCGCCTACATAGGTATGGTGGACTGAAGCGGCAGCGGCAGCAGGCCCTAAACAACCTATAGAGACTCGATACAACTGGCGGCAATCAGAGAGGGGTAAGATAGACCTATTCGGATCCAATATGATACTACCATCAAACAAACCCATCCTGGCGTTTCCCCCTCGAGACCAAACGAGGAAGTCAACCGAGGAACTCACACCGTTGGCAGCTTTACTTATTTGGTTATCGTTGCAACATTTACTAGTCAGGTATTGATAATCGTCCTGATAAAGAAAGCAGTGGGCTCTTTTAGTTAATCATTCCGTTGTAGTGGCAACACTTACTAATCATATACAGATGACATGAGATAAACCCAAAACCCAGCAGTTGTTGGTACTTTTATTCAGCCATTCCGTTGTAGTTGCAATACTTACTAGTCAGGTACAATGGTCGCAAGCGACAATTCAAACAAGCAATTGTGGGCAGTATTAATTAGCCATTCCATTGTAGTGAAGCTGATTACTAGTCATTATAAGTCAAATTTATAGCAGTAAACTTTAGTTATGCTTGTCTATGATCGAGAAACTGTGCTCCAAGTCGTCCATAACCGCGGACACGGCTTTCAGAAAGTTTTACCCGGCCGGGGTGCACCAATAGCAACACACACTCGATCAACCTCGGAAAAACCAAATCAAAACCCAACGAGGCTTTCACGACAAAGCAATCACAGGATTCAGAAATATTTCAGGGGGCCAACCCTTGGAGTACACCCGCAACGAAGTAAGCTAGCTCCGAGACGGACCCCAAAGTTTGTGGGGCCGGCGGTAAACGACAGCAGGTCCCCAAACGGGGACTGTCGATACCACGTAAACGGGTCACAGATCCTAAACAGTACAGTGTGCAGTACCTCGCACAATCGTAAATAAGCAGTAAAGCATGGCATAAGTACAGGATAGTAATAAAGCCCCAAACTAGTTCGTGGCCCCAAGAAATAAGACGGAATCAAGCTCTGGCTCAGGGGGGTCCCATATACCTCCCGGATGTGGATAGCGCGATAAATCAAGGAACATGAATCAAGTACTCGGGGTCTTACGGGACACAAGTGGGCGTTCGGAAACCAAATATTATCTATCACCCACCGATGCCTCTGCTTATTCAATTTTAAGTTGTTAAACAGAAATTAAAGTGACGATAAGTAAAACTAGAATCATCTCCAACATCAACATGCGGCAATATCTCAACAACCGTGGCACTTGACGACACGCAACAGCAATATAACAAGCGACGGCGACGCGCAAGACCAACTAGCTACCAAACAACAGGCAATAGGGTGTGTCCAAGGCAATATATGGTTGCAAGGGATATCAAGGGTACGGAAAACTAGAGCATCGCAACACAGATAGCAATAGATCAACAGGAGAGAAGTAAATACTATAAAAATAAGATAGGTAGAAGGGGGAGATGCTCGCCTGAAAACATTGTCGAAGGGTTCAACCGAAGATCGGGCGAAGCTCACATCAACTCAACGGCCTTATCCGCGAAGAAGCAAAACACTAGGAGAAACACCGGATGCAATATTTAATAAAACGACAGAAGATCGGCATGATGCATGCATGATGGATGGCATGGCAAAGGTGCGATGCAATTAGGTCATGTTAAGTGGAACCGGGGTCCCGACAATTAATTAAATGGTTCAAGTTGTTTAGAACCCCCGCAATTAAATGTTGTTTTAACAAGGCAATATAAGATACCGGTTCGCTACACAAGTTTAAATGAGGCCGATATGAGACTAGATTTGCCCGCATATGGGCCCCATATTTAATTATGAGGTGAATCGGCATAAGGCCCCCAAACCATATGATTATGCATGCAAGATGAATGATTAATATGCCACAAGTTGTTATTAAGTTATAAAATAGGGTTCGGAAAAGGGGTCACACATTGGGGTTCGGCGAACTTGGGGTTCCGGGCGTTCAGGGTCGGTCTCAGGGTCCAGGGTTCGACGGTTCCGTCTCGGGTATCGGGGGGGGGGGGGGGGGGGGTTCGGCGGAAGCGTTCTCGGTCACGGGGCAGATCTTGCCGAGAAGAACTCTGGGCACGAGCCACTGCCGAACTTGGTACGCCGAGAGCACTTGCAGGGCCAGCACGCCACAAGGTTCGCCACATAGACGCGGGCAGAGGACCAGCACGAAGGCGCGGGGTCCACCGGCGGTCAATGGAGGTGGCGTGCGGCTGTGCGCGACGGCGGGCTTGGCTCCGCTGCAGGAGACCGAGGCGAGACGGGCGGCTGCCGAGGGAGGAGGTCAACGGGGCCGGCGCGGCGAGGTGGGCGGCCCAGGGCCCGACGGCGGCGCATCCGGGAACGGCGGGGAGCAGCTCGGGGGCAGGGCGGAAGGCGGGCGAGCGCGGGCGGCGAGGGTAGCCGGGGACGCGGACGGGTGCAGCCGGGCTCGGGAGGGGACGGCGAACGGAGGTGGAAGGGGCGCGGAGGCGAGCTTGGGGCCGGCGGCGGTGGTTCCTGGCGCGGCGGCGCTCGCCGGCGCACGCGGGGTGCGGAACAGGCGACGGAGGGGACCGCTGGGGACGCGCGGGGCGGTGGCCCGGCGGCGGCTCGGGCGGCGCTGCGGCAGGGTTGAGCGGCGGAGCAGCGGATAGCGGGGGTCGGCGGTGGCCGCGGTCGGTGGCGGATGCGAGCAGGGTTGAGCGGCGGCGGGGTCGGCTCGCGGCGGCTGGCGCGCCGGGGAGGGTGGAGGCGGCGGCGTCTGCGGGCTTGCCGGAGAGGAGGCGCGGCGGCGGCTTGAGGCGGGGACGGCCGGGGAGCTTGGGCGGCGGAGGAGCCTGGCGGTCTGGGCGGACGGGACCGGCGGAGGGGAAGGAGAGGAAGCGGCCTCGCGGGGGCGGCGCTCCGGCGGCGGGGCACGCCGGCGAGGGGCGTCAGGGAAGGGGCCTGCGAGGGGAGAGAAGGGAGAGGAGGAAGGAGGTGGGCAGGGGACGCGGGGAGCTGGCGGTGGGCCCAGGTGGGGACGGGGCGTGGGGGAGGCTCGGCCTGGGGGAGGGGGATCTGGGGAGAGAGGCCAGGCGGTTGGGGGCTGGCACGTGGGTCCAAGGACAGGAGGGGCCCACGGGTCAGTGTGGGGGGTGGGCGCGTGCGTGTGTGCTAGTGTGGGTTTGGTGGGGCTGTGAGCTGAGGGGAGAGAAGAGAGGGAGTGGCCAAGTGTCAAGATCTGGTTGGTTAGGGGGGAGGGGTGAGATGATGTGGCGACGAGTGAGGTGGAGGTTTGGGTTGGGTAGACTAGTGGGTAGCTTTAGGATTTAGGGTGGGACAGGTTGGACCGTTTGTAAAAATCTGGGGCGGTCGTTCGGGTCGGGTTGGCCCGTTCGACTGCCCCTACTAAAATAAATAAATATTTTATTTGATTTAAACGGGCCGTCTGCAAACCGATAGCGGCCAAAACAAAATATTCCGGGGACCCGGTTTTGGCGTTTGAATAAAAGACGGGGCGTTTTAGAAACAAAACGGCTTTGCGAAAATAGTTTTGGCAAACAATGCATGATGATGACGATGCAATGCACAAATTCAACGCGATTTTCTAGTAGTGGTTTTGCGGGATGCCACAGCTTGCAAGCGGTACTACCGCTTGAGTACTGGTACTTCCGGTCATTTAATGCTCCAACGGCCACCTATTTCATGGAGGGGGTATAAATACCCCTCCACCTACCTTGGGACAAATTGCTCAGCACATTAATGTCATTGCCCACCATTGGAGTCCATTGGAGCCACTCAAATTCGCAAGATCTCATCATCCAACCATCCAAAGTCCTTGATCTTTTGGGATTCGAAGAAGGAGTCCCCGATCTACTACTTCACCAAAAGAGATCTTCATTTCCCCTCATTTCATTGAGGCCCCCTTTGCTCTAGTGTTTTGTTGGAAACCCTAGCTCGAGTTTTTGTTCTTACAAGCTTGTCTTTGTTTGCTTTGACAACTTGCTTGTATTTGGGAGCCTCCGATTAAGTTGTGGATGTGTGCCCCAAACTTGTAACGGTGCCGGCTTCCACCTTAAAGGTTGCCGATATAGTGGAAGGTGAATCGATCCCATTGGGGTGAGATTCATCGGAGAACAAGGGAGGCCTCTTATGGCGTTGGTGGTTTGAAACCACCCCCTCTCCAAACGTAGACGTACTTCCCCTCAAAAGGAAGGAACTACGGGAAACAAATCCTTGTGTCTCCATGTCCACTTTTCGGTTACCTCTATCCTTTACCGCACCTTACTTACCTGTTACTTCTTTGTGTTGTGGTAGCTCTTGCATTTTGTCATATAGGTAAATTCACCGTAGTTGCATTATCTAGAGAATTTACCTTATTGTCAAACCTTAATTTGAAAAAGAAGAAAATTTGAAGTAGCACCTATTCACCCCCCCTCTAGGTGCCCATATGATCCTTTCAATTGGTATCAGAGCCTCGGCTCTTTATTCGGGCTTTACCGCCTAAGAGAATATGGGTAGCCAAGAAGTGGAAGGTGGTAGTGAGTCAACTCCGGTGACCATGGAAGATCTCAGAAACTTGGAAACAAGATTGAGCTCTTCCTTGGTCAACGAAGTCAAGAAGATGCTTGAGCAACTTCTTAAAGACAAAGATGGCTCATCACCCCCTTCCCCTCAAGAGGAACTACCATCCGCACCTAAAGGGAATACTCCGGTATCCCCCGAAGGTATGTGGTAGGGGATAAACTAGACACTACTATTTCCTCCACACGACCTGATGGGGGGAAGGCGAGCACCGTGACACTTGGTACTCTCCCGATCCTCCCATCCCTCACCCTCATGTGTACAATAGAGGTGACCCACCTAAGCTTGAAGAGTCTGCTACTTTTGCTCAATGACAATCACTAATGAGAACTCATATGCGCAGCTCTTGCATTGAACTATGGAACATCATCGAGCATGGACTCTTTATTGGGGATCCAAACAACTTGACAAGAAGAGAGGTTGTCAACAGTCAACTCAATGCCACTGCTTTGCATATGATTCAACAAGGATTGGGAACAAAGGATTATCCACACATTGAGCACTTTAGCATTGCCAAGGAAGCCTGGGATGATCTCACTGTGTTGTTTGTTGGAAATGAGAGTATGAGGAGGAACAGATATGATGCTCTAAGCAATGAAGCCGAAGGTTTCTACATGAAAGAAGGTGAAGATCACGAAGACATGTATCGAAGGCTCAAGACCACCGCCACCGCTTTAGAAATGTGGGTGCCTCACATGTGGATGATGCATGGATAAAAGGAAATATGTGAGTGCTCTCATGCCTTTGAGCCCACCGACTTGAAGAGCCTACAAGGAAGACACAACTACCATCTCATGACCTCAAACAAAGTTATGCAAGAGATGGCCGCTTTCAAGGTAGCCGCCAAGAACGCCAAAGATGCCCGTGCTCGTGCCCTCGGTATGAGCAATGTGGTCAATGTTGCTTTAAAGGCCAAAGTTGTGAACTTTGAAGATGAAGATGATAGTGATGAAGGCCTCTCCTTGGACCATCCCGATGATGTCAAAATTGCTCATAGTCAATATATGGCTTTCTATGCAAAGAACTTTTGGAAGAATCCCGCCAAGGCCAAGATGGAAATGCAACGGAGAAGCAATCCAAATGGGAAAAGAGAGAATGCCACTAGATTGAGAACTTTCTTCAATTGTGGTGACCGCTACCACTTTGTGGCAAGCTGCCCCTATGAGAAGAGAGAAGATAATGGTGGGAAGCTTGTGTTGAATAAGACTCTCAAGGCACCCTACAAGAAACCTTTCGTCAAAAAGAACCCCATTGTAACACCCTCAGAATCGGCCCTATGCAAGTTTTAGCGAAACCCGCCAAACCCGCATAGAAACGATTCAAAGGTGCCCACCAGGCACTTTCGTGCGGGTGGAAAACGAAGTAATAACATTACACAACAGTCCTCGATGGGACCCACAGAACAGATATATATACAACACGACTCCATGAGTCAAGAATACAGATATACGGTACAAAGATCCAAATCACCTTGAAAAGATGGAGTGTCCGACTACGGACAAGATGCAAATGGGGCTAAGAGCCCTGAAGAATAACCAATGGCGTCCATAACCCTGCCCAGGCCAAGCCGGAAGGGTAACCCTGCTAACGACGTCGATCTCAAAACCTGCTTAAACAAAAGGGGTGCCGACAAGGGCCAAAGGAAAAAGAGGAGCGTCAGTACTGAGGCCAGTACACGGTGAGGCTAGAATTCGGCGGTCCTCGCCTACATTGGTATGGTGGACTGAAGCGGCAGCGGCAGCATGCGCTAAACAACCTATAGAGACTCGGTACAACTAGCGGTTATCAGAGAGGGGTAAGGAAGACCTATTCGGAACCAACCTGATGCTACCATCAAACAAACCCATCCTGGTGTTTCCCCCTCGAGACCAAACGAGGAAGTCAACCGAGGAACTCACACGGTTGGCAGTTTTATTTATTCAGTTATCATTGTAGCAATTACTAGTCAGGTATAGATAATCATCCTGATAAAATAAGCAGTGGGCACTTTTAGTTAACCATTCCGTGATAGTTGCAACACTTACTAGTCAGATACAATTAGCATGAGATAACCCCAAAACCCAGCAGTTGTTGGTACTTTTATTTAGCCATTCCGTTGTAGTGAAGCTGATTACTAGTCATATCGGATACAAGTCAATTTATAACAGTAAACTTTAGTTATAGTTGTCTATGATCAAGCACTGTGCTCCAAGTCATCCATAACCGCGGACACGGCTTCTCGAAAAGATTTAACCCTGCAGGGGTGCACCAAAGTATCCACAAGCACTTCGACCCTTTTTGCCAGATCAGTTAACATACACCCATCGGTATGTCGGCGGGGCCTAAGTCATGACGTTCCCAGACCCAAAGCAAGCACGGGGGGCCACCCCACTAAGTCTACCCGCAACGAAGTCGGCCGGTTTCCGAGACGGACTCAGGGTTTGCGTCAGTGGCTGTAAACGACAGCAAGTCCCAAAACTGGGACTGTCGATACCGCGAAAACACTCCGCTTCCTAAACAGTACAGTGTGCTCCTCGCACAATCGTAAATAAAGCAGTAAAGCATGGCATAAGTACAGGATAGTAAATAAAACCTCAAACTAGTTTGTGGCCCCCAGTACAATACTTTGAAATCAGGTACTAATCAATGGGGGGCCCAGATCTCCCCACCTGTGGTTAGCGCGCTCGATCTCGGAACAGGTGTCAAGAACTCGGGGTCCTACGGGACACAAGTGGGCGGTCGGAAACCAACATTATCTATCACCCACCGATGCCTCTGCTTACTTACTTCAATTTTAGTTGTTAAACAGTAATTAAAGTGAACGAAAAGTAAAGCCATAATCATCTCCAACATTAACATGCGGCAACACTCCAACCACTATGGTACTTGACGACACGCAACAGCACTTGAGCAAGCGACTACGACGCGCAAGTCCAACTATCTACCAAACAACAGGTAATAGGATGTGTCCAAGGCAATATACGGCTGCAAGGATATCACGGGTACGGGAACTAGAGCAACGCATCACAGATAGCAATAGATCAACAGGAGGGAATAAATACTATAAAAGTAAGATAGGTAGAAAGGAGGAGATGCTCGCCTGAAAATATTATCGAAGGGTCAACCGAAGATCGGGGCGACACTCGCATCAAATCAACGGCCTTATCCGCGAAGAAGCAAAACACTAGAAGAAACACCGGATGCAATATTTAAGATTACGACAGAAGATCGGGCATGATGCATGTATGATGTATGACATGGCAAAGATGCGATGCAATTAGGTCATATTAAGCGGAACCGGGGTCCCGACAATTATTTAGGTGGTTCATGTTATTTATCTACCCCGCAATTAAATGTTGTCTTAACAAGGCAAGATTATATCATCGGTTCGCTACACAATTTAAATGAGGCCAATATGAGACTAGCTTTGCCCGCATATGGGCCCCATATTTAATTGGAGGTGAATCGGCATAAGGCCCCCAAACCAATGATATGCATGCGAGATGAATGATTAATATGCAACAAGTTGTATTATATTATAAAATAGGGTTTCGGGAAGGGGTTCACACATTAGGGTTCGGGAGATCTTGGGGTTCGCCGGGGATTCGGGGTCGGTCTCAGGGTTCAGGGTTCGACGGGATCGTTCTCGGACTCCGGGGTTAGGGTCTTTGGATCGGGGTATAAGATCTTGTCGCACGAGCGTCAATGCTTCCGGGGGAAGAACTTGTCGTCCAGGGTGTCGGTGTCCGGGGTGAGGTACTCGGCGTTCTCGAGGGAGTACTTGTCGCACATGTGGTCTTCGGGTTCCATGTCGATGATCTTGTTGTCGAGAAGAACTTGTCGGGTCCGCGTATCGGGTTGGCGTTCAAGGTGGCGAACTTGGCGTTCCGATTGGAGATCTTGGCGTTTCCGACCGGTCTTTAGGCTCGTGTGGCAGTACTTGTCGCACCAGGTCGGAGTCCTAGAATCCGGGAAGGAGGACTTGACGCGCCAGGGTTCGGCCTTCGGGGTTCGATCATCTGATCCAGGACGGAGCACTTGGTGGTCTTCGGGTCCGTGACGGAGAGCTTGGCGTTCCGAGGGATCGGGTGCAGTTCTCGGCGAACTGGTCGGTTCCCTGTCGGCGGTCTTGGGGTTCCGCGGTCTTCGGGTCTAGGATCGGCTTCGGATCCACGGAACAGGGTCTTCAGGTTTTCCATGAAGAAGGGCTTGAGGTTTCCGTGGGGGAGATCTTGACATCGGTCGTCCTTGCCTTTGGTTTCCATGTGAAAGTTCTTGTCGTCTGTATCTTGTCGGTGACGAACGTGGATCATCATTCCAGTCGACGTAGCCGTTCGGTCTTGCAAAGCGAGGGACTTGTACAACTTGTCACGGTAGTACTTGGCGTTGTCTGGGTACCGGTAGCGCAGGGATGCAGGCAGTGAGCATGGGCGGAGGAAGGAGGCCGACACTCGTGGCGAACACGGGGAAGAAGGAAACGACGACCCGACAGAGGCATGGCGGCGTGCTCGTGGTCGTGCAGAAGGGGGGCGGCGGCCAGGGAAAGGGCACAGGGTGCAGGCCCGCGGGCGGCGCGACGCTCCGGTGGCGGCCGGGCCAAGCTCGGCGGCAAGGTGGAGAAGAGGGCCGCGCGGCGGCCGAGGCCGAGGCGGCCAGAGGGGTGGTGAAGGGGGCCCTGGCGGCGCGGCCAGACAGAGGGGAGGGCGACGACGCTTGGGCGGCGGCGGCCGGCGTCGAGGCGCGGGTCAGGCGGCGCGGCCAGGCAGAGGGGAGGGCGACGAGGCCGGCGCTCGGGGTCGCGGTGGAGGCGACCGGCGACGAGGAGGAAACCTGGCAGCGGCGGACGACGTGGCGGAGCGAGCGCGTCGGAGGCGCGGCGGGGAACCGGAGACGGGCACGGGGCAGCGGCCGGGGGCGGGGCAACGTGGAGGCCGCGGTTGAGCTGGAGCGGAGGCGCTTGGCGGCGGTGGGCGGCCGGGGACGAGGTGGAGGCGGAGGCAGGCCGCGGCGGCGGGGCGAGGCGGCTTAGGGCGGAGCGCGTCTGGCCGAAGGGAATGAGGGCGGGGGGGGGGGGAGGCCGGAGAGGAGAGAGCCGGCGGTGGCGTGGCCGCGGAGGGAGGAGAGGAGGAGGGGAGGGAGGAGGGGGAGGAGGAAGAGGCAGAGGGGAGGCGGAGGCAGCGTCGGTGGTGAGAGGAGGGAGACGCGGGGCGCGTGAGAGGAGGAGGGAGGAGGCTGCGGTGCGGGTGGGCCAGAGGGTTGGTGCGGGGTGGGTCCCGCGGCAGGGGGCCAGGGTGGGGTCGGGGGTGAGCGGGTGTGGCTGGCTCGGTGGGGCCCGGGGGCGTGGGGCCCAGGGGTCAGAAAGAGAGGGTTGGGGGCAGCTGGGTGAGAAAAAGGGAGAGGGGGAAAGGGGTGGATTGGTGAGGTGGCATGGTGGGTAGGAAAAATGGGGGAGGGGTGAGATGGCGAGCTGTGAGAGGTGGGTAGGTTTGGTTTGGGTAGGACTAGGAATTAGAGGGGGCTGGTTAGATGGACCATTTTTGTACTGGGGGTGGTCAACTGGGTCGGTTCGGCCCGTTCGACTGCCCCCACAAAAATAATTAAATATTTTATTTGTTTCAAACAGACTTTTGCAAACCGATAGCAAACAAAACAAAAATAATCCGGTGACCCGGGGTTTGCGTTTGAATAAGGACGGGGCGTTTAGAAAACACAAACAGGTTTTTCCGCAAATAGTTTCATGCAAGCAAATGCAAGATGATGACGATGCTCAAATGCAATGTGGCATGATGACATGATCATGCGGTCATGATGATGCAATGCACAAAATCAACGCGATTTTCTAGTAGTGGTTTTGCGGGATGCCACACCCATCAACAAGAAATCGGGAGAAATTGTCTTGATCACTCATGAAGAATAATCCTCCGATATTGACGATGATGAAGATGAGGAAGAAGAAGAAACCTCACATGGTATGGCTGCTCTAGCCACCACCTCTACTCCGACACTCTCACTCTTCGACTCTCCAAATGAGAACTCTTCCTCCAAGGACGTCACTTGCCTTATGGCAAGAGGAACGGAGGTATCCTCATCATCCCACTCTACTCAATTAGATAATGATGAAATAGATGATGAAATGTCTCTTGATGTTAAAAAGGAATTAATTGCCTTTGATGAGTTCATGACTAACCTAGAAGGTGATGCTAAACTACATTTTGGGAACATCTTAGATCAACTCTCCCACACTCAAGAGCTTCTAGATGTTAGATGTAAACTTGGGCATGAACATATGATTGAACTAGAGGCGTTAAGCAATGATCTAGAAGAAGAACAAGAGACTAGGTTGTCCCTTGAGTCAAAACTTGAAGGGCTTGATGAGGCCAATGACATTGTTGTTAACAAACTCATTAAAGAGCGTGATCATGCTATTGCCAAATACAAAAGAGCTAAAAAGGACAAGGTTGAGTTTGGTGTGGTTCATGAAAAACTTGCCGAGGACTTTAGCTTGCTTAACAAGGCCCACAAAGCCTTGGAGAGTGAACTCTTGTCTCTCACAAAGTCCCATAAAATGCTTCAAACTCAATTGGCCAATTTTCCTTCACCTAGTAACTTCATTCCATCGAGTAGCACGACTATCCTTGAAGAGAATGCTAGGTTGAAGGGGGAGCTTGCAAAGACCACATTTCCACAAGGTAACAAGTCTATTGATGATCTTTTGAGCAAGCAAAGGCGTAGTGGAGATAAAGGGGGCATTGGTTTTGTCTCCAAAACAAAGAAGAAGAAGGACAAGCCCGCACAAGAGACCAATAAGACCATTGTGGGAAGTAAGACCACAATTGGCAAAACTATGTCTCATGACGATTTTGCGGGAAGTGCTAACCCTCACTATGTTCTAATGCGTGATTACTATGGTGATGTGTATGCAAAATATGTTGGTCCGTATGATGGTTATATTGCTTGGTCTATTTGGGTTCCCAAGACCCTTGTTGCTAACAAAAGAGGACCCACTGAAAAATGGGTACCTAAAAACTAGCTTGATCTTTTGTAGACCTATGCTTTCGGAGGTTCAAAATGGGTGCTTGATAGTGGCTGCACTTGTCATATGACCGGAAGCTCGTCTATTGTCAAGGACTTGGTGTCAAATGAAGATCAAATCACCGTCACATATGCCGACAAGTCAAAATCTACGGTAATGGGTTTCGGCAAGGTAGTGGTGGCTCACGACATTACACTCGTGAACGTCATGCTTGTTGAAACCCTTGGTTACAATTTACTTTCTGTCCGTGCACTTGGAAAGATGGGCTTTGCCGTCTTTATTGATAATGATACTGTGGTCCTCTTGTGGAGCAAGTCTCTCAAGGTCGCTTTCGTTGGGTACGTCGAAAATGACTTGTATGTGGTGGACTTTTCGGGGCAAGCCACTGCAGGTCCAATGTGCTTATACGGAAAGGCCGATGTGGGCTGGCTATGGCACCGCCGACTAGCCCATGTCAATATGAGAACTTTGCAAAGTCTCCATAAAGAGGGCCATATTGTTGGACTAAAAGAAAATGTTTCCTTTGCCAAAGATCGTGTTTGCAGGGCATGTGTTCTAGGGAAGATGCATGACGCTCCTCATAAGCCCACGAACCAAATCAAGTCTAACAAGATCTTGGAACTTCTTCATGTGGACCTATTTGGTCCTCCATCTCATGCAAGCCTTGGTGGGAAGAAATATTGTTTGGTGATTGTTGACGACTTTTCAAGATACTCTTGGGTTTATTTCTTCAAGTTGAAGAGTGAAACTCAAAGGACTTTTATCGACTTCATCAACTTGGTTCAACGGCAACAGAATGTTCCCGTGTTGATCATAAGAAGTGACAACGGCACCGAGTTCAAAAACTACACCTTGAATGACTTTCTTAGTGATGAGGGGATTAAGCATCAGTATTCCGCCGCATACACCCCTCAACAAAATGGTGTGGCCGAAAGGAAGAACCGGACTCTTATTGAGATGGCTAGGACCATGTTGGCGGAGTTTAAATCTCCATACAACTTCTGGTCCGAAGCCGTCTCCACCGCTTGCCATGCTTCAAACCGGCTCTACCTCCGCAAGAAAATCAACAAGACTCCATATGATATACTTACCGGTAACAAGCCTAACATATCTTATTTCCGAGTGTTCGGTTGTAAGTGTTTCTATCTCATCAAAGGTGTTCGTTTGTCCAAATTCGAATTTTAAAGCATTAGAGGGTATTTTTGTTGGCTATGGTCTCGAATCTCACACTTATAGAATCTATGACAAGCTCTCCGGAGTTGTCATAGAATCTTGTAGTGTGACCTTCGAAGAATATGATGGTCCCCAAGGGGGGCGTGTTGATGCTTGTGATGCAGATGTTAAAATGCCTCAGGATGCCATAGGAAGAATGGGTGTGGGTTATATCCGCCCCATTGAGGAACCCCTTATGGCGGATCGAGAAGAACTATGCTCCACTCGAGTGGAGCCCTCATCTTCACAACCTCAACATGCTCCATCTACCGAGGATGATGTTGACTCAAGCCATAGACAAGATGTGGACCCTCAACATAGTGATCATTGTGTGAACTCTAGTCAAAGGGAACGTGATCCATCTGATGGGGTGTCAAGTGGAGTCAAGTCAATTTGCCAAGGAAGATCCATCCAAGCTGTTTTGAGGGATACTCAAGTTGAGGCTAGAAGAACACTTGATCAAGACCAAGGTCAATCCGTGCCTCCCAATATAGAGAATGAATCCAATAATGGTCAAGGTCAAGTTGATGGTCAAGACGAGGATCAAAATGATGAAGAGGGTCCTCCAAGAAACAACAAGGAGATCCACGCTCGTCGCGAAGCTAGAAAGGAAAGAATGTTGGAAATAAGAGACCACTCCCTCCAAAATGTTGTTGGAGATTTAAGGAAAGGTATTTCCACACGAGCACAATTGAAGAGGTTCAGTGAACATCAAGCTCACATTTCCATGATTGAACCAAAGAAAGTGTGGGAAGCTCTTGAAGATTCGGATTGGTTAGAAGCTATGCACAAAGAGCTCAACAACTTTGAGAGAAACAAAGTGTGGAAGTTAGTGGAGAAGCCAAAGGATTGCCGCAATGTTATTGGAACAAAGTGGATATTCAAGAACAAGCAAGATGAGCATGGGATTATTGTAAGGAACAAGGCTAGATTGGTTGCACAAGGTTATTCCCAAATTGAAGGCATTGATTATGGAGAGACTTATGCTCCCGTGGCTCGCCTTGAGTCCATCCGTATCCTTCTTGCTTTTGCGGCACACCATAACTTTAAGTTGCAACAAATGGATGTAGAAAGTGCATTCCTTTATGGTACCTTGAATGAATTGGTATATGTCAAGCAACCCCCGGGATTTGAGGACCCCAACTTCCCAAACCATGTCTACAAACTTGATAAGGCGCTCTATGGGATCAAGCAAGCCCCACGCACGTGGTATGAGCACCTTAGAGAGTTATTGTTTGACCGTGGCTTTGAGGTTGGGAAAATCGATCCCACTCTTTTTACTAAGAGAGTTAATGGGGAGCTTTTCGTATGCCAAATCTATGTTGATGATATTATATTTGGCTCTTCTAACAAAGCTTTTAATGATGAATTCTCAAAGCTTATGACTAGTAGGTTCCGGATGTCCTTGATGGGGGAGTTGAAAGTATTCCTTGGGTTTGAGATCAAGCAAGTTAGAGGAGGAACATTCTTCAATCAAGCCAAGTATACCCAAGATATGCTCAAGAGATTCAAAATGCAAGATTTGAATGGAGCCCCAATTCCCATGGCAACAAAGACTCATCTTGAACAAAATCCAAATGGTAAAGATGTGGATCAAAAGGTATACCGGTCTATGATTGGTTCTTTGCTTTACCTTTGTGCATCTAGACCCGATATTGTGTTGAGTGTAGGTGTGTGTGCAAGATATCAAGCGGCTCCTAAGGAAAGCCATTTAATGGCGGTCAAGAGAATCTTTCGATATTTAGTTCGTACCCCATTTTATGGTCTTTGGTACCCTCAAGGCTCAACATTCGCTCTTTGTGGATACACGGACTCGGATTGGGCGGGAGACAAGGATGATAGAAAATCAACATCCGGGGCTTGCCAATTCCTTGGTAGGTCCTTGGTATGTTGGTCTTCTAAGAAGCAAAATTGTATTTCTCTCTCCACCGCCGAAGCCGAGTATGTTGCTGCTGCTAGTGCGTGCACCCAATTGCTATGGATGAGGCAAACTTTAAAGGAATACGGTGTCCATTGTGACAAAGTGCCTCTTCTATGTGACAATGAAAGTGCCATCAAGATTGCATACAACCCTGTGGATCACACAAGGACAAAGCATATTGAGATTCGACATCACTTTATTAGAGATCATGTTGCTAGAGGTGATATTGATCTATCCTATGTATCAACCAAAGATCAACTTGCCGATATCTTCACGAATCCACTTGATGAAGCAAGGTTCTGCTACTTGAGGAATGAACTAAATATCGTAGATTCTAGGAGTTTGACTTGATTATCTTGCACTCTCACCTAATTCTCGACCCATGTTTGGTTTAGGTGTAGGCATGGAAATAGGGGGAGTGCGGTCCTAATGATTGGACTATCCCTCCCCCATTATGCGCAAATTAAACAAAAATCATTCCTCTAATATCATTTTGTGATATGTGAGCTCAATGATGAGTTTCGGTAATGGACCCAAGATATATCTTCGTGGTGCCAAGCCGAGTATACTCAAATATGGTGGCCTAGGCCACCGCCCCTCTCAATCGAGAGGTTGGATGTGCTTACTCATGTTTGTCACTTGGTTGTTTTGGTCTTCACTCTTATTTGCCATCTATTTGAAGTGTCTTCGTCCTTCTTAGTCTCGTGCACTCTAGTTTGGTATTTAGTTGTTTCCTCCATTTGGTTTTAGAGTGCATGTGCTTCTCAGCTCTCTTGTCTTAACCCAAGCCTCCGTACTCCCTCATGAAAACCCTCTCTCTTCCCGCACAAGAATCATCCTTGATCCCTGGCTTTGGACTCAGATGGAACCGGTACTACCGGATGTGAGAGCGGTACTACCGCACCTGGGAAGTTCCCATGTCATGTCCTGGCAAACTTCTCCAGGAACGGTACTACCGCCCGCGTGTCCGGCCCTACCGGTAACCGGTACTACCGGTCGTAGAACCGGTACTACCGCTTCCAAGAGGTAGTACCGCTCCAACAACCGGTACTACCGGTTGACGGTTCCAGGTATATAAGGGGCGCGTGGGGAGAGGAACCCCTCAGTGCCTCATTATTTCCCACTTCCTCCTGTCTTACCTGTGCCGCCACCGGAGATCTTGAAGGCCCCGGAGCTCTGCCGCGCCCTCCTCCCTCCAGATTCCCCTTGGATTCGGCCTCCGGGAAAGATCCCACTCCCTTCCACCGCCATGGATCCTGATGCAGGTGGTTCTCGGGGGTGCACGGAAGCGCTCCAAGTCTGACCATGAGATTGTTGAGGAAGAGACTGAGTCTGAGGAAGAAGTTATGCCTCAGCCTAGACGCCGTTCCAAGTTGCCTACCACTCGAGGTGGTCGTGGGGGTCGCGAAGGGGCTACCAAGCGCTCAGCTGGGCGTGGCAGAGCCCCTCCCCCTCGCCCCCTTCCACTGGGTGTACCAAGAGTCTCAGCTCTGGGCCATCTGGGCCAAAGACGCTCTCTGACATCTCTGAGGCAGAGTTTAGGGCTCTCCGTCTGGACAATGCATACTCTCACAGCAGGAGCGCGTTAAGGGCGGACAGTCTTTTCTATGACGACTTCCAAGAGCGTGTGTACCATGAGGTTCTTATGACCAATACCCAGCTGGTGGTGCCTCAGCAGTGGATTGACTTGGGCCACATTGAAAAGAACTCTGACTACTTTGGTGAAGCTAAGGAAATCTGCTCAAACCTTGGTATGCTCCCCATTATGCAGTTTCAGCATGACTATGATCCCCTGCTCATCTGCCAGTTTTATGCCACTACTCACTTCCACACTGGCCGCACTCGGAAGATTACATGGATGACTCAAGGTGCTGTCAAGGAGGCTACGCTTGCGGAGTTTTCTGCCATATTGGGGTATGAGGATCGCGGTCGGGACGTCCCTTGTGGTTTCCGCTGCCACATGCGGGAGAATCCCTCCAAAAAGGATGTTCTTCGACCTTTGTATATTCGAGGCCGTGGGATTGCTGGTAAAATCAAGGATCTCCTCCCCACTTATGACATTATCCATCGCATTTTCCGTGAGACTGTGGCTCCTCGTGCGGGCAACAAGGACGAGATACATGGCTTCTCCGTTGACTTGCTGTTCAACACCTTCCTCAACAGAGAAACCGGTCAACCTCTTGATGTGACAGACTACATTTGGAATGAGATGGTTGCCGCTGCACACACTCGGAGGGTTCCACCTTTTGCGCCTTACATTATGGCCCTCATTGTGTCCAAGTGCCCCGTCGTTGCTCGGACGCTCTCCACTCGCTCTCTTGTTGTGCACAAGACAAAGGCACTCAAGATCAAGGTTCATGCCAAACCTCGCGCTGCACCAGGTGAGGAGGATGAGGATGAGGATGACTCTGAGCATGCTGACAGTGGTCATGACAATGACTTTGAGATCTCTCGCCGCAAGCACGCCAAGCCCTCTTGAGCCAAAAGGATGGAGGTCAAGCTCAAGAAGATCTTCTGCTTCCAGGTTGACAACCAGAAGCGTATGTATGAGGCGCACATGTCTGCAAAGAAAGCCTGTGATCGTCAGAAGGAGCTCATGTCTGCTCAAGGGTTGACCATCTCCGAGGGATCCGAGAACAATATCACTCCAGAGGATCAGTGGATTTCTCAGCACAGCCGTTGGGACGATGATGTCTCTTCCTCGCACCACGCCCCACCTACATATGAAGATGAGGAGGATCTTGAGGATGAGGAGGAGGATGAGGAGGAGGATGATGATTGATCTTTGGGGCGTTAGCTCTGCACTTGTCCCTTTTTGGCGTCTTGATGCCAAAGGGGGAGAAGTTGCACTTTAGGCACGAGTGTTGCATGGGAAGTCACAAGCTCGCTCTTCTCTTTGATCCTTTTTATTGCTTGTGAACTTCGATTTCTCTCTATTCTATGTGTGAGACTACTATGTGTTTATGTCGTGTGTGAAACTTTGTGGTTGGATCCATCTTATGCGACTATGTGATTTATTTCTGTGGATCCATCTTGTGATGTTATGCAATACCTATTGTCTATTTATTCCTCATCACATGTTTTGGGCAAAGGTAAGTCTTCAAATGCTAGTTTCCATACTTGTGCACCCATGTTGGGTTTGTAAAATAGAGGGGGAGATTTGTCTCTACACATCTAGCGGGAGTATCTTCTCTAGTTTACAAATCTCAGTTGCCTATTGTTAAAATCATCCTGCAAAAGTGTATTGTCATCAAACACCAAAAAGGGGGAGATTGAAAGAGCATTTTTCTAATCCCTCTGATTTTGATGTTTGATAACAATACATTTATCGATTTAACCGTGTACTAAGTTTATCACATGATTGACAAAAGAAGGCACAAGTCATGGCATAGCAGTTTTCCCCTTGCAAAACTTCTGTGTCAACCGGTAGTACCGGACCTGCAACCGGTACTACCGCTTGACACCGGTACTACCGGTTCTAGTACCGGTTGGCACCGATAAAAAGAGAGAAGGGTGAGTACTAGTAAGTACCCACCGGTACCACGGAGCGGCACTACCGGCCCAACCGGTAGTACCGCTTGGTACAAGCGGTACTACCGCTTGAGGCGGTCGTACCGCTCATCGGTACCGCTGCATACTGACTAGCACCCTCCCCTCTCCGTTTTGGTCAGTACCAAGCGGTACTTGGAACCGGTACTACCGCTCGAATAGGTAGTACCGCTGATGACATCCGGTACTACCGCTTGGGGGTAGTACCGCAGGGAGGTACCGCCCAAGACTGAAGATTTCTACAAGGACAAGGTCTCCACCGGTACTTGGTCCGGTACTGGGCCGGTAGTACCGCTTGCAAGCGGTACTACCGCTTGAGTACCGGTACTACCGGTCATTTAATGCTCCAACGGCCACCTATTTCGTGGAGGGGGTATAAATACCCCTCCACCTACCTTGGGACAAATTGCTCAGCACATTAAAGTCATTTCCCACCATTGGAGTCCATTGGAGCCACTCAAATTCGCAAGATCTCATCATCCAACCATCCAAAGTCCTTGATCTTTTGGGATTCGAAGGAGGAGTCCCCGATCTACTACTTCACCAAAAGAGATCTTCATTTCCCCTCATTTCATTGAGGCCCCCTTTGCTCTAGTGTTTTGTTGGAAACCCTAGCTCAAGTTTTTGGAGCCTCCGATTAAGTTGTGGATGTGTGCCCCAAACTTGTAACGGTGCCGGCTTCCACCTTGAAGGTTGCCGATATAGTGGAAGGTGAATCGATCCCATTGGGGTGAGATTCATCGGAGAACAAGGGAGGCCTCTTGTGGCGTTGGTGGTTTGAAACCACCCCCTCTCCAAACGTAGACGTACTTCCCCTCAAAAGGAAGGAACTACGGGAAACAAATCCTTGTGTCTCCATGTCCACTTTTCGGTTACCTCTATCCTTTACCGCACCTTACTTACCTGTTACTTCTTTGTGTTGTGGTAGCTCTTGCATTTTGTCATATAGGTAAATTCACCGTAGTTGCATTATCTAGAGAATTTACCTTATTGTCAAACCTTAATTTGAAAAAGAAGAAAATTTGAAGTAGCACCTATTCACCCCCCGTCTAGGTGCCCATACGATCCTTTCACACTTCATTATGAAATTCCTTGAACTTTTCAAATGTTTCAGATTTATGTTTCATTAAATAGATATACCCATATCTACTTAAGTCATCGGTAAAAGTGAGGAAATAGCGATATCCACCGCGCGTCGAAACACTCATCGGTCCGCATACATCGGTATGTATGATTTCCAACAAGTCCGTTGCTCGCTCCATCATACCGGAGAACGGGGTTTTGATCATCTTGCCCATGAGGCATGGTTCGCATGTGTCAAATGATTCAAAATCAAGAGACTCCAAAAGTCCATCAGAATGGAGTTTCTTCATGCGCTTTACACCAATATGACCTAGACGACAGTGCCACAAATAAGTAGTATTATCACTATCTACTTTGCATCTCTTAGCCTCAATGTTATGGATGTGTGTTTCATCCCTTTCGAGATTTAGAAGAAATAACCATTCACAAGAGGTGCATGACCATAAAAGATGTTACTCATATAAATAGAACAACCATTATTCTCCGATTTAAATGAATAACCGTCTTGCAATAAACACGATCCAGAAATAATGTTCATGCTCAACGCAGGCACATAATAACACTTATTAAGGTTTAAAACTAATCCCGAAGGTAAAACTAAGGAGAGCGTGCCGACGGCCATCACATCAACTCTTGATCCGTTGCCAACGCGCATCGTCACCTCATCCCTCGCAAGCCGCCGTCTATTCCGTAGCTCCTGTTTCGAGTTACAAATATTAGCAACTGAACCGGTATCAAATACCCAGGCACTACAACGAGGGCTAGTAAGGAAAACATCAATAACATGTATATCAAATATACCTTTGATGGTGCCAGCCTTCTTGTCCGCTAAGTACTTCAGACAGTTGCGCTTCCAGTGACCCTTGTCCTTGCAATAGAAGCACTCAGTGTCCGGCTTAGGACCAGACTTGAGCTTCTTCTCAGCAGGAGCATTGCGCTTGCCGCCGCCCTTCTTGAAGGGCTTATTTGCTCCCTTACCTTTCTTAAAGGAGGGCTTGTTGACCATCAACACATGATTATCCTTTTTGATGTCCACCTCCGCAGCCTTCAGCTTTGCGAAGAGCTCGGTGATCGTATCAGTGGAGCCAATCTGATTATGAGTCACTACAAAACTTGTGTAGCTGGGAGGGAGTGATTGCAGAACCCTGTCAATCTTGAGCTCCTCTGGAATCGTGCATTCCAGTTGCTCAAGGCGTTGAGTGTAGCCCGACATCTTTATGGCGTGCTCACTAACGGAACTCCCTTCCTCCATCTTGCAGTTAAAGAACTTCTCAGAGATCTCATATCTCTCAGAACGGGCTTGAGTCTGAAACATGGTTTTCAGCTCCTCGAGAATCTCAAAGGGCCCGGGATAGGTTTCAAAACGATTTTGAAGTTCCGATTCCATAGCAAACAACATGGTTCTCTTAATCACACCATAATCATCTTTGCGCGACTGATAGACAGCTTTCTCATCAGCCGGCGCAGTTGCAGCAGGGGGGTCACCTAACGCTTTCCCAAGGACATAGTCCTTTTGTCCGCCAGACAGAATGATTCTTAGATTGCGGAACCAATTGGTGAAGTTAGACCCATTGTTTCTAAGCTTTTCCTTCTCAGCAAAAACGTTGAAGTTGAAGTTGGATTTGTCCATGTGATCTACAGTATTTACAAGTACAATTTAGACTATGTTCATGATAAATAGTTCAACTTAATCAAATTACTAAATGAACTCCCACTAAATTCAACATCCCTCAAGTTGTTTTAGTGAACACGATCCAAATTCACCACACCTAATCCGATCATCACGAGAAGAGATGTGGTTTCAATGGTGGACAATAAAGTGTAGATCATATCATTCATATGACTCATGCTTAACCTTTCGGTTCTTGTGTTCCGAGGCCATGTCTGTACATGCTAGGCTCGTCAAGCTAGACCCAAGTATTTCCGCGTGTGCAAAACTGGCTTGCACCCGTTGTATATGAGCGTAGATTCTATAGCACCCGATCATCACGTGATGCTTGGACACGAAGAACTTTCGCAACGGTGCATACTCGGGGAGAACACAGTTTTTATCTTGATCTTTAAGTGAGGAATCATCTTATAATGCTACCGTCGCGATCTAAGCATAATAAGATACATAAAAGGATAAACATCACATGCATATAACTTTATGTGACATGGTATAGCCAATCTTCGTGCAATGATCTCCATCTTGTGTGTTTCGGCATGATCTCCATCACTCCACCATGATTGCCTCCACCACGAATAGCAACTACAACTATTGCTAACTACTTAGCGATAAAGTAAAGCTATTACATGGCGTATAAGAAGTTGACACACAGGTCATACACAATTATAAAGACAACCACATGGCTCCTGCCGGTTGTGTAGTCATCGACATGCAAGTCGTGAAACATTACAAAACATGATCATCGCATACATTATACACATCACATCTTGGGCCATACCATATCACAGAAAACACTCCCTGCAAAAACAAGTTAGACGCCTCTACTTTGTTGTTGCATGTTTTACGTGGCTTATGGGAGTAGATGCTAAGAACGATTCTTACCTACGGAAAGCCACAACGGTGATATTATGGTTGCCAAACTCCGGTGTTAATCCCATGACAACTATAGTGAGAGAAACTGACATCCACCAGCCGCATGTGTGGAACAAGCCACACGTCAAGTGCGGAGCCGGTCTCGCGAACGACGTCGCGTAAGGTTGGCCTGAACCGCTTCAATCTCACTATCCCGCGTCATAAGAAGAACACAAACAAGAGGATTGCAACAGAAAACATCAACGCCCGCAACAACCATGTTGCGTTCTACTCGTGAAACACATCTACGCATAGATCTAGCTCTGATACCACTGAAGGGTTTCGCGGCATAGTAAATCAAAATTTTCTACGGAGCGAACAGAGGGAAAGCCAAGATCTAATCTAGGAGATGCAAACAATGAGAGAGATTGGATTAGATCTTCATACCCTTGAAGATTCGCACAGCGGAACGTTCGTCGGAACGTGGGTGATGTAGTCGTACTCGCTTCTCCTCCTCGCGATCCGATCCGATCTAGCACCACAAGTGGCGGTGCCTCCATGAGATGCACACGTGCAGCACCTCGACGTCTCCTCCTTCCTCGGACCAGCAAGTATGGTGGAGAGATAGATTGGATCTACAACACGACGGCGTGGTGTATATGGTGGAGAATTTCTGCAGCAGGGCTTCGCCTACAAACAGTCGGGAGGAGAGAGAGGAAAGCTAGCAAGGCGGCTAGGGTTGGAGGAGAGGTGTAGGGGTTTGGTGCGCCCCCACCCCTCTTTATATAGAGGGGGGGGGCAGCCCTAGCCCCTCCCCCAAGCCCAAAGGATAAGGAGTGGGGGGCATGGACTCTCCCCTCTTCTAGAAACCCTATCTCTAGTTTAAACGATTTAAACTCTCTAGGATCGGTTGGGCCCTATGGGGCCTTGTGCCCCTGGCCCAATGCGGCCAGGACACTCCCTCATAGGCCATGCCCCCTCCGGAAGGTGGGGCCACGTTGGTCCACTTCCGGAAGGTTCTAGAAGCTTCCGGTACAATACCGATTAACCTGGAACAATTCCGAACTCCAAAAACTGCATTGCCTTATATGAATCTTATTCTCCGGACCATTACGGAACCTCTCGTGATATCCCGGATCCCATCCGAGACTCCAAACAAAAATTCATAAACCAATTATCCAATCTATCCTAGCGTCGAGATACGTTAAGTGTGTGACCCTGCGGGTTCGAGAATATGCAGACATGATCTTCTATCAATAATCAACAGCGGGGTCTGGGCACCCATATTGACTCCCACACATTCATCGATGATCATATCGGATGAACCACGATGCCAGGATTCAATCAATCCCATATATATTCCCTTCGTCTCGCGATATTTTACTTGCCCGAGATTCGATCGTCGGTACCGTCGTACCTAGTTCAATCTCGTTCACAGCAAGTACTTTACTCGTTCCGTAATCCGATATCACTTTGTGATTAACTCCTTAACCACATTCTTGCAATAGGTGTTGATATCGATTACCGAGTGGGCCCGAAGTATATCTCTCCGACTTGGGAGGGACAAATTCCATCTCGATACATACAACCCAACAGATACTTTCCGATCACCTGAGAGACACCTTTATGATCACCCTCTCATAGGATGGCGTTTGATGACCTCAAAGCTTTCTTCCGATACCAGGGAGTTGTATTATCTCATGGTCTAAGGAATACAATATTTGACATAAGAAAAGCTTCGCAAAGATGAACACGATGAAACGATCTAATTACTTTGCTTAGTTTGGGTCTATCCATCACATCATTCTCCAATGTTATGATCTCATTATCAATTGACAACTCATGTCTATGGTTAGGAAACCTTAACCATCATTGATCAATGAGCTAGTCCATAGAGGCGTACTAGGGACACAGTGTTGTTCACAAACCACACAAGTATTAAAGTTTCTGCTTAATACAATTCTAGCATGGAATATAAACTTTATCATGAACATGAATTATTATAATAACATCTTTATTATTGCCTCTAGGGCATAATTCCAACACTTCTGACTTAGTGAAAACAGGTGGGTTGGTATTCTGGAAATTTTTGAACTTAGATCCATGGTTGTCCTGATTTCCGTGGCCTTGGTTGTTGTGGGCTAGCTGAGCTATCTGTTGCAGGGTGTCTAGGTTGGATTGACGTTCCGCTCTTTCAGCTTCGCGGTCAGAAGTCAACATTTGCAGAATATGCAACATCGGGTCCGGGGATGAACCACTTCCTCCACGTGGCATCTGAAGATTGAGATAGATCATGAGAAAAAGAGGGAAATTTCTAAGGTTCTGGGATTTTGAAAAGTTTTTAAAGTTTGACTCAGATTTTCTAGCAACTCGCTTTTCATTCATTCATAGCACACGATACAACACACACCACAACAAAGAAAAACAGATGGTTTTAAGAACCATTCTGGAAACTACGATACAGTGGGACCGAATACTACTCACTACGCTAGTGCTCAAGTGCTACTACTCCTCGGAATCAGTGGCTTCGTCATCTTCATCGTTATCGATGAAGGCGAAATCATCCTCATCGGTGAAGAAGTCCATAGCCTAATCCTCCAGAAAATCATCATCATCGCTGAGATAGGAGTAGGGGTCTCCACGAAGATCCTCTCCGGCATTCTCCGTTTCCTCCAACTGGATATCTCTCTCGTGGATGGTCTCCTCCAAGGACGAGATACGGTGGAGAAGACGGGCAATGATGCGCTCCTTCTTGTCGAGCTGACGGCGGCGAGACTTGCGATCCTTTGCTAGCATGGCGATGGTTTGATCCTTCATCTTGATGATGGCAGACTTGTGGTTGGAGTAGTCACGGCAGTTATCCAACTCCTGCTGACGATCGTACATCATGAAGCTAAGGTGGTCCAATTGGGTCTTTAGCTCAGGGTGGTATGGGGCTTCCAGTGATTGTCCATTAGCATCATGCCTTGGGCAAAACTCAAAGCGGGTTCCCTTGATCTGATTGACGCTCTGCCCACACAGACGGGAAAGAGCTTCCTGCATGGCCCTGGCAAGTCCATCGAGCCAGTTGTTCTCTCTTAAGGTAAACCGAATTCCCTCAGCAGTGGGAGGTTCAATCTTTCCTCGGAGACTTGCAACAATTAGCCACTGCAGATCTTCTCCTTCTTGATCATTGAGCTGAGATCCGAAGAACTCGGGGTGCGGATGCTCCAGAAGTTCCGAAAGCTGGTACAAATCCCTCTCAAAGATAAGGTCTCCTCCATTCCCCAACTGATAAAACTTGCTTTACTTCACGTCCATCTATATGAATATAGGATGAGTAAGTTAGTAGAGTGATCAAGTGTGTCAAAATTTTAAGTATTTTGCAAGAGTTTTTGAGGAACATGAATTTTCATGAAAGAATCAAAGGGATAAGAATGATAATAAGTTTTTGTAAATATTTGTTTTCTTTGGTTTTGAAACTAAGTTTTTGATTAAAACGTCCAGTATAACTAGGGTCTCCTATGGTCAGGATGGCTCTGATACCAACTTGTCAACACCCGGATTTTTAATCCCAGATGCCTGTTATGCCATACATCGCAATCCCAGGATTACCATTTTTGCGAGACATAACAGAATTGGATACCACATTACATCATCCATTACAAACCATACATAAGGTCTTACACAAATAGGGATCTCATGATCCAGTTCTTAATACGACTTCAAGCAGCGGAATGCGTAATAATAACTGTAGCGTAGGCGAAGCTCCATCTTCGTGGTCACAGGCAATGCTGACGATGGGAGATGATCCTAGTTGTCATAACCTTCCTAGGTTCCATCCTCCAGGTACTCCTCTTCATAGTCTGGCCATGGTAATAGCCAGGGACAAAGCCACGAGTACTCTTTAAGTACTCGCAAACTAATACTAACAAGTGAAAGGGGTTTTTGATAATAGCACACTAGGCTCTAGGGTTGTTTTGCAAAAGCCAGATTTATCTCTACTAAGCTGAGAAGCAAGAGAAGCTAGTCACAATTTTATAACTCCTAAGTAGGAAACTTGTATTTCATATCACAACCCTGTTGTGGTCAAGTCAAAGTCTTAATTCATTTCACAAGTCTTTTGAAAACATCTGACGGGGGAACAGTATGGCCACTCCAACTGTCCATAACCGCGGACGCGGCTATTCGAATAGTTTGACACTCTGCAGAGATTGTACACTTTCACCACAACATTCGATACATCCGTCAGGAACAAATCCTGAATTCACCATACTCAGTATGCGTATAATCAATCCTAACCTTTCAATTACACGCCCTAGTATAAGCACCTCTCCTGTGAGTTTGGCCTCCCAACCATGACCAACTGTCATCTTGGTTACTGCATAGGTGGACAATCTTCACAAGGTAGCCCCAGATCAGACCTTGGCTGTGAGGGAACTAATACTAAGGTATATAAGTTTCCATTCAATCCCTACCCAATCTTCGGGTATTGTGGTTGTATGATAAAATTGGAATGGTATCGCATCCAGACAACCATCAGTTTTTTAATGGGCTAAGGCTCATGCCTCAACATTTTCATCACCAAAATCATCTGGTGTTCGGAAACACATGTCAAAACATCTCAGTAGAATGATCCATCATTCTAAGGTTTTCATAACCATTTTCACCAAGTATTCCCATCTAATGTTGATCAAGTTTTATGCTTAGCACTAGCATCTACAAGTGGGGGTAAGCACTAATGAGGGATAGTAAACTAGTGGAGTTTCCACTAGGTTCAATCTTATGCCTTAGGATGACATCAAGATTTTCTAGCTTAGGAGAAATTTTATGCTCTTTATGCAACCTTCAATATATCTTTCTAGAATCTACAAGTCACTTAAGTCAACTCTAAGTTAAAGCTTTGATAAAGAAATAAAGTAGAGGGCTTACAAATAAAACTAGGATTGGTTTATCAAGTGGATATGATCACATATGCTTAAGGCATATAGTTGACATAGTAGCAAGTAAGTATTAGCTTGCCCAATTGCAAGTATAAGCTTGCATAGGTCAACTTGATTAGTAAGGCTTGCTAAAATAGAGTATCTTGCAAGTGTTAGCTTGCCTTGTGCAGAGCAGTGGTTGAAGTTCTCCTCGGCTTCTTCTTCGTAGTATCCTCCTTCCTCCTCGTATCCTTGGTCGGTACTAGCGTCTATGAATAAATACGAGGTACACAATCACCAAACAATACTTAACTACTTGCATTCATCACACACAAGGGTCCTATAGATGATCTAGCATCATCACTAACATTACAAAATTAAAGCTTGGTTTAATTCCTTTTATTTTTAGAAAAGTAATTTCTACTCATTGAAAAACTACTTAAGATTTAATATTCTCCAAACCAAACATGGGATCATGTTGACACATGTCATCACCACATATTTTAGTCCATGGGAATGTGATTTAAAGTGGTGTCACAATTTAATAAGGTTTTTCTCTTTTATTTAATTAATTAAAGTGTCTAGAAATGCCTATGTGGCATTCTTTTATTACTTGGTCATTATTTCTGTAAGTAAACCTATATATTTTTATATATTCTGAAAGGTATGGTTAAATGTGATATTTGAGAGTTGGAATCAACTCAAAAGCTATTATGGTTTAAATTTGAAAAATGTTTGAATGCAGAAAAGCTTCTGCCTTGTTATTTTTACCATGGATGGTCTACATATCCAAATGACTTGAATCCAACGGGCTTGGATTCAGTATTCCCAGACCTTTCTAACAAAATTGGTTTCATTCAATTTGGTTCACTGAATCGACCTTGGTTGATTTTTGAAACAGCGCTAAGCACAGCGCTTACGCGGGTTGGTTAAGTCTCTTTCCCCACGCGTCAATGAGACAGGGGGGTGCGAAGCGGTATGGGGCGATGTGGTGCGTTCGATCTGGTTCTAATCCAACGGCTGAGGGTCATCGTCGATGTTGGGCAATGCCGGCGAGACAGAAACCTAGCACGACAGGTGGGGGTCGTTGGGGGCTCATCGGGGCTCAAGCGAGGGTTGGCGAGGCGGGCGAACGACGAAGTCGATGATGGAAAACCTCCTGGTACCGGCAGATTATCCTGGGGCGGCTCCAATTGCTGGCTCCCTTCTTCTCTAGAGGCGGCAGGCTCCGGCGAAATTCCGGCGAAGTGCTGCTCGCCTTGCTTCGGGAACGGGGTGGCACGATCAGTGAGGAGAGGGGAATGAGATGGTGTGCTCAATTCGGCTGGGGGTTGCCTCTATTTATAGTCGTGACGGCGAGACCGAACGGCATGGGCAGGCGATGGTGGTGACATGGCTATGGGCGGCTAGAGACATGGCCGACGGTGGCAATCGCTTGGTGGTCTCCTGGCGATGCTCTACGGCTTTAATGCGCGCGTAGGGGCGGTGCAGTTTGGTCTGGAACGCGTGATGCTCTGCGCGGCAGAGGCGGCGTCTTCGACGGCGAGCGGTGGCTGTGCGGCATGGTACGGTGAACGGGGATGTCTGGCGATCTCCTGGGTTGGTGGCGATCATGTATGCACGCGGCGAGGGCGGCGCGCGGTCTGTGGGCGTCGGTCGAGTGTGGCGCTCTGGCGCATGCTTGGCATGGTTGCTGGCGAGCTGGGCGTGGTCCGTGCGTGTGGTCCAGGGTTTGGCAACGCTCGCGGCTGGGACAGGGAGTGGCGATGGATGATGGGCTGCCTCCCAGACAAGGTTGGCACGACTAAATATCCTTCTGGCTTGCTGTCTCCACTGGGGTGGCATGGTGAGCTTCGGCTGTTCACCATTGATGTCATTTCCCAACTTACAGTGAGGCTAGTTCTTGGTTTAACTTGCTAGATGATCTACTGAGATGGTTGTGATCTAGAGAGGGGACACGTTAGGCTTCAATCACTGCTCACAATAGTGTTTAAGATTTTGATGATTTGTGTCTGCAAAGTGTTTGATGAAATGGCCGCAAGAATTCAAGTTTTGAATTTTGAAAAGATTTTTGGTGGGTGTGCTAGGTTGGTGCTGGTGAGTCTGTAGATGCTTGGGTTTTGAAAGTTGAGCTTGTTTGAGTGGTTTTTGAAAAAGTGGGATCTTCTCATATGATAAAGATTCAATTTTGAACTGTCATTTAAACTATGCATTTGAAAGTTTCTGGATGATCACAAAGTGGGCCTTGATACTTTGTTATGAGTACAATCAAGGGGTGCAAATATCCAAACAAGTTTCTGTTAAGTTCTGAAAGTTTGGGACAACCAAAGTAGGCATGGGAGTTAAATTGGTCAAAATGACCATTCCCTTATTTTATTTGTTTTGATTTATTTGTCTTTGGGAAAAGTTTGGGAAATGTTTAGATGATGTTTATTTCACCTAAGAATCCATTTACAAGCAAAGGAACACACAAACAAGGTGGTTCAAAACAATTCCAAATGAAATGCATACACACATGCATGCTTTCATATTTTTATTTAGAAAAGTTTTTATTAACCCTAAATTTGATGCTTAGAGTTTGATGATTCAAGTTTAGTATTTTTGGGATGTTACAGCCACCACCAACCATATACAAGATCTAGATCCCATCTGCCGCCTCCACGGCGGCGCCGTGCCGCCTTCATAGCCTCCACAGCTCCACCAAGATCAAGATCTCCATCAAGCCATCCAAGCAAGAAGAGGAGGAGAAGGAGGACTCCGCCATCACCACACCGACACCGCCATCACCACGCCGACGCCACCATCACCGCGCTGTCATCACCATCTCCATCGCCGCTACTCCTTCATACTTTCCCATCATGGTATCCGTGATGGGTTGTAACATTGATTGAACCCCCTTTTATTAATGTTATGATGATTTGAGTAATTGAAGTGTGGTGTGTTCTTGTAAATTAATATGTTTGTGCTTCTCTTTACATTGTTCTATTTATGATATTATTCTATGATTGGATACGTCCAATATATTGTTGATGAATTTACTAGGGATTCACGGTGTGTCACAAAACTTATCATTAGTCTTTGTTCTTCCATGAGTAGAACTAATAGGCTATTTGCTATAAGTGATTTGTGGAGGCAATAGCAGCTTAGGACGTACCGCCTAAAGTTTCCCAAGATCACTCATGATATAGATAGGTATAGTCTTGCGAATTGTTTGTTGACCCCAAAGTTACATACGGGATATCTTGTGACTAGCACACTACTTTCTTAGGAGTACGGTTATAGAACTTAATGCCTTTTCTCTGGTTTATCTTGATTGGTCTTGTTACCTGAATACACTATTCTCTTACGAGATGACCCATGTACGAAGAGGGTGTGGACAATTGAGTTGTCTAGTTGCCACTTACCAACAGTGGGAGACAACAGTATATGAGGGACCGCCACAATTATAGTTTATAGCTATTCCATAAGCACTTATCATGCACATCGGTATACGCAACATTACTTGAGGAATCATAGCATTAATATTTTATCTCATTGCATTCACCTCTTTCCAGTTTTACTTTTGTTCTAGTTTTCTTCCAGTCCGAGTAGTAATTGTTACAAAACATCTTAAATATCCTAGTAACTTATAGAATAGGATATTTCCAAAACCATGGTTTGGGTGTGAACGTGGCCGCATTGACAACGTGGCTGTAGGGTCGTGTTCGCCGAGCTCCTATCGGGACAAACTTTTTAAATATTTGCTGCTACAAGTACTGCAATAACCCTGTTATTGGTGCAGGAACCCAGTCATCAAATTGGCGCCTTTGCCGAGGAGCAAAGCGTTCGGTTATCTACTCGCACATAGTTTATTTCTGTTTGTTGATATTATATTAATGCTTTCTTTTATATTGAAAACAATAAAAAATTACAAAACCAAAAATTTATTGCTACTAATCATGTATTTCGAGATAAATTTTGTTCAACAGATAATTGATGTCTACGCACTTCTATTCTTATAGACAGTTGTTGGGCCTCCAAGTGCAGAGGTTTGTAGAATAGCAGCAAGTTTCTCTTAAGTGGATTACCCAAGGTTTATCGAACACGGCGAGGAAGTGGTCAAAGGTATCCCTCTCAAGCAACCCTGCAATCAAGATACAAGAATTCTCTTGTGTCCCCAACACACCGAATACACTTGTCAGGTGTATAGGTGCACTAGTTCGGCAAAGAGATAGTGAAATACAAGTGGCAACGGCGCCATAAAATAGCTTTTGACTTGTTGTTGACGTGGGAGAAACTAAAGGCAAACTGAAATAAAGATGGAAGTAAGAAAACATGCAACATATCTAGATGCAAATGGTGTTTCAATGCTTAGAAACAAGGCCTAGGGATCATACTTTCACTAGTGAACACTCTCTCATATAAATATCCTCTCTTCATGATACTACTCTTAACTACTCTTCGGTTGGACACTCTAATCCACGGTAGGCCTACAAAAGCACACCTCAAAGTCCGCCTTCCCCAATCTAGATAACCCCACACTGTCACCTTGAGCTCTAGATGGTTCCAACAAACACCACAATTTCATAAAGAAAACCAACTCAAAATATACTCATGATAAATATATATGTAACCTAGATTAAGTGCCAGACACGGTGTGCACGCTATCACTTTCACACACATGGGGAAAAGCATAGATCTATTAAAGCATGATGAGTATTTATATAGACTCTAGCCTAAGTGCCACCATGGCGTGCATGCTATCACTTTCACACACATGGGGAGAGCAGAGATCTATTGAAGCACTTGAGTAGCAAGGTAGATCTACTAGATTACAAAGCTCATGACCACAACAAGATCATGCATAGAGAGAGATATGAACACATAGTTATCGGTAGAGCCCATTGCCTCGAGGAAGAACTACTCCCTCCTCATCATGGGAATCAGCAACGACGATGAAGATGGTGATGGCGATCGATGGAGATGGTGGTGGAGATCGAAGGACATGGCTCCGGGGGCACTTCCCCGTCCCGACAGGGTGCCGTAACAGAGTCTTTCTGTCCCCCGAATCTCCCCTTCGGTGGCGGCGGTGCTACAGAGGTTTTCGTGGATTTCTTCTGGATGATTTAGGGTTTTCTCCCCGGGGGCTTCTTATAGGCGCAAGAGGCAAGGTCGGTGGAGGTCCAAGGGGCCCACACCCCCTATGGGCACCACCAGGCTGGCCCGCGCCTAGGGGTGCGGCCACCCTGGTGTCCTCCTCCAACTCTTCTTCGTGGTTCCGTGTTGCTCCGAGAAAATAATGAATTTGGCTTTTGTCCCGTCCAATTCCGAGAATATTGATTTTCTGCCTTTCTAGAACCAAAAACAGAAAAAAACAGGCAACTGGCACTGTGGCATCTTGTCAATATGTTAGTTCCAGAAAGTGTATAAAAATACCTCAAAGTGTAGAAAAAACATAGCAAAGTTGATACAAAACAAGCATGGATCATAAAAAATTATAGATACATTTACGACGTATCAATAATACAAGCATTGGAGGAGATAAAGGATTCAAGTTCATCAAGCCGAGTTGCTAGACATGAGCTGATAGAGAAAATGCTTAACCTATTCGAAGCGCATTCATTATGGTTGCATGCTAATGATGGATCTTATTGCACAATTTGTATAACAGATGACCACCTTAATTTTCAATGTAAGTGTTCGAACAATCCTACTCTAGCAAATTATAATAGAGATAAATTATATGCTAGTTTGGAAGTACTAGAATACGTTTCAAAGGTGCATCTTAAATGATATTTAGACTAGGAAATATTGATGTTGAATGTGAAGCACTTGATGAAGTTTTTAATTTAGTATACCTCATATTCCTCTTTTGCGAAAATAAATTAAGTAATAATGCATTGGTATTATATTATTTGAAGCAATCTAAACCGCCATGGAGAAAGATAACCTTTTGCAGGACTCACTAAAGAGCGGAGAGGAAAAGGATCACAAGGAAGAGGAGGAAGAACAGATTGATCACCCGCTCACACCTTCGACTCCTACTTTTGATTCTATCATTTCTATTAAAACACTAGTCGATGAAAAGGAGGAACAAAAAAGTGAGGTTGACAAACAGAGTCACACTACAACTTTTGTTTGTGATGCCTCTCACTCTAGTAGTGATTTTTATGATGCTAAAACTATTGATAATTGTTCTACAGAGGCCTTGTGCCTAGACACTCATATGGAGAGCATTAATAATAATAAACTAGAGATAGAACCTTGCTATACTAACATAAGGGTCCTGAACTCCCTGCTATGAAGGAAGAGTACTATGAAGTGTTCCCCTACACAGATAACCAAGGTAAAGATTTAAGAATGTTATATGAATCTTAAATCCTCTCATTGCAGCTATACACGGAGGCATGTTCACCAAGCTTGGTGAATCAACACTTGCTTGAAAGCAAAAACTTGTTCATCTACATGATGCCGATGCACCGTAAGCGGGTACGACTCTGACCGAACTCTACTCCAAGATGCTCCAAACTGGTATGTATAACCACACCTCGAGTCGATATCCCTTGGGATCCAGGTGGGTAATGTATGGAGCATCCTAGCCTGGATTTATGGCTTTAAAGAGAGCACTTCCCGAGAGGCAACCCGGAAGTCATTAGGCGTCTTTCTTAGTTTTGTGTCTTGAGTTTAATTGCATTCATGTTGCATTAGCACTTTTATTCTTCACATGTCTTGCTCTTAGAGTAATCTTGTGGTAGCTTTTAAAAGGTATAATTTATTGTTACTATGTGTTGCATAACTTGATTGTACTTAAATCCCGTTTTATATATGCTAATGTTGGTCAAAAAATTAAAGTTGTAATTTTTCTGTCAAAATATGGTGTTTCGCTAAGTTTCAGGTTAAGAAAGAATTTTCAAAAAAATAGGTAAATTTTGGCGCCTCCAGAAGGTTTAACGACCAACTATATGGCGGGAATAAAAATTCCGGCCGTATAGTTGTGGTCGTATAGTTATTGATGCCTTCATCAAATTTGTTTTCTAGGATACAAAAGGTTTAACGACCAACTATATGGTGGGTCCTTTTTGGTCTAGCTGTATAGTTGCCGCCGTATAGATATCGACACATGCTTCGAATTCTTATTTCAGGTTACTGCATGTTTGACGACCAAATATATGGCGGGAAATATTTCTTCGGCCATATAGTTCTGGTCGTATAGTTGGTACAACCATAAAATCTCTATGGGAAGGTAACCCCGGTATCAAAATTTCAATATACTTTCTCCCTACTTCTTCTAAAAACCTCAAAACTCCACATGAGATCTTCTCCCTTGATCGAGGGGAAGCAGAATATCTGTAAGCAATAAAAGTTCCACCTCAAAAACTTCCTAGACTATAATTCTCTATAGAAGTTCATGTTTTCTTTTTTACTTTCCTTTTATAAGTGGGGTAAACGAACTATGTTCTTATACCAAACCGATGCATTTTATTTTGTGTATTATTTTCGTAGGGACTTGAACCTTGTGTGAGAACGTGTACAGTAGTGCCAACCGTGCAAACACTCGCATGAGCCATTTGGTTGCTTCAATTCATCTTGCCTACCTATTAATGTCTGGTAAAACTTTCCAACTCAAAACTTTTTTAATAAGCACATAGGGGCTACACACTCGTGTCTCGTATCTTGTTTCACTTGCACCTCATCACATTTTAGGAGAGGCATCTTCTAGAACTAGTTTGCTGATTTAAGAGTGGTGCTTACGTTGATGAACCGACTTAGTGGAACTTGTATTTTTATCACTTGTGAGCTAAAACCATGTCTTCAAAAACACAAAAATATTTCGTTTTCTTTTTAGGTTCTAAGCAGGTTCTCAAGGAAGGCACACCGGGCCATATCAAAAAACACATGTTGAAGCAAAGGTTATTTGTCCATCGAAAGAGAGGTTACCAGTACCTCAACAATAATAATGTGTCACCCTTTCTTTAACTTAAACTTGGGGAGGTAACCACTTCTTATACTCTCTTTTGATAACTGCATTTTCTCTTTTGTTTTCATGATTTTCTCAAGTTGGTGTTTTCTTAGCTTGGGGAGGTTATTTTGCATGCGTAGATTCTTGTGCAATGTTCTTTATCTTAAAAAGTTTTCATGCCATGGTGTATCCCTCTATTTTTGAATGCTTGCTTAGGTGAGTTTTTGTTCATATTTATATAAGGGATATACTTGCTCATGTTAGGCCCCATAGGAGACAAGCCATAGCTTTGATGCACCTTGTTCAACTTTTATCTAGCTTGTGAAAAATATTGTGATCCTCTAAATTTACATTGCCATGTTCTCTACATTTTGAAAAGAAGAAAAAATATAGTAAAGAAGTTCTTTGAAACTTGCTAGTTGTCACTGTTCAGAATTGGCTTAAGTGAATGGTTTTGGAGTAGCACGACCCCATAGTGTTGGAAATGATGGTCTTAATAGATGATTACTGAGTGAGTTGTCAAATAAGAAATGATGTTTCAAAGTTTCGAGATTACATATGCCAAAATTTTGTCTTGAAAATCAAAGTGAGATATTGCGTTATGCGTGTCTTGCACCACAGTCGCACAACATGGGATGTTAACAACTCCGCTGGCCTTTGGACAATCCAAAAAGAGGAAACTCTTGGAGTTTGGCTATGAGTTGCCCAACATATGTAGCTAAAATACTATATTTGGGTATGTATTGGTATTCTGATGGTCCTGCGTTAAAAGAAAAAGTCGGAATACTCCTCTGACTGTTATGAGAAATAATTATACCGAAAAGGGAAACCTTGGTAATGGTCACGAGTGTCCTTCCTAGCCTACACCGTCTCGATTGAACATATGCCACTCTTTTGGCATGGTCTCGTTACTAAGAAATAGATTTTCTATGAGCTCAACAATCAAAGTTTGTACTTGAGAGACTTTAATAGATGGCATGAGTGGGCATCATTGGAAAACTATAACTCTATTTATGATTGACAACTAACCGTGTTTAGCTTTGCCTTATACAAATAAAAATACAAAAATACAATAAAGTGTGTATAGAAGGATCACAAGTCTACTTGCAAGCTAGATTTAACTTTAACATGGGACATAGAAGTTTTTGACTAATCTCTAGTGGTTTGGAATACTATAACTGAGATTATATTTCCTTGTATGATTATGTGCACTCTTGCTTTGAGCTTGCAGGAAAAACAAGAAAACGGTGCATTGATTTTCAATGATAAGCAAGATCACATCCATTAAGTTATCGATCCCTTTTTCTCAAGGACGAGCAAGATCTAGCTTGGGGAAGTTGCTGGATGTGATAATACAACACTTTCATCTATATAAATTGTGTCATTTTCCTATCATGTCATGCTCCATCTAACTATTTCTATGCCTTATATGCATGATTACTTGTTTTCATTAAATTCAATATGAGCCTTGCATATTTAGTAGTTTAGGTAGAATTTTATCCCTCTTCCTTGTCTTTGACATGTGTGTAGGTGTTGATGATGATTATGGATAAAACAAAGGCAAAAGGAACAAAGAGAGCATAGTATGGAGGAGTTGTAGGACCATACTTAGCCATTTGAGGTGTTGGAAAAATTGATTTTTTCCAAGTTCTCAAAATGAAAATCCAAGACCATGGGGTTGTATACCCTGACGATAAGAATCCAACGAGCCCAAGAACACCCAAACCGGAGTTCGTATGAAAAAATGGCGACGAAAATACGAAAGGCACCTGAAGGTTTAACGAACAAATATACGACGGGAGCAAAAATTCTGGCCGTATAGCTCCCGCCGTATAGTTTCCAAAAAGGTCGCAAAATACGGGATTTCGCCCACGGAATCTCTAGAACCTTCCCTAAGTCATATGACAGTATTGGGGGAACCCTAGGGCACCCCCAAGGCCTATATAAATGAGGGAGGAGTCAAGGGAGAGAGGAGGAAGCCACCACCAACTATATACAAGATCTAGATCCCAATTACCGCCTCCACGGCGGCACCCTGCCGCCGTGCCGCCTCCATAACCTCTACAGCTCCACCAAGATCAAGATCTCCATCAACACCATCAAGCCATCCAAGCAAGAAGAGGAGGAGAAGGAGGACGCTGCCATCACTACACCGATGCCACCATCATCGTGCCATCATTACCATCTCCATCGCTGCTACTCCTTCACCCTTCCCCATCATGGTCTTCGTGATGGGCTGTAACATGGTTTGAACCCCCTTTTATTAATGTTATGATGATTTGAGTAATTGAAGTGTGGTGTGTTCTTGTTAATTAATATGTGTGTGCTTTCTATTTACATTGTTCAATTCATGATATTATTTTAGTGATTGGAGACGTCCAGTCCATTGTTGAGGAATTTACTAGGGATTCACGGTGTGTCACAAAACTTATCATTAGTCTCTGCTCTTCCATGGACAGAACTAATAGGCTATTTGCTATAAGTGATTTGCGGAGGAAATATCATCTTAGGATGTACCGCCCAGAGTTCCCCAAGATCACTCATGATATAGATAGGTATAGTGTTGCAAATTGCTTGTTGATCCCAAAGTGACAGACGAGATATCCTGTGACCATCACACTACTTTCTTAGGAGTACAGTTGTCCATAGAACTTAATGTCTTTGCTCTGGTTTACCTTGATTGGTCTTGTTACATTAATACACTATTCTCTTACAAGATGACCCATGTTTGAAGAGGGTGTGGACAATTGAGTTGTCTAGTTGCCACTTACCAACAGTGGGAGACAACAGTATATGAGGGACTGCCACAATTATAGTTTATAGCTATTCCATAAACACTTATCATGCACACCAGTATACACAACATTACTTGAGGAATTATAGCATTAATATTTTATCTCATTGCATTCACCTCTTTCTAGTTTTACTTTTGTTCTAGTTTTCTTCCAGTCCTAGTAGTAATTGTTACAAAACATCTTAATTTTATTTATCCTAGTAACTTATAGAATAGGATATTTCCAAACCACTGTTTGGGTGCAAATGTGGCCGCATTAACAACGTGGCTACAGGGTCGTGTTCGCTGAGCTCCCATCGGGACAAACTCTGTAAATATTTGCTGCTAAAGGTACTGCAATAACCCTGTGATTGGTGCAGGAACCAGTCATCAGTATTGAACTGTATGTAATGGAACAATTCTATGATTATAAGATGGTTGGTGACTACTCCGTGGTTGAGCAGGCTCACGAGATATAGTCACTTGCCAAGGAACATGAGCACTTCACTTGTGTGTTCCCAGATGAGTTTGTTGCCGGAGGCATAATCTCCAAACTCCCCCATCATGGAGGAATTTTGCTACTTCTCTAAAATACAAGAGACAAGAGTTTTCCGCCAGGGATCTCATTGGGACTCTTGATGTGGAAGAGAAGGTGAGTGAAAAATACACGTGCTCGAGGTCTTGACGGAGGTTATAGTGCCAACTTGGTATAGAAGAAAAACTTCTAATCCCACAAGTTCAACAACAAGAACAATCCGGATGGCAAATAAAATTTTGATGGAAAGAACAAGGCATCACAGTCTACGAACTTTAGAAGCAAGACTGATAATAAGAAGGGTGCTTATCATGTGTGCGGTAATCCCAATCACTGGGCCCCTCGTTGCCCAAACCATTTTGACAAGCGCTAGCATAGGAACAAAGTAAAGACCGCTAACATCATCATGGGAGATACTGAGATGAAGGACACTGAGTATGGTATATTCCCTACTGTCCTTTCAGTATGTCATTCTCCTCATTGGTGGATTGACACAGGTGCTAATGTGCACGTTTCTTCTGATATTTCTATGTTTTTTCATATCAGGTCATAGGGACTTTGTTCGTGTTCATGGGAAATGGCTCACATGCTTATATTATTGGTACGGTCGATCTGAAGTTTACTTCGGGAAAGACCATGCGCCTGAAGAATGTGCATCATGCGCCCTCAATAAATAAAAATCTTGTTAGCGGATCTCTTCTTTGTCGAGAGGGCTACAAGATTGTTTTTGAGTCCAATAAATTTTTAATTTCTAAGTATGGAACCTTTGTCAGTAAAGGCTATGTGTGCAGAATCTTGTTCCGCTTATCTCCGTCAGGCGATTGTAATAAAATCGTTAATCATATTCACACGAATTTTGAATCAAATGTACGGCACTCTAGTCTTTGTCATATTAATTTTAGTTGGATGATGCGGCTAGCCAAAATGAATTTAATCCCCGATTTCAATATTGTCAAGGAATCAAAGTGCCAATTTTGTGTACAAGCAAAGCAACCTCGCAAGTAATATACAACTATAGAGATGAGAAATTTGGCACCACTAGAACTCATACGTTCAGATATTTGTGGGATGAATGGTTTGTTGATAAAATGTGGAAATAAATATTTCATGACTTTGATCGATGACTCCACTAGATAATGTTATGTGTATCTTCTAAAAACGAAACATGAGCCTTTGTGTTTCTTCAAAATCTATAAAGCTGAAGCAAAATACCAATTTGGTCGAAAGATCAAGAGGCTTAGGTCCGATCGTGGATTCTATTTGTGCGGATATTTTTCCAACGAGTATTTTTCCAACAAATTTGATTGCGCAGAACATGGTATAATCCATGAGAGGACACCTCCCTACTCATCTCATTCAAATAGGGTGGCCAAAAGAAAGAATCATACTCTAACAAATTTAGTTAAAGCCATGTTAGATACATCGTGTCTCTCTATGGAATGGTGGGGGGATGCACTATTGGCTGCGTGTCATGTCCTAAACCAAGTTCCCACAAATAACAAAGAAATTATTCCATTTGAAGAATGTGATAAGAAAAGGGTAAAACCCTCTTATCTACGGACTTGGCAATGTTTGACAAATGTTCATGTACCAATCCCCAAGAAGCGCAAGCTTGGACCAAAAACCATTGATTGTGTTTTTCTAGGCTATGCTTTGCATAACGTTGGCTGTAGATTCTTGATAGTAAAATCCGAGGTACCATACATGTATGTTGGTACAATCATGGAGTCGACTAATCTGAATTTCTTTGAGGATATCTTTCCTATGGAGGATATGCCTAACTCATCAAATTAGAATATTCCTAGTTCATCTAATCAGTAATTTGCTACAATTTATGAACCTACCGTTCCAACTGAACACCTCTGAAAATACTGAGAAGGATGATAATGAATTTCCTAAAAGGAGAAGAGACAGAGGATTTCAAAGTCCTTTGGTGATGATTTCATTGTGTACCTTATGGATGACACTCCCACTTCTATTTCAGAAGCCTGCACATCTCCTAATGCCGACTACTTGAAGGAAGTTGTCTGTAGCGAGAAGGATTCCATCTTAGATAATGGAACATGGAAAATCACCGATCACCCTTATGGGTGCAAACCTTTAAGATGTAAGTGGGTGTTTAAGAAAAAGCGTAGGCCTGATGGTACTGTTGAGAAGTACAAGGCACGACTTGTGTCCAAGGGTTACACTAAAAAATAAGGTGAAGACTTCTTAGATACTTACTTGCACGTTGCCATATTGACCACCATTCGATTACTACTTTCATTGGCTGCCTCACATGGTCTTCTCGTTCATCAAATGGGCGTTAAGACAACTTTACTAAATGGAGAGTTGGATGAGGAACTTTACATGGATTAGCTAGATGGTTTTGTAGCAAGTGGTTAAGAAGGAAAGGTGTGCAAATTGTTGAAGTCTCTATATGGTCTAAAACAAGCCCCTAAGTAGTGGCATGAGAAGTTTGAAAAAACTTTAACTGCTATATGTTTTGTTGTAAATGAAGCTGACAAGTGTGTGTACCATTGCCATGGTGGGGGCAAGGGAGTCATCCTTTGTTTATATGTTACTGACATACTAATTTTTGGAACCAACCTTAATGTGATTAAGGAGGTCAAGGATTTAGTATCTCATTCTTTTGAGATGAAGGATCTAGGAGTAGCTGATGTTATCCTGAACATCAAGCTATTGAGAGATGATGATGGTGGGACTGCGTTGCTTTAGCCTCACTATGTGGAAAAGGTCTTGAGTTTTTTGGTTGATAGCGACTGTGTAACACCCTCAGAATCGGCCCTATGCAAGTTTTAGCGAATCCTGCCAAACCCGCATAGAAACGATTCCAAAGGTGCCCACCAGGCACTTGCGTGCGGGTGGAAAACGAAGTAATACCATTACACAATAGTCCACGACGGAACCCACAGAACATATATATACAACAGCGACTCAAAGAGTCAAGAATACAGATATACAATACAAAGATCCAAATCACCTTGAAAACGATATAGCGTCCGAGTACGGACAAGATGCAAATTGAGCTAAGAGCCCTGAAGAATAACCACTGGCGTCCATAACCCTGCCCAGGCCAAGCCGGAAGGGTAACCCTGCTAATGACGTCGATCTCAAAACCTGCTTAAACAAAAAGGGGTGCCGACAAAGGGCAAAGGAAAAAGAGAGAGCGGTCAGTACTGAGGCCAGTACACGGCGAGGCTAGAATTCGGCGGTCCTCGCCTACATAGGTATGGTGGACTGAGCGGCAGCGCAACATGCACTAAATAACCTATAGAGACTCGATATAACTGTCGGCTATCAGAGAGGGATAAGAAAGACCTATTTGGAACCAACCTGATACTACCACCAAACATACCCATCCTGGTATTTCCCCCTCGAGACCAAACGAGGAAGTCAACCGAGGAACTCACACAGTTGGCAGTTTTACTTATTCGGTTATCGTTGCAGCAATTACTTGTCAGGTATAGATAGCAATCCTGATATAATAAGTAGTGGGCACTTTTAGTTAACCATTCCGTTGTAGTTGCAACACTTACTAGTCAGATACAATTAGCATGAGATATCCCAAACCCAGCACTTGTTGGTACTTTATTTGGCCATTCCGTGGTAGTGAAGCTGATTACTAGTCATATCGGATACAAGTCAAATTATAACAGTAAACTTTAGTTATAGTTGACTATGATCGAGACCTGTGCTCCAAGTCGTCCATAACCGCGGACACGGCTTCTCGAAAAGATTTAACCCTGCAGGGGTGCACCAAAGTTTCCACACGCACCTACACCCTTGTTGTCGGATCAGGTAGGTACAATATCACAAAACATACACCCAACGGTATGTCGACGGGGTTTCGGACATGACGTTTCCCAGACCCAAAGCAAGCACGGGGGGCCACCCCACTAAGCTACCCGCAAGGAAGTTGGCCGGCTCCGGAACGGACCCAGGGTTTGCGTCAGTGGCTGTAAACGACTGGGAACCCGAAAATGTGACTGGGCTTGTCGATACCGCGAAAACACTCCGCTTACCTAAACAGTACAGGTGCTCCTCGCACAATCTTAAATAAAGCAGTAAAGCATGGCATAAGTACAGAATAGTAATAAAGCTCCAAACTACTTTGTGGCCCCCAGTACAGTACTTGGAATCAGGTACTAAATCGATGGGGGTGCCCATACACCCCACCTGTGGTTAGCGCGCTCGATCTCGGAACAGGTGTCAAGAACTCGGGGTCCTACGGGACACCAGTGGGCGGTTAACAGCCAAATAACATCTATTGCCCACCGGTGCCTCTGCATTTACCTACTTCAATTTTAGTTATTAAACAGTAATTAAAGCCATGATCAACTCCAACATTAAACATGCGGCAAAACTCCAACAACTGTGGTACTGGACGACACGCAACAGCACTTGAGCAAGCGACTACGACGCGCAAGTCCAACTATCTACCAAACAACAGGTAATAGGATGTGTCCAAGGCAATATAAGGCTGCAAGGGATATCACGGGTACGAAAACTAGAGCAACGCAACACAGATAGCAATAGATCAACAGGAGGGAATAAATACTATAAAAGTAAGATAGGTAGAAAGGGGGAGATGCTCGCCTAAAAACATTGCCGAAGGTTCATCCAAAGATCGGGTCGGCACTCGCATCAACTCATCGGCCTAATCCGCGAAGGAGCAAAACACTAGAAGAAACACCTGATGCACTATTTAATACTACGGTAAAAGATCGGGCATGATGCATGTATGATGCATGACATGGCAAAGGATGCGATGCAAATAGGCCATATTAAGCGGAACCGGGGTCCCGACATTTTATTAGATGGTTCATGTTGTTTAGATACCCTGCAATTTAAATGTTGTCTTAACAAGATAAAGCATGGCACCGGTTCACTATGCAAATTTAAATGAAGACAATATAAGGCTAGAAACGCCCGCATATGGTCTTCATATTTAATTATGAGGTGAATCGGCATAAGGCCCCCCAAACCACATGATATGCGTGCGACATGAACAATTTAGATGCAACAAGTCATAATGTCATATATTATAAAATATAGGGCTCGGAAGAGGGGTCACACATCTCGGTATCGGCGATCTTGGGCTCCCGGGGTTCGACGGGACTCGGTGTTCGGTTTCCATGTGGGCGGCCTTGGCATCCGTGATGAAGATCTTGTCGATCCGGTGTCCGGAGTTGGTCCGTGAAGACGACCTTGAGGTTCCGTTATCACCAGAACCGTGAAGGAGAAGTCTTCGGGGCCCGGCCTTAGGACCCATGTCGGCAATCTTGCGTTGGCAACGATACGGTCCTCGGATTCGTGATGGAGGACTCGGCGTCCATGAAAGCAACCTTGACGGGTACCACCACACAGGAGTTCACCGGAGAAGGTCTTGGGTGGCCACACGCATGAAAGTAGCACTTGACAATGTCGCGCTCTTCTCTATCTAGCAACACCAACAACACCATGCCCAGACGATGTGCGCAAAGGACAGAACCTGGTGATGCGTCAGCGCATGGAAACAGGCGGTTAGCCGCCAGACAGAACACGCATGAGGAAAAGAAATCACAAACACCACTTGGGCCCAAAACGGACACGATCTCCAGTGGTTGCGCTCGACGAAAAAAAAACATGGAGGGATCCTGCAGAATCGCACGAGCGGAGCGAGGCAGAGGGAGGCCAGAGACGGTGGCGTGATGCAGAGGTAGGTGGCTTGGTGCAAAGGCGGTCAGACGCGGCGCCGGGGTGGAGCTCCTGCGGTGAGGGTCGCCGGTGGCGCTCGAGGTGACGGGCGGCACGACATGAAGAAGGCCTCGCGAGATATCTTGAAGACGACGGTGGTGAGCGCGCGTGGCATGCGGGGACCCCTGGGTGACGGCTGCCGGCCGACTCGCAGGAGGAACAGGGCGCGAAGGAGGAGGCGGCCGATAGGGGCAAGCCCAGGAGGAGGCGAGCCCGGGCGGCTGGACCGAGGTAGGGGGACCCGGGCGACGTGGACAGGCTCGAAGAGAGGAGGCAGAGAAGGTCTGCGGCGGCTTGTGAGATCCCGGGCGGCGGAGGGCGGTCGCGGCAGGGAAGGCTCGATGGAGAGGGGCTCCCGGATGCGGACGAGAAGGTCGGGTGGAGCCAGGGAGGACGGCGGAGACGGTCTTGGGCGATGGGGTACCGCGGACGGGGCAGAGGAGGGTGGTGGAGCACGGGCAGAGAGGGCCGTGGAAGGTAGAGGGCAGTGGCGGCGGACGCACGGGAGGAGGGAGGAAGAAGTCAAGAGAAGGTTGGGGGAACGGGGCTCGTGATTGCAGGCGCTCCTATAGCGGGGTGGGGCCAGGGGGCATGTGGGAGCGAGGATCAGGCTAGGTGGGTCTGGGGGTGGGGCCAGGAGCAGGTGGGAGGTGGGGCCGGAGTGGAAGGGAGAGGGGTTGGGGAGTGGGTCGGCTGCTGGGGAGTGTAGAGGGAGTTGGGGTGAGGTGGCAGCGGGTGAGTGGTGGGGATTGGGGCCAGGGTGATGTGGCGCGCTGTGATAGGGTGGAGTGAGGTGGAGGGGGCTGGGTAGACTAGGTTTAGGTAGAAAAGGGTTTGGGGAGATCTTGGGTAGGTAGGATTAGGACTAGATATTTTGATTCGGGTTTGGAGGTGGCTGGCCGGGCTTTCGGGCCTGGCTGGATGCCTCCCAAAAATAATATAAACTTTTAAAATAGATTTTTGTAAATAGTTTTTAGACAAATAAAAGACCCGGAAAAGTCCGGAGTTTTGATTTGAAATTAAGACGGGGAATATTTAGAAAAACAAAACTAGGCTTTTAGAAAATAGTTTTAGAAAAACAAATGCATGATGACATGACGATGCTCAAATGCAATGTGGCATGATGACATGAGCATGCAGTCATGACGATGCAATGCACAAAAACACCGCGATTTTCTAGTAGTGGTTTTGCGGGGCGCCACAATTCGACACCACTAACAATGGATCTCGCCCTCGAGATCCGCCCCATGGTACCGGGAAGAAGGGCGGCGATCTGAATCTTCTCGCATCGTGTAGATCCTCGCGACACCACTAACAAGAGGTCGTTGTCCGTGATCGTCGAGAGAACACTCCGAGAACAAAAGGTCGAAGGTAGAGGTATCAACAAATAAAGCCACCTCTAGTTTCGATGGAAAGAGGGAACCGATGCATTCCCATCCACTTCAATGTACACAAGCAAATAGAGTGAGTAGTCGGCATGGGGGCCAATCCATCACGCACCCAAACTATTACTCTGCACAATCAGTGGAAAAGCGTGCAACCATCCTCGGAATCAGACTGAAGATCTTGAAAATCGAGGTATAGAAACAAAGGAGTGATGCAGACTCTGCATCGGATCTAGCGTAGATGATGTCGTCGCGTCGGAAAACACCGGAAGACACGAGAAGGAACAAAGAGAAGTCCACCAGACGAAGGGTTCCTCGGATAGCATGGAGACCAGATGTAGCAACACCATTACCAAAGGAGGAAGCGAAACCCTGAAGGTACGATGGAACCCAACCACGAGAAATCCTGGACTCGAAGAGAGAGAAGAGAGCGGATTCAAAACACGCAGAGGTGAGAGGAGAGCAGCAGAGGGGTAAGGAGTAAAATCAGACCTAATCAGAACTATCCAACCGATTTTGCAAAAATAGTTTTGACACTCTACTTCGGCCGTTAGCTAGGTTATCCTACAGGCTGGACTTGTGGGGTATCGCAACTGCTGAGCTCTGATACCACTCTGTAACACCCTCAGAATCGGCCCTATGCAAGTTTTAGCGAATCCTGCCAAACCCGCATAGAAACGATTCCAAAGGTGCCCACCAGGCACTTGCGTGCGGGTGGAAAATGAAGTAATATCATTACACAATAGTCCACGATGGAACCCACAGAACATATATATACAACAGCGACTCAAAGAGTCAAGAATACAGATATACAATACAAAGATCCAAATCACCTTGAAAACGATATAGCGTCCAAGTACGGACAAGATGCAAATTGAGCTAAGAGCCCTGAAGAATAACCACTGGCGTCCATAACCCTGCCCAGGCCAAGCCGGAAGGGTAACCCTGCTAACGACGTCGATCTCAAAACCTGCTTAAACAAAAAGGGGTGCCGACAAAGGGCAAAGAAAAAAGAGAGAGCGGTCAGTACTGAGGCCAGTACATGGCGAGGCTAGAATTTGGCGGTCCTCGCCTACATAGGTATGGTGGACTGAGCGGTAGCGCAGCATGCACTAAAAAACCTATAGAGACTCGATATAACTGTCGGCTATCAAAGAGGGATAAGAAAGACCTATTCGGAACCAACCTGATACTACCACCAAACATACCCATCCTGGTATTTCCCCCTCGAGACCAAACGAGGAAGTCAACCGAGGAACTCACACAGTTGGCAGTTTTACTTATTCGGTTATCATTGCAGCAATTACTAGTCAGGTATAGATAGCAATCCTGATATAATAAGCAGTGGGCACTTTTAGTTAACCATTCCGTTGTAGTTGCAACACTTACTAGTCAGATACAATTAGCATGAGATATCCCAAACCCAGCAGTTTATGGTACTTTATTTAGCCATTCCGTGGTAGTGAAGCTGATTACTAGTCATATCGGATACAAGTCAAATTATAACAGTAAACTTTAGTTATAGTTGACTATGATCGAGACCTGTGCTCCAAGTCGTCCATAACTGCGGACACGGCTTCTCGAAAAGATTTAACCCTGCAGGGGTGCACCAAAGTTTCCACACGCACCTACACCCTTGTTGTCGGATCAGGTAGGTACAAGATCACAAAACATACACCCAACGGTATGTCGACGGGGTTTCGGACAAGACGTTTCCCAGACCCAAAGCAAGCACGGGGGCCACCCCACTAAGCTACCCGCAACGAAGTTGGCCGGCTCCGGAACGGACCCAGGGTTTGCATCAGTGGCTGTAAACGACTGGGAACCCGAAAATGTGACTGGGCTTGTCGATACCGCGAAAACACTCCGCTTACCTAAACAGTACAGGTGCTCCTCGCACAATCTTAAATAAAGCAGTAAAGCATGGCATAAGTACAGAATAGTAATAAAGCTCCAAACTACTTTGTGGCCCCCAGTCAGTACTTGGAATCAGGTACTAAATCGATGGGGGTGCCCATACACCCCACCTGTGGTTAGCGCGCTCGATCTCGGAACAGGTGTCAAGAACTCGGGGTCCTACAGGACACCAGTGGGCGGTTAACAACCAAATAACATCTATTGCCCACCGGTGCCTCTGCATTTACCTACTTCAATTTTAGTTATTAAACAGTAATTAAAGCCATGATCAACTCCAACATTAAACATGCGGCAAAACTCCAACAACTATGGTACTGGACGACATGCAACAGCACTTGAGCAAGCGACTACGACGCGCAAGTCCAACTATCTACCAAACAACAGGTAATAGGATGTGTCCAAGGCAATATAAGGCTGCAAGGGATATCACGGGTACGAAAACTAGAGCAACGCAACACAGATAGCAATAGATCAACAGGAGGGAATAAATACTATAAAAGTAAGATAGGTAGAAAGGGGGAGATGCTTGCCTGAAAACATTGCCGAAGGTTCATCCGAAGATCGAGTCGACACTCGCATCAACTCATCGTCCTAATCCGCGAAGGAGCAAAACACTAGAAGAAACACCGGATGCACTATTTAATACTACGGTAAAAGATCGGGCATGATGCATGTATGATGCATGACATGGCAAAGGATGCGATGCAAATAGGCCATATTAAGCGGAACCGGGGTCCCGACATTTTATTAGATGGTTCATGTTGTTTAGATACCCTGCAATTTAAATGTTGTCTTAACAAGATAAAGCATGGCACCGGTTCACTATGCAAATTTAAATGAAGACAATATAAGGCTAGAAACGCCCGCATATGGTCTTCATATTTAATTATGAGGTGAATCGGCATAAGGCCCCCCAAACCACATGATATGCGTGCGACATGAACAATTTATATGCAACAAGTCATAATGTCATATATTATAAAATATAGGGCTCGGAAGAGGGGTCACACATCTCGGTATCGGCGATCTTGGGCTCCCGGGGTTCGACGGGACTCGGTGTTCGGTTTCCATGTGGGCGGTCTTGGCATCCGTGATGAAGATCTTGTCGATCCGGTGTCCGGAGTTGGTCCGTGAAGACGACCTTGAGGTTCCGTTATCACCAGAACCGTGAAGGAGAAGTCTTCGGGGGCCCGGCCTTAGGACCCATGTCGGCAATCTTGCGTTGGCAACGATACGGTCCTCGGATTCGTGATGGAGGACTCGGCGTCCATGAAAGCAACCTTGACGGGTACCACCACACAGGAGTTCACCGGAGAAGGTCTTGGGTGGCCACACGCATGAAAGTAGCACTTGACAACGTCGCGCTCTTCTCTATCTAGCAACACCAACAACACCATGCCCAGACGATGTGCGCAAAGGACAGAACCTGGTGATGCGTCAGCGCATGGAAACAGGCGGTTAGCCGCCAGGCAGAACACGCATGAGGAAAATAAATCACAAACACCACTTGGGCCCAAAACGGACACGATCTCCAGGGGTTGCGCTCGGCGAAAAAAAACATGGAGGGATCCTGCAGAATCGCACGAGCGGAGCGAGGCAGAGGGAGGCCAGAGACGGTGGCGTGACGCAGAGGTAGGTGGCTTGGTGCAAAGGCGGTCAGACGCGGCGCCGGGGTGGAGCTCCTGCGGTGAGGGTCGCCGGTGGCGCTCGAGGTGAAGGGCGGCACGACAGGAAGAAGGCCTCGCGAGATATCTTGAAGACGACGGTGGTGAGCGCGCGTGGCATGCGGGGACCCCTGGGTGACGGCTGCCGGCCGACTCGCAGGAGGAATGGGGCGCGAAGGAGGGGGCGGCCGACAGGGGCAAGCCCAGGAGGAGGCGAGCCCGGGCGGCTGGACCGAGGTAGGAGGACCCGGGCGACGTGGACAGGCTCGAAGAGAGGAGGCAGAGAAGGTCTGCGGCGGCCTGTGAGGTCCCGGGCGGCGGAGGGCGGTCGCGGAGGGAAGGCTCGATGGAGAGGGGCTCCCGGCGGAGGACGAGAAGGTCGGGTGGAGCCAGGGAGGACGGCGGAGACGGTCTTGGGCGACGGGGTACCGCAGACGGGGCAAAGGAGGGTGGTGGAGCACGGGCAGAGAGGGCCGTGGAAGGTAGAGGGCAGCGGCGGTGGACGCACGGGAGGAGGGAGGAAGAAGTCAAGAGGAGGTTGGGGGAACGGGGCTCGTGATTGCAGGCGCTCCTATAGCGGGGTGGGGCCAGGGGGCGTGTGGGAGCGGGGATCAGGCTAGGTGGGTCTGGGGGTGGGGCCAGGAGCAGGTGGGAGGTGGGGCCGGAGTGGAAGGGAGAGGGGTTGGGGAGTGGGTTGGCTGCTGGGGAGTGTAGAGGGAGTTGGGGTGAGGTGGCAGCGGGTGAGTGGTGGGGATTGGGCCAGGGTGATGTGGCGCGCTGTGATAGGGTGGAGTGAGGTGGAGGGGGCTGGGTAGACTAGGTTTAGGTAGAAAAGGGTTTGGGGAGATCTGGGGTAGGTAGGATTAGGACTAGATATTTTGATTCGGGTTTGGAGGTGGCTGGCCGGGCTTTCGGGCCTGGCTGGCTGCCTCCAAAAAATAATATAAACTTTTAAAATAGATTTTTGTAAATAGTTTTTAGACAAATAAAAGACCCGGAAAAGTCCGGAGTTTTGATTTGAAATTAAGACGGGAAATATTTAGAAAAACAAAACTAGGCTTTTAGAAAATAGTTTTAGAAAAACAAATGCATGATGACATGACGATGCTCAAATGCAATGTGGCATGATGACATGAGCATGCAGTCATGACGATGCAATGCACAAAAACACCGCGATTTTCTAGTAGTGGTTTTGCGGGGCGCCACAGACTGCAAGTCTTCTCCTACACCGTATGATCCTAGTGTGTTACTTAGAAAGAATTAGGGAACTGCTGGAGATCAACTGAGATACTCTAAAATTATTGGCTCGCTTATGTATCTAGATAGCGTCACGAGGCCTTACATCGATTTTTCTATAAGAAAACTCAGTCGATTTGTTTCAAATCTGGGAGATGATCACTGACATACTCTTGAGAGAGTTATGCGCTACCTAAAAGGCACTACGAGCTATGGCATTCACTATACCGGGTATCCGAGGGAACTAGAGGGTTATAGTAATTCAAATTGGATATCTGATGCTGACGATATAAAGGACACGAGTGGATATGTATTCACACTTGGTGGTGGTGTTGTTTCCTGGAAGACTTTCTAGAAGACCATATTAACGAGGTCAACTATGGAAGCGGAACTCACAATATTAGACACAACAACTGTTGAAGCAGAGTGGCTTCATGAACTCTTTATGAACTTACGTGTGGTTGAAAAACCAATACCCGCAATCTTTATGAACTGCGATGATCAAACTGTTATTTTCAAAGTAAACAGTTCTAAGGATAATATAAAGTCATGAAGACATGTGAAGGGGAGACTAAAATCTATTAGGAAAATGAGAAACTCCGGAGTTATTGCATTGGATTATGCCCAAACATCTAAAAACTTAGAAGATCCCTTCACAAAGGGTCTATCATGTAATGTGATAGATAATGCATCGAGAGAGAGAGAGAGATATGGGTAGGAGACCCACTATTTAAAGTTGCCAAGAGTGGTAACCCAATCTATGTAATCGGAGATCCCATGAAATATAATTGGGCGATAAGTTGTTGGTCAATTGAGAGAAGAATATCCTTTCTTTTGTAAAATACCACTCCATGAAGATGCAATACTCTTCTATTCTACACGGCAGGCTGATTTTATCTTAATGTGTTCTAAATGGCTTATTTCTTAAGTAGAGATGTTGCCCTGCTGAATATATTTTGAAGGACACACCTATATGCACTAGTAAAAATGTGTTACTTAGAGACATTTATTGTCCATAGGCCTTAGGCAGTTTCTCGTTCCGGCTCAAGCTCATAGCCTCTAAGAGCACACCACCTGAGTCGGTTTTCCTTTGCATCTATAAGATACACAACCTCAGATGGTGCAAACAACGAAACACCTCTAAGATGTGGAAGCTCGAGACGGATAGTAGTTCTGACCGCTTGCAAGAACTCCTCAACCTCGGACGACCCCTAGTAGGGACTGTCTCCAATAGTGAGGCGATCCGAGTCGGATTGAAACAAAGGCCGTATCTAGAACTAGGACTCCTCGAAGTGGCTGATTAAAGTGACTGTCTACAGTGTGTATACCCTTTTAAATAGTACACATCATGCCAATTTGAACTCAATCATAGCTGACATGACACATAATCATGGTTCAGCAGCCAAATAGATAGATTAACTCAAGTACTTAGCAGCCAGTCCAAAGAAGACCATTATATTAACAATTAATATTAGCTCGATAGTTGGGGAAATCCATACATATTTAGCCATTACTTTATGGCAGTACATACAAAGTGGAGTCCATACATCAAACAAGCATAATTAGTACTCTCTAACAACTAGCATTTCATTTATAATGGGCTGCCCGGTGGAAGTTGCCGAACCAGAATATATACCTCTCCATTATCTTTTCCACAAAGCAAAAAAGGACAATGCTATCCTTCTTTAAGTTGAAGCTTCTCACAACCTTCTCCCATCCATTCGTCAAGATTGCATTTGACCCACCAGCTCCCATCTTCATCGTAACAATCTTTGGCTTCTTGTTCTTAATTTGCTAAACATGGACAACAATTGGTTCATCAAGGCGATTCTTTAGATATTTTCGTGTGAACTCAGCTCCAAATTAAATGACTTTGCAAGTACATGAATTAAAGAATTAACATGCTTTGATTACTGGAAGTATTTAAATATCACGAGATAGCTTGTTGATCACATGTTCAAGAATATATCATCTTCCATCTTGCACTTTTTTCACGATAGATGAATAGGGCAACCTTTAGACATAGTGTTGGTGGAAATTCGGGTTCACACCACTCTAAGAGCAAGTCTACATGAACTTTTTTTGGATACATGTCGTTTCCAAAAAAGATCTGATTATCAAAATGAGTGTTCTCCTTGTGTTGAGGCCCTGATGCAACAACACATACAAATTTTAGTGTAGTGGAATATTCCTATGTCTATTGTCTAAACACATACAAATTTAAAACAAATGACTGGAATTTTGATGTTCTTTGATACCTCTAAACTCAATCCTCTCAATGGGCGCTTCTGATGACTAGAATTCAAAACTGCTAGAGCTAATGGCAACACTGTCATCGCTACCGAGAATTATTGCAAGATCACTGCAGGTCCCCATCTGTTAAATAGATGCAGACATTGAGCATTTTAATACAATAAAATATAATAATGAATTAGAGTAAAAACAGAAACATGGTTCTTGTTATTGTACATAAATAAAAAGCACACACAACCAAAGAATCTGAAATTCATCGAATAAACAAGATGCAAGTAGACTAATGAAGTGAAAATTAAATCTATATTGCCAGAAGGGCAACAAACAATGATGAAGTAATAAATAATTGTAGATATTTAGATGTATACAAGGGGAAAGAGGTGGGAAAAATAGAGGTAGGCTGGGGGAGGCTTTCCCGATGCTGTCGTCGTGTCTCTATAGCTCGGAAACCCTAAACACTAAATTCGACAAGCAAAATGGAAAATTCCATGCCAAAATCCATAAATCGAAGATCTACATTAGGATTTTGGGGGTTTGGCTTTCACACATATCTACCTGGACGACAAAGGGGTCCTCGGAGGCAAGGGAGAGCATCCACCATAGGGACCAAAGGCGGCGGGAGGAGAGGCAGGGGACCGGAGGCGGCTGTGGTGGAGGGCGACGACAGCGGTGGTGGTGGACAATGGGGGTCAAGTACTAACCTTAGCGGGCGGGGAACGAAAAATATGGCACAAATCTGAAATATTTGTCAAAATGTTTTCAGATCTTTGCCTCCAAGTACTAACCTAACCTCAGATAATTGAGAATGGAAAATGTCTCTAACAACATCCATTGTTCGAATTTCATATTAATTTTTCCGCCAAGTATTTCTCTCAGGCATCTAGAAATTACTACCGTCTCAAATTTTAAAAGGACTAATTCAAATTTCATTTCTTAAGAAAATTTGTTCGTTATAATTATAGGTTATATTTATACAAAGGAAGTAAGGGAGAGAAGGGGCCCATTATTGATCAAAATATTTGTAAGATGACATCGACGACCTGGAGCACTTATCATACAACATTAAACGACTAACCTGATTTTTTTCCAAAACATAGAGATGAAACTAGCTAGCTATAGCCAAAGTTGTTTTAGACAATAATCTAGCAAACAATATTATTAAGATCACAGAACGTACTCCTCTGAGTATCACTCCTACGAGTCCGAGTCCGCCAAGGATGCCAAATCATTGATGATGTCGCTGACAAACCTCATATGCAGGTCCCTATACGTCCAATTTGCGTCACCAATCTATATCATAATTTGCCTCTATTCAATGGTATATTTCTTATTAAGAGGTGTTACTTATGTCTTTTCATCTGTTTTTGTATGTTGGATGATTCTTGGAGGATGAACTGCCGGAGTCAGGATTCTGATGGAAAAAGAGGTGTTTTGATGTAATTTCGCGAAGATCAGAAAAATACCAGAAAAAATATGGAAAATCATAATTTTCCAGAAGACGAAGGAAGCCAGAAGGGGAGGCGGAGATGGGCCACAGGGGACCACACCCCCAGGCGCGGGCCACCCCTTGGTCGTGCCTACAGGGGGTGTGGCCCAACTGACCCACCTCCGGCTCCGCCCTCTCGCCTATATCTTCCTCTCGAAATCCTAAGACACGGGGAGCGACCACGGAAAGATTCCGCCGCCTCTGCGGGGCGGAAAACACCGAGATAGAAAGAGCTCTCCGGTAGATAGATTTCTGCCGGGGAAATTCCTCCCCGGAGGGGGAAGACCGTCGCCATCAACACTATCATCAATCTAGGCTTCATCGGGATGATCATCATCCACACCATAATCTCCACCAGCACCATCATCACCACTCCATCCCGCTATACCAATTGTGTTGAATACTTGCATAGTTCTTAGGGGAAACTTTCCCGGTGTTGATTACTATTGTAGTTGATGCTTGTGAGTGGAACCATTGGATTATTGTTTATGTTCATATTGTTATCCATCACCATATCATCTTTGATATTGATCCATATGATTTCTTGTGAGTAGTTCGTTTAGTTCTTGAGGACATGGGAAAAGTCATGTTGTTAGTAGTGGATTTATGTGGAGATATTATTCAATGGTTTAGTATTTAAGTTGTGGTGCTATTCTTCTAGTGGTGTCATGTGAACGTCGACTACATGATACTTCACCATTTATGGGCCTAGGGGAATGCATTGTGTATTTGGCTACTAACTGTGGGGTTGCCGGAGTGACAGAAACCTGAACCCCCGTTAGGAAACCATTGCATAAGGGAGCGTAGGATCTCAGAGTTTAAGGTTGTGGTTAGGTTTATATCTTAATTGCTTTCCTCTAGTTGCGGATGCTTGCAGGGGGTTTAATCACAAGTATGTATTAGTCCAAGTAAGGTCGGTACATTAGCACATGTTCACCCACACAACACTTACAACACCAAACAAGACTACTCAGCTATTTGAAGCGAAAGCACTTGACAGAATTCCCATGTGTCGTCGAGAACGTTTGGTCCTTACAAGTATTCTCACCGGCTTGTCCTTTGCTAAGAAAGGATTGCGCCACTTGCTGCATTTGTTTGTTTTCCTTATTACTTGCACTTTATTTCTTTGCTTTATCAGAAAACCCCTAAAAATTCGTTTGCTAAGTATTTACAGAGATTTCCTGCTCCATACCACTAGTCAGCACCTTCCGCTCCTCGTTGGATCGATACTCATATTTATCGAAAGTACTACGATACCCACCCCTATACTTGTGGGTCATCAAGACTATTTTCTAGCGCCATTGCCGGGGAGTGAAGTGCTATTTAAGAGTGGAACTGGTAAAGGAAACTTCTACTATGATTATTGCCTTCTGTTTGTTACTTTGTTTCTAATATGGATAACCCACTTGGTTTTATGTTTGGGAAAACTAATACCACTGTTAGAGTAGTAGATGAACCACCACCTGTTGAGATAAATCCCTTTAAGATACCTACAAGTATTATTGATCGTGTTATGGATAATTATTATTTAGGGGATGGAACTGTCCACCCTGGTGAACATTTCCTTTTTATCCATGAATTATGCGGGTTATTTAAGTGTGCAGGTATCACAACTGAATAGGTGAAGAATAAGTTACTCTCTATATCCTTGAAAGGGAGAGCTGAAGAATGGTATAAGCTGCTGAAGAATGGGAGGAAATAGCACCTCTCTTTTATTCTAAATTTTATCCTCCCGGTGAAATTCATAAGGATAGAAATCTGATATATAACTTTTGGCCTCGTGATGGAGAGAGTACAGCTCAAGCTTGGGGGAGATTGAAGTTACTAATGCTTAAATTTCCTATTCATGAATTCCCTAACAATATTATTATCAATAACTTTTATACTAGGCTTTCTCTTCATGATAAAGATTTACTAGATGCTTCTTGTGCTGGATCATTCACACGTATGAAGGAAGAAGCTAAATGGGATCTCCTGGACCGTATTCAAGAGAACACTCAAGCATGGGAGAATGAAAAAGGAAGAAAGTCAGGTATAAACTATGATTATGAATGCATAAAATCTTTTATGGGAACTGATGACTTCCGTGGCATTATTAATGAGTTTGGTCTTGACTCCCAAAGTATTGCCAATTGTTTTAAAGCCTTTGCCTCTTACATAGAAATTCCCAAAAATAAGCGGAATAAGTACCATGCACCTTATAAAGATGTTGTTAGTCATGTTCCTGTTAGAAGCACTGAAGTTTGTACCATTGATCATATTTTGCCTAAACCTTATGTTGAGAAAATACCTTACCCAGCTAAGGTAAAGGAGTATTCTGTAATGATTAGTGCGAATAACAAAGCTACAAAGAAAACTGTGGAACCTGATGAACAAATAAATAATGAACCTGTGGTAGCTATTGTGAAAGATCTTGTCACTAGAAATATAGAGGATGAGCACATTGTCTTCTGTGAAGACGCTTCTAATATTATTTGTTTTCCTAGTAAAGCTAGTGTCCCTGTGCTTTCTGTGAGAATTGGTGATCATTTCTATTATGGTTTATGTGATATTGGTGCTAGTTCTAGTGCTATTCCTTATGAGCTTTACAGGGAAATTATGCATGAAATTGGTACTTGTGAGCTTGAGGACATTGATGTGGTTATTCACCTTGCTAATAAGGAAACCATTTTCCCTATTGGTATTGTAAGAGATGTCGAGGTCCTCTGCAGTAAGATTAAGTATCCTGCTGATTTTCTAGTGCTTAATTCAGCAACTAGCAAAACTTGCCCTGTCATTTTTGGTAGACCTTTCTTGAACACTTGTGGAGCTATTATAGATTGTAAAAAAGGAAAAAGTTTTGACTAAGTTTGATGGAGATTCTTATGAGTTTAATTTTTCCAAATTTACTAAAGCTCCTTATGAAAATAGCTTGCCTAATAAAGATTTCAGGATGGAACAACTTGCTTCTATTGATCTGGTTTATGACCTTGGTCCTCTTTTTGATGACTGTAAGTATGCTCATTCTAATGATAAAGTTGTTGACAATGACAGTTATATTGTCAATTTTATTCAAAGTTCTACTGAAAGTTATTATGAGAGAGGGAAACATGGTTTTATGCATCTCAATAATATTAAGTTTCCCCATTTTATGTTGAAAGCTTTGAAGTTTCACTTGTTTTGCCTTCCTATGCTAGTGGCTTTTTGTTTCAACAATTTGTTTTCTCATGATACCCACATGCATAGGAAGTGGGTTAGACTTAAATGTGTTGTTATTTGCTTCTTGATGCTCTCTTTCACTCTAGATATTTATCTCCTATGTGAGCATCTTTGAAATTTTCAAGCCTAACTTAAAGGCATTAAAGAAAATTACTTCTTGGCAGATAACCCAGTAGTTTTGTTGAGTCTTGGAAGTTATTACCTCAGTAATAACCGCTCTTTATTCTTTTTGTTTTGGTTTTTGTGTCAAGATCAACTACTTTTGAGAATTAGAGGAGTTGTGAAAAGTGGCTGTTCTAGGACAGATTTTTGTGCTGTATTGTAATTTTTTTTGAAGGATCTCCGTACTTCGGATGGAGCTGTATTTTTTTGTTCTTGTTCTCCAAGTTGTTACCCAACTTTCATTAGTTTTGCACTTTTTGATTTGAGTAACAGAAGGTTTTCGAAAAAATCAATCTTTACCTGCTGGTCTGTTTTGACAGATTTCTGCTATCATTTGGATTTGCCTCTTATATTGATTCCCTTTCAGATTCTTTTGGGTTTTTGGAAATGAGTTGCTACAGTATCTTTTGTTTCGATGGATTTCAGTTGAAGTGTGAACCTAAAGGTTTATTGTTTTTGCATACACTAATGTTGCCATAGAAGTTTGTGTAATGCCTTGTGAGAAAAGGAATTTCCAGGAGAAGGAGAAAAGGAGTCTGTAGAGTTCGTCTTTGAATAGGTAAAAGTGGTGAAAATTGAAGGTTCGTGAAAACCCTATATTTTTATATTCTTGACATTTTTATTACATACGGAAGGTTACGAAACAAAACAGAGGAGGAAACGGAGGCCAGGGTGGCCACACCCACCCTAGGCGCGGGACCCAACTGGCCGCACCTGGAGGGGGTGTGAGCCCCTGAGCTCCGTCTCTGCCTCGTTTTCGTAACTGTACCTTCCTTATGCTTTGAAACTTCGTAATATATAACCACCTGGGTCCCCCGAGGTTCGTGTATTGTGTTCTCATCGTGTTTTCATTTCGATATGTTTCTGTCAGGAAATCTTCTCAAGTTTAGCACCATGGCCTCCGCCAACGACAAAGGCAAGAAGCCCGCGGAAGAAGAAAGGATCGCTGCTAGGCGGGAAGACATGGATTGGAGCATCTAGGAGAAATTTAAGATGGAGGAACAAACCGCCGCAAGGTCAAGGGCAAGTAAACCTACTTTTGTAGGAGCAATTAACACTGGACGTACTTTTTCTCGTAACATGCAGGGGATTATAGCCTCCATTCCAGACTTCAAATCCTGCCCTGAGGCGGTGGAAGCCCTTCGAACCACTGACGAGTTTTGTGATAAGTACCGTGCTTTGAGGATGAAGGTGGATATACTCCAAGAGGAGAACAACAGGATTCGTAAGATGCTGGAAGGTTTTCTTACCCTAAACCTGGGAACATCACCACCACCGAAGGAGTAATTCGTCATCAGGTTTGGCGTCCCCTTGGCTTGTTCCAAGCTTGGGGGAGTGCCGCGGTATCACATCATCATATTTTTTTATCTTTTACCTTTTTAGTGGATTCATATCTTTGGTGGAGAAGTTATCTTATAGGTTGGTTTGCATGTGGAAGTATCTCTCCTTTAAGTTGATTATGTATGTATCCCTTGGTGTGAGTGCCTTTATGGAATATTAATGAGAACTTTCATCTTTTACTTTTTGCACTTCTTATTTTAGTTTGCAATCTCTATTATATGATTGATCTTATTGATCAGTATTAGCATCACTTTGGGAGCATCAAGTAGATCTAAATTGGTTTTGGCAAACCGAGCTCTGGTTAGTAGCAACACTTTTTGAGGTTTGAAAGGAGAAGAGAAAAAAAGCTTACAGGTATTTTGTATCATTTATTTTCTTTCTTGATAGGCTCTTAAGCTTAGTATTCTTTATTTAAGATTTTTTGTGTCTGCAAGGAATATTGCCTGTTTGGCTTTATTACTTGTATGTTTGCTTGTTTCCTTCAACTCTTTTGCTTGCTACCCAGCCTTGCTAGCCAAGAACCTATTTTTAGAAGGATTACTTCTCATGTATCCAACCCCTTTGAACCAAACTGTAGGGGTTCATAGCATGAAAAACAAAAAATTTCTACCTCTTGCACACAAACAAGACAAGATCTATCTACTAGTTTGTAGCAACGAGTTGATTAGAGTACTCACCCTCGAAGATTCCAAAGCGGTTAACGAGAGCAGATTCTCGTGGATGATGTAGTCGTACACTTGCCGATCTCAAGATCGCATAGATGATCCTTCCGGCGCTGCGTTCCGGCAGCTTCCGCAGTCGTCACACGTTCGGTACTCGATGAAGACCTTCCTCTCCCTTGTTCCAGCATGCAGCAGAGGTTGTAGTTCTCCTCTCGCGATTCCGGCAGCACGACGGCGCGGTCTCGGAAGTAGAGGGAATATCCCGCAGGGCTTCGCCTAAGCCGGTGCGAGTTATGGTGGATCTAGCATTTCCAGCGATCTAGGTTTAGAAGGCCGAAGAGGAGGTGGTGTCGACGGCGGCTAGGGCGACGGCGACGAGCCGGCGGCGGCGCGAGGCGGCGGCGCACGGGGTGGGGAGGGATGGCTCTTGTGTTGTTTGGGGTAGCCCTCCCCTTCTATTTATGAGAGGGGGGCAGCCTTGGGAGGGGAGAGTTTGAATCCAAACCCAAACCCAAACCCAAACTGGATAGAAGGAAGGACTTTTTCCTTCTTCCACTAGGAAACTATTGTTCTAGTTTGACTTTTCAAACCTCCCTTTTGACTTTCAATTTAGAGCTTTAATTCTCTCTCGCAAATGCCCAAACCAAGTGACCTGGGATATGATCCAATCATTCCACTTACCCATGACACATTCATGGACCATTCCCCTTTTGGTCCGGTGAACCTTCTAGACCCTTCTATAACCTCTCCGATGAAAACATCGAAATCATTCCCGAACTCCGGAATCGGACTTTCCTTATATGAATCTTATTCTCTAGACCATTCCGGATCTCCTCATGATATCCTGGATGCCATCCGAGACTCCGAGCAACATTCGGTTTCCCTACTTACATTCCATATCTACTAGACAACATCAAATCCTTAAGTGTCTCTCCCTACGGTTCATGAATTATGCGGACATGACCGGGACACTTCTCCGATCAATAACCAATAGAGGAATCTGGAAATTCATATGGCTCCCACATATTTCTATGATTACTTTGCGATCGAATAAACCACTTACATACGATACCAATTTCCCTTTGTATCGTGATAGTTTACTTATCCGAGGTTTGATCGTTGGTATCTCTGCATACCTAGTTCAACCTCGTTACCGATAAGTACTCTTTTCTCGTTCCCGTGATATGTGATCCCTTGTGAGCCCGTCATATGCTTGCAAGCTAATTGGATGACATTCCACCGAGAGGGCCCAGAGTATATCTATCCGTCATATGGATGGACAAATTCCACTCTTGATCCATGTGCCTCAACATATACTTTCCGAACACTCAGTGCCACCTTTATAGCCACACAGTTACGGTGTGGTGCTTGATGTCATCAAAGCATTCTTCCGGTGATGGTGATTAGCATGATCTCATGGTTGAAGGAATTAGGTTACTATATATCAGAAATCTTATAGCAAACGAACTATTGAAATGAGTTGATCTTAATGCTACACTTATCTATAGGAGTATGTCCATCACACCATTCTCCTAATGATATGATCTTGTTGTTAACAACATCTCAATGTTCATGATCAAGAAACCACGATCATCTATTAACCAACAAGCTAGTATTACAAATAGGCTTTACTAGGGACTCTAATTTAGTTTACAAATCACACAAGTATTAATGTTTCCGGTTAATACTATTATATCATGAATGTAAAAATTTATCATAAACACAAAAATATAATAATAACCACTTTTATTATTGCGTCTAGGGCATATCTCCAACAGTCTCCCACTTGCACTAGAGTCAACTAATCTAGATTACATGGTAATATACCAAACACCCATGGTGGTTTGGTGTTGGTCATGTTTTGCCCTCGGGAGAGGTTTAGTCAACGGATCCGCCACATTCAAATCTGTGTGTACTTTGCAAATCTTGTCACCATCTTGGACATGCTCTCGAATAGCGTAAAAACGTAGCTTGATGTGCTTCAGCTTCTTGTGTGACCTTGGTTCTTGCGCATTGGCTATGGCGGCCATGTTATCACAATAGATAGATATTGGGTCCAGCGCACTTGGAACCACACCGAGCTCTGTAATGAACTCCTTCATCCATATCGCCTCTTGTGAAGCTCCAAAGCAGCTATGTATTCCAATTCAGTTGAAGATCTTGCCACAACGCTTTGCTTTGCACTCCTCCAGCTAACTGCTGCACCATTCAAAGTAAATACATATCCAGATTGAGATTTAGAATCATCCAGATCGGTGTTCCAACTAGCATTGGTGTAACCATTAACAACGAGTTGTTCATCACCTCCATAAGAAAGAACAATATCCTTAGTTCTTCTCAAGTACTTAAGGATGTTTTTGACCACTGTCCAATGATCCACTCCTGGATCACTTTGATATCTGCTAGTCAAACTAACAACATATGCAATGTCGAGTCTAGTACATAACATGGAATACATAAGAGATCCTATGGATGAGGCATAGGGAGTCTTTCTCATCCTTTCTCTATCTTCTGCCGTTGCAGGACTTTGAGTTTTACTCAAGGTCGTATTGGGCAACATGGGCAAGAACCCTTTCTCACTATCTTCCATTCCAAACCTCTTTAGAACTTTTTCCAAATATGTACTCTGTGACAATGATATTAGACGTCTCGATCTATCTCTATAAATCTTTATGCCTAATATGTAAGCTGCTTCGCCAAGATATTTCATTGAAAAACTATTATTCAAATAATCCTTGACACTATTAAGAAGTTCTACATCATTCCCAATCAACAATATGTCATCTACATATAGTATTAAGAATGCTACAGAGCTCCCACTCACTTTCTTGTATATACAAGCTTCTCCATAAGTTTGTATAAAACCAAAGCTTTTGATTACCTTATCAAAACGTTGATTCCAACTTCGGGATGCTTGCTTCAATCCATAAATGGACCGTTGAACTTTTCATACCTTGTTAGCACCTTTAGGATCGACAAAACCTTTGGGTTGTACCATATACAACTCTTCATCAATGTCTCCATTGAGGAACGCCGTTTTGACATCCATCTGCCATATCTCATAATCATAATATGCAGCGATTGCTAACAAAATCCTCACAGACTTTAGCTTCACTACAGGTGAGAAATTCTCATCGTAGTCAACTCCTTGAATTTGTCGAAACCCTTTTGCGACAAGTCGAGCTTTATAGATAGTAACATTACCATCAGCATCTGTTTTCTTCTTGAAAATCCATTTGTTCTCGACAACCTTCCGGCCATCCGGTAAGTCCACCAAAGTCCATACTTGGTTTTCGTACATGGATCCAATCTCGGATTTCATGGCTTCTTGCCATTTATTGGAATCTGGGCTCATCATCGCTTCTTCATATGTCGCAGGGTCATTGGTGTTGTCCACCAACATGACAGTCATAACGGGATCATACCAATCAGGAGTGGTACGATTTCTCATTGACCTGCGAGGTTTCGTAGTTACTTCAACCGAAGTTTCATGATCAACATCATTATCTTCCTCTCTTATTGGTGTAGGCACCACAGGAACTACTTCCGGTGATGCGCTACTCTCAAGTTCAAGAGAAGGTTTAACAACCTCGTCGAGTTCTACTTTCCTTCCAGCACTTCTTTCGAGAGAAACTCCTTCTCTAGAAAGGATCCATTCTTGGCAACGAAGATTTTGCCCTTGGATCTATGATAGAAGGTATACCCAATAGTTTCCTTCGGGTATCCTATGAAGACGCATTTTTCCGCTTTGGGTTCAAGCTTGTCGGGTTGTAACTTCTTTACATAAGCTTCGCAACCCCAAACTTTAAGGAACGACAATTTAGGTTTCTTCCCAAACCATAATTCATACGGTGTCGTTTCAACGGATTTAGATGGTGCCCTATTTAAAGTGAATGCAGCTGTTTCTAATGCATAACCCCAAAACGATAGCGGTAAATCTGTAAGTGACATCATAGAACGAACCATATCTAACAGAGGTCGATTACGACGTTCGGACACACCATTAAGTTGTGGTGTTCCCGGCGGTGTCAATTGTGAAAGTAATCCGCATTTCTTCAAGTGCTCGCCAAACTCGTAACTTAGATATTCACCTCCACAATTAGATCGTAGAAATTTAATATTCTTGTTACGTTGATTCTCTACCTCACTTTGAAATTATTTAAACTTCTCGAAAGTTTCGGACTTGTGTTTCATGAAATAGATATACCCATATCTACTCAAGTCATCCGTGAAGCTAAGAACATAATGATAACCACCACGCGATGCTACACTCATTGGACCACACACATCGGTATGTATGATTTCCAATAAGTCCGTAGCTCGCTCCATCATACCAGAAAATGGATTCTTAGTCATTTTACCCATCAGACATGCTTCACATCTTTCAAGTGATTCGAAATCAAGTGATTCAAGAAGTCCATCGGAATGGAGTTTCTTCATACGCTTCACTCCAATGTGACCAAGACGACAGTGCCACATATAGGTCGAGTTATCGGTCAATTTCAAACATTTAGCTTAAATGTTATTAATATGTGTATTACTACAATCGAGATTCAATAATAATAGACCATCTATCAAAGGTGCATGTGCATAAAACATATTACTCATATAAATCGAACAACCATTATTCTCGGATTTAAACAAGTAACCGTCTCGCAATAAACATGATCCTGATATAATGTTCATGCTCAATGCATGCACCAAATAACAATTATTTAAGTATAAAACTAATCCCGATGGTAGATGAAGAGGTAGCGTGCCGACCGCGATCCCATCAAACTTTGATCCATTTCCAACGCGCATTGTCACCTCATTCTTCGCTAGTTTCTGTCTATTCTGCAACACCTGTTTCGAGTTACAAATATGAGCAACTGAACCAGTATCAAATACCCAGACACTACAACAAGTAATAGTGAGATACACATCAATAACATGTATATCGGATATACCTTTCGTCTTGATGTTGTTGTTCTTCAAATCCGCCAAGTACTTATGGTAATTCCGCTTCCAGTGACCTTCTCCCTTGCAGTAAAAGCACTTAGTATCAGGCTTAGGACCAGCCTTGGTCTTCTTCATCGGCGCAGTAACTTTCTTACTGCCCTTCTTGAAGTTTCCCTTTTTCTTAGACTTGCCTTGCTTCTTGAATTTGGTGATCTTTCTTGATCTCCACTTCCACAGACTTTAACATGGAGAAGAGTTCGGGCAACGACTTGTCCATGTTTTGCATATTGTAGTTCATCACAAAGTTCTTGTAACTTGGTGGTACTGATTGGAGGACACGGTGAATCCCCAAAGCATTAGGAATCACTATACCCAAGCTTTGAAGCTTGCTTGCGTGCCTAGACATCTTAAGCACGTGCTCACTAATGGAGCTGCCCTCTTCCATGTTGTAGTTAAAGAACTTTTCAGAAGCCTCATAACTCTCAACTGTCGCGTGAGCCTCAAATATCATTTTGAGTTCATGGACAATATCATGTGGGTCATGGTTCTCAAACCTTTTCTGAAGCTCCGATTCCAAACCATACAAGATAGCACACTGAACTGTGGAGTACTGATTCTTCCGAGCGAGGAAAACATTCTTTACCTCATCGATAGCACCAGCTGTAGGTGGTTCACCCAGCGGTGCTTCCAGCACATAGGTCAAATTACCAGCATTGAGGACAATCCTCAAATTGCGGAACCAATCCGCGAAGTTTCTTCCATTGTTTTTCAACTTTTCTTACTCTAGGAATGCATTAAAATTGATGGTAGGGGCCGCCATTGATCTACAACATATTTGCAATAGTTTAGACTAAGTTTATGACAAATTGAGTTCTAATTAATAGTTAAATTAATCTAGGTGAACTCCCACTGAAAAAAATATCCCTCACATTGTTTTAGTGATCACATGAACCAAATCCACCACATCAAAACCGATCATCACGAGAGTTGATGTAGCTTCAATGGCGAACAATCAACATGTTCATCATATCTACTATATGACTCATGCTTTACCTTTCGGTGATCCGTGTTCCGAGACCAGGTCTGTACATGCTAGGATCGTCAAGATCAAACCTTAGCTTCCGCATGAGAAAATCTGGCTTGCTCCCGTTGTATACACTCGCAGAATCTAACACACCCGATCATCACGTGGTGATTTGAAACAACGAGCTTTAGGAACGGTGCTTACTAATGATGAACACTTTATAAGTTGAAATTTTTGTGCTAGAGGGATCATCTTATAATGCTACTGTCGCGAACTAAGAAATACAAGATACATAAAAGGATTAACATCACATGCAATTCAAAATATGTGATATGATATGGCCTTTCTTCTTGTGCTTCCGATCTCCATCTTCAAGCACGAATATGATCTCCATCATCACCGACATGGCATCAAGGTCAATGGCGCCGCTTCATGATTGTCGTCCACCAGCATCAACTATTACAACTACTTTGAATAATAGACACGCATGTCTTAACGAAATTAAAGGACAACCATATGGCTCCTGCCGGTTGCCAACTTACAATAAGGAACATTGCATACATCATATATAATCACAATCATGGCCATATCACATCACAGCACACCCCTGCAAAACAAAGTTAGACGCCTCTAATATTCTTTGCATGTTTTACGTCGTTTGGGGCTTTCAATAAGTGTCGAACTAACTTATGAACAAGAACCACAATGTTGATACTAGTATTGTCAATTACTCGTTGTAAATTGAATATTCACTATGTTGGGAGAAACAGGCACCCGCAAAGCCACTTATGCAATACAAGTTGCATGTCAAGCGTGGAGCAAGTCTCATGAACGATGTCATGTAAGGTTAGCCCGGGCCGCTTCATCCCACCATCCCGCAAGATGCAAAGTACACAAGAAGCAATCGACAATAAAAGCATCAACTCCCACAATGACCAGTGTGTTCTACTCGTGCAACATATCTACATATAGACACGGCTCTGATACCACTGTCGGGGTTCGTAGCATGAAAAACAAAAAAATTCTACCGCATGGACACAAACAAGCCAAGATCTATCTACTAGATTGTAGCAACGAGTCGATTAGAGGACTCACCCTCGAAGATTCCAAAGCGGTTAACGAGAGCAGATTCTCGTGGATGATGTAGTCGTACACTTGCCAATCTCAAGATCGCGTAGACGATCCTTTCGGCGCTGCTTTCCGGCAGCGCTTCTGCAGTCGGTCACACGTTCGGTACTCGATGAAGACCTTCCTCTCCCTTGTTCCAGTAGGCAGCGGAGGTTGTAGTTCTCCCCTCGCGATTCCGGCAACACGACGGCGTGGTGTCAGAAGTAGAGGGAAGATCCTGCAGGGCTTCGCCTAAGCCGGTGCGAGTTATGGTGGATCTAGGGTTTCCGACGATCTAGGTTTAGAAGGTCGGAGAGGAGGAGGTGGTGTCGGCGGCGGCTAGGGCGACGATGACGATCCGGTGGCGGCATGCGGCGTGAGGCGGCGGCGGCGCACGGGGTGGGGAGGGCTGGTTCTTGTGTTGTTTGGGGCAGCCCTCCCCTTCTATTTATGAGAGGGGGGCAGCCTTGGGAGGGGAGAGTTTGAATCCAAACCCAAACCCAAATTGGATAGAAGGAAGGACTCTTTCCTTCTTCCACTAGGAAACTATTGTTCCACTTTGACTTTTCAAACCTCCCTTTTGACTTTCAATTTAGAGCTTTAATTCTCTCTCGCAAATGCCCAAACCAAGTGACCTAGGATATGATCCAATCATTCCACTTACCCATGACACATTCAGGGACCATTCTTCTAGAACCTCTCCGATGAAAACATCGAAATCATTCCCGAACTCCGGAATCGGACTTTCCTTATATGAATCTTATTCACCGGACCATTCCGGATCTCCTCATGATATCCCGGATCCCATCTGAGACTCCGAACAATATTCGGTTTCCCTACTTACATTCCATATCTACTAGACAACATCGAATCCTTAAGTGTGTCTCCCTACGGTTCATGAATTATGCGGACATGACCGAGACACTTCTCCGATCAATAACCATTAGAGGAATCTGGAAATTCATATGGCTCCCACATATTTATACGATTACTTTGCGATCGAATGAACCACTTACATACGATACCAATTTCCCTTTGTCTCGCGATAGTTTACTTATCCGAGGTTTGATCGTCGGTATCTCTGCATACCTAGTTCAACCTTGTTACCGATAAGTACTCTTTTCTCGTTCTTGTGATATGTGATCCCTTGTGAGCCAGTCACATGCTTGCAAGCTAATTGGATGACATTCCACCGAGAGGGCCTAGAGTATATCTATTCGTCATATGGATGGACAAATCCCACTCTTGATCCATGTGCATCAACACATAGTTTCCGAACACTCAATGCCACCTTTATAGCCACCCAGTTACGGTGTGGTGTTTAATGTCATCAAAGCATTCTTACGGTGATGGTGATTATCATGATCTCATGGTCGAAGGAATTAGGTTACTATGTATCAGAAAGCTTATAGCAAACAAACTATTGAAATGACTTGATCTTAATGCTACACTTATCTATAGGAGTATGTCCATCACACAATTCTCCTAATGATATGATCTTGTTGTTAACAACATCTCAATGTTCATGATCGGGAAACCATAATCATCTATTAACCAACAAGCTAGTATTACAAAGAGGCTTTACTAGGGACTCTAATTTAGTTTACAAATCACACAAGTATAATCATACCTGCTTCCCTCAAATATTACTAAGCTCAGTTTTATTATGGTACCATAATAATACTTGTGTGATTTGTAAGTACCATAATCATACCTGCTTACTAACTCAAGGGCTCAAAGCTAGTAAGTACCATAATCTTTTGGAAGCTCTTTATGAACTTGAAATACCTGCTTCCCTCTATGAAGGGCCTTTCTCCTATTTCTAAGTTGAGTCAGTAAACCTATTTCCTCTCTATCTCCAGCAAGCATTTGAGTTGTTGTGTTTCAAGCATTCATATGATGATTTATTCAATCATGTTCTTTATCTTCCTTGTTTGCACAAGATCTTATCTATTGAGTATTACTTTGAAAGCTATCATTATGAAAAACCCTTTTATGTTTGATCAAAGAGTACTCCTGCTGTAAAACTTCTTCAAAAGCTTTTTGTGAAACTATTTTCCAGCTGCACTCTGACCAAGAAAAAAGTTTGCCAATTCCAATTATGATTTATCTTTATGCATCTCTATTGTGACTCCTCTACTTGTTGCAAGCTAAGTTATATAATGGTGAGTTGCTTTCTTCTATGATTTGTGTAATGGTAAGTGTGATGCTTCTTGCCCATATTCTTTTATCGACACTTCACTACATAAACCTGTGGACATGTTTACTGATCTCAGTTTTCGCTTGGGGATAAGCGAAGGTCTAAGCTTGCGGGAGTTGATACGTCCAATTTGCATCACCATTCTATATCATGATTTGCCTCTATTCATTGATATATTTCTTACTAAGAGGTGTTACTTATGTATTTTCATCTATTTTTGCATGTTGGATGATTCTTGGAGGATTAACTGCCGGAGTCAGGATTCTGATGGAAAAAGAGGTGTTTTGATGCAATTTCGCGAAGATCAGAAAAATACTAGAAAAATTATGGAAAATCATATTTTCCCAGAAGACGAAGGAAGCCAGAAGGGGAGGCGGAGATGGGCCACAGGGGGCCCACACCCCCAGGCGCGGGCCACCCCTTGGCCGCGCCTATAGGGGGTGTGGCCCACCTCCGGCTCCGTCCTGTCGCCTATATCTTCCTCTCGAAATCCTAAAACATGGGGAGCGGCCACGGAAAGATACCGCCGCCTCTGCGGGGCAGAAAACACTGATAGAGAAAGAGCTCTCCGGCAGACAGATTTCTGCCGGGGAAATTCCTTCCCGGAGGGGGAAGATCGTCGCCATCAACACCATCATCAAGCTAGGCTTCATCGGGATCATCATCATCATCATCATCCACACCATCATCTCCACCAGCACCATCATCGCCACTCCATCCCGCTGTAACAATTGTGTTGAATACTTGCATAGTTCTTAGGGGAAACTTTCCCGGTGTTGATTACTATTGTAGTTGATGCTTGTGAGTGGAACCATTGGATTATTGTTTATGTTCAGATTGTTATCCATCACCATATCATCTTTGATCTTGATCCATATGATGTGTTGTGAGTAGTTCGTTCAGTTCTTGAGGACATGGGAGAAGTCATGTTGTTAGTAGTGGATTTGTGTTGAGATATTATTCAATGGTTTAGTATTTAAGTTGTGGTGCTATTCTTCTAGTGGTGTCATGTGAACGTCGACTACATGATACTTCACCATTTATGGGCCTAGGGGAATGTATTGTGTATTTGGCTACTAATTGTGGGGTTGCCGAAGTGACAGAAACCTGAAATCCCGTTAGGACACCATTGCATAAGGGAGCGTACGATCTCAGAGTTTAAGGCTATGGTTAGGTTTATATCTTAATTGCTTTTATGTAGTTGAGGATGCTTGCAGGAGGTGTAATCACAAGCATGTATTAGTCCAAGTAAGGTCGGTACATTAGCACAGGTTCACCCACACAACACTTACAACACCAAAGAAGACTACTCAGCTATTTGAACTGAAAGCACTTGACAGAATTCCCATGTGTCCTCGAGAACGTTTGGTCCTTATAAGTATTCTCACCGGCTTGTTCTTTGCTAAGAAAGGATTGGGCCACTTGCTGCATTTGTTTGTTTTCCTTATTACTTGCACTTTATTTCTTTGCTTTATCAGAGAACCCCTAAAAATCCGTTTGCTAAGTATTTACAGAGATTTCCTGCTCCATACCACTAGTCAACACCTTCTGCTCCTCGTTGGGATCGACACTCCTATTTATCGAAAGTACTACGATGCACCCCCCTATACTTGTGGGTCATCAGTGGTCAACCTCGCAGTGATGAGTATGGCTTGTCCAATCTAGAGATGCTTGGTTTGGAGGAGCTAGTCCACCCGTCAGCGGTGAAGGAGATGCGACCATCAAAATCCGTCTTGTACTCAATGGTGTTGATGCCATCTCGTGATATAACGCGTAGTCCAACCAAGCCATCTTTAGGGATATGAAGATGATAAACCATGTCCTTAGGTAATTTCCATGATGCAAAGGTAAGATGACTTAATGTTACATGTGACCATTATCATAAGTAATATATTAGATCTATATATATATACATATAGCATCGGTGACATGATATACATACCATAAGGCGCCTCTTGACATTCATTCTCGTCAAGCGGGTGACAAATGGCACCCTAATGAAGGAATTACTTATAGGGATGATTCGTTGGAGGTGATCATTCTCACCATCGATAAGCTTGTATCTCTGGGAGATAATTGGAGATAACTGGTCGATAGGCAGTTCGTCTCCTATTCCTCTTCTTCTTCTTCATCTTCTTCCTCTTCACCAACATTGTTTAGATATATGACATTTATCCTCGGTCTATTCCCTTGCAAGGAAAAGCAACCAACTGACCATCTCTAGTGATATAGTTATCAACAATGAGACGACGCCACCCTCCAGCTCCCAATCGAGTTCTAGATGGAACTTTTTGCACTTCAATCGTGTATGTCCACCCACAAGCTCGGAATTGCACCCTATATCTCGTGAGTTCATTAAAATGTGCTCTTGCATTGCATGGGACAGTCTGTGCACCAAAATCACACATTAAATTAACGATTTTAATATGCTTACAGGTATAAGATGAATGTAAATAATACGAGTTTTAAGAATATACCACTGATTTCTCAAAATAACCAGGTAGGCGATGAACATTGAACAATTAGCCAGCTGAAAAGATTCTTTCCCAGCAATAAGTCTTGCAAATATGGCACGTTGCCATATATCTTATACAAAATATAAAACCACAAGTGATTAGTTAATCTAACTATATACTAAATCTCCTGATACATATTCTCCGCTAATTCTAATCTCTAGTCTCAATTTCTAACAATAATTATCCAATCTCTAGTCACAATTTCTAACAACAATAATTATCTCTAGATCTACGGTGGGCGGCACTCACCGTCGCGGGAGGGGGGGGAGGGGCAGGGGTGTTAGCTTCATTGATGCGGGCGCCATCGATCCAGTCGACGTTAATGTGTGGTGGCGGCCTTGTTCTAGACTTAGGGGCGGCAAGAGGGGTTGCTTGATCTGGAAGAGAGGAAGCCAGCCTATTGGAGATTTCTCGATATTAAATGGAAGTGGGATTCTGTAGGAGGTGTCCCATAAAAATAACCATATGTACCATAACAATATATTCGAACACTCCGCATATATTTGGACCCTCTAGATTTTGGTGATCCTAACATTTGAGAATTATTGAGAACCAAAAGGCAAAGGAAGGTGGTTATACATGCTTGCTAGTGTTAAATTGAATCCTAAGACTAAAGTAGATCATGCATTGAAGAAAATATATTCTCTAGTACAAATCTTGGATCTTACCCTGAAAGGTATGATAACTCCTAGTGTTCATGCACTTGCTACAGAGCAATAAGGTGCAAGAATCGACTAATTCCAATGTTTAATACGATGTGAGATAATTTGGATACTCAAATTTGAATTTCCCATCAATTTAAACTTTTTTCATGAATTCCTTGAAGGAAGTTACCTTGGGCGAATAGTCGGAACTCTGGATATATTCGGACACTGCAGATTTTGATAATCCTAAAACTTGTGAATTATTCAGAACCAAAAGGCAAGGGAGATGAATAATTACAAACATAGTTGTTCACAACATCTTGAATACTTCAAACATAGTTCTTCACAATGTATTGAATACTTCAAACATACTTCTTCACAACATTAAACATTATCCTATGCTAGATATAGCTAGACAAAAGAAGGATGCAGTCTTCCATGGAGGATTTAGGTGAATTATCATCACGAATAAGCCAATGAAATGTTCCCTAATTTCCACCCTCACAAAAACTAGTGAAACACCTTCAAGTTGGTTCATGTTGCAGAAGAGGTTCCAACCATTGGAGAACACTACCTGCTTCAGTTTGCCATGAAAGATAGTATACTGGCCAGTAACTGTGTCGTCTATTCCATAACCATAAAACAAAGCTGTGCCATTCTTTAGGATGTTGTAAGCAAGTGCAAAGCTTGATGGCATGACCTGAAATGATGAAATAATCAAAACATATTAGTAAACACTCAAGTAAAATTCAAACCATGTCCTTATGTAGAATAACTCACAAAGGTGTTGTTAGCTGCATTAAGTGCACTAAGACTTGTAACATAGTATTGCATGTGAGAGAGATGGAAAAAATCATCCTTATCATGAAGCCGACATATTATGCTTACATCCTTTAACATCTCAAAAGTAATGGCATAAATGTATTCCATAGTAATTAGATACATATATGTGAAAACACTCCTATAGAAAACACCTCTAATGAGGGATCCACAAATGGCATCCTAAATCCTGTAAAATTCAATTACCAATTAAAGAAATTCCAGATAATTAATATTAAAGGCCATATACATACATTTTATGGAGAAAACACACATACCATAAATATTTTGGAATCCCTTGATGTCACCATTAGGGGCATGTACTTTCATAATAAACACAGACTGATCATCTCCTTCCTCTTCACCTCCTTCATCGTCTTCATCATCAGCTTGTGATTAAGCTAAAATTCACCACATCATGAATAGCAACATTATGTGTCCTCAAGAATGATAACCAGAATGATCCTCTTATGGATGTAGCTTCTTCCCTTTTCATCAGGAAAATCTCAAACCTACGCCCTCCATCCAAAGCTGGTAACCACTTATTGGCATACTGGTTGAGTTTTCTCTTGAAGTGACAAACAATAGTCTGAGAAAAAACCAAATAAATATGTGATGTTGATCATACATATAACATTAGGAAGAATTTACTACTAACTAATAAAGTAGTACTCCTAAAATAATCTGAAAACTACTAATCGAATATATATAACAGTAGGAAAAACAAAAATGCATATAGTCATATGTGGCTTATCAATCAAAACAGAGATGCATATAAGATAGAAAAAACACAATTGATTGATGTTTCTAATTGCTCAAACAAAAAAATCCACTACTCCGAAACTAGTTAAATTGTCATTGTAACACATATGGCACAATAATTTTCCAGTACTCTTAAAATAATTAGAAAACTACCAACCAAATATATATAATAGTAGGAAAATTTAATACTAACTAAATAAATATGATAATATTGATCATATATATAATAGTAGGAACATTCACTACATCTATATAAAAACATAAATGCATGTAGTCATGTGTGGTTTATCACATCCAAATAAAGATGCATATATGGTAGAAACAGAAAACAATTGATTGATGTTTCTCTAACTGTCCAAACAAAAAATCTACTACTCCTAATTTTTTTAAATTGTCTTTGTAACACACATGTTACAATAATTTTCCAGCACCCCTAAAATATGAATAAACTTTTCAATATATGCCCATTTATGTTTCTAATTACTCAAACAAAAAACCCTCACATGCCTAGCTACCAAACACTGGAACAATAATTTTAGTTCACACATAGGCATGCAATTAACTGATATTACTCTGATGATTGAGGATGAACATTAGTACGTTCTAGATATATTGAGGCTACAATTAATAACCACAACTTACTAAAAGTTTGGATGGTTTAGGACGATGGTGAAATACTCTGAAGTCCAGTTTGAATGGCCACAGTTATGCCTTGACTGGTTGCAGACCCGACAAATATACATCACCACCGCTTGGTTCTACGCACTAAAAAAAGAAAATATCAAAGAAAATATTGAGAATAAACATAGTAAAAATCCCATTGTATAGTAGACAGAGTGGGAAAAAGCAGAGTAAGAAATTCTAGTTTGTATAGTAGATCTGGAGAAGTGCATGAACAATCTACGCAACTCGATCTCTGTGTATGAAAAACGCATGCATATGATTAGAATAAATCCATAGAAAGAAATCAAATAAAAAGAAAAGTAGAGAGGAAGAAGAACCTACAGGCGGAAGTTTCTCCGTATTCTGCCTCTGGAACTGACCGTTGAGTGCACAGATTCAGTTTGCCTCAAGTCTAGATTTAGGAGACACTGCAAAACCCAAACCACTTACTCGTGAACATGTAGGGGTTCGTATCATGGAAAAAATCTATCGCATGAACACACACAAGCCAATATATAATCTACTAGACCGGTGCAACGAGTTGATAGAATACTAACCCTCAAAGATCCAAAGCGTTTAATAAGATACGGATCTCTCGTGGGTGATGTAGTCTTTCACTTGCCAATCTCAAGATCGCGTAGATGATCCTTCTGACGCCATGTTCTGGCAGCGCTCCCACAGTTAGTCACACGTTCGTTACTAGATGAAGACCTTCTTCTCCCTTGTTCCAGCAGGCAGCGGAGGCTGTAGATCTCCTCGTGATTCCAACAACACGAAAGTGTGGTGGTGGAAGTATAGGTGAGATCCCACAGGGCATCGCCTAAGCCGGAGCGGGTATGGTGGAGTAGAAAGAGCCTCTACAACTTGGGTTTAGAGGCCGATGGGTGGAGGTGGACGAAAACTAGGGCAAGGCTAGGCGACATCAGTTTAGAGGAGCTCTAGGGCCGCATTGGTTTAGAGGGGGCAGCTGGCCTAGGGTTTGGGGTGAGGCCAAGGGGTCACCACACCCCCTCCTTTTATAGGTGGGAGGGGCGGCTAGGGGAGGAGGATTCCTCCCCCAACTCCCCTTGTATGGCCGGCGGCAAGGGAGGGAGGGGAAACCTTCCTCCTCTAGGTTTCCTCCTCTCCCTCCACTTTGTTTGTGATGACTCCTTGATGGCGCCTTGTTGACGTGGGAGCTTCTTTCTTTATTCCCCGGCAACGGCACCAGAAAAGCTTTGTTGGCTACGCTGGGTTGATGTAGGAGCGCTTCGTTGGGAACCCCAAGAGCAAGGTGTGAAGCATCACGGCAGCAAGTTTTCCCTCAGTAAGAAACCGAGGTTATCGAACCAGTAGGAGGAAGGAAATGTCACATAGGTGTTGCAAGCAACACGGAGACCTGCACAACGCAAACTCAAGACTTTGCCCCAACGAATCAGTGAGGTTGTCAAGCTCACCGGTTTGCTATAACAAAGGATTAAATGTATGGTGTGGAAGGTAATGGTGGTTTGCAGCAAGTAAACTGTAACAGTGGAAGATGTATCAATGGTAAATATTGGATCGGGTCCATAGTTCACTAGAGGTGCTCTCCTAAAATAAACAACATGACATGAAGGGTAAACAAATTACAGCGAGGTAATTGACAGGAACTGAGCAAGGCATAACAATGCAATTACTAGTCAGAAATATCCTATGAGGTTGATTGGGCAATACAACAATATACATAGACCGCCATCCAACTGCATCTATGACTAGAAGTCCACCTTCAGGTTATCATCTGAACCCCCTCCAGTATTAAGTTGCAAGCAACAGACAACTGCTTTAAGCAAAGTGTGCAAGGTAAAAAGTCCACATGTTCCATGAACAAGAGACCGTTGTTTTCTCCCTAGTAGCAACATCACATCTACAACCGAAGAGATCTCTATCATTTCCCTTGCAAACTAGAGGCATGAACCCACTATCGAGCATAAATACCCCTTCTTGGAGTCACTAGCAACTACTTGGCCAATATAGCTACTAACAATGGAGAGCATGCAAGATCACAAACAACATAGACATCATTGAATCATAAAGACAAAACCATTAATCAAACCAACATAATAATCTCAATATCCACCGGATGCCCGCAAACACAACATGCATGATTACAAATAGATTAGATCTTGCTCATGAACAGAGCTCACAAGATCTATACATGAAAGCACAAAGGAGGAGATACAACCATCTAGCTACTACATGGACCCATAGTCCAATGTGGAACTACTCACGCATCATACCAGAGAGAAGGCCTCTGGGATGATCTCCCCTCCTGCAGGGTGCCGGGAAGAACTTCAGATCCCCCCGTTCTAGGGACGATGGTGGCGGTGGCTACAGACGGTTTCGTGGATTTCTCATTGGGTACTAAGGATTTCTGCATCGGGGGCTTCTTATAGGCGAAGGGGGAGACCAAGGCGGCCACCAGGGCGACCAAACCCTAGCCATGCGAGGGGTGGGGCCCACCCACGCCTGGGGTGGGTCTGGCCCCTCTGGCCGGCCCCTCGGGATCTCCTTTGGACTTCTTGTTCCCCATGGAAAGTAATTGACTTTGTCCTTTGTCCCGTCCAATTCCGAGAATATTTCTTTACTAACTTTTTTGAAACCAAAAACAGCAGAAAACAGGCATCTGGCACTGTTGCAACTTGTTAGTAGGTTAGTACCGTAAAACATGTAAAAATCACCTCAAAGTGTGGACAAGTAAAGCAAAGTAGATACTAAACAAGAATGGAGCATCAAAAATTATAGATACGTTTCCAACGTATCAGCATCCCCAAGCTTAACTCCTGCTCGTCCTCTAGTAGGTAAGTGATAAAAAGAATAATTTTTGAGGTGACATGCACCCTCACAATAAACATCCAACCATTTGCAAGCATTGAAAGCTGGGATCAAAGAAATCTAAACATGTGCATGAAAGATGGAGTTCTAACAATATGACATAGTAACTATGCATGCAACATGACAAGCTACAAACAAAGATCATGAATAACATGCATTGAAAAACGTTTGTTCGTTTCACATACAGAAAACATAGCATAGTGGTAATCAGCTTGTCCCTCATAGAGTAGCAATATAATGCATAGGACACCTGCAAATTTCAAAAGGGTGACTAGAAACAAGTAGCACAAGAGCAAGTAATAACACAATATGCATCAATTAATAAGCTTTGTAACACTGGACACAGAATGACAACTATGCTCTCTTAATGGTGCCTAAAGGTAGAAGGTGGAGACTCAATAGTGGTGGAAGAAAGGCCTTTTGTAAAGGAAGCAGGGATTACAAGTTTCAAAAAGAGCTTCCAAAAATTATGGTACTTGTTAGCTTTCATCCCTCATTGCCCCTATCATAAGCATCTTGAAGTGGTTAAGGTTAAAGTGGCAAAGCTGGAGTATATGCTTGACGAAGTATAAGTTGGCAATCTCATGCCCCTTGAATATGAGGACCACACCTCATGCATACTCAACTTTGGGTCCAGGTAAGTTCTTGTCACTGTAAGTATTTGCATATCATTGAGAACCGCCAACAGGGTACCCCTTGCACATGGTACAGGAGCTTTCCCATAACCAAAATGACAAGGCAAGCAGACAATGAGCATCTTAGCAATCTTTTTATTTACCATATGCATAGCTTTTTTATTGAGGATGCTTCATAGATAGCTCACTATGGTGATGTTGCAAGTTTCCACCATGATTAGGCATGTCTTAGGCTAGCGGCCCAGGTGTTTCTCTAACACATGATACAAACTACATGGACTTACAAGTTCTCTCTTTATTTCACATCGGTGACATCCATAGACAAAAGAACATGATATCAACTGAGTACAACAAGGTACAAGTGCAATGTTGAAAACGTTTCCCGTGCCAACACGGTTCTGCTAATTCCAACTTATAAGTGCAAGCATATAAAACAAAGTTGTCACAATGGTTCAAGTTTATTAGGGGCAAAGAATAAAGTGTGCCATCAAGTTCATGAGGGCTTTAATCACTAAGTTTTCACATAACAAAATAGTTTTTAATTGGAAGATAGTTGAAAGAAAGAATATACTTGGAATGGTGTAACACACCATGCATAGGAATTTATAGTGGACACTTTGGAATAACTTGGTTTCTTGGGAGTTGGAGGCATGAGTAGAACTTACTCATACAAGTGGAGGCTAGCAAAAGACTGGGAGCAACCAACTAAGAGAGCAATAATGGCCATAATCATGCAGTGCAACAAAGCATATTAATCAAAGCAAAGAGTGTTACTACAAGTCAAGGACTAAATGATCATAGAGGCTAATGGTGACTTGTCATAGTCATAACATGGTGTGAGCATGTGCCAAGTCAACCCAAGCAAAGCATCAAAGGAGAATACCACAATACTATGCTTTTGCATGCTAAAACAACGCATAATTTCTTCAAGGCACACTAAGCAATCCCAATTGTTTGGAACAAGACATGCTACAACAATAATCACTAAGCATAATGCTAAAACAACACCTAGCATGTCATGATAAAGTCTTAGTCACAGTCAATGCAAGCTCCTCTTGCACTTCAAGCAAAAACTTACTACTCCTTTCCAAACACCAAGCAAACTTATTTGCAAAACAACACAGCGAGAACGGGGGTCCAAACTACTTAAGCAAACTAAACAAACTAAGAAAACAAAACGAAAACTAAGACACTCCAAGAACAACACAACTGTGCATGAAACAATATAAACGAAGTGTCTAGACAGACCTGAACTTTTTATTGATGAAGAAGGGGATGCCTTGGGCATCCCCAAGCTTTGACGCTTGTACCTCTTGGATATTTCTTGGGGTGAAACCATGGTGGCATACCCAATCTTGAGATTTTGTCCATTCTTCATCTCATTTCATCATTCTCTCTTTACACTAGAAATTTTTTCTTCATACAAAACTTCACACAATCTTCATTAGCAACATTAGTGTATTCGAAAGATATTAGACCACTGGCAAAGCTTTGGAACAACAAGGATTTTCACTAAAAACACAAGCTACTATAGTAACTCCTTCAAAAAGCTCAATTTACCTGAAGAGAACTCAAAAAGGAATCAATAAGAAGCAAATGCAAATAATGACAGAAATCTGTCAAAACAGACCAGCAGGTAGGAACCGATTTTTTCGAACATCTTCTGTTGCTCAAATCAAAAAGTGTTAAACTAACTAAAGTTAGCTAACATACTAGGGGATTTATTCGTAAATGTTGAGCTCAATCCGAGTTACAGAGCCTCCTCACGAATTTTTTTGGTGGAGGACAAAAATCTGTTTCGGGACAGCAACTCCCCAAATCTTACTTCCCTCTCATTAGAGGTCATTCTTGGCACAAAAATTAAACAAAAAGGGTAAGGAGAGGCCATTAGAGAAGTAATAACTTCCAATACTCAAGGAAACTCTTGGGTTATCTCCCAACAAGTACTTTTCTTTAACGCCTTTAAGTTAGGCTTGATAGCTTGAAAAGATGCTCACATAAGAATTATGAATTAAAGTCAAAGAGAGCATCAAGAAGCAAATTCAAAACACATTTAAGTCGAACCCTCTTCCTATGCATGGGAATCGTGTAAGAAAATAAATTCACAAAGAACAAAGTAACATGCATAGGAAGATAAAAACAAGAGTAACTTCAAAACTTTCAGCACAAAGAGAGGTGTTTTAGTACCATAAAAACTTCTACAACCATATTTTACTCTCTCATAATAATTTTCAGTAGCCTCATGAATAAACTCAATAATATAACTATCACATAAAGCAGGCTTTTCATGAGCTACAAACACATAATTTCTATCAAGCTAAAAAATAGTGGGATTAAAACCTTCACAGATTTTACTCAAAGTAGACATTTCAAAAGGATCCACAAGAGCATTAACATTCATCCTCCTTTGGTAAGCATGGGGGACAATCAAATAATGTAAGGGATAAAGAGTTACTCTCATTAGAAGTTAGACATGGGTAGATCCATTCTTCCTCCTCTTCACCATCATTCTTCTCCTCTTTTTCATCTAATGAGCTTTCAATTTCAGCAATTTCTTCTTCCATAGGCTCCCGCAAGGCATTAGTATCTTCCATTTGTGGAAAGCACCTATTAAAATATTCAAGAATATATCCATTCGCTTCCTTGTAATTATCAAAGAAAAATTTAAGTATCTCATAAACCTCATGTTCATAAGGTGCATCATTAGTATTTTCAAGCAATCTGGCAAGTTCAAATGCCCCCTTGAAGGAAATAAATTATTCAATCTGTTCCACATCATAAAAGTCATATTTTCCTTTAACATAAGAGGATATGGTAACATTATCATTATACTGTCACATCCCAAGATTTTCCAAATCTTGTAATGTGAAAAAAAATAAACAAAATAAAGAATTGTTGAAATTTAGGGTGAGAAGAAACTTTTTGATTCCAATTGGAAACATCAAAACCTATTTTTATCAAATAAAATCCTAAAGAGTTTTAAAAAGATAAAAAAATAATAAATAAAATTATAATAGTTGGAAACACTATTTTGGATCTTTAATAAAAAGATATAGTTTTTATAAAGCAAAGGTAGAAATAAAAATAAGGATTATTTTTAGAGCCAAATTAAATCTTGGCCAAGCTTTTGAAATAAAATATTACTATTTGATAAAAAGAGTAAAGGTTTATTTAAATAAAATAATGAGGATTTATTAATATCCCATTTTATTAAAGTAAAGGCTTTTCCATTTTAAATAAACACTAAAACTTGTTAATTTATTTTAAATAAGTTTTCCAAGTGTTTTATATTTTCAAATAAAACCTACTGAAATGATTTTGGTATTATTTAGATTTCAGATAGAGTTTTTAAATAAATAAAATCCTATTTGAATTAATGACTAAGGTGTATTTATTTACTTTTTAATGGATCCTAAAAAGAATAAAAATTATTTTGTTTTGGACTTTGAAATATGTTGATAAACAGAATTAAAATTCACCCGAAGATTGGTGGAGATTTAAATTCAAATGGAGATTGAATAATATTATTAAATCTTATTTAATTAAAACTAGAGCCTATTTTAAATAATTAAAAGACACTAAAGGAATAGAAGATTTATTCTAAATTTGACTTCAGAATATGGTAATAAACAGTGTTTGATTATTCACAAAATTTGACAAAGTTTTGAAATTAAATTGATGTTTGAATTGATTAAATAAAAATTTAAAAAGAAAATGAAATCACAAAAGAGAAAAAGTTTCAGAAATAAAAAAATAAGAAAAGAAACGGCCCAGCTAAACCTACCCCAGACCCTAGCCCAGCAGGCCCAAAACCCCAGCCCACCCGACTCCTCTCTTTCCCCTGCTCGTCCTTTTCTCACCGCAGATCGTACCCCCTTACTCGCTGATAGCCTGGACCCACTCCCTCTCTCTCACTCTCGCTGACACCAGGCCCCACAGCCACCTCACCATCGTCTCCACCCGCGCGTAGACCACGCCCTCCTCCCCCTGTTTTTCTGCCGACGGTTTCTTCGATTAATTGCTCGTTAATGGCGCAATAACCCAGCCCCGAGATCCCGCCTACTTAACCGCCTCTCCCTCCTCTCTGTTTCCCCCTTAGTCCCCCACCCTAGCGCGCCCCCAGGCTGCTTAATTTCACACTACACCGCCATTGTCTCCGACATGCTCCGGCGGCAATTCCGGCCACTCGCCATCGCCCCTCGCCCCCTCGACCACACACGTGTGCTCCACGTACCCTGGCGCACCTCCCAGTGGTCTCAGCTCGCTCGCGCATGCCCCCCCAGCGTCGGCAACGACACGACCAGCAGCGCCGCCGTCTGCTTTTTCTCCGACGAAGCCTCCAGGTAGTCTCTGACCGCGCCGCCCCCTCTATTTGATGCCCCCACACTCCCTACTCTCTTACGCGTCTAAAGCACCCTTTGTTTTGCATTGGCGCGTCTTGTAGCCTCATCCCCGACAACGGTCGAGCGAACCCGTCGCCAGAAGCAACCCCGGCGAGCGATTCCTATCGACCCCGAGCGCCCCTTCGTCATCAAGGACCACCTTGAGCATCACCACGACCACGCGAACCTGGTGAGCCATTCCCCTTCCTCTCTCGCTTCCTACATCGCCAGCAATGCCGTAGCCAGAGCCAGTGCCGCCACACGCCGCCGCCAGCGCCGCCGCTTAATGGTCAAAGCGATTAGGTCAGTAGGATCTTGATCTGACGACTAAGATTAGAACTAACCCGAAGGGGTAAGTAGTGCCTCTGAGCCGCACGATTAAATTTAGATCCAACACTCCACAGCGATCGATCCGAGCGAAGCGGTACCGACGAATAAAAACACGCCACGTGGCCCTGCCTGTTTACAAAAACCAGAAACTTGTCTATTTGATGTGCCAATTTGAAAAATTCATAACTTTCAAACCACGCGTCCAAATTTTGCAAATTTTATATCAATGGATTCAGCAAAATAAGTACTTTCTGACCATGCAACTTTTTTAGTAAAATGCTTCTGTTAAATAGATTGTTTTTGCAGAAACTTGTGTATGCATGTTTAGAATATAAAAATTGTTCTAAAATGATTTTTGAGATAAAACCTTTGGCAAATGGTTTTTTTAACCTACTAACCTTAGAAACCAACTCATGGATTTGAAAACATATTTGGTAAAGCTAAAGAATAAATCTTTGATTTAAACCATTTCTAGTCAAATTAAAATATTGTTTATTTGTTAAAAATGCTTTTTGGAGGAAACCTTTGGGAAATGTTTTGGAATAAACTCTCTGACCCCAAGAACCAAGTTTTATGATTTAAAAATGTATTTGGTAAACCCTATAAAGATTGCTACTTTGATAAAGGCATTTTCAACCACATAAAATAATTATTTGGTTTGAAAATGGTTTATAGGTAAAATCTTTTGCAAATAGTTTTACCACTTTATAAAATGACCAATAAGTGTTTTAGAATGTTTATAACCTATTGTAAACCACTTTTGTAAATAAAACAAAGTTTGACATGCTTGCATGCATTGTTATGTTGCTATTATTTTATGTGATGTTGCTTGAATGGTAGATTGAAATTGTGCCCTTGCTTGATTGAAATGTAGTGATTTGAAGAGTGTGATCATTGCAAAGACAAGGAGTGAACTTATATTATCTACCAAAAAGGCAAGTGATGCTTCATACTTTTGTCCCATTATTTTCACTATGCATTAGTGATATTTCTGAAGTAGGACTTGCATGGAATTTTGCTAAGTGTAAACTATGCCATGGGAAATCCTAGTAGATGAAACCTTAGTAGAAATTCCCCAAGTTAAGATTTCTACTACTACCATGCTTAGCTTAGCTAAAACAAGGGTTAAATATATATTCATACTATGGAATATTTCTAAGTCAAGGACTTGTGTTTTGTTTAATAAAACAACTAAGTGAATGAATCACCTGGGTGGAATGGAAGGAATGGTTTGTGTTTAGTGGTTCACAAGGCCCATTTCTATGGTTTACCTTGTGTATCTCACTTGTAGATGGCCACCCAGGAACAAAGAGATTTGAGATGTCAAATGTTGAGAAGCTTCAAGTGCAGCCACTTGGCATTATGGGCTCTGCCTGGATCATATAGGTTGCAATAACTTAGCCAAATGGACAGTTGGTGGTAGGGGATGATAGGTTGGAACGCGTCCATTCTGGTCTAAGGGAAGGATTCTGAAAGATCTTGTCTTGGTGAAACCAAGTCCTGTGGGGAAAGTGCACCACCTCTGCAGAGTGTAAAATCTAAGTACTTAGCCATGTCCCTGGTAAAGGACAATTGGAGCATAAAGACATGGAAGCTATCAAGAATCTCCTCATCCCAATTTCTAAGTAAAAACTTGTGGTTGAACAAGGGTTGAAGGATCACCAATTTCTATTGGGAGATGCCTTGGTAAGGATTTTGTCAAGCAAAAACTTAGTGTTTTCAAATGATAAGGAAAATCTATTTTGAGCAAAGCAAGCCTAAGCTCCACTTAGCCAAATGCATATAGATGATAGACTCCAGTATATTACCATAGTATCACTTGCCAATACAATTCAAATGTATTGACCCTTGTGGCTGTAACTTATTATGTTGCAGGTTTGTTTGATGTTAGTGAAGTTTATTGATTAGGATTACAAGTCTACAACCAACATGTCTGCCTGTGGCACTTTGAAGATGAAGGACCCCATGCTATTGTTATATTCTGCTGCATTGTAATGAGATAGCCAAATGAGCTATGTAAGATTTAATAAATTACTTTATTCCTGGTTATAAAGTTGTATTATGACCTTTGTTTCTTGATATTACATCTTAACTGTGGATGTTAGCTATTGATCCAGGGACTAGCATTGTAAACACAGGGATCTCTACCTTATTAAAGGTTGGGAACCTAACATATACTCACATTGGAAAGGGAGATGTTTGTACCTCCTACAGCAACAAGCTTTATCAAAGCAATAGGTAACATTATAAGTAGAGCACACCTCTCTAGCAATAGTATTCAACTTATCAATTTGTTCCCATAAGTGTTTCCCTTTTTGTGACAAATGGTGTTCCTTATAATAATACTTTTGTTCTTCCGTGAACCCACCTTGCCAATAAGAACTAGTTTCAAAGAAACTATCCATTGATAGATAGCATGACCAAGCAAGGCAATAACAGACCAGCAACTAGAGTGGGACTAATTTTTGTGTGTTTTTGAATAAAGAAAGCAAACCAAACTAGACTAATTTTTTTGGGTTTGTTGAAAAGAGGCAAACAAAACCAAGCAAAAGAAACAAAGCAAGCTAAAAACAAAGTAAAGAGAAAGGAAGTGAAGGAATCCCCTTGTGAAGACGTCCTTAGCCTCCCGGGCAACAGCTCCTTGATGGCGCCTTGTTGACGTGGGAGCTTCTTTATTTATTCCCCGACAAGGGCGCCAGAAAAATTTCGTTGGCTGCGCTGGGTTGATGTAGGAGCGCTTCGTTGGGAACCCCAATAGCAAGGTGTGAAGCAGCATAGCAACAAGTTTTCCCTCAGTAAGAAACCGAGGTTATCGAACAGTAGGAGGAAGGAAACGTCACACAGGTGTTGCAAGCAACACGGAGACCTGCACAACACAAACTCAAGACTTTGCCCCAACGAATCAGTGAGGTTGTCAAGCTCACCGGTTTGCTGTAACAAAGGATTAAATGTATGGTGTGGAAGGTAATGTTGGTTTGCAGCAAGTAAACGGTAACAGTGGAAGATGTATCAATGGTAAAGATTGGACCGGGGTCCATAGTTCACTAGAGGTGCTCTCCTTAAATAAACAACATGGCATGAAGGGTAAACAAATTACAGCGAGTCAATTGACAGGAACTGAGCAAGGCATAACAATGCATTTACTAGTCATAAAGATCCTATGAGGTTGATTGGGCAATACAACAATATACATAGACCGCCATCCAGCTTCATCTATGACTAGAAGTCCACCATCAGGTTATCATCCGTACCCCCTCCAGTATTAAGTTGGAAGCAACAGACAACTTCTTTAAGCAAAGTGTGTAAGGTAAACAGTCCACATGTTCCATGAACAATAGACCGTTGTTTTCTTCCTAGTAGCAATAGCACATCTACAACCGAAGATATTTTTGTCACTTCCCTTGGAAACTAGAGGCATGAACCCACTATCGAGCATAAATACCCCCTCTTGGAGTCACTAGCAACTAATTGGCCAAGATAGCTACTAACAACGGAGAGCATGCAATATCACAAACAACACAAACATGATAGAATCATAAAGACAAATCCATTAATCAAACCAACATAATAATCTCAATATCCATCGGATCCCCGCAAACACAACATGCATGATTACAAATAGATTAGATCTTGATCATGAACGGAGCTCACAAGATCTATACATGAAAGAACAAAGGAGGAGATACAATCATCTAGCTACTACATGGACCCATAGTCCAAGGTGGGACTACTCACACATCATACCGGAGAGAAGGCCTCCGGGATGATCTCCCCTCCGGCGGGGTGCCGGGAAGAACTTCAGATCCCCCCGATCTAGGGATGACGGTGGCGGCGGCTATAGACGGTTTCTTGGATTTCTGATCGGGTACTCAGGGTTTCTGCATCTGGGGCTTCTTATAGGCGAAGGGGGAGACCGAGGCGGCCGCCAGGGCGACCAAACCCTAGTCAGGCGCGAGGTGGGGCCTACCTGCGCCTGGGGTGGATCTGGCCCCTCTGGCCGGCCCCTCGGACTCTCCTCTGGACTTCTTGTTACCCACAGAAAGTAATTGAATTTTTCAAGAATATTTCTTTACTAACTTTTCTGAAACTAAAAACAACAGAAAACAGGCATCTGGCACTGTTGCAACTTGTTAGTAGGTTAGTACCAGAAAACATGTAAAAAGCACCTCAAAGTGTGGACAAGTAAAGCCAAGTAGATACTAAACAAGCCTGGAGCATCAAAAATTATAGATACGTTTCCAACGTATCAGTTTGACTATCAATGTTGGGATTTGACTTTTCAAATTGGAGTTTGACTATTCAAACTAGAGTTTGATTTTTCTCTTTCCATTGCCCAGACAAGTGACCTAGGACATGATGCAACCATTCCACATTGGTATGGCACATTCATGTACCCTTCCCTCTCCGAAGTGGTGGACCTTCTAGACCCTTTAGAAGCTTCCGGTGAAAACACCGAAAACATTTCCGAACCCCAGAATTGGACTTTCCTTATATGAATATTATTCTCCAGAACATTCCGGATCTCCTCGTGATATCCCGGATCCAATACGAGACTCCGAACAACATTCAGTCTCTTACTCACATTCCACATCTACTAAACAACATCAATTCCATAAGTGTGTCTCCCTATGGTTCGTGAATTATGCTGACATGATCGAGACTCTTCTCCAATAAATAACCAACAGAGGAATCTGGAAATTCTTATGGACCCCACATATTTCTACGATTACTTCGTGATCGAATGAACCATTTACATATGATACTAATTTCCCTTTGTCTCGCGATACTTTACTTATCCGAGGTTTGATCGTCGGTATCTCTGCATACCTAGTTCAACCTCGTTACCGATAAGTACTCTTTACTCATTCCTGTGATATGTGATCCCTTGTTATCTAGTCACATGCTTGCAAGCCAATTGGATGACATTCCATCGAGAGGGCCCATAGTATATGTATCTGTCATATGGATGGACAAATCGCACTATTGATCCATGTGCCTCAACACATACTTTCAGAATACTCAATGCCATCTTTATAACCACCCAGTTACAAAGTGGTGTTTGATATCATCAAAGCATCCATCTATTGATGGTGATTAACATGATCTCATGGTCGAAGGATTTAGGTTACTATGTATTTGAAAGCTTATATCAAGTGAAATATTTAAATGACTTGATCTTATGCTACGCTTAACTATATGAGTATGTACACCACATCATTCTCCTAATGATATTTAAATGACTTGATCTTATGCCATTTATTATCATAGCTGGTCATGTTTTGCCCTCGGGAGAGGTTTAGTCAACGGATCCGCCACATTCAGATCTGTGTGTACTTTGCAAATATGTATGTCCCCATCTTGGACATGTTCTCGAATAGCGTGAAAATGTAGCTTGATGTGCTTCAGCTTCTTGTGTGACCTTGGTTCTTGCGCATTGGCTATGGCGCCCATGTTATCACAGTAGATAGACATTGGGTCCAACGCACTTGGAACCACACCCAGCTCTGTAATGAACTCTTTCATCCATATCGCTTCTTGTGAAGCCTCTGAAGAAGCCATGTATTCTGATTCAGTTGAAGATCTCGCCACAACGCTTTGCTTTGCACTCCTCCAGCTAACTGCTACACCATTCAAAGTAAATACGTATCCGGATTGTGATTTAGAATCATCCGGATCGGTGTTCCAACTAGCATCAATGTAACCATTAACAACGAGTTGTTCATCACCTCCATAAGAAAGAACCATATCCTTAGTTCTTATCAAGTACTTAAGGATGTTTTTGACCGCTGTCCAATGATCCACTCCTGGATCACTTTGATATCTGCTAGTCAAACTAACAACATATGCAATGTCGGGTCTAGTACATAGCATGTCATACATTAGAGATCCTATGGTTGAGGCATAGGGAGTCTTACTCATCCTTTCTCTATCTTCTGCCGTTGTCAGACTTTGAATTTTACTCAAGGTCGTATTGGGCAACATGGGCAAGAACCCTTTCTTGCTGTCTTCCATTCCAAACCTCTTTAGAACTTTGTCCAAATATGTACTTTGTGACAATGATATTAGGCGTCTCGATCTATCTCTATAAATCTTTATGCCTAATATGTAAGCTGCTTCGCCAAGATCTTTCATTGAAAAACTATTATTCAAATATTCCTTGACACAATTAAGAAGGTATACATCATTCCCAATCAACAATATGTCATCTACATATAGTATTAAGAATGCTACAGAGCTCCCACTCACTTTCTTGTAAATACAAGCTTCTCCATAAGTTTGTATAAAACCAAAGCTTTTGATTACCTTATCAAAACGTTGATTCCAACTTCGGGATGCTTGCTTTAATCCATAGATGGACCGTTGAAGTTTGCATACCTTGTTAGCATCTTTAGGATCGACAAAACCTTTCGGTTGCATCATATACAACTCTTCATCAATGTCTCCATTGAGGAATGCTGTTTTGACATCCATCTGCCATATCTCATAATCATAATATGCAGCGATTGCTAACATAATCCTCACAGACTTTAGCTTCGCTACTGGTGAGAAAGTCTCATCGTAGTCAACTCCTTGAATTTGTCGAAACCCTTTTGCGACAAGTCGAGCTTTATAGACAGTAACATTACCATCAGCATCTGTTTTCTTCTTGAAAATCCATTTGTTCTCGACAGCCTTCCGGCCATCCGGTAAGTCCACCAAAGTCCATCCTTGGTTTTCATACATGGATCCAATCTCGGATTTCATGGCTTCTTGCCATTTATTGGAATCTGGGCTCATCATCGCTTCCTCATATGTCGCAGGGTCATCAGTGTTGTCCACCAACATGACATTCATAACGGGATCATACCAATCAGGAGTGGTACGAGTTCTTGTTGACCTGCGAGGCTCTGTAGCAACTACAACCGAAGTTTCATGATCATCATCATTAGCTTCCTCTCTTATCGGTGTAGGCGTCACAGGAACTACTTCCGGTGCTGCGCTACTCGCGTTCGAGAGAAGGTTCGACAACCTCGTCGAGTTCTACTTTCCTTCCAGTCACTTCTTTCGAGAGAAATTCCTTCTCTAGAAAGGATCCATTCTTCGCAACGAAGATTTTGCCTTCGGATCTATGATAGAAGGTATACCCAATAGTTTCCTTCGGGTATCCTATGAAGACGCTTTTTTCCGCTTTGGGTTCAAGCTTGTCTGGCTGTAACTTCTTTACATAGGCTTCGCAACCCCAAACTTTAAGGAACGGCAATTTAGGTTTCTTCCCAAACCATAATTCATACGGTGTCGTTTCAACGGATTTAGATGGTGCCCTATTTAAAGTGAATGCGGCTATTTCTAATGCATAACCCCAAAATGATAGCGGTAAATCTGTAAGTGACATCATAGAACGAACCATATCTAAGAGAGTTCGATTACGACGTTCGGACACACCATTACACTGTGGTGTTCCCGGCGGTGTCAATTGTGAAAGTATTCCGCATTTCTTCAAATGCTCGCCAAACTCGTAACTTAGATATTCACCTCCACGATCAGAACACAGAAATTTAATATTCTTGTTACGTTGATTCTCAACCTCACTTTGAAATTCCTTAAACTTCTCGAAAGTTTCGGACTTATGTTTCATGAAATAGATATACCAATATCTACTCAAGTCATCCGTGAAGGTAATAACATAACGATAACCACCGCGCGATGCTACACTCATTGGACCACACACATCGGTATGTATGATTTCCAATAAGTCTGTAGCTCGCTCCATCATACCAGAAAATGGAGTCTTAGTCATTTTACCCATCAGACATGCTTCGCATCTTTCAAGTGATTCGAAATCAAGTGATTCAAGAAGTCCATCGGAATGGAGTTTCTTCATACGCTTCACTCCAATGTGACCAAGACGACAGTGCCACATATAGGTCGAGTTATCACTCGATTTCAAACGTTTAGCTTCAATGTTATTAATATGTGTATTTCCACTATCGAGATTCAATAAGAATAGACCATCTATCAAAGGTGCATGTGCATAAAACATATTACTCATATAAATCGAACAACCATTATTCTCGGACTTAAACAAGTAACCGTCTTGCAATAAACAAGATCCCGATATAATGTTCATGCTTAAGCAGGCACCAAATAACAATTATTTAAGTATAAAACTAATCCCGATGGTAGATGAAGAGGTAGCGTGCCGACCGCGATCACATCAACATTTGATCCGTTTCCCACGCGCATCATCACCTCGTTCTTCGCTATCTTACGTTTATTCTGCAGCACCTGTTTCGAGTTACAAATATGAGCAACCGAACCAGTATCAAATACCCAGGCACTACTACGAGTACTAGTGAGATACACATCAATAACATGTATATCGAATATACCTTTCTTCTTTATGTTGTCGTTCTTCAAATCCGCCAAGTACTTTGGGAAATTCCGCTTCCAGTGACCTTCTCCCTTGCAGTAAAAGCACTCAGTATCAGGCTTAGGTCCAGCCTTGGTCTTCTTCGTCGGCGTGGTAACTTTCTTACCACCCTTCTTGAAGTATCCCTTTTGCTTAGACTTGCCTTTCTTGAATTTGGTGGTCTTATTGACCATCAACACTTGGTGATCTTTCTTGATCTCCACTTCTGCAGATTTTAACATGGCAAAGAGTTCTGGCAACTGCTTGTTCATGTTTTGCATATTGTAGTTCATCACAAAGTTTTTGTAACTTGGTGGTAGTGATTGGAGGACACGATAAATCCCCAAAGCATTAGGAATCACTATACCCAAGCTTTGAAGTTTGTTTGCGTGCCCAGACATCTTAAGCACATGCTCACTGACGGAGTTGCCCTCTTCCATCTTGCAATTAAAGAACTTTTCAGAAGCCTCATAGCTCTCCATTGCCGCATGAGTCTCAAAGATCAATTTGAGATCACGGACAATATCATGTGGGTCTGAATTCTCAAACCTTTTCTGAAGCTCCGATTCTAAACCATACAAGATAGCACACTGAACTGTGGAGTACTGAGTCTTCCGAGCGAGGTAAACATTCTTTACTTCATCGGTAGCAGTAGCTGCAGGTGGGTCACCCAGCGGTGCATCCAGCACATAGGTCAAATTACCAGCTGTGAGGACAATCCTCAAATTGTGGAACCAATCCACTAAGTTGCTTCCATTGTTTTTCAACTTTTCTTTCTCTAGGAACGCATTAAAATTGATGGTAGGGGCCTCCATTGATCTACAACATATTTGCAATTGTTTAGACTAAGTTTATGACAAATTGAGTTCTAATTAATAGTTAAATTAATCTAGGTGAACTCCCACTCAAAACAATATCCCTCACATTGTTTTAGTGATCACACGAACCAAATCGACCACATCAACACCGATCATCACTAGAGTTGATGTAGCTTCAATGGCGAACAATCGACATGTTTGTCATATCTACTATATGATTCATGCTTTACCTTTCGGTGATCCGTGTTCCGAGACCATGTCTGTACATGCTAGGCTCGTCAAGATCAAACCTTAGCTTCCACATGAGAAAATCTAGCTTGCCCACGTTGTATACACTTGCGGAATCTAACACACCCGATCATCACGTGGTGCTTCGAAACAACAAGCTTTAGCAACAGTGCTACTAAGGATGAACACTTAAGAACTTGAAATTCATGTGCATGAGGGATCATATTATAATGCTACCGTCGTTAACTAAGCAATACAAGATGCATAAAGGATTAACATCACATGCAATTCATAATATGTGATATGATATGGCCTTTCGTCTTTGTGCTTCCGATCTCCATCTTCAAGCACGAACATGATCTCCATCATCACCGGCATTGCATCAAGGTCCATGACGCTGCTCCATGGTTTTCGTCCACCAGCTTCAACTATTACAACTACTTTGAATAGACACGCGGGTATTAACAGAAATTAAAGACAACCATATGGCTCCTACCGGTTGCCAACTTAGAATAAGGAACATTGAATACATCAAATATAATCACAATCATGGCCATATCACATCACAGCACACCCCTGCAAAACAAAGTTAGACGCCTCTACTTTCTTTGCATGTTTTACGTGGTTTGGGGCTTTCAATAAGTGTCGATCTAACTTACGAACAAGAACCACAACATTGATACTAGTATTGTCAATCACCCATTGTAAATTGAATCTTAACTATGTTGGGAGAAACAGGCACCCGCAAAGCCACTTATGCAATACAAGTTGCATGTCAAGCGTGGAGCAAGTCTCATGAACGATGTCATGTAAGGTTAGCCCGGGCCGCTTCATCCCACCATCCCGCAAGATGCAAAGTACACAAGAAGCAATCGACAACAAAAGCATCAACGCCCACAATGACCATTGTGTTCTACTCGTGCAACAGATCTACATATAGACACGGCTTTGATACCACTTTAGGGTTTCGTCGCATGGAAAACAAAAAAATTCTACCGCATACAAACAAACAAGCCAAGATCTATCTACTAGATTGTAGCAACGAGTCGATGGAATAACTCACCCTCGAAGATTCCAAAGTGTTTAACGAGAGTGAATTCTCATGGGTGATGTAGTCGTACTCTTGCCGATCTCAAGATCGCGTAGACGATCCTTCCGGCGCTGCGTTCCGGCAGCGCTTCCGCAGTCGGTCACACGTTCGGTACTCAACGAAGACCTTCCTCTCCCTTGTTCCAGCAGGCAGCGGAGGTTGTAGCACTCTCCTCGCGAATCCGGCAGCACAACGGCGTGGTACCGGAAGTAGAGGGGAGATCTCGCAGGGCTTCGCCTTAAGCCGGAGCGAGTATGGTGGACTATGAGAGAGATCCTCGGCGATCTAGGGTTTAGACGCACCAAGGACGAGGGTCTAGGGCCGGCGGCTAGGGCTTGGAGCTGCCCAAGTCGGCAGCTAGGGTTTCCCTAGGCCGCGGCATCAGGAGGTGGCGGCGCCGACGGCTGGGAGCTAGGGTTTGCGGGGTGCGTGGTGTGTGTCTTGGAGGGGCAGCCCTGCCCCTCCTTATATAGGTGGAGGGGGCGCGCCAGGGGAGGGGAGTCCCTCCCCAACTCGGATCCCAAGTGGGCCGGCGGTGGAGGGAGGGAACTCCTCCCCAAGTAGGTTTCCTACTTCCCCTCCACCTCACAAAATAGCCGTTTGACTTTTCAAATTGGCGTTTGACTTTTCAAACTAGGATTTGATAAAACCCCTTTATTTTGTTCAGCGATGACACCTAGTACATGATGCAATCATTCCAACTTGTTATGACACATTCATGTACCCTTCCTCTCCGGAGTGCCGGACATTCCAGAACCTTCTAGAACATTCCTGATGAAAACACCGGAACCATTCTTCAACCCTGAAATAGGACTTCCTTATATGAATCTTATTCTCCGGACTATTCCGGATCTCCTCGTGATATCCCGGATCCCATCCGAGACTCCGAACAACATTCGGTCTCTTACTCATCATTCCATAACTACTCAAACAACGTCAAATCCTTAAGTGTGTCTCCCTACGGTTCGTGAATTATGCGGACATGATCGAGACACTTCTCCGAACAATAACCAATAGAGGAATCTGGAAATTTATATGGCTCCCACATATTTCTATGTTTACTTTGCGATCGAATGAACCACTTACATACAATACCAATTTCCCTTTGTCTCACGATAGTTTACTCATCCGAGGTTATGATCGTCGGTATCTCTGCATACCTAGTTCAACCTCGTTACTGATAAGTACTCTTTTCTCGTTCCCATGATATGTGATCCCTTGTGAGCCAGTCACATGCTTGCAAGCTAATTGGATGACATTTCACCGAGAGGGCCCAGAGTATATCTATCCGTCATATGGATGGACAAATCCCACTCTTGATCCATGTGTCTCAACCAACACTTTCCGAACACTCAATGCCACCTTTATAGCCACCCAGTTACGGTGTGGTGTTTGATGTCATCAAAGCATCCTTCCGGTGAAGGTGATATGCATGATCTCATGGTCATAGGAATTAGGTTACTATGTATCAGAAAGCATATAGCAATTGAACTATTAAAATGACTTGATCTTTATGCTACGCTTATCTATAGGAGTATGTCCACCATATAATTCTCCTAATGATATGATCTTGTTTGTTAATAACATCTCAATGTTCATGATAGGGAAACCACAATCATTTATTAACCAACAAGCTAGTATTATAAAGAGGCTTTACCAGGGACTCTATTTTAGTTTACAAATCACACAAGTATTAATGTTTCCTTGTTAATACTATTATAGCATGAATGTAAACATTTATCATAAACACAAAGATATAATAATAACTATATTTATTATTGCCTCTAGGGCATATCTCCAACACACTCCACCAGGCCGAAGGATCACCGCAGTCACCGCCAGTGCCGCCATCTGAGCCCTTGCCGCAGCCCACCATCATCGTCACCGCCGCCATCTCGCCATCAGAGCCCATGTCAGTCAGATCCCTTTCGGACGTCCTAGATCGCTTCAAGCCGAGCCAAGCCAGGCAGTCGAAGCCGAGCCCGGACTCAAGCCTAGCCGCATCGAGTCGCCTGCTCTCCACCGTCAGATCGCGATCCAATGGCAGCAAACATGTCACTTAAGTGAAGAGGTACCGACGAATCAGAACGGGCCACATCGCAGGGTATATTCCGGGAATATTCCGTTGTATTTCAAAAAAATGAATAAATAGGCAGAAATTCATTAATCTTGTAAAATTCATAGAAAACCATTTGTAAGTCCAAAAATTACAAATTATATATCGTTGGATTCAGAAAAATATGAATAATATTAATATGCAGTTATATCCAACTTTTATAGTATATACTTAATGTAGTAATTTAAATGATTTAATGGACAAATTTGTAAAACCAATTAGTAAATCCTAGAAAATTAACCAGAACTCCAAAATTAGTAAAACCAATTGGTATTGTTTTTTATTCACAATATCTATCCAAAGAAATTGCGTGCCAAATTATTTGGTACTGTTAAAACAGAAATTCTTGCAGAAATTTGTAAACCCATTGCAATTGTATTTTAATCATAAGAAAAGATCTATAACTCCTTTTTAGGTGATTCAGATTGCTACTGTCTCTAAATTGCGTTACCTATCCAGTAACATTTAATTCACAATTTAACACGACAGAAACATTAGTAGTTGAATTAAAGTAAGATAAACCATATGAAATTGATATAACTTTAATAATAAATGCTTTAATGCATTAAATGGCTTTCCACATGCATCATGTGATCTATTATTCTTTAGAAAACTAATTACAACCATTGGGACATATTAAATCATCATGCATGCATTTGATCATCATTGTTTTATTGTATTGTTGCATGTTTGCAACGTTTTGAGTGGTGTGTTTGTTGTGACTTTGTTTTTAAACGTTAGATTGCGAGGAGTGCAACTACTGTGATTGCGACTATATGATTGCAAGTATTGTGGTTAATGATGAGTGCAACCATTATATCTATGAGGATTGTGAGGATTATCGACTACATCTACAACAAAAGGCATGTAGTTTCTATTTTGATCATGAATTTGTCCTACTATTTTCCCTTGTGCATGTGTAGTTTATTTCCGTAGCTACATGTGTAGGAATTACTATGCTATGCTATGTACTATATATTGTGGTAGGAAAATCCTTTGTAGTTTAGCTCTCGTATGGTAGATGTGCTTAGTATTGCTATAGATATGAGGAAGGGATCATGCTTTGGTAAAGTAAAGATTTTGTTCTACTAAAACAATATAGTGTCACTGAACTACCTGAGCGGAGTGGCTGGATTAGTCATTGGAGTGTGAATAACGATGGAGAATGCCGCCCAGGGCACTAAGAAGGATTAGTTGTCTTTGTTACAATAGCTTACGTGTGCAACCATGTGCCAGTAAGAAATGGGTGGCTGGTTGGACTCAGTAGGTCGTGGTGACCCGAACCCAGCGTAGAGAGAGATGTAGTGAATGGTAGGTTGGGACCGGTGCACAGTGGGGTTTAGGGATCTACTTCCCGAACGGTCTCTTCTTGGGATTCTCCCTATCGTCACACAATATGAGTGTGGTGGTATGATCTGGGTTGACCAAGTCACATGGGCAAAGTGTACAAACCCCTGTAGGGTATCTAAACTAAGTACTTAGTCGTGTCCTTGGTTATGGACAATTTGAGTGACCTGATTCTGATGCTATGACATATTTCTCACTCATCCCAATTTCTCAATTACTTATAACTTGTTGGGTGAACATAATTGGGTAGGAGCACTTGACAGTGAACCAGAGTGTCCTATTTATCGTATTGGAAAACTACTTTGTTACAAATGTTAGGATAAAACTGTTGCTTTATGCAAATGAGCCTAAACTCCACTTGGCCAAATAAGCATGTAGTTGATAGATCTATTGTTAACCACTTTAGCCTACTTGCCATACATTCTATGTATTGACCCTTCGGGGCTGCTACGTTTTATGTTGCAGGTTATATCGTATATGAGTGATCGTTCATAGGTCGCGGGACTCCACTCAACAATTGTTCGCCTGTGGCACATTTGAAGGATGGAGATCTACCTTATAATTGCTTTCCACTGTATATAATGTAAATTCTGGATCATATTCGTTGTATTTAGGATGCACAGTTATATTTGGTATCATTTTGTACTGCGTGTGCCAGTGAACCGATTCAGGGATTGGCACTATACACATGAACTCAGCCTTATCAGGAGAGGGTGTTACAAGATGGTATCGGAGCTGTGTGTTGACTGTTGGATCGTGACCTTAGAATTGGATTAGCAATAGGAGACCTCTATTAGGAGAACTATCATATTTTCTACTTATTAGAGCTCTTATATTCCTTGTCTATCTTTTCTATAACCTCTTCTTGTTCAAATTTTGTAGTTGTCCATTCTTTTGATACATATATGAGAGTTAGCTAAGTAAAAGAATAAATAAGATGGCATAAATGAATATCTTACCAAGTTTGGTTGGATCAGGACCACCATAATTTATCTCTTTAGGAGATGATCGTTATCGTGTTAGCATATTGATCTTACCAACTTATGCGGTATGACAATATTAGTTGCTTGCTTGTTTGTATTGGGCCATATTTTGTGATGCCTTGTTTAGGATCTGTTGTTTTGAAACTCTAAATATTCTAGAATTTTCGTGAGTTTTTTAGATTAGTTTAATGGTTTGAATGATTGAAATTCGTGAGATTACTGCTGTAGTTTTCTGCTGTATCTGTTTCACTGCACAATTTTTCATATTTTACTGGTAACTCAGAAAAATCTGAAAAATAGAATATGGAGCATAATTACCTGTAATACATGCACAAAACTTGGCTAAAATTCTTGACGAGTTTAAGTCAGTCATAAAAATTCGTGAAACCTACTGTACTATTTTGACATATTTAGTTATTGCTAATATGTTGCTCTATTTTACTCTAGTATTGTTCCTAACGTTTTCAAACTATTTTGTGGTTATATACTGCTAAGTTTAGACCTATGTATCGTTGTTATGCAAGTGTTTGCTTGTGTGTTGATGTCTTGGTTGTATGTTTATATCATTGTTGTTGTATGAGCTTGTTTGCATGGGTAGATTTACTTTCTTAGAAGATTCTTTTCTCTAGAATCTATTCTTTCCTATCATAAACCCTTGGAGCTAGAATGTTGTGTTGAAAATATGTAGAAGAATTAAAGAAAAGTTTTACATCATAAAGCATCAACAAAAGAGGATAGTTCATCTAATGCAACAGAAAGATGTGGAAGTATGAAGTGTTGCAATGGATGTTGTGTAGTAGATTACGCAACCTGAAAGTTGAAGTATCGATAGTTTAGTTTTAGTAGTACCTTGTTGATTGAATACATGGGAGTCTACATCGAGCATTAGTTCGTGCCCATGGAAACCTTCTTCAATGCAAGTGAGGATGCCCGAGTGATAAGTTACGCGATTCACCTATCCTCATGCAGGGTAATGATTTGGGTGCAAGATGGATTGATCAACATTCCTACTACTCTTATTATTCGGTCTTGTATTGTTGGCTTTTTGAATCTTGAGTGTATTTTAAGCCTTAACAAAGAACCGGCATTGATCCTAGACCATAGAATAGTATATTGTTCCACCTTTACAGAAGCATTTATTGCTAAGCGTAGGAATATACGGTAAGGATGAATTCCAACCATTATTAATGGGCATCGTGAAGCAAATGTTCCCTATTTGCTCACCATGAGAGTTTTGCTAGTTTAAGAAGTGCTTTCTCAGAAACTGCCAATCATGAAGTTTAGAATGTGCTACAGACATTGTGCCACTATAAGTCTAAAAGATAACCAATTCGAGCTAAGTGAATCCTCAAGAAGTGACCTAGTCATTTTCCTTTTAAGGGTGGTAGCGCCCTAGTGAATCCTTAGCCCATATTTCTTTCTAGCCTTCCCGAATCTCGGGACGAGATTCCTTTTATGGTAGTCTGTCACATCCCAAAATTCTCTTAATTTTGGAATCTGAAGTAAATAAAATAAGTTTGATTGATTGTTAGACTTTGTTAAAAATTCTCAAATAAAGAAACTTTTAAATTGAAAATCCTCTCAACCTTGAATTCAAAACATTATATTCTTTTCTAATGACCTAAGTAGTTATATAGGCAAAATGGCATGGATTGATTTTGTATTTTAGAATTGGTGTGCAAGATTGCAAAATTCAAAATCATGAAGCATGCATGAACATCATTGCATATAAACCCTAAGAAGGAAATATTATTATCCAAAAAGGAATACCTAAAACTCTAAATGGGATTTTCCCATCCTAAAGGCAACCAAAGAGCTATTGTTGTCCATAGTAAAATTGAGAAAAGATATTCATGAATTGTGTATATTGATAGAGTACATCTTTATAAAACAATAAGAAGTGATTTGAATGATTTTGGATCTCAAAATCAAAAGATATGGATTATATAAAAGGAAAGGAATAAAAGAAATGAAGTAAAAGCTTTATAAACCAAACACAATTTCTATTAGTTGAAATATTTGAAATGGACAGAAAATAGGTATATTACTGTCTTAAAATAATTGTTGTGAAATTACAAATTTTTAGAAATTTACTTTGTCCAATTTGGATACCTAAAACAAAAACTATAAAAGAAAAATAGAAAAGAAAAGGAAAAAAAATTATAAGCTAACTAACCTAGACCTAACGGCCACCCCAGCCCGAGCCGGCCTAGCAGCCTACCTCCTATGTGCCACCTACCGCAGCGCGAAGCAACACAGCAGCAGCAGTAGCAAGCCGAGCGGCGGCCTGTCTCCCCTCCCTGTGCCGCTGACAGCGGGACCCGCCCCACCTTCCTCTTCCTCGTGAACGGATGCTTCCCCGCGAGTCCATCGCAATCCCGATCCGAATTCCCCTGAAATCCGCGTGGATTTGTTCAATGTTTTTCGCCATCGCCCCCAATTAAACCTCCTCTTCCGTATCGCCTAGAGTTTTAAAAAAAATGAAACCTAGCTTCTTCCCCGTCGAATCCAATCTCGGCGCCACCGGGGGACCTTCAGAATGAGTTCAATATCGATGTTCTGAGCACCCCGAGTCTCCTCCTCTCCCTCCAACCTCTTCACCATGTTGTTACGCGTCGCCTCATGCCCTTCCCCATCTAGCAGGAACACGAGGGCGCCCGAACGAGCTTACCGGAGCATCACCGGAGCCAAGAACGTCCAACTGCTCCCCACCATTGCCCCAAGAAGCGAGAGACGACGTCAAGCACGCCTTCATCTTCACCGCGCAGAGACGCACCTCGTGGTCCACTTCTCCAGGAGGAAGGATCGCCGCAGTCACCGCCAGCGCCGCCGCCCACCATCGTCGTCACTGCCGCCAGCTCGCCATCATCGCCCTTGTACGTCAGATCCTTTTCGGACGTCCCAGATCGCTTCAAGCCCAGCCAAGCCAGGGATCCGAAGTCGAGCCCGGACTCAAGCCAAATTATTTGGTACTGATAAACAGAAATTGCGTGCCAAATTATTTGGTACTTTTAAAACAGAAATTCTTGCAGAAATCTTTAAACCCATTGCAATATTATTTTAATCATAAGAAAAGATCTTTTACTCCTTTTTAGGTGATTCAAATTACTACTATCTCTAAATTGTGTTACCTAGCCAGTAGAATTTAATTCACAATTTAACACTTCAAAAACATCAGTAGTTGAATTAAAGTAAGATAAACCATATGAAATTGATATAAATTTAATAATAAATACTTTAATGCATTAAATGACTTTCCACATGCATCATGTGATCTATTATTTTTTAGAAAACTAATTAAAACCATTGGGACATATTAAATCATCATGCATGAATTTGATCATCATTGTTTTATTGTATTGTTGCATGTTTGCAATGTTTTGAATGGTGTGTTTATTGTGCCTTTGTTTTTAAATGTTAGATTGCGAGGAGTGCAACTACTGTGATTGCGACTATATAATTGCAAGTATTGTGGTTAATGACGAGTGCAACCATTATATCTATGAGGATTGTGAGGATTATCGACTACATCTACAACAAAAGGCATGTAGTTTCTATTTTGATCATGAATTTGTCCTACTATTTTCCCTTGTGCATGTGTAGTTTATTTTCGTAGCTACATGTGTAGGAATTACTATGCTATGCTATCTACTATATATTGTGGGAGGAGTGGCTGGATTAGTCATCGGAATGTGAATAACGGTGGGGAATGTCGCCCAGGGAACTGAGAAGGATTAGTTGTCTTTGTTACAGTAGCTTACGTGTGTAACCCTGTGCCAGTAAGAAATGGGTGGCTGGTTGGACTCAGTAGGTCATGGTGACCCGAACCCAGCGTAGCGAGAGATGTAGTGAATGGTAGGTTGGGACCGTGCGCAGTGGGGTTTGGGGATCTACTTCCCGAACGGTCTCTTATTGGAGATTCTCCCTATCATCACACAATATGAGTGTGGTGGTACGAGCTGGATTGGCCAAGTCATATGGGTAAAGTGTACAAACCCCTACAAGGTGTCTAAACTAAGTACTTAGCTGTGTCCCCGGTTATTGAGTGACCTGATTCTGATGCTATGACATGTTTCTCACTCATACCAATTTGTCAATTACTTATAACTTGTTGGGTGAACATAATTGGGTAGGAGCACCTAGGAGTGAACCAGAGTGTCCTATTTATCGTATTGGAAAACTACTTTGTTACAAGGATAAAACTGTTGCTTTATGCAAATGAGCATGAACTCCACTTGGCCAAATAAGCATGTAGTTGATAGATCTGGTGTTAACCACTTTAGCCTACTTGCCATACTGATACGTCCAAAACATATCTACTTTCTCGAACACTTTGCTATTGTTTCTTCTCTAAACTTGTGTGATTTGGATACAACTAACAGAGACTGACGCTGTTTTCAGCAGAATTACCTTGGTGTCTTGTTTTTGTGCAGAAAATCAACTATCAGGAAAAATCCCGGAAAATATGCCAAAAACTATTTTCACCAGAAGATCCACGGAGCTAGAAGGGGAGACAGAGAGGAGGCCTGGTGGGGCCACACCCACCCTAGGCGGGCCCACCTGACCCCGCACCTAGAGGGGGTGCATCCACCCCAGGCACCCTCTCGGCCTCCCTCTGCGCCTATAGGTTGCCTTTTGACCTAAAAACCGAGGGGGTTTCGATAGTTTTTCAGAAAGAGTTCCTCTCCGCCGCCACCAGAAACCAAGATTCGGATCTAGAAACTCCGTTCTGGCACCCTGCCGGGATGAGGAATTTGGACATGATCATCACCACCGTTATCACCAACGCCTCTCCATCAACCATCGATGTTTCCCTCATCCATGAGTGAGTAATCCCCCACTGTAGGCTTGGGGATGGTAGGGATTGGATGAGTTCTATCATGTAATTGAATAAGATCTGTTAGGGCATAGTGCCTAGTATCTCTATTAGTGCTATTTGACTTTGTTGCAACTTGTTGTGCTTAATGCTTGTCACTAGGGCCCGAGTGCCATGATCTCAGATCTGAACTTATTATTGAATCATTATTATAGTATTGTTTGTGATCTTATCTGCAAGTTGTGTACACATATCATTGTCTGGATCCAAAGGCCCCAAAGTGACAATAATTGGGACAATCGGAGGGGATGGTTGTGGTGTGAGGATCACATGTGTTCACGGAGTGTTAATGCTTTGCTCTGGTGCTCTATTAAAAGAAGCACCTTAATTGCCAGTAGTTCCCTAGAGGCCCCGTTGCCACGGGATGACTGGACAGAAGATGTGTGCAAGTTCTCATTGCGAGCACGCATGACTATATTTGGAGAACATGCCTAGGATTGTTTAGTACTTGGATGCTTGTTATTTTTTATATGCAATGCCCTAGATCTTAAAGTTACATGTTTAGACTTGTCCATGCAACGCCCGTCCATCCATCCCTATGCCTACCGCACTCGAATCCTACTGTTACCGTTACTGTTTATATTGCTCATGTTTCACTATTGCTGTTATTGTTGCTGTTGCTACTACCAAACTGTTGCTACTGATAAACTTCTGTAAGCAAGAACTATTTTCAGGTGCAGCTGAACTGATAACTCAGTTGTTAAGGCTTGCAAGTATTCTTTGGCTCCCCTTGTGTCGAATCAATAAATTGGGTAACACTACCCGCGAAGACTGTTGTGATCCCCTACACTTGTGGGTCATCAAGACTATTTTCTTGCGCCGTTGCCGGGGATCATAGATTTATTTTTAAGTTCACTTGGATCTACTATTGTTCACTACTACTCCTTTCATCATTGGTAAGTCTCGTGATGGAAAGTTCCCTATTTTACCATCCACTACAAGAAGAGGTACAATCCTAAACACCTTTGTTGCTCTTGATTCACCATCTGTTATAAGTAAGCTTGTCGCACCACCACCACATACACATGCTACACACACTGCTACTACTGCTGAATCTGAAAATGCTTTTGATGCTCATGATGATACTTCTACTGTGCTTGATGCGAGTGGTTCATTAGGTCCTTTTCTAGATGCTATTATGGCTAGTGTAGGAAATATTGAAACTCCTAGTGAAGCCACTGTTACACCTGTTAGCTCATCTGAGGCTAGTGAGAGTTATGATATTAATGATGGTTACATAGAGTTCACTGATGAATTTGTTGAAGAGTGCCGAAACACACAAGGTACTAGTGCTATGAAGAGTCTCCTTTCTAGACGTACTATTATGCCTAAGTTGTCCTCTGATCCTAAGTTTGCCACCTCTCCCATAGATATTAAAGATGAATATTATGATTTCTCTCTTGATTTGTCTTATTTAGATATTGTTGAGAAAGAACCTTTTTGTGGGACTGAAAATGAGAGTGTTGTGGCTCATATGAATGAGCTTTCTACTATGAGTGCTTTGTTCTCTGATGATTTTAAGATGCACAAGTACTTTGTTACTAAGATCTTCCCTTTTTCACTAAAAGGAGAAGCTAGGGCTTGGTTTAATAGATTACCTCCTGGTTCCATTGATAGCCCTGATTGCTTGATTGCTTCTTTCTTCCATAAATATTTTCCTCCCAGTGCTAGACATGCTGCTTTGTAGAGACTTTTTGATTTTAAACAGGGAGAAGAAGAGAAATTGCCTGAGTCATGGACAAGGTTCTGTGCCTTGATTCATGCACATCCTGGATGTCCATTGCCTAAGAATGAGCTTCTTTATATTTATTATAATGGACTAAATGATGATTCTAGGACATACCTAGATAGCTTTGCTGACTGTGTTTTTAGGAAAAGGACTCCTACAGATGCTGAATAATTAATGACCAAGATAAGGAAGAATTATGATGATTGGACTTCAACTGAGCTAAATACACCTGAGCCTATTACTCCTGAACCAGTTATGCTTGAACCAGTTCTAGCACCAACAACAAAGAAGAGGGGAGTTATTGCATTAAATGATGAAGTGATGAAGGAAGCTAAGAAGTGTCTTCAGGAGAAAGGTATTAGAGCTGAAGATGTGAAGAATCTACCTCCTATAGAGGAGTTATGTAAGCCAATTCCCCACTCATCTACTATTGAGGTACACTCTCTCCAATTTAATGAAGGTGATATTCCTTATGGTAAGCCTCCTGATCAATGCTTAGAGGAACTTGACACATTTATTGTTAAAGAAGGTAATATTAATAAACAAGTTCATAATCATTTATTGGAAAACTCTAGAGCTATCCATGAGTTGAAATATATTATGGAAAGAACTTCTAATGATATTAAAATGCTTTGTAAACACTTTCAAATGGTTCAAACCCAACTTGATCAACTTGCTAAGGTACAAAAGGATATGCTAGTTAATGCTTCAGGAAATAAACATGCTTATGGAATTAGAACTAGGAGTGGTGCAGCTACTCAAGATCCTTTATATCCTGAAGGACACCCTAAAACAATAGACCAGGATTCCCAATAAGATGAAGATAGTGGTAGTCCTCGTAAGAGGAAGAACAAGAAACATAAGATAGTTGAGGAATCACTTGAACCTGTTGTAGATTCTAATAGTATATCTGTCTCTGATGCTAAAACTAAGAGTGGTAATGATAAAAATGATGCTCCTGATAATGAGGAAGTTGAGGAAGAACCTGATAAGCACACTAAGAACACTAGGGACACAAAGGAAGATTTTATTGCTAATAAACATGGTAAAGAGAGAGAACCTTGGGTGTAGAAACCTATGCTTTCCAGGTAAGAAACACAAGTCAAAGGAGGAAGAACACTACAACAAGTTTTGTGAGTGGATGAAACCTTTATTTTTGCAAATTCCTTTGACTGATGCTATTAAGTTGCCTCCTTATTCAAAGTATATGAAGGATATTGTTTCTAATAAAAGGAAGATTACTAATGAGGAGATTTCTACTTTGCTTGCTAATTACTCCTTCAATGGTAAGGTTCCAAAGAAACTTGGTGATCCAGGTATACCAACTATTCCTTGCTCCATTAAGAACAATTATGTTAGAACTGCTTTATGTGATTTGGGAGCTGGAGTTAGTGTTATGCCTTTTTTCTCTACAAGAGACTCCAGCTAGAAAAGTTGATACCAACTGATATATGTTTGGAAATGGCTGATAAGTCAACTACTATTCCTGTTGGTATATTTGAGGATGTTCATGTTCAAGTTGCTCATAATTTCATGGTTTTAACAGATTTTGTTGTGCTTGAAATGCCTGAAGATGATAATATGTCTATTATTCTTGGGAGACCTTTTCTTAATACTGCAGGTGCTGTCATCAATTGCAATCAAGGAAAAGTAACATTTAATATTAATGACAAAGAGCACACTGCCTATTTCCCTAAGAAGGTTGTTAGAAGCTATTGCCTGAATTCCATTGAAAATATTAAGAGTATCAAGGTTGGAGAAATATATTGTCCCATTCCATAAGAAAATTTTGAAACTATTATGATTGGGACCATTGCTATCAAGTATGAGGTAACATAATCACCTTGTAGAATGCAAAGTTTTGTTTCATATAAGATTGTTTTGGTAACAAGACTTGATCAACCTTGTTAACAAAAGGATTTTAAAGAAAAAAATAATGTTTTCACTGTGGTTATACTTGCTTTCTTTTACTTTTCTCCTTCCTAGTCTTTGCTTTAGCTTTGGTTTTTCTAGTTGTTTGCTTATTAGTTTGCCTTAGAGCTTCTGTAGTTTGGCTTTTGGTTTGCTTTTGCTTCTTCTGAAAAAACTGTTTCTGCGAGAAAATCAATTTTCATACCTTGAAAATTGGCCAAAAATAAAGTTTCCCGAAAAATCCCAGAAAATTGAGAATAAATTTTTCCTCGAAAAAAGGGGCAGAGAGGCACCAGATGTGACCCAGGGGGCCACCCCATTCCACCACACCCATGGTAGGCGCGGCCTACCAGGGGGTGGCGCCTAGGGGGGTTTGGCCCACCTGAGCCCCTCTAGACCGCCTCCTCAAAGCCACCTTCTTTCTCTCTCCCAAAAACCACCGGAAAACTTGCTCAAGCTCGAGTTCTTGCTGTTCTTGCTCGTGATTTTCGATCTCCTTGTTCAGCCCATCTCAAGTGCTGATTTTTGGAAGGATTTCTCCTTGATATGTGCCTCCTCCACTTTTCCAATTAGATTTGTGATTGGTAGATTGTATCTTGAGTATTTTTCTGCTATAGGTGACAGGTTGTTTCAGCTTGTATGCTTGTTTTATGCTTAGAAACTTTGTTTTGATGCATGTGTAGTCCTATAGCAAGTTCCTATAGTAGTTGCTCATCATTTATCAACTTAGAAATCACTTGGTTTGATGGTTGTCTAAAAAATTCAGTAAAGTGAAGTCATGGACCACCACACATTTGGTGATATATTTGAGAGTGATGCATCTAGAAGGGCAAGGCTTCCAAAGTCATCTACCAGTACCAGACCCTAATACAATGAGGATCTCATCACTTCGAGATTTGGTGACCAAAAAGGAGATAAAGGGGATACGCACCCCTCCACCTTTCCTTGCCAAACTTTCTTGCAAGCTGCTGGGGTTCTTAACGATTTTATGGCTTTGGTTCAGAGGGCTGGTCTAACAAGTTTCATGCAGGATGAGAGTGCACAATATGATGTGCTTACTAAAACATTTGTGGAGAGTTTATCCTTTACTAACATCATGTTCAAGCCCTCCGTGTCTTTCAAAATTTATGACAGGGCTCATACTATGTCTTTGAAGAAATTTTGCAAGGCCCTGGGACTTGGTACAACTAGGTCATCAAAGAAGATTCCATCTCTTCTCGCTGATTTGTTGGAGCTTTACCGAGGAATAACCAATGATGATGACCGCAGAGCTCAACGAGGGAAGATAAAGAATATTCAACTTCCAGCCATCATGTACTTTGCCTACTATCTTACCACCAGTGTTCTTGTTAGGGAGAACACTAGTAATATTTCCAACTATCAATTGGCCTTCTTAGCTGCTGCGCTCAACGGTGAGGATAAGTACAGTCTTGGTTCCCTCATTGCTCGTCGTTTAGCTGCTAAGGGACCCATTTATGGGGGAATTATTGCTACTCGTATTTCTGCTACCTTGGACATTGTTGTTGATCCACATGATACAATTTTGTCTCCTTAGAGGCTTGATCTTGCTGCCATGAAGGCGCACCACTTTGTCACCACTAGCTCTACTCTTGAGAACTTGGTTTATAGAATGATGTTTACTGACGGGGAAGAGAGAGAGAGATCCCTCTACCCCAAACCACTTTGTTTAGTATTTCTCAGGGACCTTGCTCACGCTCGAAGGCGGAGATGGACGACAATCTGCACTCTCTTAACTTCCACGGGCACTATCAGGAGGAAGCACCATCATACGACCCCCCTGCGTATTACACAGGGGAGTCCTTGAGCTCATACCAGGAAGAGGGAGCTTCCTCGACATACTACGGAGGTGCATCTACTTGGGCACCATGGGATTGAGCCCCACTTAGGCCAAAATCCTAAGCTTGGGGGGAGGTATACCGACGTCAGACTCATATATATATATATATATATATATATATATATATATATATATCATTCGGTTGGTTCTTTGTATATCCATTGTTTCACTTTCTTTTTGGTTCTTGTTGCTTCTTTCTCAAAAACAAAAAAATACCAAAAATATTTTCGTTGTTTCTCTTGGTTTGTTTCTTTGTTTCTTTGCTTTGATTTTCCTTAAAAAAAAAATCCAATTTTTTTTTGCTTTGTTTGGTTTGCTTTGTTTTTGTTTGGTTTTTCTCTGTTTGCTTGTTTCTAAAAAAATCGAAAACACCAAAAATATTTGTTGTTCTTCTTTGGTTTTGTGAGTTCTTTGCAGGGTTCAGCCGTGGTCAGTGAATTTTGGTTTCATGTTAATATTCAAGTCACACAAGTGAAGGGCAATAATGAAGATTAAGACAACTCGAGGTGTGGTAAGAGGCTGGTAACGAACTCTATTTGTTTCATTTTTGTACATATACTCATCATTGTGAGCATGCTTAGCCTGTTTGTGTAAGGTGTATGTCAGTATGGATGCTTAGTAGTTCTTGCTTGTCTATGATTATCTCCAGCTTGCTAATAGTTTGTAGCATGTCATATGAATGTTTGCTTGCATTGTTTTATTCATATTTTGTTATGACATTGTGGTATCCTCCTCTGACTGTTCATGTGAATCGACTTGGCACATGTTCACGCATGCATATGACTAATCAATAGTCACTAAGCCTCGATGATTTATTTTGCCTCAGAGTTCTTGTATCACTTTCAAGCCATAATTAGTCATGTTTTGTTGCAAGCATGATTATGAAAGTTATTGCTCTATCGCTTGTCGCTCCCTCTCTATTGCTAGCCTTCACTTACACTGATTATGTGCTCTACCTGTGCTTCCAACTTCCCAAAACCAATATTGCCAGCTGTGTCCACCATACCTACCCATTAGCATCATTTGCTACTTCAGTCCATATTCTATATGCCGTGTTTTCTTCCAAAATAAAATGTTTGTCTGTTTTGAGAAAGTTAGTTAGTAAAGCTCTCACGAACTTGATGGCACACTTTATGTAACATCCCACCATTTAGGAACTAACGAACGGTAGATTTAGGAATTTGAGATATTGCACGCATTAATCTATGAAAATGTGGGTAAATTTTTTGCCAAATAAAAACCTAAAGTGATCAAAGTTTCTTTCATGCTTTGAGATTAGGTATAGTCTTGAAGGATGATTTTTATAGACTTTGATATGATCTTTGTGGATTAGAGTGTTTTGGGAAATGAAATTTGAATTTAAAACATGTGTGTTTGAATTATAATTAAAAAGGATTTTGAATGATGTTTGAGTATTTGATTTAATTTAGATTTAACCAAAAATAACTCAAACTTTAAATGAAAAAAGATAATCAATAAAATAAATATTCCAAAACTTCATTCAATAATGATTTACAAAATGTAACTTATGGAAATAAGCAAAAAAATTTACAATAGTAATTAAATAAAAGAATAATCTTTATTTATTGAATAATAGTACAATCTTTATTACAAAAGGATAAAAATAAAATTACAAAAGAATAAAGATATTACAAGTGACTATTCTATAAAGAAAAAGAAAAACCTAAACTAAAATCTTGATCCTCAAATCTGGTACCTGCAAAATAAACAGAAACTTAAAAAGAAAGAAAGTTAGGATTAGAATTATTTTACTCTCGGATTTGACAGTGAAGTGCACTGTTCACTTTTTCATCATTGAGTAATTTAAGGGGCAAGTTTCACCAATATGAAAGAATATATCTTTCATAATTTTAAGCCATAAGTCAAATAAACAACAAGGAGGGGCAAGTTTCACCAGCCAAGTAAGAGTAACCAGATAAATGTAACTTCACAACCAGAACATATCCACAACCTGTACAGCATGCACACAGGCATCACACACACCAAACTTCATGGTGTGTGCTGTCAGCACCACAGCCGTGGGAATACAACCCCACACCACTTTCTTGTTCTTAAACACCAAGCACATCAGCCACCAGCTGAACCAAGCCAAAGCCAAGCAAGATCACACCAATCAAAACCCTGAATCATATCACCAGAATGGTGACATAAGGAGGGGGTAGATCAGGTGGATAGCAAGGACAAGATCAAGCCACCAGGACCAGGAGGTGGAAGTCTAGATCAAGGACAAGCTAGGAGCTGGACATACCAGGAGAGCACCAGATCAAGTTGGCACAAGATCAACCACTAGCAACCCCAACATCAAATAAGTGTGGTGAGTAAAATAGACCATCACATGATCTATCTGTCTAAGATTAGACAAGCATACATGATCTGTCTCTTACTCAAACTCTCAAAAAGCACCCAAGTGGGGTGAATCCATCAATGAAGTTTGTAAACACTAAAAGCAATCAGAAAAGTATAAGGATCCAACTAAGATCTCAAGACAACATCATTGATCTAAGAAACCAAGCTATATTTAAATTCAAGAATGAACATAGCCAAGATTTAAACTTCTAGGCACATCTCTAAGACAAGAGTAGCACCTTAGAATTTAATATTATGGATCTATATAAGTTAGCAAGCCACAATCATTTTTCCCCAACTTTGATTCACGAAACAGTAGTTGGTATTACTACCAGAACCCATCCATATGAATCAACAAGATAAAGGATTAATCCCTAAACCTCGGACCAACATCATGGGTCTTAGGGATTTAAGAAAGGAAGTTTCTACTTATCTTTAATGCCAAACTCATCTTAAGCTTGAACAAAACCAAACCAAGTAATAGAATCTAATATTGTGTGCCATATAAGGATGGTGTCACAAGAACAGTTCTAAACTAAGCAGGTTAAGCATTCAATCTTCATAGATTCAACCAACCAACTATAAATCATCATCCTAGCATCACAGGAATCATAATCAGGAAAATCCATCTACTTATCTGCACTGTAAGAGATCATTTGATCTCAAGCTATACATGAACTCTTAAGCCAACAGTACTAATACAGTGACTTAATCACACAACACTCACCGTCATCAACCAAATAATGACAGTGGTGAGCTATTAACCCAATAGATTTTCCAAGTATTGCTTCTAGAACAACTTTACCATCTGAATCGTATAAAAATTAATCCATAAAATCATCTGGTAAACCACTAGCATCACCACAGCTAATCATAAGTAGCAAGCCACAACTAACAACCATTTAGCATGCTTAGGGACCATCAAAACTTGATCCCAACTCATCAGTTATCTAATCCACAGCAGGGTATGAACCCTAGGTAGAACAAACCATCCCAATCAGGATAGGATAGTAACTAGGAAGGTCACTACCAACATCTAGCATAGGATGGCCTAGCACAGGGAGCACTAGGGGAGAGGAATAACTTACCGAAGGTCCTCGCTGTAGATTAGAAGAGGAAGCAGAGAAGGCCGACGACCACGGCGGCACGGGGAGCACCCCAAGGGGGCGCTGCAACCCACACAACGTCACGACGGCGACCATAGTCGCACCTGGGGGCGAGGAGCACGTCAGCACCGAAGCCAACCCCAAACCCTAGGGTTCGGAACGACATCGATCTAGCCACAGGAGGGCTCCAGGTCCAAATCCAATTGGATAGAAGGGTAGAGCGGGGCCGACAACCTCATCCTGCACCACGACAGTGGCCTGGGAGGCTAACGGCGGCGTGAATCGCCGGTGGTGACACCGCTGCCCACCGGGTTAGGGGAGGAGAAGGAGAGAGGTGAGCTCGAGAGAGAAACAGAGAGTGTTGGGCTGGGTTGGGCCAATACCCCTTCGGGGTATTGTTTTAACTTTGCCCTATTGGGCCACAAGGGCCCAATAAAACCAAACAATCAGCCCAAAATCCTTTAGAGCCTATTTTAATAATTGGCAAAAGACCAAAATGCCCCTGAATTGAAATAAATTCTAGAAAATAAAATAAAATTAAAAAATTTAAATAAAATATTTATGGATTCACAATAATCCAAACTATATAAATAAATTAAGAGATAAAATTTTAGACATATAAATTTTATTAAGAATTTGTAATCTATATATTCCTTATGGAATTTTACAAAATTATTGAAAGATGATAAAAATAAATAAAAAACATTTACATTATATATTAATATTGCAGTATTTTAGAAAAATACTAAACAAATATTTAATGTCAATTTTTGGTATTTAATGATAATCCTTAAAGGAATTAGTAATTAAATAAAAAGCAAATAAATTAAAATAAAATAAAAGGATACAATATCCAATAAATATTAAAAATTAATATTTATAAATTATTTCTCATTAAAAGAATTTTATAATTTAAATAAATGGGGAAGAATACATATAAAGCTAAATGATGCATTACATTACTTTGCATAATCATTTTTCTTCTTTAAATATTGTCCTTACCGGGCAATAATGATGTTTTTGTAGACATAGAAGCTCAAGGTCTAGTGCAAGCATCAGACTTCACTACCTTGCCATCACAAGGAAAGTTCATCACTTGCTCATATCCTTTGAAGAGTCTTTACCAAAGTATTTGCAAATTGTGTGTTATCATATATACTCCAAAGAAAGAAAATAATATTTTCACAAATAAAGAAATCATAGATATCATGCTAAGTGATGATATAATGGAGCAATAGAACTTAGGGTTCTATTTGCAACAATGATAATCAATTAGGGACTTAATAACCCCTGACATCAGTGATTCTAGTGCCGTATATTACGCGTTAGCCATGAGATTTGGAATGGGACAGAGAAGTCAGCTGTATCTTCTTCCTCTCGCATGAAGCCGGATGTGCAGGTCATGGCTGTTATCCTCGTAGCGTGCATATTAATTGGTAATTCGTAGAGGATATGCAACATATGGGTGGGAACCCTCATCGTCCCACGATAGTTCTGGCATCTAACGGTATGTACAAACCATTGCCGTAATTCAATATGTGGGCATGGTGTACACCAAGGAGGCATGCAAGGTCGCGAAGGGGGCAGTGATTGTCTTGGACCAACTACTAGGCCCCACATCATGGAATTGTGGACGGGAAAGTACGCCCGGTTGTACAACAAGGAGTTGATCTATCATGGGTAAAGTAACGCACCTCTGCAGAGTGTAAGTATTGTAACTTGTTACTCCCTGTTCCAGGAAGGAGCTACGAACGCGGCAGGAAAGGAACTCCATGAAATTTCTGGTCAAACTGTGAAGGTTGATGGTCATAGATTTTCATAATAACATCAATATTTGAAGAAATATTTTCAAAAACTGCATAGTACCAAGGACTTATAGTCCGAGGTGGTAGTTAGAGCATCATAATTCCCACCTTGCATATAATGAACTTGTTGGGTAACGCTGTTACTCATCCTTTCCTTGATCCCTTTCTTAGACTCTGAGGATCCCGAAGACGTGCCAATGTATGCAGCTGAATGTCAAGAAGATGTGTTCTACGAGGAGCCTGACCTATCAGGAGGTGTTAAAGGAGTGGATTACGAAATCCTCTATGGTGTTGATGATAACGAGTCCAACTAAGTATCCTAGTTAGTAGTAACCAACGGAGCCGAGCAGCATGAACTCTATAGAATAAGCTGCTGAGCTCAACTCCTAGTTGGAGTTGCTACTTTTAAATTCCGCTGAAACACTTTATATTTTGGTTTGTAAGTTGAAACCTTTTGAAGTCTTGAACTTCTGGTATTGTAATAATAATAATGTTTGAATGTTTGTAATATGGACCCGCAATGTTTCTGTTGTACCACTCTGAGGGATGTGATATTTACAGAACGGTGTTCTGTGGATGTCATGTCAACGACTATAGTGTACTACACATGCAGTGGTATGCTGGGTCACCGCACTTTATTCCTTGCGCTTAATAATCTTGAACCATTGTGACTAGTCCATGAAAGTTATATGCTTGCTTATTATATGCTGGGAGTCAGCAGAACCATGTTGTCACGTGGAACGCTTTCAACACCTTTTGGATATCCTATCTAGTTGATACTTTGCTCTTTTGTTTACGAATGTCGATGGTGTGAAATAAAAGGGGAGGTTGTGAGTTCATGGAGTTTATACACTGTGTTAGAGAAACGCCTGGGCCGCTAGCCTAAGCCATTCCTAATCATGGTGGAAACTTGTAGCATCACTGTAATGAGCATCTAGGAAGCATCCTCAAAAAAAGCTATGCATATGGTAAATAAAAAGACTGCTGAGATGCTCATTGTCTGCTTGCCTTGTCATTTTGGTTATGGGAAAGCTCCTGTACCATATGCAAGGGGTACCCGTTGGCGGTTCTCGATGATATGCATGTATTTACAATGACAAGAACTTTTAGGTGACCAAAGTTGAGTAGCATGTGGAGCGACCCTCGTACTCAAGGGACTTGGGATTTCCAGTTTATGATCTGTCAAGCATATGATTCAGAGTGGACCTAACTTTCACCTTAACCACATAAAGATGCCTATGATAGGGGCAATGAGAGCTCAAATGTAACTACCTCGGTGAATTACGCTCCTAGTTACAAGCCTGGATGAGCGGAAATGGTTAAAATAGTACGGTGGGGCCCAAATGCCACTCACAGGTAGACCTTTCGGCCGTCCTAACCATTTCCAAACATCGGGACAAGAACGGGCGGCGTAAACGGCAGACGAAGGGATCAACTACATACACAAATGAGTATGTATGCAAGCCACCATACAACAGTCCTTAGAGCCATTCCATCTAAAAGAAATAAAATATTGCAACGCCATACGGCAAGATCCAAATGTCCTATGTAGATATAATAGTTTAGGATATCTCCTCATACATCAAACATCAGAGTATCAGGCGGAAGCGGAAAACAAGATCCGAGTACGGATAAGAAGCAAATCGGCATAAGATGCCCCATAAATAAACACATCCCGCCCACAGATCTCACGGATCCCCGTTCCCGGAATCTCTACACCGAATGATCGTTGTCCACATCGTCCGTATCCTCCACCCAGTATCCATCTTGTGAGTGTACCTGTTCATCTGAATCAAATAATTTATCGTGTGAGACCCTAGGGGTACTCAGCAAGTCTTTATGCCTCTAAAGGGGACACAACCTGGGGTGACGCAATTGCAGCAAAAGATAAACCCTAACAATTCTATAGATACTCGCTAACCATCCGCCTAACCAAAGATAGATGGATGTCCGTGAATTAATAACAACAGTTATAACAGTAATATTAACAGATCCATCCTCCTCCTCGCTTACCAACGAGGAAGCGGACGAACACCCCCCCATCCGTTGGCAGTTTTATTATCCATTCCATGAGTGTTGCACTATTTACTAGTCAGTTACTTAGTCAAATTAAAAGCGGTACTTTAGTTATACTTGTCTATGATCGAGAAACTGTGCTCCAAGTCGTCCATAACCGCGGACACGGCTTTCAGAAAGTTTTACCCTGCAGGGGTGCACAAATAGCAACACACACTCGATCAACCTCGGAAAAACCAAATCAAAACCCAACGAGGCATTCACGACAAAGCGATCACAGGATTCAGAATTATTTCAGGGGGCCACCCCAATAAGCTACCCGCGATGAAACTGGCCGGCTCCGAGACGGACTCAAGGTTTGTGTGGACGGCTGTAAACGACTGGGAACCCGAAAGTGTGACTGGGCTTGTCGATACAGCGAAAACGTGTCACGGACCTAAACAGTACAGGTGCTCCTCGCACAATTGTAAATAAAGCAGTAAATCATGGCATAAGTACAGGATAGTAATAAAGCCCCAAACTACTTGTGGCCCCAAGAAATAAGAATGAATCAAGCTCTGGCTCAGGGGGGTCCCATAAGCCTCCCGGATATGGATAGCGCGAATATTCAAGGAACAGGAATCAAGTACTCGGGGTCCTACGGGACACAAGTGAGCATGAAAAACCAAATAGCAGATATTGCTCACCGGTGCCACTTTCATTAGTTATCCCATTACTACTCAGGTTAAGTTGTTTAGGTACCTCGTTATCTATCAGACACTCACATACCCTACACATGCTGTTCTACGACCCGCATGGCTCAAACAACTCCTGTAGTAATGGCTCATGGGATGGAGGAACAAGCTTTGGTGGGGTTTAAAAGTAAAGGCTATGCAGTACTTGGGATTCAGTTTAATGCAATCGCGACTCAATGATGCAAGAATAAGATAGAGGCAATAGGTACTATATGTATGCTAGCATGTGGTAGTGCTTGCCTGGCAGCTCAGTTGAAGCGAGAGAAGGATCTGGGTAGTGCTCCTGGGTTTCTTGATATATCCCCTGCTCAGCGTCTATTCGTAGAAGAACCAAACAAACAAGGGCCAACATAAATAAAGTGCACAAGCATATGAATAAAATGCGACAAGCAAACAATCATCCCATGATGAATGATGCACAATTTGCATGGCAATTAAAGTAGCATGGCATGGGTGAGGTGTGGAATTCAAGAAATAAGCATTTTATGGAGTTTTAATCATATTTTATACTCAAATAAGTTGCTGATTCTTTATATTTATATGATGCATGCTGCAATTCAGAACATGGAATGCATAAACAGAAAGGTCTCGTCGAGCTAATCATTTTAGACATATTATTTGTCAAATTTGGAGTTATAAAATAAAAGTTATTAATTAATTAAGGGAAAAGGGCATTTTATTGTAATTTTAATCAACTTGAAATTTAAAGTGTTCAAACATTATTTTGAAGGGCATATTTGAATTCCTCACATTTTTCTGATTTCAAAACATATATTATTTGTCAAATTTGGGATTACCAATTAAAAGTTATTGATTTTTCTGGATTTAAAATCATATTGAACATATTCTTAAATTATTTTTATTAACAGAAAAAGTTCACAGACTTTTTACACCGAGGCCTAGATGACCCTAGCAGCTGACGTGTGGGCCAGCGCTGAGTCAGCGGCAGCTGACGCAGCGGCCGCGTGGAACTTTTCTCACAACGGGGCAATGTACCCATAGGCACCGACGTGTGGGCCAGCGGCTGCGGGTCCACCTAACGCGCAGGCCAACAGGGTGGCGACAGCTGGCCGGGGAGGGACCTGTGCGTGCTTGACCCAGACCTGGAGGGGGCTTACTGCAAAAGGCCAGATCGGATCTGACAAAAATGAAGTTTTCAGAGGTAAAACAGCCAGCTTGTCTGGTCTTCCGGCGACGATGACGAGCAAACCGTCGGGAATTTGCGACGCTGCAAAAATGAAAGTTGTAGAGCCAACGTTGGACTACAACTTTGGTGTTTGGAGCTTCGTCGACGGAGGCCTACAATGGACAAGGCAGGGAGAAGAACAGAGGGGGATCTAGCAGGGTAAAACTATCGAAAAGTTTTCAGAAAACGGCTGAGATTGGGCTGGGTTGCGACGACGATTGCGACCGAACGGTGGTGAATTTCGCCATGCCGTAAAAAGGAAAACCGAGACGGTGCTGGTGATGGTGGTCGACGGCGAGAACGACGAGGAAAGAGAGCAGTGCGGCGACGTCGAAAGCGGGCGCCGAGGTGTTGGTGCTCCCTGGTGCTGAGCCTTCACGTTCTGGAGATCGAGCAGGTTCTGGGACTCCTGGAGGATGGCCCGAACACGGCGGCGGTGGCGGTGAGGTTGGCTTGCGGAGGAAGAAGGGGATGGGAGAGAGATGTCGATCCAGATGGGGTGGGTGGTGCTGCGCTCAGATTTAACAGAAGGGGGAGGGAAAGAGCACGCGAGGCGTGTGAGTCTGGCGATCACGTGCTCGCGAGGGAAGAAGAGAAACAGGACGTGGCCGTGGGCGTGGGCTCTCCGGCTCGCTGTCCTCTGCCTGGGTCGAGTCAAACCAAAGGAGTAGATGGGTCGGTGCAGTTTAGCTAGCTACTAGCTTGGGTTTGGATCGGTTGTGTACGATGGATTGGTAAAAAGAAACACCAGGTGGTGCACTCGGGTTGGGTGTTAGCTAGGGAGAGTAGACATTCTAGTGTGTGTAAGTGGGTGTATGTGTGTATATTCCACTAAAAGATTATTTGGCCACAATTATAGTCAAACAAGCTCAATTAGCCAAAACAACCATATGGAAGGTAAAAGGAAGATTCTACTCACATGACATTCAAAGGTGGCCATGAGGCTCCATATAATTATTATTGTGAAAACAACATACTTCATATATGGAACATGTAGACATAGAGTGGATCCACACCATCACATATGAGCTAGATTTAAATAGCAAAATAAAAGCAACGGCTCATATATGACTAGGGTGGTGGAATTTTAAGGTGGTGAAAGAAAGGGTGGTGGAGTTGAATAAAAGATATGCCCCCAACTCAACTTGGGCATTTAACAATATATCAAGAACCAAATACAATATCAAGAGGCAAATACAATTTACAATGCATATGAGAGAAGAACCAAATCAAAAGGGTTTTATATGATGCTCAAATGCAAGGCGGCATGATGACATGAGCATGATATAATGATGATGAAACAATTATATATATGAAGTAGCCATTATATTACTAGACCAAGTAGCATTACAATTGTTAGACAATTGGGATGTTACAACTCTCCCCCACTAAACAGGAATCTCGCCCCGAGATTCTAGGAAGAAGAAGAAGACACAAAGAGGGTAGGATACTTGGCACGGAGCTCATCTTCACGTTCCCAAGTGGCTTCATCAACAGAATGGTGCGACCACTGCACCTTGCAGAACTTGATGGACTTGTTGCGAGTCCTTCTTTCTGCGATCTCAAGGATTCTTGTGGGGTGTTCTTGATAAGACAGGTCTTCTTGGAGATTGATAAGCTCATGATCCACGGTCCTGCCGGGAACCTTGAAGCACTTCTTGAGTTGAGAGATGTGGAAAACATCATGGACCTTGAGTTTTTCCGGGAGCTCAAGAGCATAAGCAACTTCTCCTCTTCTTCCACGAATTTTGAATGGACCGATGTATCTAGGAGCCAGCTTTCCTTTGATACCAAAGCGGTGCGTGCCTCTCATGGGAGTGACACGAAGGTAAATGAGATCACCAAGGACATACTCCATGTCCGTGTGCTTTCTGTCATAATTGCTCTTCTGGCGACTTTGAGCAATCTTCTGATTTTCAAGAATGATGTGCACCTTCTCCTCCGCTTGAGTTACAATGTCAGGGCCAAACAATATTCTTTCTCCTGCACCCGACCAACCAATCGGAGTTCTGCATTTGCGACCATAGAGAGCCTCAAATGGTGCCATATTTAGACTTTTCTGGAAGCTGTTGTTGTAAGAGAATTCAGCATAAGGAAGACATTCTTCCCACTTCATGCCAAAAGAGATGGCGCAAGCACGAAGCATATCCTCCAGAATCTGATTGATCCTTTCAACTTGTCCTTGCGACTGAGGGTGGTAAGCTGCGCTGAAGTTCAATTTTGTTCCCAAAGCATTTTGGAAACTTTCCCAGAACTTGGAAGTGAAGATGCTTCCACGGTCTGAACTGATCTCAAACGGAACCCCATACAGAGAGACAATTCTGTTGATATAGAGCTCAGCCAACTGAATTGCACAAATTGTTTCCTTGACGGGAAAGAAGTGAGCCACTTTAGAAAGCCTGTCAATGACAACAAAGATTGCATTGTTGCCCTTCTGCGACCTTGGAAAACCCGTGATGAAGTACATTTCTACTTTCTCCCATTTCCATTCCGGGGGTTTCAATGGCTGTAGAAGACCGGAAGGTTTCTGATGGACAGCTTTAACTCTGCGGCAAACATCACACTCCAAGACATACTTGGCACAATATCATTTCAAACCCGGCCACCAATATTGTGTTTTCAAGTCCATGTACATCTTTGTGCTGCCAGGGTGGATAGAAAGAACAGAATCATGCGCCTCCTTGAGAACTTGCTCTCTCAAACCCGGGTAGTTCGGAACAAACATCCGGTGTTCAAAGAAAAGCGTGCCTTGATCATCGACGTGGAAGGACTCATACTTCGGAAGCTGAAGTCTGGAGATGATCTTTTTGGTGTGCGGATCACCAAGCTGAAAGGAGTGAACCTTTTCTTCCAAGAGAGGAGTAGCCAGAAGGTTCAGGAGATACCCTTGTTCCACAATTTCAAGGTTGAGCTGACGGAATTCCTCGCACAAGAGAGGCTGTTGTTCTTCCATCATGAGGTTGTTGACATAAGCTTTGCGGCTGAGAGCATCGGCCATGACATTAGCTTTGCCCGGAGTGTAGTTGATGGTCAAATCGAAGTCATTGATTGCTTCAATCCACCTCCTCTGCCGAAGGTTGAGATCAGGCTGAGTGAAGATATACTTCAGACTCTTGTGATCAGAAAAGATTTCACAACGGTTGCCCAGCAAGTAATGCCTCCATAGTTTCAAAGAAAAAACAACTGCTGCGAGTTCGAGGTCATGTGTAGGATAGTTGATCTCATGCGTCTTCAACTGTCGAGAGGCATAAGCAACAACTTGTTTTTCTTGCATAAGGACCGCACCCAATCCTTGCAAAGAGGCGTCACAGAATATCTGGAAAGGCTTAGATGTATCCGGAGGAACCAAGACTGGTGTGGAAGTGAGCTTCTCTTTGAGTGTCTCAAAGCTTGCTTGACATGCAGGAGTCCAAAGGTATTTCTTGCCTTTCTTGAGGAGATCGGTAAGAGGCTTCGCTATTTTCGAAAAGTTCTGAACGAAGCGACGACAATAACTAGCCAAACCAAGGAAACTCCACACTTCTTTGACATTAACAGGAGGAAGCCATTCAACAATTGTCTTTACAGTTTCCGGGTTGACTGCAATGCCCTTGGCAGAGATGACGTGACCAAGATAGGTTACTTGAGGCAGCCAAAACTCACACTTGGAGAACTTTGCATACAGGCGGTGCTCACGAAGCTTGTTTAGGACACACCGAAGGTGTTCTTCATGTTCTTCCTTTGACTTAGAATAGACTAGGATGTCATCCAGATAGACCACAACAAACTTATCAAGATACTCCATGAAAACCGAGTTCATAAGCCTCGAGAAGGTGGCAGGTGCGTTGGTGAGACCGAAGGACATGACCGTGTACTCATACAGGCCATAGCGGGTGGTGAAAGCTGTTTTAGGAACATCTTCCTTGCGAATCTTGATTTGATGATAACCACTTCTCAAGTCAAGCTTAGAGAATACCACAGCTCCAGCTAGCTGATCGAAGAGATCATTAATCCGCGGAAGGGGATATTTATTCTTGATGGTTTTACCATTGAGAGCCCGATAGTCAACACAAAGTCTATCAGTCATGTCTCGCTTCTTCACAAAGAGGGTTGGGCTACCCCACGAAGAAGTACTGTGTTGAATGAAACCCAACTTCTCTTGTTCATCAAGCTGTCGTTTGAGTTCAGCCAACTCAGCAGGACCCATTTTATAAGGCCGCTTGGAGATAGGAGCCGTTCCAGGTTCAAGCTCAATTACAAACTCAACCTCACGATCCGGAGGCATACCTGGCAACTCTTCAGGAAAGACATCTGGGAACTCACAAACCACCGGAACACTCTGAATAGCTTCCATAGCATCATCATACAGAGCCGCCAAAGAGAAAAGCTGGATAGCAGGAGTCAGACTTGGAGAATAGACTATATGGCCTTCAGGAATCTTCAGAGAAACCGAGCGTTCAGCACAATCAATCACAGCTGCATTTGCTGTCAACCAATCCATGCCCAAGATGACATCAATGTCAGAATTGCCCAGAACAATTAAGGACGTCGAGAACGAAGAGCCACCAATCTCAATTTGATTGCCATGGCTGATATGAGAAGCCCTCATGTTTGAACCAGGAGTTAGTACCACTAGACGATGTGATAAGGGAACCATATCCAGATCATGCTCATGCGCAAACTAATGCGAAACAAAAGAATGCGAAGCACCAGAATCAAACAAAACTCGTGCAGGGACTGAGTTAACGGGAAGCATACCCATCACAACTCCAGGTGCATACTCAGCTTGAGCGGCGTTGACACAGTTGGCACGAGCTACAGTAGACCCGGGCTTGGTGTTGATGTTGAGAGCCCGAGGTGGTGGTGCACGAACCATAGGAGAGCTTGCCGCAGATCTTGGAGGTGGTGGAGGAAGATCTTTGTTTTTCATCGGACAGTTCCAGTTTTGATGCCTGGTGTCTCCACAAGTGTAACAAGCACCAGGTGGACGTGGAGCAACGTAGCCAGGGACTCCGCCAGGCGCTCCAGGGTAGTGGTGGTTGTAGCCCCTGGGAGCAGCAGTGAGGAAGTTTGGTGGCCTTGCCGCGTAGCTTGACGGTCTTGGTGGAGCCGGGAGCGACGGTGGGGTGTTAGGAACCCAGACACGACGCTTAGAAGGAGTTGACATAGCTGAAGAGCTTGCTGCATCGCGGTTGTGTTTCTTTGACTCCTCAAACACTTGCCTACTTTCTCCTTCCTGCAGAGCTGTATGCTGAAGTTCCAGAAAAGACGCCGGCCTTGCATGTGTGATTGCATATTTAATCGATGCATTGAGCCCTTGCCGAAACCTCTTTTGCTTCTTCTTGTCATCAGAGATCTCATCGCCACCATAACGAGAAAGGTTCATGAAGTTTCTGATGTAGGTATTGACATTATCATTGCCCTGTTTGAGGTTGAAAAACACTTCCTTCATCCTTTACATGACAATTTCTGACAGGTACTGCTCCTTGAAAGCTCCAGTGAACTGTCCCCAAGTAGGCTGAAAACCAATGCAGTTTGCCTTCAGGTAATTCTCCCACCAGAGAGTTGCATCTCCCTTCAGAAGGTGAGTGGCACACTTTACCCATTCTTGCTCAGGAACATCAGCAGTCACCAGTAGCCTTGACATCTCACGCAACCAATCATCAGCATCAAGTGGTTGATCGGACACATCAAATTGACGTGGGTTGAACTTCAGGAAGTGTAACACCCTCAGAATCGGCCCCATGCAAGTTTCAGCGCTTCCCGCCAAACCCGCATAGAAACGATTCAAAGGTTCCCACCAGGCACTTGCGTGCGGGTGGAAAACGAAGTAATAACATTACACAACAGTCCTCGATGGGACCCACGGAACAGATATATATACTACACGACTCAATGAGTCAAGAATACAGATATACAGAACAAAGATCCAAATCACCTTGAAAATGATACAGCGTCCGACTACGGACAAGATGCAAATGGGGCTAAGAGCCCTGAAGAATAACCAATGGCGTCCATAACCCTGCCCAGGCCAAGCCGGAAGGGTAACCCTGCTAACGACGTCGATCTCAAACCTGCTTAAACAAAAGGGGTGCCGACAAAGGGCAAAGGAAAAAGAGGAGCGTCAGTACTGAGGCCAGTACACGGCGAGGCTAGAATTCGCCGGTCCTCGCCTACATAGGTATGGTGGACTGCAGCGGCAGCGCAGCATGCACTAAACAACCTATAGAGACTCGATAAAACTGGCGGCTATCAGAGAGGGGTAAGAAAGACCTAACCGGAACCAACCTGATACTACCACCAAACATACCCATCCTGGTGTTTCCCCCTCGAGACCAAACGAGGAAGTCAACCGAGGAACTCACACCGTTGGCAGTTTTATTCATCCCATTAGAGTTGCGGCAATTACTACTCAAATAAAGGTGGCATGAGTCATCCTGATAAAATAAGCAGGGGGCAGTTTTAGTTAAACATTCCGTTGTAGTTGCAACACTTACTAGTCAAATATACGATTAGCATGAGATATCCCAAAACCCAGCAGTTGTTGGTACTTTTATTTAGCCATTCCGTTGTAGTGAAGCTGATTACTAGTCATATCGGATACAAGTCAAATTATAATAGTAAACTTTAGTTATAGTTGTCTATGATCACGCACTGTGCTCCAAGTCGTCCATAACCGCGGACACGGCTTCTCGAAAAGATTTAACCCTGCAGGGGTGCACCAAAGTTTCCACACGCACTTCGACCCTTTTTGCCAGATCAATTAACATACACCCATCGGTATGTCGGCGGGGCCTAAGTCATGACGTTTCCCGGACCCAAAGCAAGCACGGGGGCCACCCCACTAAGTCTACCCGCAACGAAGTCGGCCGGTCTCCGAGACGGACTTAGGGTTTGGGTAGACGGCTGTGAACGACTGGGGACCCAAAACTGGGCTTGTCGACACCGCGAAAACGTGTCCCGATCCTAAACAGTACAGGTGCTATCCATCGCACAATTTAAATAAAGCGGTAAAGCATGGCATAAGTACAGGATAGTAAATAAAACCTCAAACTAGTTTGTGGCCCCCAGTACAATACTTTGAAATCAGGTACTAAATCGATGGGGTGCCCATACATCCCACATGTGGTTAGTGCGCTCGATCTCGGAACAGGTGTCAAGAACTCGGGGTCCTACGGGACACCAGTGAGCGGTCGGAAACCAAATATTATCTAACACCCACCGGTGCCTCTGCATTATCCTACTTCAATTTTAGTTATTAAACAGTAATTAAAGTAAACGATAATTAAAGCCATGATCATCTTCAACATTAAACATGCGGCAATACTCCAACAACTGTGGTACTCGACGACACGCAACAGCACTTGAGCAAGCGACTACGACGCGCGGGTCCAACTATCTACCAAACAACAGGTAATAGGAGGTGTCCAAGGCAATATAAGGCTGCAAGGGATAACACGGGTACGAAAACTAGAGCATCGCAACACAGATAGCAATAGATCAACAGGAGGGAATAAATACTATAAAAGTAAGGTAGGTAGAAAGGGGTAGATGCTCGCCTGAAACATTGCCGAAGGTTCAACCGAAGATCGGGGTGAAGCTCACATCAACTCAACGGCCCAATCCGCGAAGAAGCAGAACACTAGAATAAACACCGGATGCACTATTTAATACTACGGCAAAAGATCGGCCATGATGCATATATGATGGATGACATGGCAAAGGTGCGATGCAATTGGGCAATATTAAGCGGGACCGGGGTCCCGACATTTATTCAAACGGTTCAAGTTATTTAGCTACCCCACAATTTAAATGTTGTCTTAACAAGGCAAAAGATAACACCAGTTCGCTACACAAATTTAAATGGGACCAATATTAGACTAGATTTGCCCGCATATGGGCCCCATATTTAATTATATGTTGAATCGGCATAATGCCCCCAAACCCACATGATATGTGTGCAAATATGAACATTTTAATATGCAACAAGTTTAGATATTATTATAAAATATAGGTCACGGAAAAGAGGGTCACACTTCGAAAGGCGATCTTGGGGTTCCGGGGTTCGGGTTCGGTCTCGGGGTCCAGGGTTTGACGGAAACGGTCTCGGCAGAAACTTTCTCGAACAACGGGGCAGATGTTGTCGCATTCGGGTTCTCGGCGGACTCGGCGTCCGGAAAGGAGTACTTGTCGCACCCGTGGTCTTCAGGTCCGTGTAGACGGTCATGGCGTTCCGAGGAGAAGATCTTGGCGTGCCGAGGATTCGGTCTTCGATACATCGGGATCGGTCTTCGGGGTTTGATACTTGCGGTCCGTGAAGGAGGTCTTGGGGTTTCGACACCATCGCCTTCGGGATCGATGACGAACTTGGGATCCGTGAAGTAGACCTTGCATGTGTTCTTTGGGGGCTTCGGGCCGACACGGCCACATCTTCAGGAAGATTGTCACGGTGCTTTAGGGTCCGCCGAATGTCTACTAGACACCTGCCCAAACACATAACCGAAGGCAGCATCCAAAATTACAGAACCGGGAGGTATCCTGGGGCCCATGCACGCATATGGTAGGCAGAGATGGCTCGGCTCGCTCGCCATGCTCGCGGGAAGGGGACCGCAGCAGGGAAGGCTCGCAGGGGCGCTGACGGGGAGGGCCGGCGAGGGAGAGGTGGAAGGCGGGGACCGTCGGCGCTGCAGTGACGGCGCCATGGCGGCGGAGGACGAGGCCGGTTCGGGAACGGCGGCGCTCGAGCGGCGGGAGGAGGCGCGGCAACGGAGGTGGCCGGCGGCGAGGAACTCGACGAGGAGGCGCCGGTGGCGGAGGACGAGGGCGCGCCTGGCAGGGAGCCGAGGTCGAGCGGGGGCGGTGGTTGGAGGGAGAAGCTCGCGGCGGCGGCCGGAGCGAGCTCAGGCGGTGGGTGGCGGCGCAGAGGAGAGGCGCGGGAGGAGGCCGACGAGGTCGGGTCGTCCGGTGGCGGCGACGGAGGCCCACTGGGCGGCCACGGCGGAGAGGTTTGGGGTCTGGGAAGGAGGAGGGTCGCCGGGGAGAGGAGCAGAAGGCGCGGCCGGAGGTAGGAGGAGTGGCGGGCTCGGCGGGGTCCCGCGGATGGCGGAGGCGGCGCAGACGAGGCCGTGGCCGGGCGGCGGGCGGCGATGCGAGGAGCGGAGATGAGGAGGTCCAGCGGAGGGCGACGGCCGGCTTGGGCGGCAGGGGCTCCGGCGGCCGCGGCTCAGGGGGCGTAGCGCAAGCGGAGGCGGGCTTGCCGGCGGCGGCGTGCGTGTCCGGGTCGAGGAGGCGGGAGGCGAGAGGGGGACGCCGAGGCGGTGGCGGGCGCCAGAGAGGCGGGGCGAGGCCGGAGGGGAGGAAGAAGGGGGTGGGGCGCGTCGGGGAGAGGAGGAAGACGAGGGAGGGAGGAAGAGCGGGGGGCCTGGGGAGAGAGGAGAAGAGGTGGTGAGGCCGGGGTGGGGCCAGGAGGAGAGGGGGAGTGAGGCTGCGGGGTGGGGCCGGTGCAGGAGGTGGGGTCGGGGTGTAAGGGAGAGGGGTGGAGTGGGTGCGGCTGGGGTGAGTGGGGAGTGGGCCAGCAGGGTGGGACCAGGGAGTGTGGTGGTGGCTGGTGGATTGGTGAGGTGGCGGTGAGGAGTGCTGAGGTGGAGGGACGGTGAGGTGGCAAGCTGGGGTTGGTGGGTAGACTAGGTTTGGGTAGGAATAGATTGGGGTTTGGGTTTTATTAGTTTGTAAAATATTTATGGTGTTGTCTTGTTTTAAATCTTTTTAGCAAAAATAATTTTTAGCCAATTAATTTAACAGATAATTATAAGACTTGTTTTGAAATAAGAGAAGAGGTATTGTATCAGACAAAATAGTTTTTAGCTACAATATTCTGAGAGCCAAAGATGCATGATGATGACATGGTGATGCAATGCACAAAAACAACGCGATTTTCTAGTAGTGGTTTTGCGGGATGCCACAATTCGACACCACTAACAATGGATCTCGCCCTCGAGATCCGCCTCATGGTACCGGGAAGAAGGCCGGCGATCTGAATCTTCTCGCGTCGTGTAGATCCTCGCGACACCACTAACAAGAGGTCGTTGTTCGTGATCGTCGAGAGAACACTCCGGGAACAAAAGGTCAAAGGTAGAGGTATCAACAAATAAAACCACCTCTAACTTCGATAGAAGGTGAGAAAAGATGCGGCCTATCCCACTTCAATTTACAAGAGCGAATAGAAAGGGTAGTCGGCATGGGGGCCAATCCATCACGCACCCAAACTATTACTCTGCACAATCAGTAGAAAAGCGTGCAACCATTCTCGGAATCAGACTGAAGATCTCGACAATCGAGGTTCAGAAACAAAGGAGTGATGCAGACTCCGCTTCGGATCTGGCGTAGGTGATGTCGTCGCGTCGGAAAATACCGGAAGGCACAAACAAGGAACAAAGAATGGTACCACAGTAGATGGATTCCTCAGGCAGCTTGAACACCGGATGGTAGAACACCGTCATCAAAGGAGGAAGCGAAACCCTGAAGGTACGACGAAACCCAACCACGAGAATTCCTGGACTCGAAGAAAGAGACAAGAGCGAATTCAAAACACGTAGAGGTAAGAGGAGAATAGCAGAGGGGTAAGGAGTAAAATCAGACCTGATCAGAACTATCCAACCGATTTTGCAAAATAGTTTTGACACTCTACTTCGGCCGTTAGCTAGGTTATCCTACAGGCTGGACTTGTGGGGTATCGCAACTGCTGAGCTCTGATACCACTCTGTAACACCCTCAGAATCGGCCCTATGCAAGTTTCAGCGCTTCCCGCCAAACCCGCATAGAAACGATTCAAAGGTGCCCACCAGGCACTTGCGTACGGGTGGAAAACGAAGTAATAACATTACGCAACAGTCCTCGATGGGACCCACGGAACAGATATATATACTACACGACTCAATGAGTCAAGAATACAGATATACAGAACAAAGATCCAAATCACCTTGAAAATGATACAGCGTCCGACTACAGACAAGATGCAAATGGGGCTAAGAGCCCTGAAGAATAACCAATGGCGTCCATAACCCTGCCCAGGCCAAGCCGGAAGGGTAACCCTGCTAACGACGTCGATCTCAAACCTGCTTAAACAAAAGGGGTGCCAACAAAGGGCAAAGGAAAAAGAGGAGCGTCAGTACTGAGGCCAGTACACGGCGAGGCTAGAATTCGGCGGTCCTCGCCTACATAGGTATGGTGGACTGCAGCGGCAGCGCAGCATGCACTAAACAACCTATAGAGACTCGATAAAACTGGCGGCTATCAGAGAGGGGTAAGAAAGACCTAACCGGAACCAACCTGATACTACCACCAAACATACCCATCCTGGTGTTTCCCCCTCGAGACCAAACGAGGAAGTCAACCGAGGAACTCACACCGTTGGCAGTTTTATTCATCCCATTAGAGTTGCGGCAATTACTAGTCAAATAAAGGTGGCATGAGTCATCCTGATAAAATAAGCAGTGGGCAGTTTTAGTTAAACATTCCGTTGTAGTTGCAACACTTACTAGTCAAATATACGATTAGCATGAGATATCCCAAAACCCAGCAGTTGTTGGTACTTTTATTTAGCCATTCCGTTGTAGTGAAGCTGATTACTAGTCATATCGGATACAAGTCAAATTATAACAGTAAACTTTAGTTATAGTTATCTATGATCAAGCACTGTGCTCCAAGTCGTCCATAACCGCGGACACGGCTTCTCGAAAAGATTTAACCCTGCAGGGGTGCACCAAAGTTTCCACACGCACTTCGACCCTTTTTGCCAGATCAATTAACATACACCCATCGGTATGTCAGCGGGGCCTAAGTCATGACGTTTCCCGGACCCAAAGCAAGCACGGGGGGCCACCCCACTAAGTCTACCCGCAACGAAGTCGGCCAGTCTCCGAGACGGACTTAGGGTTTGGGTAGACGGCTGTGAACGACTGGGGACCCAAAACTGGGCTTGTCGACACCGCGAAAACGTGTCCCGATCCTAAACAGTACAGGTGCTATCCATCGCACAATTTAAATAAAGCGGTAAAGCATGACATAAGTACAGGATAGTAAATAAGACCTCAAACTAGTTTGTGGCCCCTAGTACAATACTTTGAAATCAGGTACTAAATCGATGGGGTGCCCATACATCCCACATGTGGTTAGTGCGCTCGATCTCGGAACAGGTGTCAAGAACTCGGGGTCCTACGGGACACCAGTGAGCGGTCGGAAACCAAATATTATCTATCACCCACTGGTGCCTCTGCATTTACCTACTTCAATTTTAGTTATTAAACAGTAATTAAAGTAAACGATAATTAAAGCCATGATCATCTTCAACATTAAACATGCGGCAATACTCCAACAACTGTGGTACTCGACGACACGCAACAGCACTTGAGCAAGCGACTACGACGCGCGGGTCCAACTATCTACCAAACAACAGGTAATAGGAGGTGTCCAAGGCAATATAAGGCTGCAAGGGATAACACGGGTACGAAAACTAGAGCATCGCAACACAGATAGCAATAGATCAACAGGAGGGAATAAATACTATAAAAGTAAGGTAGGTAGAAAGGGGGAGATGCTCGCCTGAAACATTGCCGAAGGTTCAACCGAAGATCAGGGCGAAGCTCACATCAACTCAACAGCCCAATCCGCGAAGAAGAAAAACACTAGAATAAACACCGGATGCACTATTTAATACTACGGCAAAAGATCGGCCATGATGCATGTATGATGGATGACATGGCAAAGGTGCGATGCAATTGGGAAATATTAAGCGGGACCGGGGTCCCGACATTTATTCAAATGGTTCAAGTTATTTAGCTACCCCACAATTTAAATGTTGTCTTAACAAGGCAAAAGATAACACCGGTTCGCTACACAAATTTAAATGGGACCAATATTAGACTAGATTTGCCCACATATGTTCGATATTGATCCCCCTTGAGGATTATATTGGGGCAATAGTCGCTGGAGTAAGAAATTGAATTGTATTTTTGTTGTGTATTTGCGTGTGTTCATCACGTTCTTCCTATGGCGTGATTTCATCTCCTCCTTGCCCCGTTTTTCAAACCATGGAAGATCAGACCATCCTAGTGATTAGTCCCTATCACGTCTCAGTGATGCCGCCTTGAAGTACAATATTTTTTTTGACAAAAAGCATATATTAATATTGCAAAGATACCAATTACACCTAGTTTCTGTAACAACGTATTTCCCAAGTGGCCTTACGGATGGACAACCCAGAAAAAAATTACAAAAAAGAGAAAAAATCCTGCTACACCAATCAATTCCTTGTAGCAGTAACACTAACACAACCAAAACAACATCAGATGTCCAACCTCTCCAATAGAGATGCCTTCAAGAAGAAAACAATTCACAAACATCGTCGTTGCCCAATCAAAGATCATAGGTTTTCACCCTAAAGAAAGTTCTCGCTCACAAAACAATCCTTTAATAAAGCCATTGCCAGACATAACAAATTAAGGCCGGATCTTAGATTTTTACCCTGCAAGATAAGATTGTGAACTTCTCATGTGTTGTCGTCGCCCCCACTAATAGTCACTGCTACGAATCACAGATCACCAAACCAGATCCTTATCGCCAGAAAGACTCAAACCACCATCGCTAGCCATCATGTCTTTGCTTTTGCAACATTCTACGCATCTGACTCCACCATATATCGTCAAAGACATGCCACATGATGGTAATAGGTATCATAGATTCGTAACATTTCCTCTGAAACTAAACGGTTAACAAATGATAGGTGCGCACGACCGAATTTCTTATGATCCAGCAAACTTCGGACATGATGAGACCATAAGAGATCGCTGACGGAGTCTTTCGAAACACGCCACTCTATGTCGGATCAAAGAGGAGTTACCAATGATGTGATCATTGGTCACCTTAAGATCTTGCACAATAAGAGAAAGCCTTTAGAATGTTAAAACCGTGTCACCTCCCTAATAAAAAATATTCAGACATTCATATAATCTACTTTCTCTATCTTGAAATTGATGTCGAAAATGTATGAAAATCTAGATGTATCTATATACTAAATGTTGTTTAGATATACATCCAAATTTAAATAAGTCTGCGCCGTTGTCTGTTTTAAAATCGGAGGAATAGAAAAACCGTACGCGGTACAACTCTTTTTTTTTGCGATGTAAAGAGCTTTATATTACTTAAACAGTTGGCGTGTGACGTGCCGCGTTTAGATACTGCCAATTAATTAAAAGCAAATGTCCTCGCGTGTGACTTGTGGATACCCATCTCAAAAAGGAGTATTTCAGGTTTGGCGCATGCAGTAATTAGTTTTGAATTCTCAGGCAAGGCTTGGAGTACTTCATATGCAGAATCTATGTAAAGGATAGATCTATCCGAGGAACCCTAGTATACTAAGGAACTGTATATATAGAGAGAGACAAAATATACACGTGAGTAGTCCAAACAAAGCCCGTATCTAGCTAGCACTCGATGATGGACGCCGAAGCATCGCCGGCGAACCAACACGTCCCGCTGCTCGGCGCGCGGCCGCCGCCGCCGGATGAAGGACGCCCGCGCCGGCGGCCATGGAGGGCGATCTGCTGGGATGTTCTGGTCTTCGCTATTTGGACTTTGTTCGGACTTTTCTGTATATGGTATATTGCCTGCTTTATCTACGACGCCAAAACGACCGGCGCGGTGGAGTACTCGGTGGCCATCACCGGCGTCGACGGGCTGGACCCGGCAATCGACCTGAGGAGCGACCTGAGACCGATGCTCTCGCCGGTGTTCAACCTCACGATCTACATCAAGGAGTTCGACAAGTTCATAGCTGGAGCGTGCATGGGCGGCCACTCGACGGAGCTCATCGTCTCGTACCGCGACGCCTTCCTTGGCAAAGGCGCGGTGCCGGGGTTCTGTGTGCCGACGATGCGGGAGAAAGGGGTCGCCACCAAGGCGTGGGGCGTCGACGTGGTGGTGCCGCGGTTCCTGCGGGACCAACTCGCCGGAGAACTGGAGCAAGGCCAGGCGGCGGTGCTGGATGTGGTGGTCACGGACCCAAGTTATTGGGGAGCAGTGCTTGCTTGTGAGGCCAAGATCGGAGGGGATCGATGCCCCTGCAAATTTCAGTCCTAGCCTAGCATCCAGCGTCCATTTAGTTAAGATGTTTTTAGAAAGATTAGTTTTTGTAGGGAGAGATTTTAAGAGAGAGAAGAGAGAGAGTTATCTACTATGATATTGCTATAGAATATGATTGATTTTTGGTATACTAACATCGATGTTGTGCAACCTTGATCTACCTTGTTGTGTATTTTTTTTTAAAGTAACCTTATAATACTAGATGACCCGATGCGTCGCTAGCGCGAAGGACGATGACGACACGCAAAATTAGACACATATTTAGGTAATCTTAGTTGGAAACAACACGATAAATCATATTTGTAAAGCAACTTACATTTGCTAAAACATGTAGTAATTATTCCTTTAGATGGAGAAATATGATCCACTTGAATTAACGGAGCTAATCATTTCTTTGGAACTGTATTTTTGAGAGTTTTTTTTATCGAGCCTGTTATATTTTTTTGTAATATTTTGGTTGTAACATTCAAATTAAGAGCTGAGTGTCTGTTGGGCACATATATGCGAGTCGTACGATCTGTGTTTCTTCTTTGATTTCAAAAAGCAGTTCGCAGGTTTCATTGATCCCTCTTAAGACAAAAATATAGGGGAAATTTTAAGGTTCAGCAGAGAAATGATATAATATTCAAAAATTTGAAGGAAGAAAACACAGTGAAGAAAATTTCAGTCCTAACCTAGCATCCAGCGTCCATTTAGTTAAGATGTGTTTTATTTGAGATTAGTGAAGAGAGATACAAAATTATGTACGATTCATATTAGTTGATTTGGATTTGTCTAAATTTAAATGCATCTAGGACAAAACATGTCTAGATTTATCTAAATCTAGACAAATTTAAGTCAACTAATATGAGTCGGAGGAAGTAGTATGTTTTTTTTTAAGTTATGTAGTATGATATTGCTAATGAAGACAGAATGTGATCTGGTACCTAATATCGATGTTGTGCAACTTTGCTCTACCTGGGTGACACGTAGTCGCCATAGATCACATCCCGGTAGTTTCTTAGATTTAGAATGTTGCTATTCACGCTCCGCACTGACAACAGCTAGCTCGATGCACGGCGCCCTCTTATATCTTCCGTTGGTTACCATCTGGATAAGGGTAATAAACATGAGCAACATATGGTGGAATCATATTGCAAGTATGCATAATGAGAATCACAGCTGAAGTTTATTTATTCACAGACCTTGTCAATCTAGTGAAAAAGGATAACAAGATGTGCATACACAGAACAAGTGGAAGCAGTTCAGAACATTGTCAACATAAGCTCGGCCAGAGGGTCTGGTTTGCCCTTGTTGCGGCATCCGGTCGATTACCGTCTTTCGACGGTGGAGGTAGTTCTTTTCCGCGTGCTTTTGTAGCGTCGACCCTCGCCGTAGTCCTCTTCTTTCTGACTATCCGGCCTCGCAACGTGGGTCATGGTGCGACGACGGTGGTGGCTCCAAGACCGTGGCGACGCGTGCTGGTGGGCGGCGAGAGTGGTGGAGCAATCCGGAGTGTTCGGGAGTGTGGTTTTTATGAGGGGTCAGGAGAAATTCCTGTCGTCTTGACACCGACGCGATAACACCTGCGGGTGTTGCCCTTCTTCCTAAAGGGCGTCAGGGGTAACTCTTACCTACCTCTCGCCGCGTATCGGGGGAAACCTTAGGATCAGTCTGGGCAACAGCATCAGTATCGTCGCTTTTCTTCTTAGAGGTGTTTCTTGGTACGCGATGCTTTGGATCGCTAGGATAGTGGTGGTCATTCTCCGGAGGGCGCAGCGGTGGCGGGTCACCCTCGTTTTCGTCGATCCACTGTTATCGACCTTGTTTTCTCTTCTTTTTTCTTCTGTTTCTCTTCATTTTCTTTGTTCTTTCTTTTGAGCATTATACTGTCTGGCCAAGCAGCGGTCTCAAGTTGATTGCTATATTAATATAGCTGGGCGTATGCCTGTTTCGAGGAATACAGAATAAGTGTGGCCATACTTGCTCATAAAAACAGTGGACTTGAGGCATCGAAGATGAACTAAACTAGCATTGAATTTTTACATTATGTGCTGACAACAAACAATTATAACGGTTGATGTGTGTGTCCAGCTCATGCAAAAATTGAAACGGTGTCACTACGAATTGGGTAATTGGAGAAAAATCATCAGCCGTCTATGTCTATATCCTCCTATACCAGCTATCGTTATGTTGGGTTAACTTGTTGTCTGGTTGACTCAATTTTTTACATTTTGGGCCTTCTATTTTTTCGTCAACAACGATAAAAACAAATAGATATTTTGCCTTTCGACATGTGGGATCCAGTACACAGCCTGTTTGCTTATTTGCCTTCAGAAACCAAATATATATGCATTTCTTTTGATATGCGTGACCCATCACTTAGCATCGTCATCAACGGGAATATAACGATTAACAAATTCTATCCCCGATATATCATAAGCCCCGATGTAAGCGACCACTCTAGACATATCAAACAGCTACACATGCATGCAAGTCGCGTTTTGTTGGATTTTTACACCATGCATACGATTGATCCCACCCACTCATGACCGCGTGTCTATTTCCATAGAAACATAACATCCATGGAAAGGAATGAGTTTGAACCAAGTTTGGATCCGATTTGAGTATTGTTTGTTGAATGAACTAAATGTGAACTAGTTGAACAAAACTTTAATTTCTCCATTTATTAAATGATCACGGATAAAATATAAAATACAACGATTAGATCACAATCAGCATTGTCTCTGATGCTTCTGTGCTCGTCCATATGCCCGTCCATGTTTAGAATCTACCCCCGCCATCTTGTGGTCTTGTGGTGTGTTGATAGTTAGCCCATGACCAAGTCATCTAACCAGGTGTGATGGCCTACTGAGGCCGTCGGCGATAAGCATGGTGACCAGATGCTTGAAAGCAACCGGTGATCTAGGTAAATCGCGGTTGATCTCGAGCTCGTGCACCTTTCAGAGGGTGCCCTAGTCCTGAAGCCCAGCCTTCATCTGAAAGGTCTGGCTCTCCTGGGGCAACATCTCTAGCACCTCCCGCCAAAGCAGTGGAGGATCTAGTTCAGCGCCTTCGTCTCCATGGCTTCTATAGGAAGGCCGTCGAAGCTTGGCTTGCAGAGCCTTCAGTTGATTTCGTCCATGGCGTCGATCTAGAGATTGTGGATGTGTATGTGATAGTATGGGTATCGATGGCAAGTATCTGTTCATGTTCGGAATAAATAGAAAGAGGGAAACAACTATCATATGACAAGCTCAACAATTTTTTTGTAGTGACACAGAGCTGGAATGGCAGGGGATTAATGAGACATAGGATTAGTGCCGTTGGACTGATAGGGGATTAGTGGCGTTGTTTATTATTGCAAAAGTGCGTTAGTGAGGCAACTGATTAGTGAGGCAGAGGAAGATACAATTTTCCTAAATCGCGAGTTTAAAACATGTTACGCTGAGCGTAAATGCATTTGGTGTTTGATGATTGATACGTCGTAAACGTATCTATAATTTTTTATGTTCCATGCTTGTTTTATATCATTTGTCTTATGTTTTGTCACACTTTGAGGTATTTTTATACACTTTGTGGAACTAACCTATTGAGAAGATGTCGCAGTGCCAGTTGCCTGTTTTCTGCTGTTTTTGGTTTAAAAAAAGCTAAAAAATGAATATTCTCGGAATTGGCCGGGACAAAAGCCAAAGTACTATTTTTCCTGAAATGATACAGAAAATCGAAGCAGAGACGGAGTAGGGCACCAGGGTGGTCACACCCTAGGGTAGCGCAGGCCCACCTAGGCTGCGCTACTAGGGGTGTGGCCCCCCTGACTGCCTCCTCGCCTTGCCCCTTCGCCTATAAGAAGCCCCTGGGGATAAAGCCCTAGATCGTCAATCATACACCCACGAAAAGTTCCACAGCACCGCCGCCACCGAAGGGGAGATTCGGGGGACAGAAGACTCTATTCCGGCACCCTGCCGAGACGGGGAAGTGCCCCCGGAGCCATCTCCATCGATCTCCACCACCATCTCCATCGCCGTTTCTGATTCCCATGATGAGGAGGGATTAGTTCTTCCTCAAGCCTAAGGACTCTACCAGTAGCTATGTGTTCATGTTTCTCTTTATGCATGATCATATTGTGATCATGAGCTTTGTAATCAAGTAGATCTGCTCTGCTACTCAAGTGCTTTAATAGATCTCTGGCTCTTCCCACGTGTGTGAAAGTAACAGTGTGCATAACGTGGTGGAACTTAGGCTAGAGTTTGCATAAATACTCAAGTGCTTCAATAGATCTCTGCTCACCCCACATGTGTGAAAGTGACAGCGTGCACACCGTGGTGGCACTTAGGCTAGAGTTCATAAATATTTATCATGAGTATATTTTGAGTTGGTTGTCTCTATGAAATTGTGGTGTTTGTTGGAACCGTCTAGCGCTCAAGGTGATAATGTGAGGTTATCTAGATGGGGGAGGCGGACTTTGATGTGTGCTGTTGTAGCCCTACCATGGATTAGAGTGTTCAACCGGAGAATAGTTCAAGGTAGTGTCATGAAGAGAATATATTTATTGAGAGTGTTCACTAGTGAAAGTATGATCCCTAGGCCTTCTTTCTAAACATTGAAACACCGTTTGCATCTAGATCTGTTACATGTTTGCTTGCTTCCATATTTTTGCCTTTAGTCTTTTCCTCCTCGTCAGAATCTCTTTTCTGGCACCGTTAACACTTATAATCATCCATACCACTGTAACTACCTCGGTGAATTACGCTCCTAGTTACAAGCCTGGATGAGCGGAAATGGTTAAAATAGTACGGTGGGGCCCAAATGCCACTCACAGGTAGACCTTTCGACCGTCCTAACCATTTCCAAACATCGGGACAATAACGGGCGGCGTAATCGGCAGGCGAAGGGATCAACTACATACACAAATGAGTATGTATGCAAGCCACCATACAACAGTACATCAGAGCCATTCCATCTAAAAGAAATAGAAATATTGCAACGCCATACGGCAAGATACAAATGTCCTAGATAGATATAATAGTTTAGGATATCTCCTCATACATCAAACATCAGAGTATCAGGCGGAAGCGGAAAACAAGATCCGAGTACGGATAAGAAGCAAATCGTCATAAGATGCCCCATAAATAAACACATCCCGCCCACAGATCTCACGGATCCCCGTTCCCGGAATCTCTACACCGAATGATCGTTGTCCACATCGTCCGTCTCCTCCACCCAATATCCATCTTGTGAGGGTACCTGTCCATCTGAATCAAACAATTTATCGTGTGAGACCCTAGGGGTACTCAGCAAGTCTTTATGCCTCTAAAGGGGACACAACCTGGGGTGACGCAATTGCAGCAAAAGATAAACCCTAACAATTCTATAGATACTCGCTAACCATCCGCCTAACCAAAGATAGACGGATGTCCGTGAATTAATGACAACAGTTATAACAGTAATATCAACAGATCCATCCATCCTCCTCCTCGCTTACCAATGAGGAAGCGGACGAACAACCCCCATCCGTTGGCAGTTTTATTATCCATTCCATGAGTGTTGCACTATTTACTAGTCAGTTACTCAGTCAAATTAAAAGCGGTACTTTAGTTATGCTTGTCTATGATCGAGAAACTGTGCTCCAAGTCGTCCATAACCGCGGACACGGCTTTCAGAAAGTTTTACCCTGCAGGGGTGCACAAATAGCAACACACACTCGATCAACCTCGGAAAAACCAAATCAAAACCCAACGAGGCTTTCACGACAAAGCAATCACAAGATTCAGAAATGTTTCAGGAGGCCACCCCATTAAGTATACCCGCAACGAAGTTAGCTGACTTCGAGACGGACTCAAGGTTTGTGGGGCCGGCTGTAAACGACTGGGAACCCGAAAGTGTGACTGGGCTTGTCGATACCGCGAAAACGGGTCACGATCCTAAACAGTACAGGTGCTCCTCGCACAATCGTAAATAAGCAGTAAAGCATGGCATAAGTACAGGATAGTAAATAAAACCTCAAACTAGTTTGTGGCCCCAAGAAATAAGAATGAATCAAGCTCTGGCTCAGGGGGGTCCCGTAAGCCTCCCGGATGTGGATAGCGCGAATATTCAAGGAACAGGAATCAAGTACTCGGGGTCCTGCGGGACACAAGTGAGCATGAAAAACCAAATAGCAGATATTGCTCACCGATGCCACTTTCATTAGTTATCCCATTACTACTCAGGTTAAGTTGTTTAGGTACCTCGTTATCCAACAGACACTCACATACCCTACACATGCTGTTCTACGACTCGCATGGCTCAAACAACTCCTGTAGTAATGGCTCATGGGATGGAGGAAAAGCTTCGGTGGGGTTTAAAAGTAAAGGCTATGCAATACTTGGGATTCAATTTAATGCAATCGCGACTCAATGATGCAAGAATAAGATAGAGGCAATAGGTACTATATGTATGCAAGCATGTGGTAGTGCTTGCCTGGCAGCTCAGTTGAAGCGAGAGAAGGATCTGGGTAGTGCTCTTGGGTCTCTTGATATATCCCCTGCTCAGTGTCTATTCGAAGAAGAACCAAACAAACAAGGGCCAACATAAATAAAGTGCACAAGCATATGAATTAAATGCGACAAGCAAACAATCATGCCATGATGAATGATGCACCGTTTGCATGGCAATAAAGTAGCATGGCATGCGTGAGGTGTAGAATACAAGAAATTAACATTTTATTGAGTTTTAATCATGTTTTATACTCAATTAAGTTGCTGTAATCTTTATATATGTATGATGCATGCTTCAATTCAGAACATGGAATGCATAAACAGAAAGGTCTCGTCGAGCTGATCATTTTAGACATATTATTTGTTAAGTTTGGAGTTATAAAACTAAAGTTATTAATTAATTAAGGCAAAAGGGCATTTTATTGTAATTTTAAACAACTTGAAATTTAAAGTGTCCAAAATATATTTTGAAGGCCATATTTGAATTCCTCACATTTTTCTGATTTGAAAACATATATTATTTGTATTATTTGGATTTATATTTTAAAAGTTATTTGAAAACAGATTTGAATTTGAATTTAAAATAGATTTGAAAAGTTTGAATTAAAACAGAAAAGAACAGGGACTTTTTACACTCAGAGGAAGCCAGCCACTGTCACTGACAAGTGGGGCCAAGAGCTGACTAGGCTGCGGCCACGCGAGACCTGTGAGGTGCTGACACGTGTGCGATCTGGGGGAGTGCGGGTTGAGAATGCAAATAGTGGGAGGGCCTAAGTGGAAATCTGCTGAAGGTTGGATCTGACGGGAAACCTCAGGAACGCAAATTCTGCTAGCTGAATCGAGTTTTGGAGAGACGATGGCGAACAAACCACCGGGATTTTTGTGACGCCGCAAAAACAAAAGATGTAGAGCCAACGTCGGACTACAACTTTGGTGTTTGGAGCTTCGCCAACGGAGGTCTGCAGCGGACGGGGCAAGGAGATGAACAGAGATCTCGCGGTTTAAAAACTGACGGAAAAATTTGCAGAAACGGGCTGAGATCGGGCTGGTTTGCGACGACGATTGCGACCGAACGGAGACGAATTTCGCCCTGCCGTAAAAAGTAGAGTTGAAGAGGATTGCTCGGGCTACAACTTTGGTGTTCATAGTTTCGTCAAATGCAACCTGCAACCGCCGGGAAACTTGAAGGAAAAGAGGAGCTGAGGTGGCTCGGGCTGCTGCTGCTAAAACTGACGAACGAAAGTTTGACGCGAGACTGAAACTGGCAGAAGAACAGCGCAGCTACACGATTTTGCGAGGAATCTCACGAGCGTTGTACTAGACCAAACATCTTGTGCGGTATCTCGTTTTAACGAGGGAAGAACCTAGTTTAATTACATGCAAAGGACGCATGCGGGGGTGAACTATGGTAGTTCCAAGATCACGAAGAACAGAGGCTGGCGCGTACTGATGGTTGCGACAAGCTGCTGCTCGACGATGCCCTGCTTCGACGATGATTGCGAGCGGCACGGTGGATCAAAACAATCGTGCAGCGGCTCGTTTTAATTAGGGATACAAGAAGTTGCTCATGTCTTGGGCTGAGGTTGGATATGCGCGAAGCGAGATTGCAGCGAAGTTGGCGGTTTCTCGCAACTCAAACAGCGGTACAGCAGCGGCGCGCCTGCAGGGCATTCGACGAACGGCTGCGGCGGTCTACGGCAAGAGGAAGGTATGAACCATGTCATATGGGTCGAGGAGCCTCACCAACGTACCGCTAGGTGAGCTGATCTTGCTGAAGAGGCGGACATCAGCGGGGAAGCTCGTGATCTGGTTCTTCCGGTCATGGCGACGGCGAGCTCCATCCAGTGGGTTCCAGGCATAGCTGCTGGTACTGGTCGTCGAGGAGGAAGCAAGGGAGGCGCATGGTGTCCTCATCACGGCTCGACGCGCTCCAGAACCTCGGCTAGCAGGGTAGGCCGATGCTAGGGTTCATGGTGGTCAGATGTGGAGCTAGGTTAGGATAGGAAGGAGAGGTGCGAGGGCGTCCAGATCTCGATCTGGGGCTGCCCTGGGGTGGCTGGTTAGGTGAGGAGAGGGAGGGAGGAAGCACATGGGGTGGTGGTGGCTTTGCATAAAGGTGAGGAGGGTAGCTCGGGCTAGGTCTTCTCTCTTTCCTCCTTCTTGTCTTGTAGCTTAGAGAGGTAAGAGAGGGACCAGGGAGGAGGGGAGCTCGTGGGTTGGAGGGCAGGCTCGGCGGGTGGGGCCTGCTGGCAGGGAGAGGGAGGGCTCGGCTAGGTAGAGAGGAAGAGAGAGAGGGTTAGATGAGGGTTAGGTTTAGGGTTAGAGAGAGGAAGAATTAAGGGCTAGATATGTTCTACCAAGGTCATGCAAGGGTTAAGGTGAAGCTATGGTGATGGTGGGGAAAGGATAACATTAAGTGATGAAAGAAAAGAAGGAGGGAAGGACTAGATGTAGTTAGAAAAGAAAGAGGGGAGGGAGATTTAGGTTAGATATATGATCATATGCAAGAGAAAAGATGAACAAGGTTAGGAGGAGAACAAAGAATGAGCTAGGGTCTGATGGGCTTTGGGTTGGACACATGGTGTTGGTGGAGAGATAGAGAGATGAAAAAGCCTAGGGTTTTAGTGCCCATGACAAAGAGAGGAGGTCAAGATGTGAGGGATTTAGGGTTCGAACATGATCCACTCAAAACCAAAGAAAACCCAAAGGAGATCAAAAGATGGTGATGGTTGCATGGCCCATGCAAGCATTTAATGCCATGTGTTAATCTTGTGAAAACAAAAATAAAATCTCATGGCATTTATTTATGTGCATCCTCAAAAGATGGAGTAAGGGCAAGGCTAAGGATTGAAGGAATGTTCCATGTGGAGTGAATGGGGATGACCATATTTGAATATATTTTGGACATGCTAGTGTGTAAATTCCACTATGTGCATATTATCCTCAAAATATTCCAACATGAACAACCTTCCCATATCATTCCATATGGAAGCAGGTAGAATGGAAAGAGTCCATTCCAACACATGAGCTAGAGATAAACACAAGTAAAATGCAATGCTACATGTGGTGGAATGGTGGAATGTTGGGGTGGTGACAAGAAAGGTGGTGGAGTGGAATAAAATATGCCCCCAACTCAACTTGGGCATTAAACAATATTCAAAAACAAATACAATATCAAGAGGCAAATACAATTCATAATGCATATGAAAGAAGAACCAAACAAAAAGGGGTTTATATGATGCTCAAATGCAAGGAGGCATGATGACATGAGCATGATATAATTATGATGCAACAATTATATATAGGAAGTAGTATCTATATTACTAGACCAAGTAGCATTACAATTGTTAGACAATTGGGATGCTACAACTCTCCCCCACTAAACAAGAATCTCGCCCTGAGATTCCTAGGAAAAAGAAAACAACACAAGGAGAGGCGGGTGTTCGAACGAAGGTGACCCTCACGTTCCCAAGTTGATGAACAACGGAATGGTGCGACCACTACACCTTGCAAAACCTGCTAGACTTGTTGCGAGTCTTGCGTTTTGCTTGAGAAACAACGGGTTAGAAGAGTTGAAGGATTGTCGTGAGACAAGAAGGATAGGCTGGACATAGCTCCGGTTTTCCCAAGAATCATGATAAAAGAAAAAGATCCACTGGTGAAATAAAGGACAAGATGATGCATCATGGATAAAGAAAGACACACCGTTAGGATTAAAGATTTACCGATACGAGAGAGGATGAATCTTTGTCTCGCCGGAAGAAAGGAGCTAGATTGGTGAGGTTTTGAACCACTATTACAATAGCATCGTATCTTCTCTCGGATTTGAGATAAGAAGTTCGGAAACAATATTGCCTTCAAACAATAGAGTCCCTTGATATCAACAGAAAGATTTAGTTAGCCATCGTCGGATTAGATTCTTGTTGCGCCGGTAAGAACCAAGGATCACTGTAACACCCTCAGAATCGGCCCTATGCAAGTTTTAGCGAAACTCGCCAAACTCGCATAGAAACGATTCGAAGGTGCCCACCAGGCGCTTTCGTGCGGGTGGAAAGCAAAGTAATAACATTACACAACAGTCCTCGATGGGACCCACATAACAGATATTTATACAACAGCGACTCAAAGAGTCAAGAATACAAATATACGGTACAAAGACCCAAATCACCTTGAAGACGATGGGGCGTCCGACTACGGACAAGATGCAAATGGGGCTAAGAGCCCTGAAGAATAACCAATGGCGTCCATAACCCTGCCCAGGCCAAGCCGGAAGGGTAACCCTGCTAACGACGTCGATCTCAAAACCTGCTTAACAAAAGGGGTGCCGACAGAGGGCAAAGGAAAAAGAAGGAGCGTCAATACTGAGGCCAGTACACGGCGAGGCTAGAATTCGGCGGTCCTCGCCTACATAGGTATGGTGGACTGAAGCGGCAGCGGCAGCAAGCGCTAAACAACCTATAGAGACTCGATACAACTGGCGGCTATTAGAGAGGGGTGAGAAAGACCTATTCGGATCCAACCTGATACTATCATCAAACAAACCCATCCTGGCGTTTCCCCCTCGAGACCATCGAGGAAGTTAACCGAGGAACTCACACGGTTGGCAGTTTTATTTATTCAGTTATCGTTGCAGTAATTACTAGTCAGGTATAGATAATCATCCTGATAAAATAAGCAGTGGGCACTTTTAGTTAATCATTCCGTTATAGTGGCAACGCTTACTAGTCAGATACAATTATCATGAGATAACCCCAAACCCAGCAGTTGTTGGTACTTTTATTTAGCCATTCCGTTGTAGTGAAGCTGATTACTAATCATATCGGAAACAAGTCAAGTTAAAACAATAAACTTTAGTTATAGTTGTCTATGATCAGACACTGTGCTCCAAGTCGTCCATAACCGCGGACACGGCTTCTTGAAAAGATTTAACCCTGCAGGGGTGCACCAAAGTATCCACAGGCACTTCGACCCTTTTTGCCAGATCAGTTAACATACACCCATCGGTATGTCGGCGGGGCCTAAGTCACGACGTTCCCAGACCCAAAGCAAGCACGGGGGGCCACCCCACCGAGTCGACACCCGCAACGGAGTCGGCCGGTCTCCGAGACGGACTCAGGGTTTGCGTCAGTGGCTGTAAACGACAGCAGGTCCCCAATCGGGGACTGTCGATACAGCGAAAACACTCCGCTTCCTAAACAGTACAGCGTGCTCCTCGCACAAACGTAATAAAGCGGTAAACATGGCATAAGTACAGGATAGTAAAAACACCTCAAACTAGTTGTGGCCCCCAGTACAATACTTTGAAATCAGGTAATTATCAATGGGGGGCCCATATCTCCCCACCTGTGGTTAGCGCGCTCGATCTCGGAACAGGTGTCAAGAACTCGGGTCCTACGGGACACAAGTGGGCGGTCGGAAACCAAAACTTACCTATCACCCACCGATGCCTCTGCTTAATTCAATTTTAGTTGTTAAACAGTAATTAAAGTGAACAATAATTAAAGACATGGTCATCTCCAACGTCAACATGCGGCAATTCTCCAACAATTGTGGTACTTGACGACAAGCAAAACACTTGAGCAAGCCACTACGACGCGCGGGTCCAACTATCTACCAAACAACAGGTAATAGGATGTGTCCAAGGCTATATATGGCTGCAAGGGATATCACGGGTACGAAACTAGAGCAACGCAACACAGGTAGCAATAGATCAACAGGAGGGAAGTAAATACTAGCAAAGTAAGATAGGTAGAAAGGGGGAGATGCTCGCCTGAAAACATTGCCGAAGGTTCACCCGAAGATCGGGGCGAAGCTCACATCAACTCAACGGCCTTATTCGCGAAGAAGCAAAACACTAGAATAAACACCGGATGCAATATTTAATACACGGCAGAAGATCGGCATGATGCATGTATGATGTATGACATGGCAAAGGTGCGATGCGATTAGGTCATATTAAGTGGAACCGGGGGTCCCGACAATTGATTATATTATTCAAGTTATTTAATTACCCCGCAAATTAAATGTTGTTATAACAAGACAAGATAAGATACAGGTTCGCTACACAAGTTTAAATGAGGCCAATATGAGACTAGATTTGCCCGCATATGGGCCCCATATTTAATTATTAGGTGAATCGGCATAAGGCCCCCAAACCACATGATAAGAAGGCATGCGAGTATGACAATTTAATATGCGACAAGGTTATATTTCATTTATAAAATAGGGTATCGAGGAAAAGGTTCACACATTGAGGGGTCTCGACGGTCTTGGGGTTCCGGGGTTCGGGGTTCGGCCTCGGGGTTCAGGGTTCGACGGGGTCGTTCGCGGACATCCGGGGTAGGTCTTGTCGCATCGGGGTCTCGGGGTTCAGGGGGAAGTTCTCGGTGTCCGTGAGGTAGACCTTGTCGTGCCTTAGCGTAGATCTTGGGGAGGTTCGGGGTTCCACGGGTTCGGCTCGACAACCGGACTCCGGGAACGGTTCTTGGTGAACTTGGCGTGTCGAGGTGTGTGTCTAGGGTTCGTGTCGGCGCACTCGGTGTTCCGGGTTGGCGATCATGGCGTTCCGTGGAGAAGATCTCGTCACTCCCGGAGATCTTGGGGTTCCTCTTGGGTTGCCGATGTCGATCTTGAGGTTCAGATGGGGTTCGGTCTCGGAAGCAGGGTCTCGACGCCTGAATCCGGAAACTTGTCGTTCGCGGTCTTCGGCCCTGTGTAGAGGTACTTGGCGTTCCAGAACCACCGGATGACCTGGACTGATATAGTCCTCGCCTACAAAGGTTCGGGCTCCTTTATACGGGTCTTGTGCTCCGAGTGTCACTGAAGAGCTTGTCGAGAAGAACTCTGGGCACGAGAGCCACTGCCGAACTTGGTACGCACAGAGCACCTGCAGGGCCAGCACGCAACAAGTCCCACTACAGTGACACGGGCAGAGGGCCAGCACGGAGGGCGCGGGGTCCACCAGCGGTCGGTGGGTCGCTCGCGGGCGGCGCTGTCGGTGCCAGGGTCGGGGCGGAGCCGCACGCGGCAGCATGCGCCGGGTCGGGGGCCGGGGCAGCGGACGAGGCGGGGCCGGCAGGGCCTGGCCGGAGCGGGCTCGCGCGCGGCGCCGGAGGTTGCTGGCCGCGGCGAGCAGGGACCGGCGGGTGGAGGCGAGCAGCGGGGTCGCGGCGGAGGAGGGGGGCGGCGCGCGCCGGAGCGGCCTGGCGGCGGGGCTGCGGGGAAGCGAGGGTGCGCCGGCGGCGGGCGGTGGCGGTCGAAGCGAGGTCACGCGCCGGCGACGGGGGCTGCGGGAGGCGACGCGAGGGGCGGAGGCGCGCGCTGCGGAGGAGCAGCGGCGGCCGTTGGAGGACGGGCGGGGCGGACGCAGCGAGGGTGGAGGCGCGAGCGGTGCGGGGCTCGGGGGGGCCGCGGGAAGGGTGGTGGCCGGAGGTGGCAGGGAGGACTGGTGGGGGACGGCGTCGGAGCGAGCGTGGCGGCGGGGCGCGGGCTCGGCCGGGGTCGCTTGCGGGACGGCGAGGGAGGTTGATGGCGGGGTGCGGCGCAGAGAGCAGGCGCAGGCGGCGGAGCGGAGGAGAGGGGGGGAGGAGGTGGCCGGCGGCGGGGCCCGTGGCCGGCGAAGAGGAGGAGAGAGGTTGGGGGGAGAGGATGCTCGCGCGTGGGGTGGGAGAGAGAGGTGGGAGCGGGGAGCGAGGTGGGCAGGTGTCGGTGGGGCCAGGGGACTGTGGTAGGGGAGTGGGGGTATGACGGGTGGGTCCCAGGGGCGGGTGGGGCCAGGCGGGGACGGCTGGCAGCGCGCGGTGGTGTGTGTGCGGGTGTAGCGCGTGGGAGAGGGTTGGGCTGGGCCACGTGGCCGGTTCTGAGTGGTGGGAGGGGTGAGGGAAGGTGAGGTGGCGCGAGGGGAGTGGCCAGGGTGATGTGGAGGCTGGGTTGGGGTAGAGTTTTAGGTGGGATTAGGATTTAGATGGGGCTGGCAGGGTGGACCGTTTTAAAAACAGGGGTGGTCGTTCGGGTCTACTCGGCCCGTTCGACTGCCCCACTAAAATAACTTAATATTTTTATTTGTTTTCAAATAGCTTTTATAACTAGCTTTAGACAAACAAAATATCCGGAACATCCGGGGGTTTTGGCGTTTGAATAAAAGTCGGGGCGTTTTAGAAAACAAAACGGGTGTTGCGAAAATAGTTTTGACAAACAATGCATGATGATGACGATGCAATGCACAATTTCAACGCGATTTTCTAGCAGTGGTTTTGCGGGATGCCACAATTCGACACCACTAACAAAGGATCTCGCCCTCGAGATCCGCCTCATGGTACCGGAAGGAAGGTCGGCGATCTGCGTCTTCTCGCTTCGTGTAGATCCTCGCGACACCACTAACAAGAGGTCATTGTCCGTTCGTCAAGAGAACACTCCGGATAAACAACGGACGAGGTTAAAGGTAAGGCCACCTCTAACTTCCATGGAAGGAGTAAAATTGCATCGATCCACCATTCAATGTACAGAAGCGAATGAAAAGAGTAGTGGTATGGTCGCGACTCCATCCCGCACTCAAAGCATTACTCTGTACACGAATAGACAGATTATGCAATCAACCCTCGGATTCAGACTGAAGATCTCGACAAGCGAGGTTCGGAAACAAAGGAGTGATGCAGACTCTGCATCGGATCTGGCGTAGAGGATGTCGTTGCGGCGGAAAACACCGGAAGGCGCAAACAAGGAACAAAGAATGATAACACCGTAGACGGATCACTCGGATAGCATGAAGACCGGGCGTGGCAACACCGTTATCAAAGGAGGAAGCGAAACCCTGAAGGTACGACGGAAACCCAACCACGAGAATTCCTGGACTCGAAGAAAAGGGACGAGAGCGGATTCAAAACACGTAGGGGTAAGAGGGGAACAGCAGAGGGGTAAGGAGTAAAATCAGACCTAATCAGAACTATCCAACCGATTTTGCAAAATAGTTTGACACTCTACTTCGGCCGTTAGCTAGGTTATCCTACAGGCTGGACTTGTGGGGTATCGCAACTGCTGAGCTCTGATACCACTCTGTAACACCCTCAGAATCGGCCCTATGCAAGTTTTAGCGAAACTCGCCAAACTCGCATAGAAACGATTCGAAGGTGCCCACCAGGCGCTTTCGTGCGGGTGGAAAGCAAAGTAATAACATTACACAACAGTCCTCGATGGGACCCACAGAACAGATATTTATACAACAGCGACTCAAAGAGTCAAGAATACAAATATACGGTACAAAGATCCAAATCACCTTGAAGACGATGGGGCGTCCGACTACGGACAAGATGCAAATGGGGCTAAGAGCCCTGAAGAATAACCAATGGCGTCCATAACCCTGCCCAGGCCAAGCCAGAAGGGTAACCCTGCTAACGACGTCGATCTCAAAACCTGCTTAACAAAAGGGGTGCCGACAGAGGGCAAAGGAAAAAGAAGGAGCGTCAGTACTGAGGCCAGTACACGGCGAGGCTAGAATTCGGCGGTCCTCGCCTACATAGGTATGGTGGACTGAAGCGGCAGCGGCAGCAAGCGCTAAACAACCTATAGAGACTCGATACAACTGGCGGCTATTAGAGAGGGGTGAGAAAGACCTATTCGGATCCAACCTGATACTATCATCAAACAAACCCATCCTGGCGTTTCCCCCTCGAGACCATCGAGGAAGTTAACCGAGGAACTCACACGGTTGGCAGTTTTATTTATTCAGTTATCGTTGCAGTAATTACTAGTCAGGTATAGATAATCATCCTGATAAAATAAGCAGTGGGCACTTTTAGTTAATCATTCCGTTATAGTGGCAACGCTTACTAGTCAGATACAATTATCATGAGATAACCCTAAACCCAGCAGTTGTTGGTACTTTTATTTAGCCATTCTGTTGTAGTGAAGCTGATTACTAATCATATCGGAAACAAGTCAAGTTAAAACAATAAACTTTAGTTATAGTTGTCTATGATCAGACACTGTGCTCCAAGTCGTCCATAACCGCGGACACGGCTTCTCGAAAAGATTTAACCCTGCAGGGGTGCACCAAAGTATCCACAGGCACTTCGACCCTTTTTGCCAGATCAGTTAACATACACCCATCGGTATGTCGGCGGGGCCTAAGTCACGACGTTCCCAGACCCAAAGCAAGCACGGGGGGCCACCCCACCGAGTCGACACCCGCAACGGAGTCGGCCGGTCTCCGAGACGGACTCAGGGTTTGCGTCAGTGGCTGTAAACGACAGCAGGTCCCCAATCGGGGACTGTCGATACAGCGAAAACACTCCGCTTCCTAAACAGTACAGCGTGCTCCTCGCACAAACGTAATAAAGCGGTAAACATGGCATAAGTACAGGATAGTAAAAACACCTCAAACTAGTTGTGGCCCCCAGTACAATACTTTGAAATCAGGTAATTATCAATGGGGGGCCCATATCTCCCCACCTGTGGTTAGCGCGCTCGATCTCGGAACAGGTGTCAAGAACTCGGGTCCTACGGGACACAAGTGGGCGGTCGGAAACCAAAACTTACCTATCACCCACCGATGCCTCTGCTTAATTCAATTTTAGTTGTTAAACAGTAATTAAAGTGAACAATAATTAAAGACATGGTCATCTCCAACGTCAACATGCGGCAATTCTCCAACAACTGTGGTACTTGACGACAAGCAAAACACTTGAGCAAGCGACTACGACACGCGGGTCCAACTATCTACCAAACAACAGGTAATAGGATGTGTCCAAGGCTATATATGGCTGCAAGGGATATCACGGGTACGAAACTAGAGCAACGCAACACAGGTAGCAATAGATCAACAGGAGGGAAGTAAATACTAGCAAAGTAAGATAGGTAGAAAGGGGGAGATGCTCGCCTGAAAACATTGCCGAAGGTTCACCCGAAGATCGGGGCGAAGCTCACATCAACTCAACGGCCTTATCCGCGAAGAAGCAAAACACTAGAATAAACACCGGATGCAATATTTAATACACGGCAGAAGATCGGCATGATGCATGTATGATGTATGACATGGCAAAGGTGCGATGCGATTAGGTCATATTAAGTGGAACCGGGGGTCCCGACAATTGATTATATTATTCAAGTTATTTAATTACCCCGCAAATTAAATGTTGTTATAACAAGACAAGATAAGATACAGGTTCGCTACACAAGTTTAAATGAGGCCAATATGAGACTAGATTTGCCCGCATATGGGCCCCATATTTAATTATTAGGTGAATCGGCATAAGGCCCCCAAACCACATGATAAGATGCATGCGAGTATGACAATTTAATATGCGACAAGGTTATATTTCATTTATAAAATAGGGTATCGAGGAAAAGGTTCACACATTGAGGGGTCTCGACGGTCTTGGGGTTCCGGGGTTCGGGGTTCGGCCTCGGGGTTCAGGGTTCGACGGGGTCGTTCGCGGACATCCGGGGTAGGTCTTGTCGCATCGGGGTCTCGGGGTTCAGGGGGAAGTTCTCGGTGTCCGTGAGGTAGACCTTGTCGTGCCTTAGCGTAGATCTTGGGGAGGTTCGGGGTTCCACGGGTTCGGCTCGACAACCGGACTCCGGGAACGGTTCTTGGTGAACTTGGCGTGTCGAGGTGTGGTCTTAGGGTTCGTGTCGGCGCACTCGGTGTTCCGGGTTGGCGATCATGGCGTTCCGTGGAGAAGATCTCGTCACTCCCGGAGATCTTGGGGTTCCTCTTGGGTTGCCGATGTTGATCTTGAGGTTCAGATGGGGTTCGGTCTCGGAAGCAGGGTCTCGACGCCTGAATCCGGAAACTTGTCGTCCGCGGTCTTCGGCCCTGTGTAGAGGTACTTGGCGTTCCAGAACCACCGGATGACCTGGACTGATATAGTCCTCGCCTACAAAGGTTCGGGCTCCTTTATATGGGTCTTGTGCTCCGTGTGTCACTGAAGAGCTTGTCGAGAAGAACTCTGGGCACGAGAGCCACTGCCGAACTTGGTACGCACAGAGCACCTGCAGGGCCAGCACGCAACAAGTCCCACTACAGTGACACGGGCAGAGGGCCAGCACGGAGGGCGCGGGGTCCACCAGCGGTCGGTGGGTCGCTCGCGGGCGGCGCTGTCGGTGCCAGGGTCGGGGCGGAGCCGCACGCGGCAGCATGCGCCGGGTCGGGGGCCGGGGTAGCGGACGAGGCGGGGCCGGCAGGGCCTGGCCGGAGCGGGCTCGCGCGCGGCGCCGGAGGTTGCTGGCCGCGGCGAGCAGGGACCGGCGGGTGGAGGCGAGCAGCGGGGTCGCGGCGGAGGAGGGGGCGGCGCGCGCCGGAGCGGCCTGGCGGCGGGGCTGCGGGGAAGCGAGGGTGCGCCGGCGGCGGGCGGTGGCGGTCGAAGCGAGGTCACGCGCCGGCGACGGGGGCTGCGGGAGGCGACGCGAGGGGCGGAGGCGCGCGCTGCGGAGGAGCAGCGGCGGCCGTTGGAGGACGGGCGGGGCGGACGCAGCGAGGGTGGAGGCGCGAGCGGTGCGGGGCTCGGGGGGCCGCGGGAAGGGTGGTGGCCGGAGGTGGCAGGGGGACTGGTGGGGGACGGCGTCGGAGCGAGCGTGGCGGCGGGGCGCGGGCTCGGCCGGGGTCGCTTGCGGGACGGCGAGGGAGGTTGATGGCGGGGTGCGGCGCAGAGAGCAGGCGCAGGCGGCGGAGCGGAGGAGAGGGGGGAGGAGGTGGCCGGCGGCGGGGCCCGTGGCCGGCGAAGAGGAGGAGAGAGGTTGGGGGAGAGGATGCTCGCGCGTGGGGTGGGAGAGAGAGGTGGGAGCGGGGCGAGGTGGGCAGGTGTCGGTGGGGCCAGGGGACTGTGGTAGGGGAGTGGGGGTATGACGGGTGGGTCCCAGGGGCGCGTGGGGCCAGGCGGGGACGGCTGGCAGCGCGCGGTGGTGTGTGTGCGGGTGTAGCGCGTGGGAGAGGGTTGGGCTGGGCCACGTGGCCGGTTCTGAGTGGTGGGAGGGGTGAGGGAAGGTGAGGTGGCGCGAGGGGAGTGGCCAGGGTGATGTGGAGGCTGGGTTGGGGTAGAGTTTTAGGTGGGATTAGGATTTAGATGGGGCTGGCAGGGTGGACCGTTTTAAAAACAGGGGTGGTCGTTCGGGTCTACTCGGCCCGTTCGACTGCCCCACTAAAATAACTTAATATTTTTATTTGTTTTCAAATAGCTTTTATAACTAGTTTTAGACAAACAAAATATCCGGAACATCCGGGGGTTTTGGTGTTTGAATAAAAGTCGGGGCGTTTTAGAAAACAAAACGGGTGTTGCGAAAATAGTTTTGACAAACAATGCATGATGATGACGATGCAATGCACAATTTCAACGCGATTTTCTAGCAGTGGTTTTGCGGGATGCCACAATCACGCAACTTAGGTGCACAGATATAACTTCCAGAGATGGATGTGAAGCCAGATCATGGTGGAATCCCGAGAAGCAAAGAATATGGAGGATCTTGAGTTTATTGTAGAGATACTTATTGCTTTCTTTAGCCTTGAGGCTAACGCAATAGATTTGCGGCTGATGGCCTCAACCATAATTGGCTTTACCACAGAAGAAGAATTGATGAAACAAAGAGAGAGATAGTTTCCTTTAATCTGGTTTGGGGATATCGAGCATCGGTAGAAAGACGAGGATAGAAAAAAGGTTTGCGTTTTGTTTCCACCAGATAATTGAGGATTTTGCTCCGTGTAGAAAGGGTGAGATCACCAACAAGACATTATTGATTACTTTCTTCGAAAGAGCACTCCGGAAAAACAAGGACGGAAGTAAACGTATCAAGGGATAAAGGCCACTTCTAACTTCCGTGGAATGAGTGCAATCACATTAATTCACCAATTCAATGTACAAGAGCGAATGATAAGAGTAGTGGTATGGTAGCTACTCCATCCCGCACTCAAAGCATTACTCCACACATGAATAAGAAAATCATGCAACCCAACTACCGAAATAGACTGAAGGTGTTGGCAAAAACTCAAAGAACTCCGTTAGAAAACAAGGATAGATGCAAACGATTCGCCGGATTCATAGATAGATAAAGATGATGATGTTGTCGTCATGTCGGGAGTACCAAGCCACCGGAAAGATATAAAGTAAGATCACGGAGACAACTGCAAAAATTTCACAGATATAGAAAAAGATAGCACCACTTGAACAGAAGGAATACAAGATCTGGAAGGTCTTCATGGCCTCCGGTGGATTGAGCATAGACGATAGAGCAAGCGGTTTCAAGAGATTACTTAAAGAGATGGAGGTGAAAGAACTCCATGTTCTTCTTCAAATGATTGAGAGAGATTTAGCAGCCTTGAGGAAATCTTCAGCGGAACGACGATGATAACTTGCCAACAAGGAACAACTCCAGATTGGTTGAAGATGGAGGATGGAATTAACAATGGACTTGCTGATTCCAGAGTTGAAGTAACGTATTTAGCAGAAGGACATGGTCGAGATATGTGACTTCAAAAAGTCGGAATTCTCACTTTGAGATTTTGCACACAGGCAGTGCTCACGAAGCTCGAGAGAAAGAGACACAGATGATCTTCCATGTCCTTCCATAGATATCGAATAGGCAAGCATACTATCAACATATACCACCATGGATTAACAAGATATTCCCAGAATACCAAGTTCGAAAAGGCGGGAGAAACGAACAAATGCTCGAAACACTTTCTGAGCTCAACGCTCTTTGAAAGATCAACGTTACGAGTAAGGATTCCTGTTGAAGAAGATGCGCTGACATAATAGGTTAACTGGTCCTTCGGAAGAAAAAGAGATGTCACCTGGTTCACATTGTCGATCGGAGCACCGGTTACAAAGATAAAGAGATCTTGGATAAGAACCGATGATAGCTCATACCTTAAGCAAAGCTATCAGAGACGAAAAGATGCAATTCCCTCGTATCCAGGAGAATTGTGCAGATATGGGGTTCAAAAGGATGTGCGGCATGATGGACAGATGATAGACCGCCGTAGTGCTTGGAGAAACTCTGGATTGCCAAAGATGCTTGAATATGCATAGATATGATCGCGGTGTACTCAAAATCACAGGAGATAACCGTCACCATTTGGAGGATAGTGGTGATTGCATTTTCCATATTCCACTCAAGATAAGTGTCATATAGCTATGCCGAGAACCAAATTACAATCACCAGCATCGGATCGACACATGTTATGTAATTAGCCCAAGAGAAGTGGAGATGAAAAGAAACTCCATGATTAAGCGCCGGTGACAAAAGAATGAGTTAGCATGGACATGCTGATAAAAGGGAGATAGATAATGTTTCACACACGACTGAAAAGGAGTGTGGAAGCACAGATGTATCAAAGAAAAATTTTCCGCATTTTTCGGCATTAGAATACCAATAGATGCGCAAAAACACTTATCAGGTAGAGATTAGCAACTGATGGTTTCCCAGAATGTGGAGTTGTTAGAAGGAAGGACACCCTTAAGAAGATGGCACCGGTTAACAAGGAGTTTGATAGATCGCGTCGGTATTCAAAAGCCTGTCAGTATGGAATGTACCAATAGTTGATAACCAAAGGCAGATAAAGATAACATGTTGGATACAACAGATAGACAAGGAATTACACACACACACACACACACACTCACCCTATGGTACTACGGAAACCCAGAACACGTGAATCCTAGTTTGAATTTAAGACGAGGATTGAAAACGTTACACTCCCTTACCAGAAAAGGGTGGGTGGATGGGTAAGAAGAAAAGTGGAAGCAGTCCTACTCTCACGTTTGTTTTTCCCTAGTATACATAACTACCAAAAATATTTGCTAGACTGACAACGACCATTTGGCTGAGACCCTGAAGGGCGGGATGGCTCTGATACCAATTGTAACTACCTCGGTGAATTACGCTCCTAGTTACAAGCCTGGATGAGCGGAAATGGTTAAAATAGTACGGTGGAGCCCAAATGCCACTCACAGGTAGACCTTTCGGCCGTCCTAACCATTTCCAAACATCGGGACAAGAACGGGCGGCGTAATCGGCAGGCGAAGGGATCAACTACATACACAAATGAGTATGTATGCAAGCCACCATACAACAGTACATCAGAGCCATTCCATCTAAAAGAAATAGAAATATTGCAACGCCATACGGCAAGATCCAAATGTCCTAGATAGATATAATAGTTTAGGATATCTCCTCATACATCAAACATCAGAGTATCAGGCGGAAGCGGAAAACAAGATCCGAGTACGGATAAGAAGCAAATCGGCATAAGATGCCCCATAAATAAACACATCCCGCCCACAGATCTCACGGATCCCTGTTCCCGGAATCTCTACACCGAATGATCGTTGTCCACATCGTCCGTCTCCTCCACCCAGTATCCATCTTGTGAGGGTACATGTCCATCTGAATCAAACAATTTATCGTGTGAGACCCTAGGGGTACTCAGCAAGTCTTTATGCCTCTAAAGGGGACACAACCTGGGGTGACGCAATTGCAGCAAAAGATAAACCCTAACAATTCTATAGATACTCGCTAACCATCTGGCTAACCAAAGATAGACGGATGTCCGTGAATTAATGACAACAGTTATAACAGTAATATCAACATATCCATCCTCCTCCTCGCTTACCAACGAGGAAGCGGACGAACAACCCCCATCCGTTGGCAGTTTTATTATCCATTCCATGAGTGTTGCACTATTTACTAGTCAGTTACTCAGTCAAATTAAAAGCGGTACTTTAGTTATGCTTGTCTATGATCGAGAAACTGTGCTCCAAGTCGTCCATAACCGCGGACACGGCTTTCAGAAAGTTTTACCCTGCAGGGGTGCACAAATAGCAACACACACTCGATCAACCTCGGAAAAACCAAATCAAAACCCAACGAGGCTTTCACGACAAAGCAATCACAAGATTCAGAAATATTTCAGGGGGCCACCCCATTAAGTATACCCGCAACGAAGTTAGTTGACTTCGAGACGGACTCAAGGTTTGTGGGGCCGGCTGTAAACGACTGGGAACCTGAAAGTGTGACTGGGCTTGTCGATACCGCGAAAACGGGTCATGATCCTAAACAGTACAGGTGCTCCTCGCACAATCGTAAATAAGCAGTAAAGCATGGCATAAGTACAGGATAGTAAATAAAACCTCAAACTAGTTTGTGGCCCCAAGAAATAAGAATGAATCAAGCTTTGGCTCAGGAGGGTCCCATAAGCCTCCCGGATGTGGTTAGCGCGAATATTCAAGGAACAGGAATCAAGTACTCGGGGTCCTGCGGGACACAAGTGAGCATGAAAAACCAAATAGCAGATATTGCTCACCGGTGCCACTTTCATTAGTTATCCCATTACTACTCAGGTTAAGTTGTTTAGGTACCTCGTTATCTAACAGACACTCACATACCCTACACATGTTGTTCTACGACTCGCATGGCTCAAACAACTCCTGTAGTAATGGCTCATGGGATGGAGGAACAAGCTTCGGTGGGGTTTAAAAGTAAAGGCTATGCAATACTTGGGATTCAATTTAATGCAATCGCGACTCAATGATGCAAGAATAAGATAGAGGCAATAGGTACTATATGTTTGCAAGCATGTGGTAGTGCTTGCCTGGCAGCTCAGTTGAAGCGAGAGAATTATCTGGGTAGTGCTCCTGGGTCTCTTGATATATCCCCTGCTCAGTGTCTATTCGAAGAAGAACCAAACAAACAAGGGCCAACATAAATAAAGTGCACAAGCATATGAATTAAATGCGACAAGCAAACAATCATGCCATGATGAATGATGCACAGTTTGCATGGCAATAAAGTAGCATGGCATGCGTGAGGTGTAGAATACAAGAAATTAACATTTTATTGAGTTTTAATCATGTTTTATACTCAATTAAGTTGCTGTAATCTTTATATTTATATGATGCATGCTGCAATTCAGAACATGGAATGCATAAACAGAAAGTTCTCGTCGAGCTGATCATTTTAGACATATTATTTGTTAAGTTTGGAGTTATAAAACTAAAGTTATTAATTAATTAAGGCAAAAGGGCATTTTATTGTAATTTTAAACAACTTGAAATTTAAAGTGTCCAAAATATATTTTGAAGGCCATATTTGAATTCCTCACATTTTTCTGATTTGAAAACATATATTATTTGTATTATTTGGATTTATATTTTAAAAGTTATTTGAAAACAGATTTGAATTTGAATTTAAAATAGATTTGAAAAGTTTGAAATAAAACAGAAAAGAACAGAGACTCTTTACACTCAGAGGAAGCCAGCCACTGTCACTGACAAGTGGGGCCAAGAGCTGACTAGGCTGCGGCCACGCGAGACCTGTGAGGTGCTGATACGTGTGCGATCTGGGGGAGTGCGGGTTGAGAATGCAAATAGTGGGAGGGCCTAAGTGGAAATCTGCTGAAGGTTGGATCTGACGGGAAACCTCAGGAACGCAAATTCTGCTAGCTGAATCGAGTTTTGGAGAGACGATGGCGAGCAAACCACCGGGATTTTTGTGACGCCGCAAAAACAAAAGATGTAGAGCCAACGTCGGACTACAACTTTGGTGTTTGGAGCTTCGCCAACGGAGGTCTGCAGCGGACGGGGCAAGGAGATGAACAGAGGAGATCTCGCGGTTTAAAAACTGACGGAAAAATTTGCAGAAACGGGCTGAGATCGGGCTGGTTTGCGACGACGATTGCGACCAAACGGAGACGAATTTCGCCCTGCCGTAAAAAGTAGAGTTGAAGAGGATTGCTCGGGCTACAACTTTGGTGTTCATAGTTTCGTCAAATGCAACCTGCAACCGCCGGGAAACTTGAAGGAAAAGAGGAGCTGAGGTGGCTCGGGCTGCTGCTGCTAAAACTGACGAGCGAAAGTTTGACGCGAGACTGAAACTGGCAGAAGAACAGCGCAGCCACACGATTTTGCGAGGAAGCTCACGAGCGTTGTACTAGACCAAACATCTTGTGCGGTATCTCGTTTTAACGAGGGAAGAACCTAGTTTAATTACATGCAAAGGACGCATGCGGGGGTGAACTATGGTAGTTGCAAGATCACGAAGAACAGAGGCTGGCGCGTACTGTTGGTTGCGACAGGCTGCTGCTCGACGATGCCCTGCTTCGACGATGATTGCGAGCGGCACGGTGGATCAAAACAATCGTGCAGCGGCTCTTTTTAATTAGGGATACAAGAAGTTGCTCATGTCTTGGGCTGAGGTTGGATATGCGCGAAGCGAGATTGCAGCGAAGTTGGCGGTTTCTCGCAACTCAAACAGCGGTACAGCAGCGGCGCGCCTGCAGGGCATTCGACGAACGGCTGCGGCGGTCTACGGCAAGAGGAAGGTATGAACCATGTCATATGGGTCGAGGAGCCTCACCAACGTACCGCTAGGTGAGATGATCTTGCTGAAGAGGCGGAGATCAGCGGGGAAGCTCGTGATCTGGTTCTTCCGGTCATGGCGACGGCGAGCTCCGTCCAGTGGGTTCCAGGCGCAGCTGCTGGTACTGGTCGTCGAGGAGGAAGCAAGGGAGGCGCATGGTGTCCTCATCACGGCTCGACGCGCTCCAGAACCTCGGCTAGCAGGGTAGGCCGATGCTATGGTTCATGGTGGTCAGATGTGGAGCTCGGTTAGGATAGGAAGGAGAGGTGCGAGGGCGTCCAGATCTCAATCTGGGGCTGCCCTGGGGTGGCTGGTTAGGTGAGGAGAGGGAGGGAGGAAGCACATGGGGTGGTGGTGGCTTTGCATAAAGGTGAGGAGGGTAGCTCGGGCTAGGTCTTCTCTCTTGCCTCCTTCTTGTCTTGTAGCTTAGAGAGGGAAGAGAGGGACCAGGGAGGAGGGGAGCTCGTGGGTTGGAGGGCAGGCTCGGCGGGTGGGGCCTGCTGGCAGGGAGAGGGAGGGCTCGGCTAGGTAGAGAGGAAGAGAGAGAGGGTTAGATGAGGGTTAGGTTTAGGGTTAGAGAGAGGAAGAATTAAGGGCTAGATATGTTCTACCAAGGTCATGCAAGGGTTAAGGTGAAGCTATGGTGATGGTGGGGAAAGGATAACATTAAGTGATGAAAGAAAAGAAGGAGGGAAGGACTAGATGTAGTTAGAAAAGAAAGAGGGGAGGGAGATTTAGGTTACATATATGATCATATGCAAGAGAAAAGATGAACAAGGTTAGGAGGAGAACAAAGAATGAGCTAGGGTCTGATGGGCTTTGGGTTGGACACATGGTGTTGGTGGAGAGATAGAGAGATGAAAAAGCCTAGGGTTTTAGTGCCCATGACAAAGAGAGGAGGTCAAGATGTGAGGGATTTAGGGTTCGAACATGATCCACTCAAAACCAAAGAAAACCCAAAGGAGATCAAAAGATGGTGATGGTTGCATGGCCCATGCAAGCATTTAATGCCATGTGTTAATCTTGTGAAAACAAAAATAAAATCTCATGGCATTTATTTATGTGCATCCTCAAAAGATGGAGTAAGGGCCAAGCTAAGGATTGAAGGAATGTTCCATGTGGAGTGAATGGGTATGACCATATTTGAATATATTTTGGACATGCTAGTGTGTAAATTCCACTATGTGCATATTATCCTCAAAATATTCCAACATGAACAACCTTCCCATATCATTCCATATGGAAGCAGGTAGAATGGAAAAGAGTCCATTCCAACAACATGAGCTAGAGATAAACACAAGTAAAATGCAATGCTCACATGTGGTGGAATGGTGGAATGTTGGGGTGGTGACAAGAAAGGTGGTGGAGTGGAATAAAAGATATGCCCCCAACTCAACTTGGGCATTAAACAATATATCAAAAACCAAATACAATATCAAGAGGCAAATACAATTCATAATGCATATGAGAGAAGAACCAAACAAAAAGGGTTTTATATGATGCTCAAATGCAAGGAGGCATGATGACATGAGCATGATATAATTATGATGCAACAATTATATATAGGAAGTAGTATCTATATTACTAGACCAAGTATCATTACAATGGTTAGACAATTGGGATGCTACAACCACTTATATTTCACTATCTCTTCACCAAACTAGTGCACCTATACACCTGATAAGTGTATTGGGTATGTTGGGGACAGAAGAGACTTCTTGTATCTTGATTGCGGGGTTGCTTGAGAGGGATACCTTTGACCACTTCCTCCCTGAGTTCGATAAACCTTGGGTAATCCACTTAAGGGAAACTTGCTGTTGTTCTATAAATTTCTGCACTTGGAGGCCCAACAACTATCTATAAGAATAGAAGTGCGTAGACATCAAGCTCTTTTCTGGTGCCGTTGCCGGGGAGGTAAGGTAAAAGGTACTCACATCCTTTTGGTGTGTGAGTGATCGAAGTTATTTCCTTTAGATTCTGCAATTTTGTCTTTTTTTCTTGTTTTCACTAGTTAGTCTTAATGGAAAACAACAACAAAATTAGAGAGCTTTATAGTATCTATCTTGAGTTAGGACATGAAGTGTTTGAAGAAAAAATTAAAAAACCTATGGAACTTTATTTGCATGCTAATAACAATGTTATTAGTATAAATTCTTTGGACACTATTATTGCTAATGCCATGGAAAAATCTAAGCTTGGGGATGCTAGTTTTGATGAAAATGATCTTTTTAGTTCCCCAGCTTTGGAAGATAGCTATTCTATTGCTTATGATGATACCAAACCTCCAATATATGATGATTACAATGATGAATATGATATTATCATTCGACCTACTATTGAGGAGAAAATTAACTTTGATTACAATATGCCTCCTATATTTGATGATTATGGTGATGATTATAATAATGATAGCTATTTTGTTAAATTTGCCCCCACTACAATTAATAAGAATGACTATGCTTATGTGGAGAGTAATTATTTTATGCGTGTGGCTCGTGATAAGAATGTTTTATGTGATAGTTATATTGTTAATTTATTCATGATGCTACTGAAAGTTATTATGAGAGAGGGAAACATGGTTTTATGCATCTTAATAATATTAAGTTTCCCCTCTTTATGTTGAAATTTTTGAAGTTGCACTTGTTTTGCTTTAATTTCCTATGCTTGTTGCTTTGTGCTTTCATGACTTATTTCTTTACAAGATTTATATGCATAGGAAGTGGGTTATACTTAACTGTGTTTCCAATTTGCTTCTTGATGCTTTCTTTTACTTTAATTCATATTTCTTAAGTGAGCATGTTCTCAAACTATCAAGCCTAACTTAAAGGCGGTAAAGAAAAGTACTTCTTGGGAGATAACCCAATAGTTTTCTTGAGTCTTGGAAGTTATTACTTCTATAATAACCTCTCCTTATCCTTTTTGTGTGGTTGCTATGCCAATAATAACCTCTAATTAGAGGGAAGTAAGATTTGGGGAAATTGCTGCCCCAAAACAGATTTTTATGTTTCACTCTAAAAATTCGTGAAAAATCTCTGTATGTCGGATTGAGCTGTAATTTTATGAATAAATCCCCCAGGTTGTTAGATAACTTTCGTTAGTTCAACACTTTCTGATTTGAGTAACATAAGGTCTTCGAAAAAATCGGATTTTACCTTCTTGTCTGTTTTGACAGATTTCTGCCATTATTTGCATTTGCCTCTTATCGGTTTCTTTTTGAGTTCTCTTTGATCACTTGAGATTTTTGAAGGAATTGCTATAGTAGATTGTGTATTTAATAAAAAAAATTCTGTTTTAAAACTAAACCCCAAAGGTTTGTTATTTTTTGAATGCACTAACGTTGTTAATGAAGATTGTGTGAAGTTTTGTATGAAGGAAAAAAATTCAGGTGTAAAGAAAGAATGATGTAATGAGATAAAGAATGGACAAAAGCTCAAGCTTGGGAATGACACCCCGTGTCACTCCAAGAAATATTCAAGAGGTACAAGCGTCAAAACTTGGGGATGCCTTGGTATCCCCTTCTTCATCAATAAAAATCCCAGGTCTCTTTCTAGACATTTCGTTTTTATTGTTTCATGCACTGTTGTGTTGTTCTTGGAGCGTCTTAGTTTTCATTTTTAGTTTTATTTTGCTTGGTTTGCTACAATAAGTTGGTTGGATCCCAGCACACTTATTTTAGAGAGACACACCCTCTGTTTTCATTGCCTAGAACACTCTAGTTTTCATTCTTATTGTCTTGTGAGTATTCTCTTTTGCTAGCACTGTGTTTAGTCTTAGTTTTCTTGTGCTTTCAGCTTAGAACTTCTTAGTTCTTCTTTTTGGATTTGTGAGACAATCTCACTGATCTTTATTGATTATTATCTTCGTGAGTTATTTCAAATAAGTTGATTGATGTTGGAAAAGAGTAGAAAGTTTCATGCTTAAGTGGTACAAAAGAAGCATTGCTTTGACTCTGGCTTAGACTTTATCATGTCATGCTAGATTGTTTATTGACCTTATGCTTAGTGATTATTTATGTAGCATGACTTGTTCCAAACAATTAGGATTGCTTAATGTTCCTTGAAATAATCATGTGTTGTTTTAGCATACAAAAGCATAGTATTGTGGTATTCTCCTTTGATGCTTTGTTTGGGTTGAATTGACACATTCTCACGCCATGTTATGACTATGAAACAGTCACCTTAGCCTCTATGATTATTTAGTTTTTGACTCGTGGTATCACTTTATGCTTTAATTAATAATGTTTTGTCGATTTGCATGATTTTGGCCATTATTGCTCTCTTAGTTGGTCACTCCTAGTCTTTTGCTAGGCTCCACTTGTATTGAGTAAGCTCTATTCATGCATTCAACTCCCAAGAAACCAAGTTATTCCAAAGTATCCACTATAAATTCATGTGCATGGTGTGTTACACCACTCCAAGTATATTCTTGTTTTATCTATCTTCCAAATTAAACTTGTTATGTGAAAATTAGTGATTAAAGCTCTCACAAACTTGATGGAACAATTTATTTTTCTTGCTCCTAATAAACTTGAACCATTGTGTCATCTATGTTGTATATGCTTGCACTTATACGTTGGGAATTAGCAGAACCGTGCTATCACGGGGAACGCTTTCAACACCTGTAAATATCTACCCAGTTGGTATCATACTCTTTTGTTTATGAATGTCGTCGGTGTGAAATAAAAGGGGAGCTTGTAAGTCCATGGAGTTATGTATGTGTGTTATAGAAAGCCTGGGCCGCTAGTCTAAGCCATGCCTAATCATGGTGGAAACTTGCAGCATCACCATAGTGAGTAATCTATGAAGCATTCTTCTTATATAAAAAGAGAGAGTAAAAAAGATTGAGAAAAATAAAAAAAATATGAGAAAAGAGGAAAGAGAGAAAAGGCACCATTTTCCCATGGTAAATAAGAAGATTGCCGAGATGCTCATTGTCTGCTTGCCTTGTCATTTTGATATGGGATAACTCATGTATCATGTGCAAGGGGTATCCTATTGACGGTTCTCTATGATACATATGTACTTACTATGACAAGACCTTACCTTAACTAAAGTTGAGTAGCATGAGGAGGGGCCCTCGTACTTAAGGGACATGAGATTGCCAACTTATACTTTGTCAACCATATACTCCATATTTTGTTCACTTTAAACTTAATCACTTCAAGATGCTTATGATAGAGGAAATGAGAGCTGAAAGCTAACAGGTACCATAATTTTTGGAAGCTCTTTATGAAACTTGAAATCCCTGCTTCCCTTTGAAGGGCCTTTCTTCCACCTTTATATTGAGTCTCCACCTTCTATCCTTAGGCACCAATTAAGAGAGCATAGTTTTCATTCTTAGTTTTATGTGCATTGTCCCAAAACTTATTGATTGATTCATAATGTTGATATTGCTTGTTCTTGAACTATTTGTATCTAGTCACCCTTATGAACTTTGAAGGTGTCTTATGCATTTATGTTTTCCTACTCCATGATGGACAATTTGAATGCCACTATGCTATGTTTTCTGTATGTGAAACAAACAAACGTCTTTCAATGCATTGTTATTCATGAATCTTTGATTGTATCCTTTTATGTTGCAGCATAGTTGCTATGTCTTATTGTTAGAACTTCATCTTTTATGCTCATGTTTAGAGTACTTTGATCCCAGCTTTCAATGCTTGCAAATGGTTTGGTCAAGATTGTGCTGGTGCATGTCACCTTAAAAATTATTCTTTTTTATCACTTACCTACTCGAGGACGAGCAGGAGTTAAGCTTGGGGATGCTTGATACGTCGTAAACGTATCTATAATTTTTTATGTTCCATGCTTTTTTTATATCATTGGTCTTATGTTTTGTCTACACTTTGAGGTATTTTTATACACTTTCTGAAACTAACCTATTGACAAGATGCTGCAGTGCTAGATGCCTGTTTTCTATTGTTTTTGGTTTCAGAAAAGCTAAAAAATGAATATTCTCATAATTGGACGGGACAAAAGCCAAAGTTACTATTTTTCCAGGAACGATACAGAAAATCGAAGCAGAGACGGAGTAGGGCACCAGGGTGGGCACAACCTAAGGTAGTGCGGGCCCACCTAGGCCGTGCCACCAGGGGTGTGTCCCCCTGGATGCCTCCTCACCTTGCCCCTTCGCCTATAAGAAACCCATGGGGAGAAAACCCTAGATCGTCAATCATACACCCACAAAAAGTTCCACAGCGCCGCCGCCACCGAAGGGGAGATTCGGGGGGGCAGAAGTCTCTGTTCTGGCATCCTGCCGGGACGGGGAAGTGCCCCCGGAGCCATCTCCATCGATCTCCACCAACATCTCTATTGGCGTTTCTGATTCCCATGATGAGGAGGGAGTAGTTCTTTCTCGAGGCTAAGGGCTCTACCGGTAGCTATGTGTTCATCTCTCTCTCTCTATGCATGATCATATTGTGATCATGAGCTTTGTAATTAAGTAGATCTGCTCTGCTACTCAAGTGTTTTAATAGATCTCTGGCTCTCCCCACGTGTGTGAAAGTGACAGCGTGCATACCGTGGTGGCACTTAGGCTAGAGTTTACATAAATACACAAGTGCTTCAATAGATCTCTGCTCTCTCCACGTGTGTGAAAGTGATAGTGTGTACGCCATGGTGACACTTACGCTAGAGTTCATAAATATTTATCATAAGTATATTTTGAGTTGGTGGTCTCTATGAAATTGTGGTGTTTGTTGGAACCATCTAGCGCTCAAGGTGACAGTGTGGGGTTATCTAGATGGGGAAGGCGGACTTTGAGGTGTGTTGTTATAGCCCTACCATGGATTAGAGTGTTCAATCGGAGAGTAGTTCAGGATAGTGTCATGAAGAGAATATATTTATTGAGAGTGTTCACTAGTGAAAGTATGATCCCTAGGCCTTGTTTCTAAACATTTAAACAACGTTTGCATATAGATCTGTTACATGTTTGCTTGCTTCCATCTTTTTGCCTTTAGTCTTTTTCTCCCCGTTAGAAGCTCTTTTCTGGCACCGTTGCCACTTATAATCATCGATACCAGTTGTATTTCACTATCTCTTCGCCGAACTAGTGCACCTATACACCTGACAAGTGTATTGGGTGTGTTGGGGACACAAGAAACTTCTTGTATCTTGATTGCAGGGTTGCTTAAGCGGGATAACTTTGACCATTTCCTTCCTAAGTTCGATAAACCTTGGGTAATCCACTTAAGGGAAACTTACTGCTGTTCTACAAACTTCTGCACTTGGAGGCCCAACAACTGTCTACAAAAATAGAAGTGTGTAGACATCAATGATAGGGGACCATGTTTTGGTGTTTGACTGGGTAAGGTATCAAGTAGAGGTGTATATATGATTAGGTGTTTATATGACACGAGTCACGGTGCGAGACAACGCTTCCGCCTTGCGGAAGTTCACGAAGTCATACCCGACATTGAGACCCTATTGCACCACGTTGCCGAGACTCACCATCTTTGACATGGTAGATGCAACACTGCTCCACCGTGGTCACCAAGCAAGAAGTACGCGGATACTAACACCCAGCCACCGAAGCCATCCACTTGTCTGTCCAGTCGATGTATGTCTCCAAAGATGATGCCCCCGCGAGGGTGACGATGCAGGAACATCTCCACCATCAGATCTAGGAAGTCTGAATCTGGGTTCCCCGAGAGAACATACGGAGCAAGAAATGCCACCACAACGCCTCTGACGACGTAAACAACGCCCAAGGGCGCTGCTGTTGATGACAGATCCTCGCAACTGTCATCGGCCAGGCCACCATCTCCTTCTTGCCGACGGTTGTGTCCCAAGGGCACACAATCTTCCTAAGAGCCGTAGCGAGGAAGGTGCCACAACCCGGATCTCATCCACTGGGTGAACGTCGAAACCAGAGGGGTCCACTTTGCCACGCGATCGACGAATGGTCATGCACGCGCTAAGCCAAAGCACCCGCTTGAGAGCCGCCACGGCCTCCCCCCTCCCCCCCCACACACACACACGCACACACACACACCAGACTTTGGCTTGCGGCGATCCGATGGCCACCGGATGAGGGGTTGCGACAGCTTGACCTAGATCGCCAAGGGAGGGGTGAGGAGAGAGAGGTCTAGGGAGGGTTCATTTTGTTCGGTCTTTTGTCTTAGAATTTGTGGTAGGATTTGGTGGTAGTGTCTCCATGAAGATGGCTTCGAGTCGATCAATGTATTATTTGCTAAGCTTTGTTGAATAAACCAATAAAATTTAATTCTGTTCACCGCCCTCTTTTTTATACTGTAGAAAAATGAAATGATGTTTGAATGTGAATAAGCAATGTGCTCCCCCACAAAAAAGAATAAGCTAATATTATATCCCAATAAATTAATGAATGAACGTGTTGCCTGTGGATACCTCCAATTAAAAGTGTATATCATATCCCAGCCAGATACTTTTTAAACATGCGCTGCCCAAAGTTTGGTGTGATTGTAATAACTAATTAAATTCGTTTGCAAGGCTTGGGCAGTACTTTTCAGTGCGTGTCCATGTATATATACATATACCTATGTATGTAAACTAGATCTATCCGAGGAACCCTAGCTAGTTCGTAAGGAAACTATATATAGGCAAAACACACACGTGAGGAGTCGAAACAAAACACGTATCCACGCACGCATGGGCGCAGAAGCATCGCCGCCGAACTACACGTCCCGATGCTCCCCCCGCCGGCTTAATGCTGCTGACAACCGCCCCTTAAGGTAAGATATGCCAGAGCTTAATGCTGCTGACAACCGCCCCTTAAGGTAAGATTAAGATATGCCAGAGCTTAATGCTGCTGACAACCGCCCCTTAAGGTAAGATTAAGATATGCCAGAGCTTAATGCTGCTGACAACCGCCCCTTAAGGTAAGATTTGCCACCTTTAGTCGTCACAGCATATTGAGGAAACGAAAGAAAGTGAGGTGACACTTTTAGCCTTTTACACCTTAGTTCTTTGGCTGATGATAATGTCATTAGTTATGCACAGTATTTACATATCTGTCCCACCCAAATGAACCATCAGTACTGCTGGATAACTATTTTACTGCTGCTGCTGTTGTGCACTGCTAGCCTATTACACTTGCCAAGGGTTCTAGATTTGCTGTTTGTGCTTCATGCTTCACGGTTGGTAAGGGTATTCTGTTATTTCTCTCTTGACGTAGGGGCGTAGGGCTTGTGTGTCCTTGACTCCTTGTACTTTAAATTTGCTCCTTTGGGCTGTATAATATTACAAGCCCAAGCCCTGCTAAAAACAACCATCATACAAACCATTATGTGTTTGAAGAATGTGATGTATTTCCATAGACCAGACGTGGCAGAACTTTTTGAAATGTCGGCGCAAAATGCTTATGCGTCGTTTTGAGATAAAGCAGCCATGCCACGCTCAATGAGTATTAAGGATTTATGTCAAATACTGAATAGCTCACATTTCATTAAACATGTGCTGAGTTCTTGCTCTAGCAGATTGATGAGATGGAGACTGTTGCGCAAGGTCAGGTGTGGAGCAGCCAAGATGCAGCTTCAGGAGGGTTGGTTGATTCACCAGCGGGTTACAATTTTACTTGCGTACATGTGCGAGTATCAATGTTCAGAGAGTACAATTGGAGATAGCCATGTAAACGTCATTTTCTTTTTCTAATAGCCCTAACTGGCTAGCCGTGTACACGCACTACATTTACTAATAAGCACACCATACTTTGCAAGTAGGACATAATCTGGGAGATATGTACATGTTTGTTGATTGTTACATACTATCGTCATGAAGAAAAATAAAATTTTGCGGTGATACACTCACTGTATCTCATAAATTTGGTCAAATTTTGTGGCTAGTGATAGTGTCTAACATTACTTACAACATAACTAGATGGGTGTCGGGGGGTTGACCTCGGGTAGGTCAGAGACGGGGAAAGACAGAGGTACAATCCCCGTCTAGTTTCCGAGTTACGGTCCAAGTCGGCCGAATCATGAATACGTCGGCCGATGTACGGAGGCGAGAAGCCCGTATATATGTATCAAGTAGTTACCCGGCCGAGGTAAGCCGGGTTAGCCCAAGTGATCTTGATGCAGGTGAAGAACGAGCCGAGTTACACAAGGTAAGGTAGAGCCGAGTGATACGAAGCTTGCAGGAGGAGGAGAAGCCCAAGGTCAAACTATAGCTGCAGGCTAGAAGGAATCAGAGCGGAGCCAAGCACAAGAAACAAGGATGCACAGCGTCAGAAGGGCAGAAGGAGGTCACGGAGGTGACAGTCCTGGAGCCCGAGGCACGCAGGAGGGGGCCACTGGAGCCTTGCCGTCGTTAGAAGGGCGACGGGGAAAGGAGGCCGCCGAACTACTATTTTAGGACAAGCATATTCCACGAATATGCCTGCCTCGTCAGCCCTAAGGGCACCCAAGGGACTCCTTTATAAGGGGAGGCTTGGACCCTAAGGAAGGGATCGACTCTTTGAGCACCGTTAGGCTGGGAAGATTCATCTTGTCCCCTGTATACAGCTCGAGGAGCATTTGTAGCCCATCAAGAGAGAAATAAAGATCATAACTTTAGCAGCTTGAGTGTAGACACGGTTGCATCTTCCCTCCCCAGATCCCACTAGCATCCATTGGCCCCAAACTTTAGCCTACCCATGGCATCTGCCGTGCCACCACCACGACAGTTGGCGCCCACCGTGGGGCCAGCAGCGGTGCTAGCTGGAGTTGTGATCCGGACGGGAAACTTCATCAACACCGGCGAGCGTGTTGTTTCTGGCTTGGTCCAGAGATTTGGTCTCTGCGACTATATCGGCGACAATGCAGGAAGCTTCAGGGGGAAAACTCCCCCATGCAATGGGGTCTTCATCAGCCTGGGCGAGCACAGGGTCTACGTCGGCGTCGACATCACCGGCATTTATCCTCACCAGGTTGTTATTGCAGGGGAGCCACCTCGAAGCGCAGCAAGCCGTCCATCAAGAGAGCATCCTGCAGGCAGCATCGAGGTGATGGTAGCAGCAGGAGCTCAAGTTGGAACAGCAGTAGCCGGGTCAAGCAGAGAACCCGCCGCAGGCGCGCAAGGCGCACCCAAGCAGACCACGCTGCAAACCACTGAGGTAATTCCGCCAGTGACAAGCCCGACAGAGCTACATGACACCACCCCAAAGGCACCACGAGTGAGAGGGCCACCTCTGGAAAGGCCAGAGAATATTCTTTAGGCGACTATAGAAAACTTAACCACACCTGTAGCGCCGATACTTGATCCGGCAAATGCTCAGGCAGAGTTAGAAGAAACCAGGCAAAAGGTGCTGGTAGAGGCCAAAAAAGTATCAGCCTTGCGGGAATCCTTGAACAGGACCCTGAGAGAATATGCAAAAGCTAATAAGCTTGATATCGCACCCGAGCGGGTGGACGAACTAAGATTAAGAGGGAAGAACCTCATGGATGACATTAACAAAGAGCATGAAGCTCACAGAGCAGAATCAGGTGATTTGGGTTTGCCGAGGTACAGTACCCCGGCGAAGAACCTGAGAGCGGCAAATGCCACAGCATTGGAGTTAGAGGGGTTGACTGGGGAAGCTCGGCAGAAACAACAAGAAAGAGTGAATGAGCTGGTGCGCATCGCGAACCAGCAAAATGAGGAAATACTCAGAACTAACCCTGCAAGACCAGGGGCTTCACGGATGGTTCATTCGGCAGGGGCAGCGCCTGCCTTATCCGCGGCAGCAGCATCCTCACCCGGAAACAACGCTCGAAGAGACAAGGCAGCAACCTCAGGGAAGAGGAACAAGCAAATTGTTCCATATGAACCGGCAGTGGCTGGAAAGGCAAATGAGAACAGAGGCAATGCAAGCCGAGGTAACAGTGGGGAGAGAAACCACGGCCGTGTGGAAAAAGACGGCGGGGGCCGAGGAAATGGGGATATCGGCAGGAGAGAACCCGCGAGAGGCAATCATGAAAACCAAACCCCGGCCGAAGTAAGGAGAGAGATGCCGCCCAACCCGCAACCAAGACAAGAACCTCGGCAGGAAAGAGAAGTAAGGCCAACTCGCCAGAATCAGAGGAATGAAAGGTACAATGATGGTTATTCCGAGGTGGAATACGTAATCCAGGGTGGAAACAATCACTATGGGATGCAGGACAGAATCCTGTACAGGGGTTTGCCAGCGAGTGATGCGAGAGAAAAGTTGGATCGGCTATACCGATCTGAACTGTTGGAAGAACAAGGTCCACCAGGCCCGGCATGTTTTGGACCACGGATCATGGGCGAACCACCAGTGCCGAATTTTCAGTTAGCAAGATGCACAAAAACATACAACGGAAGTACCAAGCCACAAGACTGGTTGATTGATTATGCCACTGCTGTGAAGATAGTGGGTGGCAACTTAAGATGGGCAGTGCGGTATGTACCACAGATGTTGGAAGGACCAGCCAGGGTATGGTTGAATAATCTACCAGCCGGCAGTATCAACTGTTGGTTAGATTTCGAGGAAATGTTCGTCAGCAACTTTACCATCACGTACAAGAGGCCGAATAGGCCACACAGTTAGCCATGTGCAAGCAGAGGCCGAATGAAACAGATAGAGAGTTTTTAACTCGATGGTGCAACCTGAGAAACTCATGTGAGGGAATTATCGAATCGCAAGCAATCGCTTGGTTCGCGCAAGGCTGCCGTTACGCCAGCGTGTTGTGGCAGCGCCTGCAAAGAGATATGCCAACCACACTGGCAGAAACTATCAGAATAGCAGACTCCTATGCATTGGGCGACCCAACTCAACCGGAATTAATGTCGGCAGATCATCATGAGCAATAGGACCATTATGCGAGAGAATTGGCCGGGTCGTCCAGGCGTGATTTCAGAGGAAGAAGAAGAGAGGAGAGGCCGGATTATAGATATAACTCGGCCCAGGTGGCGGCAGTAGCACAAGATCAGCCGAGTCACGGAGCAACTCAACGACAGAAGAATGGACCTCAACAGTGGACATCAAGAAATGAGGGAAAAAGGCAATGGACCCCAGAGCAAAAGAAGCAATGGCAAGAGAGGCCGAAATACACGTTCGAATCCATGTTAGATCAGCCGTGCAAATTTCACACATCAAACCCATCCAGACCAGCCAATCATACGACCCGGCAATGTGCCTGGATGAAAAATGCAATGGGGAACCCAGCAGGAGTTCAGGCTCCCCATCAAGTGCAACAGCAGCATCAGCCGCAATTAACCGGAGCAAATACACAGCAACTGATGCTACCGCCCCCTCCCCCTAGGTACGATAACTTGGATCGGAGAGATGCAGTGCATCAAGTAATGAACCAGGTCCAGGACGGAAGGATGAATCCGGCAAATACCGGACGTAATGATTACAGGGAACATCACCAGTCTTATTGTGTGTTCACAACGGAACAGCAGGACAAGCAGAGTGTGCAGCGCCGGCATATGGAAGTGAATGCAGTTATGCCGGCAGTACCAAGATACCAGCCATGGTCTGATCAGGAGGTGACCTGGAGCATGAAAGACCACCCCAGAATAATGCCGAGTCCAGGATCATATGCACTTGTGTTGGATCCGACATTTGTTGGACCAAGCATCAACGTGAAATTTTCAAAAGTACTTATTGACAATGGGAGCAGTATCAACATCATGTACAAAGATACCATGCATAAACTCGGAATATCGCAGAATATGCTGCAGTCCACGAGGACAACTTTCCATGGGATAGTGCCAGGGCTTTCATGTGAGCCCATCGGTAAAGTCCGAGTGGACGTGTTATTCGTACAAGAGATAACTGCAGAGCAGAAAATTTAGAATTTGAAGTGGTGGATCTGGAAAGTTGTTATCATGCTCTACTCGGACGGCCCGCACTGGCCAAATTCATGAGAAGCTGTCATATAAGTTATCTAAAGATGAAGTTACCCGGACCACAGGGGGTGATAACAGTTGCAGGGGATTACAAGAAGTCAATGGAGTGTGCTTCAGCTGGGTCAAATTTGGCCGAGTCATTGGTTATAGCAAGAGAAAAGAAAAGGATTCAAGAGGTAGCAGCCCTCGCTCAGTCGGCACAACTGAACATGCCGGCACTGGCCAACCCTCATGGCAGTGTCTCTTTTCAGCCGACTAAAGAGACGAAGAAGTTTCAGATTGATGAGCAATTCCCAGAGTGTACTGTTACTATTGGTGCATGTCTTGACGCTAAATAGGAAGGCGAGCTCACCAACTTCCTCCGTGAGAATCGGGACATATTTGCATGGTTAACTCAAGATCTGCAAGGTGTGCCGAGGGAGTTAGCTGAGCACTCTTTAAACGTCAGGCAAGGAGCAAGGCCGGTGAAGCAACCTCTCCGCCGCTTCGCCGAAGACAGGAGAAAAATAATAGGGGATGAAATATCTTGGCTCCTCGCAGCCGGGTTCATCATGGAGGTGCTATATCCGGATTGGTTATCAAATCCGGTACTAGTAGAAAAGAAGAAAGATGACCCCAATGTAGCCATTGTATGGCGAATGTGTATCGACTACACCAACCTGAACAAGGCGTGTCCGAAAGATCCTTTTCCATTACCTAGAATAGACCAAGTCATTGACTCGACCGCTGGTTATGAGCTGTTATCGTTTGTAGACGCGTATTCTGGTTTCCACCAGATACCGTTAAATCCGGCCGATCAAATAAAGACTGCATTTATCACCCCGTACGGGGCTTATTGTTATCGCACAATGCCATTTGGCCTACGAAATGCAGGAGCAACATATCAAAGATGCATGCAAAAATGCCTGCATGATCAGATAGGGAAAAATGTACAAGTGTATGTGGATGACGTGGTCATCAAAACTAAAGAGAGCAAAACTTTGCTAGAAGATATACGGCAAACTTTTGCGAACCTGAGAAGGTTCCGAATGAAGCTTAATCCAGAAAAATGCACATTTGGCGTGCCGGCAGGAAAACTACTCGGTTTCCTTGTGTCCAGCCGAGGTATCGAGGCTAATCCAACAAACATAAGAGCAGTAGAAAGAATGGAATTGCCAAAATGTTTGAATGATGTACAAAAATTCACGGGTTGCTTGGCCTCGCTTAGTCGATTTGTATGTCGGCTAGGAGAGAAGGCACTGCCGCTTTATCAGCTGATGAGAAAGTCGGACAAATTCAGTTGGACTCCGCAGGCGGACCTTGCATTTCGTGAGTTGAAAAAGATGCTAGTTACGGCACCCATTTTAGCTTCTCCATTATCGAAAGAACCTATGCTACTCTATGTAGCGGCTACCAATCGAGTAGTTAGTACTGTAGTCGTAGTGGAACGACTTGAAGATGGTAAGTCGATTCAGAGGCCGGTCTATTATTTAAGTGAAGTATTATCCACTTCAAAGCAGAATTACCCGCACTATCAGAAGATGGCTTATGGAGTATATATGTCGGCAAAAAAGCTTAAGCATTACTTTGAAGAGCACCCCATCAAAGTAATCTGTGAGGCACCCATAGCTGACATATTGAGCAACAAAGACGCAAGTGGCCGAATAGGGAAATGGGCGATCGAGTTATCACCGTATGCTCCACAGTTTGATAGAAGAGATGCAATCAAATCTCAGGCTGTCGCCGACTTTCTCGTAGACTGGGCCGAGGTGCAGTATGAGCCACCATTGCCAGATCCAAATTATTGGACAATGCATTTCGATGGTTCCAAACTAAGGAATGGTTTGGGAGCAGGAATAGTGCTAACCTCGCCTAAAAAAGACCAATTGAAATATGTACTGCAAATACATTTTGCTGCGTCCAACAATGTAGCTGAATATGAAGCGCTAGTCCATGGATTGAAAGTAGCAAAAGAAATTGGTATACGCCGAATCCTATGCTATGGTGACTCGGATCTAGTAGTACAGCAAGTATCAGGCAGTTGGGACGCGTTAGATGCTAATATAGCTTTATACAGATTCCATGTGCAAAAAATCAGTGGATACTTTGAAGGATGTGAATTCCACCACATACCTCGAGCAGAAAATGACGCTGCCGACACATTGTCAAAATTAGGATCAAACCGGCAGTCAATTCCTCCAGGTATTGCCCTGGAGCACCTCAGGAAACCATCAATAGTCCCATCACCAGAATCCGAATCTATCTTTATCCCAGCAACTTCTGCAGAAGATCACACGCCAATGGAGGTAGATCTGCAGAATGACTCGGAACCCCTAAAGAGGGGGACAGCCGAGGTAAGCACAATCATGGAGAGAGCCGAGGTATATACGTCGGCAGAGAACATGGAGATAGACAGTGAGATCACATCAGAAAAAGTAACACCGATATGGGCGCAACCCATATTTTCTTACCTAAAAGACGCGATGTTGCCGAGTAATGAGGTATTAGCAAGACAAACCGTAAGAAGAGCAAAAGCCTATACAATCATAAACAATGAGTTGTATAAGAGAAGCGTCACAAACGTATTGCAGAAGTGCGTGAGTTCCACAGAAGGTCAGGAAATCCTTGTAGACATACACCAAGGAGAATGTGGGCACCATGCCTCATCTCGCGCTTTAGTAGCCAAGGCATTTAGGCATGGATTCTACTGGCCAGCGGCATTAAAAGAAGCAAAAGAATTAGTTAAGAAATGCAATGGATGTCAGAGATACGCAACCAGAACACATATGCCGTCGGCCGAGTTAAAGACAATACCCATCACTTGGCCATTCTCTGTATGGGGTTTAGATATGGTCGGACCATTCAAGCCGGCGCGAGGAGGAATGACCCACATATTGGTTATGGTAGACAAATTCACAAAATGGATTGAAGTAAAACCAATTAAAAAGTGTGATGGGCACACAGCAGTGAAATTTCTCAAGGATATCATCTTGAGATACGGGTACCCGCACAGTATTATTACGGATAATGGCACAAACTTTGCAGAAGGAGCTTTCGCTAGATTTTGCCGAGAGAAGCACATAAGACTAGATATTGCCTCTGTGGCTCACCCAGCATCCAATGGACAAGTGGAAAGGTCTAATGGACTGGTGCTGTCAGGAATAAAACCGCGACTCGTCGAACCTTTGCAAAGGTCGGCAGGATGTTGGATCGAAGAAATCCCAGCCGTACTATGGAGCCTCCGGACTACTCCGAATAGATCAACAGGCTACACTCCATTCTTTCTGGTGTACGGGGCAGAGGCCGTACTTCCAGCCGACATAATATATGACTCGCCAAGAGTTGCTCAGTACACAACCTCAGAGACAAATGAGATAGCTCGGCAAGATGTCGTAGACCTGCTGGAAGAAGCCAGAGAGTTGACATTATCACGATCGGCTATTTATCAACAGAACTTGCGGCGGTATAACAGCAAGAAAGTAAATCCAAGAGTATTCAAAGAAGGAGATTTGGTCCTCCGACTCGTGCAACGCACGGCCGGCATGCACAAGTTGTCACCCCCATGGGAAGGACCGTTTATTGTGAGCAAAGCATTGCACAACGATGCATATTATCTCATCGACGCTCAGTCCCCCGGAGGGAACAAGGCAGACAAAACTGGCAAAGAAACGAAGCGTCCTTGGAATGTGGCTTTACTTCGGCCATTCTACTCGTAGCATTATATCTCAAAGTCAAAATCCAATGATGTATTTGAACCTCGGCACCCAGAGCAGTGACTCGGGGACTGCCATATGTTATATTCATTTCGTTTTATGTATTTGAACCTCGGCACCCAGAGCAGTTACTCGGGGACTGCCATATGTTATATTTATTTCGTGTTGTGTGTTTGAATCTCGGCACCCAGAGCAATGACCCGGGGACTGCCATATGTTATATTTATTTCGCGTTATGTGCTTAAACCTTGGCGCCCAGAGCAGCGACTCGGGGACTGCCATATGTTATATTTATTTCGTCTCATGTACTTGAACCTCGGCGCTCGGAGGAGTAACTCGGGGACTGCCATATGTTATATTTATTTCATGTTACGAATATGAACCTCGGCATCTAAAGCAGCGACTCGGGGACTACCGCATGCTACCTCAAACTTATGCTAAACGCACTCATATCAGTCTTATACTACCTCTGAAGTTTGATTTACATATGGAAGTTTCGTACAATAAACAATGATCCAGCGATCGCTATATACTTCCACAACGAAGTAGTTAACTTGTGTTATGATATTCAGAGCTCACGCCTGGATAAAACCATAAAAAATAGAGGCAAAGATAAGCCCTAAAAGGTCAGGAAATTAAGGGCCAGCAAAGCGAGAATTCGGACGAACATCCACTTAACCAAGTGTCACAACAGTACATGGCAAAAGAAATTCGAATCATACAAAGAGTTGACAAATATTTCGCCTACATCATACGCCCGGCATACCAGGGATCGGAAATAAATTAGGCGTTGTTCGTTGGGGAGGCAGCTACTTGCTCAGGTGCGGGCACTCCGAGGTAGGAGGAACTTCGACTGAGGTGGCCTCGCCCTCCGCTGACCCAGGTGCAACTTCGACGGAAGTACGAGGTTGCTCAGGAGCATCAGTCCGTGCGGTAGAATGCCCGGTACCTTTGGAAGAGGATCGCGCATCGCCGTTGCTGTCCGAGCTTGAGCTGGAGCTATCAGATGCAGCCGAATCATTTTCACCTTCCCCCTGCTCAGCTGAATTATCATCCGAGGCACCCTCAGCCACAACCTCCTGATCCGGGTCGGGGAGAAAACTCGGCCCTTCATTCCAAGTGTGTACGTCGGCGTACTCGACGAGTTGGAACGCCCGAGCTTGCCGAAGAGCAACAAAAGTGGGATCTTCAACCCAGCGGGAGCCAGTGCGCAAATTTCTTAGGATGTCAAGAGAGATGTCTTCATACCACGACATTATAACAGTAAGGGCCATGTCGGCACCAGCACTCCCAGCAGATTCTCTCCAAAGACTCAACTGCCTCTCAGATGCCATTAGCCTTGTCACCAATAGCTTGACTTCGTTGATATCAGGAGTCCCCGAGGTATTCGGCCAGAGTACATGGTAAGCTCGGATAGCGGCCTGCACCAAGTCCCGGCCCATAATTTTCATCGGACCAACTGTGGCACCAACGGCAACCAAGTAATCCTCCATTGAATATTCTGAATCAACAGTAACAGGTTCACCTCGGCGCGCGCGAGCTGCGAGAACCGCTTTAGAACTCACGGGTTTGGCCTCGGGGAAGTGATCTGCGCAAAGCATGAACGTGTCAAAGGGTAGCAGGGACAAAAAAGAAAAATATAATTCGGCCATGCCAAGTAGCTTACGATGAATGTAGCTCATCATTATCTGAAGGTCTTTGGCCCAATCAACCTTACTCTTCTCAAAACGAGCAATTTCCTCACTCAAACCCCGGGTTTTAAGTTCGGCAGCTTCAAGGAGTTCTTTGTTCTTCTGCAGATCCAAAGTCAGCCGATTCTTTTCCTCGGAAAATTCTTGGTCGACTTTTTCTAGTTCGGATTTCTGAGAGAGCTTGAGGGTATCCACCTCGGATCGCAAGCGAGCTATCTCATCATCTTTTTCTTGTAGTTGCGCCGAATGAACTGCGTTTTGTTCTAAAAAATGCAGCATCACGTCAGGCATGGGCATGCAACCTTGATGTGACACTGCAAAGTCTTGCAACTCGGCTTTACCACGGCCAAACGCAATAAGGAACCTTAGCATATATATTAAAAGGGGGAAGGAGTAAAATAGAAAGGAAACTAACCTTCCAGGTTCTTGATCTTCTTTTCAAGGCGAATATTGAGGTTATTAATGTTACCTATTCAACAAGAAGTAAGCCGGCATTCCGTGGACGAATACATGAGAACATTGGGAATAAGGAAAAAGAACTATCGACATACCAGCCTTCTTCGCCACGGGAAGAACTTTCTCGTACTTCTCTTCCAGCTTGCGGTGCGAAAAAAGCAACCTCTGGAACTCGGCAGTCCACCGGTCATGTGCAACCTGAGTAATGAGGCAAAATGATAAATCAACGAGTAAAAGCTAAATTAGATCCGAATCAAGCAAAGCTTAATTCGGCTCGATATTCAAAGCTAAATTAGATCCGAATCAAGCAAAGCTTAATTCGGCTCTAGGTGGCTGGATATTCAAAGCTAAGCCAGATCCGAGTCAAGCAGGACTGAACTCAGATCTAGGTGGCTGGATATTCAAAGCTAAACCAGATCCGAGTCAAGCAGGACTTAACTCAGATCTAGGTAGCTGGATATTCAAAGCTAAACTAGATCCGAGTCAAGCAGGACTTAACTCAGATCTAGGTGGCTGGATATTCAAATCTAAATTAGATCCGAATCAAGCAAAGCTTAATTCGGCCCTAGGTGGCTGGATATTCAAAGCTAAACCAGATCCGAGTCAAGCAGGACTTAACTCAGATCTAGGTGGCTAGATATTCAAAGCTAAACCAGATCCGAGTCAAGCAGGACTTAACTCAGATCTAGGTGGCTGGATATTCAAAGCTAAACCAGATCCGAATCAGGCAGTACTTAACTCGGATCTAGGTGGCTGGATATTCAAAGCTAAACAAAGTCCGAATCACACATAACTAAGCTCGGATCTAGATGGCCGAATTAACGAACCTTAGAAATAAATTTAAGTCAAACTTCCAAGTAGACAACAAGTTATTTCCTTGCAAGTTTCAGGGACTAGAGCATATGGTAACATCTGAGGAATAATTTAAGACTCAGAGAAACAATAATTACCTCATTCATCTTGTTGGTATCAACGATGAACTTGGCAGCATGGTCAAAACGGCCGCTGATGTCAGAAAGCTGAAAGGGCTGGTTCATAGGATTACCCTCAAACTGATCAGCAGCGTTCCAATTATTGGCGTACTCAATCAGCGCTCCAAGGCTGTTCCCACTAGCTGTCCGAGTTAAAACTTTACCCCGGGCAGGCTGTTCGACCACGGCAGTCGCAGGGCTCTTATGAAGAGCAAGCTGGGTGCTGGCGGCCGAGGTAATGGGGACTTTGGTAGGCGCAGCTCCCTTACGCAGCACGTCAGCAATACTCGGCTGAGAAGAGCCGGCAAGACCTTTCTGAGAAGAAGAAGTCTTGACGGCAATAGCTTTTTTCGCCTTAGAAGAGGCATCAGCAGGAAGTGACGCCTCGGAAGTAGGGACGGCGTCCTTAGGAGCAGCGGAGATTAAGGTCGCAGAGGGCGCCGTGATAACGACCTTCTCGGCCGAGGTCGGAATGGCCGTAGAAACTGCCGGAGTAGATAGAGGCTCAGTAGCAGCGCCGGGGCCCATAGAAGGGGCGGTGGGTTCGACGAAAACTTCGGAAGGCCGGTTCGAATCCAGGTCAATGGAAGGGCTCTCAGGGACATCGCGGCGAACAGGCGACGTATTCGGAGCTGGAGGAGAAGCAGGACGAATAGGACTAGGAATCCTGGTATCATCAGCGGGAGGAGGAGATGGCGGCCGAATCGGGCGGCTAGTCATACTAGGACCGCCGGGTTTAACAGAAATAGGAGCACTGCAAAAATAAGAAAGAAGATTCGTCAGCATGAGAGACAGAAAGAGAGAAACAAGAAATATAAGCAAAAGGAACTTACCCGGCGACCCCAGGCATAGTCTTGCGCCTGGGAGGGTTCGGAGCGGACTTCTTCATTCGTTTCTTAGGAACCGCCTCCGAGGCACTAGCAGGAGCCCCGCGTTTCCCCGAGGTAACGGGAGGTCGGGAAGCAATAGGCTCGGCGTCGTGAACCTGACCGGCCGGATTAGCTGGGAAAGTAGAAGCCGGAAATGCATAAGAAATAGGCATGGCGGCAACTACCTCAATAATTTGGACCTCGTCCGAATCACCTTCCTCCTCGTGCGCTGAAGTCTTGCCGCGAGCTCGAGCCGGGGCAGGATCCGATTTAGGGACGAACTCCTCGGAGTCCGGCTCACCAGTATTCGGGGTACTCCTGTCCGCGGGCCAAGGGAGCAGCAGAACTTCGGCGTCCTCGTTTTTCTGCTCTGCGAACCTCTGCAAGACAAGGAGAAAGAGAATTAGATAAACCAGTTTCTAAAAACAGTCGAATAGCAGAGCGATGTTGATTAAGCTCACCTCGGGAGGCGGATGATCGCGGGTGAATGGTTTTAATCCCCAAGCCCAATCCTCAGGCATCTCAGTCTTAAAGATAGCTCGGACGCGCTTATAAATAAGGTAGTTATCCAGCTCCACGGTCGAGACTCGATTAGGGTCAAGGGGACCACTCATGTAGCACAGCTTGTGGGTCCGCTTCTGGAAGGGGCAGATCCGGCTACTAATGAAAGTTGCCATTAGGTCTTCGCCGCATAACCCGGCCCGGATCAACTCTTTAAGCCGAATCTCGAAGGCCTCGGCCAAGGCATGAGTTTTTCTCGGATTATAGAGCCAGTTCACTTTAGAAGGTGGGCCAATTGAGAATGGAGGGAGCCGAATCTTGTCCTCCGCCCCTCTGTTCTTGACGTAGAAGAATGATTTGTGCCACTTCTTGCACGACTCCAATCCAGTGACACGAGGGAACACGGATTTCCTCCGACGTGTGATAGACGCCGCCCCACATTGGGTGAGCAACTTCTCGGAAGGGTGCAGAGATTTGTCAGGGACAACGTTGGAGCGGATCTGGAAGAACTTCGACCAGACATGCACTGACGGCCACAGGCCGAAGTATCCCTCCGAAGCGGAGATGAAAGCAGAAAGAGAAGCTATCGCGTTCGCAGGAAGATGATGCGGCTGAAGGCCGAAGTAATCGAGGAATTCTCTAGCGAAATCACTAAGAGGGAGACCGAAGCCGCGGGCGAAGTGCGACATGAAAACCACATACTCGCCCTCTCTGATATTCGGAGAGGATTCGCTGCCGGGTAAACGGCAAGAAACCTCGGCGGGAATTCTTCGAGTCCGGATGAGCCATTCAATCTCATGGCGTGTGACAGAAGAACCCTGCCACGAGCCTCGCTCGGGCCCGGAGCCAGCGTCGTCGTCCTCAACCAGAGCGCCGCTAAACGAACTAGACATATGTGCACCGGAAAGATCACCGGAGGAAGACTGGCGGCGGAGGGGAGTTTAGAGCTGCAAGGCCCCGTCGGGACTTTGCACGAGAACAATGGCGAAGAAACAGAGGAACCGTCGCACGAGCACGGAATCGGAGCAGATGAATCTAGGGAAAGATCAGGGCAAGGCGACCGGAGAGGACTCACCGGCGACGGAGCCAAAGCCGCGGAGCGCCGGCAAAGCAGGCAGAACGGCGCGGAGGAATCTTCACCGGCGGAGGCTCTGGCAAGCGAGCGGCGGCGGAACTGCGAGAGGACACGCCGGCGAGAGGAAGGAGGAGGACGGAGGCGAGCGGTAAGGGGAAAAGTGAATCCCCCAAACGCAGTCCCCCTCTTTATAATCGAGCCTTGAACAGGGGAGTGGGATCGTGGGTGTGGCGGTTGTCCGTGTAGATCGTGGGTGCAGCACGAACGCACGACGGTGAGCGGAGCCACACCAACGGCCACACACGAAGAAAGAGCGTTACGATCCCCAAGGGGAACGACGCCCGAGGCGTCGCAGCGGCGGCGCAGCAGGTACAAAGTTAACTGTAGCTTGTCGGTAAGTACTGTAGAGGGACCTAAAAACTAGAAGAACAATGATGGGGATGACACGTAGGACATGGCGTACGAGGGAAGGAATGAGGAAACCTCGGATGAAGGTATAACTCGGAAATAAAACTGAAGAATACGATGAAGCTGATATGACCCGGCCAAAGCTATCGACAGGGCCACACCAGCTTCGGGGACTAATGTCGGGGGGTTGACCTCGGGTAGGTCAGAGACGGGGAAAGACAGAGGTACAATCCCCGTCTAGTTTCCGAGTTACGGTCCAAGTCGGCCGAATCATGAATACGTCGGCCGATGTACGGAGGCGAGAAGCCCGTATATATGTATCAAGTAGTTACCCGGCCGAGTTACTAAGAGGGTCGGCCGGGTTAGCCCAAGTGATCTTGATGCAGGTGAAGAACGAGCCGAGTTACACAAGGTAAGGTAGAGCCGAGTGATACGAAGCTTGCAGGAGAAGGAGAAGCCCAAGGTCAAACTATAGCTGCAGGCTAGAAGGAATCAGAGCGAAGCCAAGCACAAGAGACAAGGATGCACAGCGTCAGAAGGGCAGAAGGAGGTCACGGAGGTGACAGTCCTGGAGCCCGAGGCACGCAGGAGGGGGCCACTGGAGCCTTGCCGTCGTTAGAAGGGCGACAGGGAAAGGAGGCCGCCGAACTACTATTTTGGGACAAGCATATTCCACGAATATGCTTGCCTCGTCAGCCCTAAGGGCACCCAAGGGACTCCTTTATAAGGGGAGGCTTGGACCTTGAGGAAGGGATCGACTCTTTGAGCACCGTTAGGCTGGGGAGATTCATCTTGTCCCCTGTATACAGCTCAAGGAGCATTTGTAGCCCATCAAGAGAGAAATAAAGATCATAACTTTAGCAGCTTGAGTGTAGACACGGTTGCATCTTCCCTCCCCAGATCCCACTAACATCCATTGGCCCCAAACTTTAGCCTACCCATGGCATCTGCCGTGCCACGACCACGACAATGGGCTTGGTTCTTACTCTACTTCGATTATCCAATGATAATGATTAGCGCATCTACTCAACTTAGGAAGATTCAAAGACTTGAGAAGCAAAATTAGGCAAAAAAAAAGAAATAACAAATTTTGAAAGCAGCAGCATTCAGAAGATAGAATCACAGCCAATTCCTAATACCTAGCTACAACTTGCATCATCCAAGTCAATGGATCAGTTCCAAAACAAAGATATTGAAAAGAACGAATGAAATTAGCAACTTCAGAAGAACCAGCTTTCACAATATAGCACCTAATTTAAACATGAGAACTGAAGGCAACCAGTACAACCTGCAATATCAAACCTACAGAGAAACAAGCACAGGCAGATAAGTTCACCCATTCATACTTAAACAGAACTGCTGTACTAGCAACCGTTTACAGGAGAAACCAACACATATAGGGGGACTCCATGGTCCATTATATCAGACACAGTAGACTATTAGACACAAACAAGACCGACACTTCACTTGAAGGGCGACAGGGGCAGTCCACCGGACGACAAGGTACAGGCAGCAGCTCCAACGCCAAGACACTTACTGACCACCACGGAGGCGGAGCACCAGGTGGAGGGTGGACTCCTTCTGGATGTTGTAGTCCGCAAGGGTGCGGCCATCCTCCAGCTGCTTGCCAGCGAAAATGAGGCGCTGCTGGTCCGGGGGAATGCCCTCCTTATCCTGGATCTTGGCCTTCACATTGTCAATGGTGTCAGACGACTCCACCTCAAGGGTGATGGTCTTGCCCGTGAGTGTCTTGACAAAGATCTGCATGCCACCCCGAAGGCGCAGGACAAGGTGAAGGGTGGACTCCTTCTGGATGTTGTAGTCCGCGAGGGTGCGGCCATCCTCCAGCTGCTTGCCAGCGAAGATGAGGCGCTGCTGGTCCGGGGGAATGCCCTCCTTGTCCTGGATCTTAGCCTTGACATTGTCGATGGTGTCAGAGGACTCCACCTCAAGGGTGATGGTCTTGCCCGTGAGGGTCTTCACAAAGATCTGCATCTGCAGAGAAGAATCGCCAAATAGGATTGTAAGCCCCAAGAAGTAGATCAAAGAACAGGATCAAACATCATGTATTATAATCTGTACATAAGCATCCGGCTATAGAGAATCAACCAATAATAGCAGAATATTTAATCAAAAAATGTCAACAGATGATAGGTTTCTACACAATTATAACCACAAATAATCTAAAAGACCGTATCTATCTCAGAAAAATAAAGCGGAACCATCGAACTGGCAGATAAAGCATGCGTAGATTAACACATGAGAACATAGTACGTCAACAGGAACTCAACCTGCACACGAACAGATCCAACCAAGGAACTACCCTCTCCAAAAAAATCGCGTGAACAGCAGGAATTCGGCTAACCGATCTTAACATGAGCGAACAGATCTAACGGAAAATTTAAGGCCACCGCAACGTGAGATGGAGCGTCTACGACCAGGAATCGGCCAAATTCGACAGCACCACTAGACCTCGAACCAAAGTATGATACACGAAGCACCTCCTCATAAACGTAGACGAGATGGGAGAGAGGGGGAGGAAGAGCCGTACCGTGGTGCGGGTCCGTGGGGAAGAGGATTCGAGGCGATTGGAGACGAGATTGGTGAGGGGATTTTTCGTTCCGTTCGGTTCCGTTCCTGGGCGGTGGTGGGGATTGGAGACGACGAGGGGGACGGGTATTTATAGCGGCTCGGGACGGAACGGGGTTGGGAGGGAATCCCGTGACGTGACGGTTCTTTTTTTTCTTTTCTTTTTAAACAAGGATAGAGACCGAAGGTCCCGGAACTAGCATTATAGTATGACAAAAGTGTTAGAACTTTTTAAGTCTCGTTCGCCTCTTTCACCATTTGATTTATCTCGTGATTCGTGTTACACATGAGTTGCAACTTGGATGTAGAAATTTAATGAGTTGCAACTAGGTTGTAACTGAGAACTAGTACAAATCTTATGAGTTGCAACTGAGAATTAACACAAGTATTCTCATACGTCTAAGATCTAGACACTCCCTATTAAAATACCGAAGGAACAACCTATAATAAGTAGGAGTAGTAAAAAAAACTACAACCATGTCCTTCCAATTTGAAGTGCCATGACGGTTTGGTCTGTTCCATTGTTAGTCACTTAGTCTCAAGCTCGTAATACTTTTTCCTAAACAAAGGAAAAATATCAATTTTTTTCATCCTGAAAGTTACAACTCGAGGAGGTTCACTTCGGGTTCCAATTTTTTGTTTCAAAAGGTCCATATCCCATCCAACCTGATAAAAACTTACTGAAACAATGTATCACATAAATATCAAGTATATTAGATTAAACATGAAAGAAATTTAGATATGTCGTTTTCACTGAATCAAAATTCTCACCCGCACACTAAATCATTTGGCTCTTCCTCATCGACCATCGATCTCAACCCCGCTCGCCGACACCTCTACCTCGTCTGCAACTTTTCCCAGCTTGTGTCAACCCTTGTCAAATTCAGCGTTTTCACCGTGCTTGACTGACGAATCTCGTTCCTTAAAATTTGAAGGCGCAACTAGCCGGTCATCTTTGAGAGTGTGAGGCCATGTGGCAGTCCACATCATCAATGCACTCATGATGGAGAGGCCGGAAGCTCGGGAGGCGTGACACGAGCTCCCTTCTAGTGCCTCGGCATCTACCATTGCTGGCAACACCCTCTTTTCACAGGTCGTATGTTGCTCCGGGAGACTATCATCTCTGATATTTGGGACCACGTGAAGCACCGCCATCTTGCCCGTCTGCAGGAGCCGAAAAATTTGGCGGAGGCCCTCGGGCATTGGGTACGTCATCTTCGACTACTCAAGTGACGACGAGGAGTAAAAATCTCGCCGCACCGCATAGTAGAAGCCCCAGTGAATTTTCTATTGAATGTAGTTTAGGCTGAAATGTCGTAGAACTGTCGATATTCTTTCGGTGGTATGGTCTACATGATAGTGAACTAGCTATGACCATGATGAACTCTTGTGCGGATATGTGGCGTTTAGCTTTTTTTTAAATATGCTGTTTATTTGGGACGTGGCTTTTTTCTCACCCTTTATTTGAATTTGATTTTTGTCAAATTTTGAAATGCCAAAAAAATTCAAAAAAATATGTGCACGTAGAACTTTAAGTTTTAGTTGTCCGCAAAGTCATTTCACCAAAAATGAACATTTTGGGTGGCTTGTGCAAAAAATACAAAATTTGGTGCTAAAATAACATGCTCCACGACGCAAAAAGTTGTCTTTTTTTACACAGTATACAAAACATATCGGTTTTTGGTAGAATGATTCGTGTACACCTCAAACATGATGCTACACATAATCATATTTTTTTCCAAATTTTTCAACTTTTAGAAAAATGTGTTTTTCATACCGGGTGTCGTTTCCGGTTTAATTGCAGTATCCGCTAAAGTTGCTCCAACTAGTTGGTTTCGTTCCTACCGGTATTTCAGCATCTGCAGATTTTCATCAGATTCATTGTAACCTTAACAAGAATAGAACAAGGTATTATTCATTGTAACCTTAACAAGAATAAAACAAGGTATTATAAGCATATATGTTAGTACTTGTAAGTAACAAACGCATAAGGCATGTGAAAGTACTCCCTCCGTTTCAAAATATAAGATGTTTTAGTTTTGTGAAGTAAATGTATCTAGACTACTTTTAGTATATAGGTTCACTCAAGTTTGGGATGGATCTACACACTAAAACAAGTCTAGATACATTTTCTTTACAAACCTAAAACATCTTATATTTTAAAACGGAGGGAGTATATCACATGTCTGGTGAGACAAGATTACAAGACTGCATCAGGCAAAGGATAGAAGCTATTCGAAGTGTTGTTGCGCCAAGGTCAGAATGAGATTGCAATCCGAGAGCAAGATCTGTTTGTGGACAAGGGGATTAGTAGTTAATTAATGGTGATGTTCCGATAAGGTTCTCCCACCGCCTCTTGTACATGAGAGGCTGGCAAGTTCAGACTTTCGGAGCTGACGCAGAGCAATCTTTGGGCTAGGGCTTTCATGCTGTTGCTGTATCTTCACAAGTGTCCCTGCCCACATCGCAGGAATATTAGATAGCCCATGTGATAGGCTAGGAACATGGACTGAAATAAATAAGCTGTATATAAATTGATTCCTACAATTATGGGAGCTACAGTTGCATCTGGAAAATAGAAATCTTCAATCAAGAGATAAACAGGTAAACACTGCAAGCATCTGGAACGTTAAAATGGTTATTTCTACTCCTACATCATTTGTGTGAAATGCTGGTCCACTATACACTTGGGCTAGCATTTGGCATCATTCAGACTTGAGATGCTCTGCGTCAGAACAACAGACAAGAGAGACAGGACACATTCCTTTCCTGCTCCTCGGCAAACCTCAAAGCATAGCAATTGAAACATAATCATCAGCTCACTGGAACCTCTCAAAATTGAGATGCTCGACATCAGAACAACACACAAGACAAAACGCCCTACATGATTCACTGATATGAAATGCATTATCCTAAATAAATTGCAGGAGCATCAACTCATTGCAAGAACCACTGCATTTTTCATTTGTATGAAACACATGGATATGCATCCATCATTCACAAGGAGTGCAGGATTATTAGCTATTCAACCAGGAAGAAGTAGCAACCACCTCACGTCGATAGATGTCAGAAGAGCAACACTGCAACGATTACAACCAGTACCGTCGCTACAAAAATGTTCAGCCGTTGCACCAAACGCTTCCAGCAGTTCTGAATCTTAGAACCGAGGCCAAGACGGACAGTCAGGAGAGCAGATCAAGTTTAACTAGCACAAGGAACACGAGAGCTGCTGAGTTTTTCGGAACCTATATCTATCTATTTATTTCCAATAGTAGGAGCCCAGTTCTATTATCGTCATGTTCCAGAAGGTGAAGCTTCTGAAGAGGCCAACTGTCAGGACTCCAGCTCTGATCTTTCTCTACTATGCGTCGACATCTGGGTATCGCAGCTGAGCGCTGCCTGTATTTAGCATAGCACATTGAGGCAGTTAGGCACCAGATAAGTAAGCAGAGCTTTGCAAAATAAAAAAAATCAATACCAAGATCCACAAGACAAATCCTGAATACAGTATAATCTGCAGAAAAGCTAAGATTTGATGTACTACTGCAGGATACAACCTGGAGTTTCTTCAGATTCTAACAGAAAACTAGTATATTCTCCACAAGGGAGAAATGAGATGACTAAACTGATTTGATTTTGTAGGTACGAAATGAATGAACTGAGAATTATTTGAATCAAAGAAAAATGTTACTCTTTCCCTCAACAATCAGATTAGCATCCTGCTACAATAAGAGTGCACACATCCAAACCAACATCTTTCTGCATAACAAATTCAAGACTACTAATATGTATCTCGCGGCCTCCAAAAAGATCAGAGGAAGTGGATCAAAGATCTAAATCTATCAATTTGCTGAAATAAATAAAAAACTCTAGAAGAACCAAGAATACAGCTCATGTACAAAACGTAAAAACAATATTATGTGCATAATCTAGCTTCTACTTAGTATTGTACGATAGAACCTAAATTTTGTTCATGGGTTATTTGATACAAGCAAGTGTAGGCTAAAATGAAATGGATATCACCAACGTTTACTGTCAGTTTGGCTTTTATGCTTCCACAATTTCTACTAGGTTTACTCAAGAAATAATGTTTCCTAGGGGCAAATAGTATCAAATGGAGGAACTGAATTATCCGAATCAAGGTAATAGCATGAAACCAACAAGTTCCATATCAAGTTTGACTCCCAGCATGTGGTTTGTAAACTAAAGTACCAGGTACAGAGACTTATAATCCACAAGGCACTCTGCTAAAATGAGACTCCACACATCTAAACCAACATCATTCTGCATAACCAATTCAAGACTACAAATATGAATCTCTCGACCTCTCAGCAAAGAAGATGAGAGGAAGCAGATCAACGATCTAAATGTACCGGTTTCGCTGAAATTAGAAACCTCTAACAAAACAAAGAATACAGCTCATGTACAAAACCTACAAACAGTATTATGTGCATAAAGTAGCTTCTACTTGGTACTGTGGGATAGAACCTGAATTCTGAGCACAGGTTATTCAACACAAGTAAGAGTGGGCTATAATTAAGCAGATCTTCTCAGTCAGCCTGAAACAGAGACGACTCAACTCTTTTGGCTCTTATAGTTCCATAATTCGCACCAGGTTTACTCAAAAGTAGTGTTTAGTAGCGGCAAATAGTACCAATGGAGGAACTGAATTATCTGAATCAAGGTAGGGGCAAATAGTATGAAATTAACCAACAAGTACGATTTCAAGTTTGACTCCAAACATGTGGTTTGTAAAATACCAGGTACACAGACTTATAATACACAAGGCAAGGCACACTACTGTAAATACCTACTATTGATTCTATTCAAGTATTTTTTTTACTTATCTACAGGACTAGAACAGTTTCAGGTATATATGTCCCAAGTTCTACAGAAGCAGATTAGCAGCAGTTTCAGGCCACAGCTGTTTCATCAGTAAACTGTTTGTCAGACAACAACAGTTTCAGTCAACTGTTTATTCAAGCACAAGCTAACATGCCATTAATTCCAAAATATCAGGGACCAGGTACCAACATCTGCTCATATATATTGTGCAGAACAGATTCAATCAAGGCTTACCAAAAGGAGATGAGTAGGGCGGAGTTGGGGACATAGAGAGAGAGGTTCTCACCTGGTGTCCCGTCCGTGATGACGACGATCTCGATTGCACCATCGCGGGGTAGGTGTAGGACGAGTGGGGTCAGCCTCCCTTCACGGCCCGGTCGGAGGCAGATGATGAAGTCGAAGACGCCGAACTGCCCCCACAGGAGGGGGGCCAGCTGCTCCCTCAGGCGGTGCACGGACCTCCCCATGAAATGCAGCAGGCCGTCCGCGCCCTCCGCGCGGTAGGATCCGTCGTCGGCCGCCCGCACGTACGGAATCGTTCGCCACTCTGCCTCCGCGCGCCCCAGAATGACCACGGAGAGGTCTCCCGGGAGGCGCTCCTGAAGTTAATTGAGTCGTAACGTAAACGAAGAAGCACGGTTATGAATTTTGTGATGGAAAACACAAATATGCAATCAAGAATTGGAAATCCGAGAAGTGGTTGGTTGATTCCGAGAAGCGCAAGTTTGGCGAGAAGAGAAGAAGCACGGTCGAATTTCTGTGGGACGAATAATGAAATCGACAGATCGAATGAAGAAGCAATTTCGCGGCGCCGGCCGAATGAATGAATTGGAGAAGAAGAATATAATCCAGCAGAAGCGAACGACTCACACTGATCGGACGTGGAAGGCGAGGCATGCCCTGTCGGGGGAGGATGGGCTCCACCACCCACTGCATCATGGAGCTGATGTTGAAGTACTCGTCGACGGTGACGCGGTGGATCCAGCGGAGGAACTTCCCGTTGGCGCGGAGGTAGCGGAAGTGCGTGCCGACGTGGCGGAGCATGATGTCGTCCCTGTGCACCCCCAACCCGGCCCTGACGGCCTGCCACCTGATGGCGTCCGCCTGCGGCGTCTGGTCGTAGTTTCTCTGCTCGACGCGGAAGCCGCAGCGGCCGAGCGGCGCCGAGGTGTCGGTGCCGGCGAGGTAGCGGCCGTAGGCGGCGCTCTGGAGGAGCACGTACTGGATGCCGTCGCGGTCGTCGAGGTAGAGGTGCACCGCCCACGCCGCGTTCATCGACGCGCGGCTCTTGCAGAGGGAGACGCCCACCCCGTCGTCGTCGGCGTGGAGGTAGCGGCCGCGTTTGCGGCTCCGCAGCCACACATGCTGCCTGTCGTGGAACTGGTCCATCGCTCGCTGCCGCTGGACTGTTGGAGAGGGAAGAGAAGGTGGGCGGTCCGGCGAGGGGGAGAAGAGAGGCCGAGAGGGGGAGGTGGGCGCGCTCCGGCGAGGGGGAGAAGAGGAGAGGCGCTCGGGCGGTGTCGGTTGAGACGGTTACGCTCGGGCGCCAAGGCGAGTATTTCAGGGTGCCTGGCACGCCATCGCCGTCCTCGCCTTGAGCACCAGGTGGGCTTGCGGGCCGTTTTCTCGGCCCAGCCCATTAGCCCAAGCACGGGCTTCCCCCTCTATGAGACTCTTTCTCTTCCACAGCCAAAGGCCCACAAGAGTTACCTTTCTCTCCCGATTTCCCAACACACGCGCCGCGGCGGCGGCGGTGGCCGTGGCCGGCAGCGCCGGGCGCCGCTCCTTCCCTTCCCCGGCGAGCCTCTCCCTCCGTGCTTCCCAGCTCGCTGACGCGGGGAAGATACCGCTGGAGGCATTGCTCCCTCTCCTCCTTGCTCGGCTGCCCTACGGCGAGGGGCGAGCAAAGCACCGTCAGATCCAGCAAGACTGGTAGTGGTAGGGTGTGGGTGTTCTCGCTCCTCGCTTGTGGCTTGTGGCTTGCCGTTTGCTTCTAGAAAGTGCTGGTAGCTGCTGTGCGTGGTATATGCCTGCTGGCTTGTGCTCGCTTGGTTGGAATGCTGCGTGTGTGGTTTTGTCACTGCCGACCGGCCCCGCCTGAACGCCTTCTGTGTGTGAATGTGCCTATTGTGGCGACCATTTGATGTTTCACATTGTCCTGTATAGCTGTGTCATGTGGAGTTATCAGGTTGTATACTGTATTAGTATCAAAATTGTGTGATGGTGAGGATGCTGGGGCGGCGGCCCCGGCCCCGGATCGGTGGCCGCGGCTTGGGCGCATGGCAATCGCTGCGGCGTGAGGTGTCGTGTTGGCCGTGGCATGTGCTGGAGCTCGGTGGTCGGTGGCGGAGTCTTGCTGCCTGTTTCGTTACTCGTCTCGCTTTGTGGTCGAGTCAATCTCACGCGAAAGTCTTGCACAAACTTTGGTCGGTGCCGACAAGGCGACGCTTTTGAGCGTCCTTCTCCTCCTTGTTTGTGTCGTTTCGGAGTTCTTGATCTTGACCGACTGGAGTGGTCCTAACATCTTCGGGGTGAAAACCTAAGCTACATCGGGAGAAGGCAGCGGCGACAGACACGCCGCTACCTTGTTGGAGACGTCGCCTTTGAGATTTCTTAGCCATCGCGGTGTGACTAGTTCGTGGCAACAAGCGGGGTGACTCTATGGTCTGGGGAGGCGGATCCTGGGTTGGCGGCCTTAGATGGTGGTTGGGTGTCGATATGGCGGCCTCGAACCTCTATGCAGCGACAATCCTATGGGACCTGGTCGTTGCCTAGCATGGAGCTTTGGTGGCTACTTTGAGATCTATGTGGACAGCGAGTTTGTCGACCCGGTTGGTTAGACTTCGGGCAATGCGGAGTTCATCCTGGTTGTTGCATTGGGGCAGCCCCCAGAGCCGGATGTGTGACTTTGTTGTGTTTGGTAGGCTAGTGTCATGTGGACGACGGTCTCCTTGCTTGTGTGGTTTTCCATTCCTATTTTTTTATAAGCATGGTAATGCATGATTTCCGAGCTCGGTTTTTCTATAAACTAGGTCGATTTTATTCTACAAACTGCAGGAACGCCTTGCCCTCCTTGAGAGGTTTCTCGAAAAAATTGTGTGATGTGGAGTTAGTTATCTTTATCGTGGCATAGCATCACCGTCGTTGATATGGGGAAGCTATTTGTGCTTTGGCACACAAAAGGCTTAACGGCCTACAAGTATGTTTGACGAGCTGTCGTGGGCTGCCTTGACCTCATTGCCATGGTAGCTTGCAATCTAAAGGAAGTTCCCTGCAATCTTAGGTTCTGGTGGGCGACTTGAAACCGTCTAGTTAAATCCAACATAGTCGTGTGAATGTTGATCAGACGAAGTAAATGGAAGAATGTTGATGAATATTTCAGTTTCACATTAAAAAAACTCCATATCTGTTTATACTTATACATTGCTTTGTAGTAGAAAAAACGAACTTAATTTGCAGATCAAATACATGTTTCAGTCATGTGTTTGTTAAAGTCTTAAAGCCAAAATACCATGGTTATGTAGAGAACTTATTATGAGTATGCTATATGATACTCAAGAGAGTCCTATGATTTGAAAGCAGTGTATATGTTTGTTCTCAGAAAAAAAACAGCGTATATGGTTGCTGGAACCTGAATTTCCAATGCATTTCATACAGCCAAATTCAACGTGCGATTTCAAGAATTGCTATCAGAAACTGGTCCAGAGCCCTGCCTCAAACAAGCATCCTGAATTTATACATCCCAGTGGTTCCTGAACATGCACATAACGAAAAACATTCCTCTTTAACAGCTACTCCAAGTTACACGTAGTGCTGGAAATGTATCTACAAAACGACTTCCATTACTGCCATAACTAAACTATGGCATTACTATCAGTGGCATCATCATATTCCTCAACAGTTCTCTTTCAGGACTTGCCCGGCTATCTAGAATTTATCATGTAATCTTGATTGTCAACAGTTGTATATGTTCTTCTCAACTTTAACGTTGATATCCCTTGATATCCTTTTGCCACTGGAAATTTTGAGGACATCTTTGTAAATAGGCTTGAAAAATGTTGTATGGATCAACATGCCAGCTAAAAAAGCTATTTGGAAGCGTGTGTTAGCACATCCATACCTGTAAATTTCTGATGCATATTCAGTATCATGTACAGATAGCCAACGCATGGATCCAGTGTGAGGTGGCACTAAAGATCCCGTTATGTGGCAATTCATTTCTGTGGCCACACTGTAAATGAATGTCAGTGAAGGAACATGATCAATCTATCTAACTCAAAATACAGACCAATATACTAAAAACACCCAATTACTTCACCTTCTTTTTTTTTCGCGAGAACGCAAAAGCCTTGCGTTCCGATTCATTGATAGAAAAAGAGAGAGTACTGTACAACATATACAAAGGCTCGCGGGGAGCCAGCACCCCATACAACTCTACCCACTAGCACTACAGGGCCGTGGGGATCAAGGCACGCAGGCCAGACGCCCCAGCAGCCACCCAAGCCCTAGCCTCAGACCGAATTGTATCCAGAAGACCACCTAGGCTAGGTGCCGCATTGTCGAAAACTACCGCATTTCTCAGCTTCCAAATCCACCACGCCGTCAGCATGATGAGTGAGGAAGTGCCCTTGCGAAGAGCGCGGGGGGTAGATCTCGACACCTGCAGCCACCAGTCCACGAAGTCGTCTTCCCCATCCGGGGGGAGGGCCGTGGACCGGGTCCATGAGAGCACCTCATGCCAGGTCGCCTTGGAGAAGGGACATCCGACGAGGAGATGGGTCATGGTTTCAGCTGATTGGTCACACAGGGGACAGCGCGGGGGGTGGGCGAGGCCCCGTCTCGCTAGCCGCTCAGCTGTCCAACAGCGGTCCTGGCATGCCAACAAGATGAAGAACTTCACCCGCGGGGGCGCCCAGGCTTTCCAGTTCAGCTTCCAGGAACGTGAGGCAATGGATCCCTGGAAGAGAAACTCGTAGCAAGATTTGGCCGATTATTGGGCATCGCTGGTCCATCTCCACAGCAAGGAGTCCGGTTCGTCCACCAGCGCGTAATAACGAAGCTGGGTCCAGAGTTGGACGTATTGCCACAGGGCAAGCGGGCTGAGCGCGCCCTGTATGTCGGCAATCCAGTGGCGCCCCACCAGGGCCTCCCGAACAGTGCGGCGCTCTCTGGCGCGCTTGGGGACCAGCGCGAGTAGCCCGGGCGCCAAATCACCGATGGTCTTCCCCTCAAGCCATCTGTCCATCCAAAAAAGAGCCGTGGCTCCATCACCTACTTGCATCCTGGTAGAGGCGTCGAACACCTGGTTTTCCGTCTTGGAGAAGTGCATGTCCAAATCGTGCCAGGGTCGCAGCGGGTCGGTCCGCCTCCTCCAGATCCAACGAATCCTCAGACTGATCGCCATGCGAGAGAGGTCGGGGATCCCCAAGCCTTCAAAGCATTTCGGCCTGCACACCCTGTCCCAGTTCACGTGGCAGTGGCCGCCATTTGCATTTGCCCTCCCAGCCCATAGGAAGCTTCTCACTATCCGCTGGATCTGCTTGAGCGTCCGCTTGTTGAGCCCCAGCACAATGACCTGGTGGAGCGGGATCGCCATGAGCACCGACTTAATCAACGCTAGACGCCCAGCCTTCGCCATCATCCCAGCCTTCCAGGTAGGAAGTCTATTCGCGATGCTATCCACCAGAGGTTGGAGGGCAGCCGCGGACACCCGTCGCAGCGACAGGGGGATCCCCAGGTACCTGATGGGGAACAACGCCACCTGGCACCCCATCACCGTCGCTGCGTGGAGCGCAACCTCAGGGGAGCATACGATCGGCGAGACCGAACACTTGGCGTAGTTGTTGTGCAATCCAGATGCCTCCCCGAAGAGGCCCAACAGCGCGCGGACTGAGCGCAGCTCTGCCTCATCCGGGTGACAGAAGATCACCACGTCATCCGCGTAGAGGGAGACAGAGGTCACCAGCCCACGCGCAGTAATCCGCTTCAGCATGCCGTACTCAACCGCCATGGACATCACCCTGTTGAGTGTGTTGATGAACACCACAAACAACATTGGCGACAGGGGATCGCCCTGTCTCAGGCCCCTCCGGTGCCATATTGGGGGGCCTGGCTCGCCATTGAGCAACACCCGGGTGCTTGCGGTCGAAAGCAGGATGGCCACCATCTCCCTGAAGCGGGGGCCAAACCCCACTTTCTGCAGCACCTCGAACAACAACGCCCAGGAGACCGAGTCAAATGCTTTGGCTATATCGAGCTTTAACATGATACGGGGTTCCTTTAACTTGTGCAGATGGCGTGCCGTCTGCTGAACCAACATGAAGTTATCATGAATGCAACGCTTCTGGATGAAGGCGCATTGGTTCAGGTCAACCAAACCTCCAAGCCTGGAGGCCAGCCTAGAAGCCAACAACTTCGCCATTACTTCACCTTCTTTTATTGCAGGAATGAGATCCAGACCATTTCCACCACATGATTACGTTGCATTCACAAGATAGCTATATACTATTACTCTGTAGTTGCATGCATTTTGAAAAGTTATCATCTCATACATATCACTAAGCTCTACTGTCATGTTATTTAAAATGCATCACTGTTGAAAGACTGTAATGCATGGCTAGTTTGCAGCACCACTTCTGAGCACAGCAAGGCAATATGGCAGAATAATATAGAGGCACATCAGCAACATCTTAATACTATAAGTAACATAGGCAAAGTGAAACATATATAAATATCTAATACGTGATAACACTGATGCCTAGACAAGAAATAGAATATCGACCGAAATATTTTGAGCCTGACAAGAATAGGACCATACCAGTTCATACCTTTTGATAGAAAATAGTATCATGCTTCCTTTCTTAATCACATTCAACTTTTCTGATTGGCTTATAAATTTGCCGCATTCTCCTCTCTGTGAAAGCAATGTAAATCTCATGAAAGGGGAAAATGAAGCATTGCATGTTTGAGTCATTGGTTGGATTTGTTGAGAAATAGTATATATATGGAATTATCAAGATAGAGAAATTGTTTACAATTCACCAACCCACTGAAGTTGGAAGTATCATCATTTCTTTTTACATTGCGACAAAATCAAGGCATCTTACCACTTTTTGGGTGTTTTCTTTACAGTCAGTGATATGGAAGTTCAATGAAGAATCTAAGTTAACTTATGTTTTTGGCAACATGAAGCATTTGATGGTGCGCATAAAATTGCAAGAAAGCTAAAGAGCCGCATAGCCAGAGTTCCACAGATTGGAAAGTATTTTGAAAATATGATCACACACAATCAGCTAGCCTTTTATTCTTGTATAACAGTTGGAGGAAAATAGGGGGAAAATGGTCCTTATATTCATCAAAAACATCGAGCATTGTGCTACAGCACCAGCTACGGTAATACTTTCAAGTTCCAACAATTCAAGATCAACATGAAAAGAGGTAACGACCTTGTAATTCTATGCATACATAATAAGCATCGATGAGCGTGTTAAAAGAAATGTGCATATATGCGAATGGCGGAAATGGAGAACGATCAGGATGGCTAATGCGCGACAGTAACACACATTTCCTCCCAGGTTCATTTCCCATTTCCATAGATACCAACTATACTGACTAATACAACTTCTGAAGCATCCAAAATTGACAAGAATACCATTAATAATCAGTTACTAAGATCAACTATAAAAGAGAAGGCTTATGTTGTAAAGTCACATGTACCATCGCAAAGATTGGATGAAGTTCATTATATTATATTAGTATGAATAAAAGTATTCGCATTGAGTATCAAGAGAAGATCTTACTCTTTTGAATTTGAACTTCTCGGGAATTTCATTTGACATTATGGCTGCGGAGAAAAGCCCAAGGACAATGACATGAATTGATTCCTTTCCAAGCATTTCAACCTTTCCTTCTAAAGTTAAAAATACCAATAAGAATTAAATACCAATAAGAATTATAAAATGTATATTTTTAACTTGCAGTATCTACCTTTTTACTGAACAATAGACGACCAAAAAAACACAGCCGTTATAAATGCACTGACACGTTCTATTACAACTGAATGCAAAATATGTGGTATCGTATAGGTGATGAGATTTCATATAGCTATTGAATCAATAACATGTAAATATGAGGTGGTACAAAGAGTGCCATTGTGAAGAGTTATATGAAGTAGTGCTTGTGGGCACCGACCTAGCCAGGATCATGTTTGGCTGGGAGAAAATTACAAAAAACCACCACAATTGGGGCTAGGGTTTCAAAAGACCACCAAAAACTTTAAAAATTTCAGAATACACCGGATTTGGGGCATGAAGTTGCAGATAGCACTGATCTGGCTTTGACGTTGCTCTAATGATGAATCTGACTGGTGGGGCCTGAACGTCAGGCTAACGTGACACATGTGGACGGACGGGCGTGGATGGACGTTAACGGCGAAAATTACAAAAAACCACCACAATTGGGGCTAGAGTTTCAAAAGACCACCAAAAAATTAAAATTTTTAAAAACACCAAATTTGGAGCAAGAGGTTGCAAAGGTTCTTTTATGCTATTATCATGCAATCATGACATAGATTGTTTTTAGATAAATATCGCAAAATTTATTAACAATATTTTAAAAACACAAAGCGTAAAAGTATTTTTTTTTAATTATTCTAGGGTTGTATACACCCTTTTTTATATGGGATCCCTTGTGGGATTGACCCTAGGGTGGTCCGATCTTCACGGATTTGATGCGGGGAGTGAGGGGATACCCGATGAACACGATGAACGCAACACAAACGCAAGGTAAAGATACAAACACACGCAAACACAACCCGATTCGATTTGCTCCCGTTGGATCGAACAACCAATCCAATAGAATCCTCGGCGAGAGACCGTTAGGTAGAATCACCAAAGGAGAGATCGGCAAGCGGATGATAGAATCCAAATCAAAGGAGAGAGTAGCAACCAAGTAGAATCCCAAGGGGAGAGACCTAGCACTACTAGAATCCTTGATGAGGATAGACCAAACACCCGAGGAGGGTCTTGACGACTTGGAGACGAACAACCAAATTCCAAGGCCTTGTACAACTCATAGATTAACTATAGAGAGGGGTTCCCATCTAGGGTTAGGCACAAGCCTTCATTCATCATCAACTCTAGGGTTTCAAGGAGGGGGTGGGGGCTTATATATAGGCCAGCCACGAGCTAAGGGTAAAACAGGCATAAATGGGAAGTTCTGGGCATTACATGGGCCAGGCCCAATCCGAGGCGCGCAGGCCCGATACACTTGGTCCGGAGACTCCGGTGTGCTGGCCGGAGACTCCGGTCTGGACCGGAGACTCCGGTCAATCTCCGGTGTCGTCTCCGGAGGGGCATTCTGACTGTCCTGGGCGCTGGTTTGGGGGTCGGTCCGGAGATGGACCGGAGACTCAGGTGTGGTAGACCGGAGACTCCGGTCTAGCTTCAGCATCTTCTTGCGTCTTCTCTTCCAGGCCTCTTGCTTGGGGGTCTTGATCTCTGGGGTCCTCTTGTCATCTCCTCTTGGTGTCATGGTCATGGTCCTGGTCATAGCATTGGCACATGTCTCAAGTAGGATTCCATTCACATGATAGCCAAAGGAAGGTGGGGTATGGAATCAGTTCCATCATCATATAGGGAGGAAGGTGTGCGCAAGGTCTTGAGTTTGTATGTTGTGGGATCTCCGGTGTCGTAGCCTTGTTCAAATTGGTCGAAGATCTTGAAGTTGTGCTTGTCATCAAGGTGTGGTTGGAGATCTTGTAGCGTGTTCCTTGCAGGTGGTAGGTGATGTTGTGTATCCTGCAAAACTGACAACAAGGAGAAAGAGTTGTATGAAGGATTGTTAGTATTGGGTACGCTCAAATCACCTACCACCTAACCAAGATCGATTGTTGGATTACAAAATTGGTTTTTATTCTGAGTTTTATTCTAAGATTCAACCTGAGTCTCGGCCAAGTTAGTGCATTCATCCCACCAATGCATTGTACGAATCTCCACCATCCGCCTCGCCTTTTCCTCCCTCATGAAATCCTAATTTTTCGAGATGAAATTCAATTTCATTCATGTCGGCGGTTGGCAAAACGTTCCTGAGATGCAAGGTTGGTAAAACATGAGTTCTCGGTTTATTTTTTGTGGTCCGCCTTATTGCCCTTATGAAGGAGACGAGTAGTCCTTAGCTTTGAAACAAACTCTAGGGAACGCTCAATTGCCTGGCATCTCAACTGCAATGGCGATCTCAGTGACATACACTGAAAATGGTTTGCATCTATTGTTATGTTTCAAACAATGATGATTAGTAGGGCAAGCCCTTCCATGCAATTTATTGATCCATTTATGGTTTTCGGGAGAAGGTAATTGAAAAAAGATTCATTCCTTTGCTTTCTTTCAAATATCTACTCAATAAGATGATTACCTAAAAACTAGATTCATGAATAAGCACCAAAAGTGTTGAGCTTAGTGCGGCCCAGTTCCTAGCTAGTGTTCAGTCATTTTATGAGAGTAGTCCTCCAACGTGAGTTCCCTTTAAGGTGCTCTCTATTTGAAGCCAAAGTCACTATTTCTATCTTTCATGTTATTCGCGCGCGCGCGCGTGTGTGTGTGTGTGTGTGTGTGTGTGTGTGTGTGTGTGTGTGTGTGTGTGTGTGTGTGTGGTGTGTGTGTGTGTGTGTGTGTGTGTGTGTGTGTGTGTGTGTGTGTGTGTGTTTAGGGTGTGTGTGTGTGTGTGTGTGTGTGTGTGTGTGTGTTTTGGGTTTTGGTTTTTGGGTTTAGGGTGTGTGTGTGTGTGTATTAACCAGGGCACCATATTGAAAGAAATAGATATAAAAATTGAATTTCATATAACATTGTCGCTGAAAATTGACCATTCACTGTAACCTTCCAACTAATGGCATTTTCCCCGTTTTCAACAAGGTGCACATTGTGAAAGTAGCGCCCAAAGCTCCACAAATTGGGTGAGCTGTTCAAAGGATATTTTTTCTCCTAACGCCACTTTTCGGACCCCAACCATAGTCCTTCGCGTCATAAAATATCTTTCACTTCTTTTTTATGCAAAAATGAAGAGGCAACATCTCTTTTGGCTTCCTCCCACCTAGTCATGTGTTGGGATACATGCTACAGAAACAAAATTTTATAGTGCACATAAACAAGATCATATGCGAGAGAGAGAAAACTAATCATTTCCTCGTAAATCAAGTTAGCGGATGGTTGTCGGTGACGACGTTGATGAAAACACACGGGATTCCCCACAGCTAGACTTATCAAATCGCCAGGAGATGTATTATCCCATGATGGCTCCCATGAACTAGTGTCACATGTGCACCACCTCCATGATACATAAACGAGTCTTAAAGCATAGACTAGGGATATCTTAAATAGTGTTTATAATTTCACACATGTATTAGGGTTTTTCTTGAAATACTCATTATTCGGAACTAATGCAATCATAGTATAAAACAATAAACTTAAATATGAAATGGAACTGTAAATAATAGTAACTCTTTTATTATTGCCATTAGGGCATATTTCCAACACCATGGTACATGCTAAAATGGGGTATTGTGTGCGTGCGACGTTATGGGAGACAAGCGACACGAAGCTCGTTATCCTTTTCGTGCCTACCGCCCTTTGGGATTTGAATTGGGCTGGCATGTACAGCAGTACATGCTAGGATACATGTGCCTCAACAGTAGATTGTATCATGTTGGGACTTGTTTATTTAGGCTAGTTCTTTCGGAGGCTTCTTAGAGAAGTTGTCCTACCCCCATTTTTCATAGTAGGTAAAAGATTTACTGCGTTATATTAACCACACACAATAACCAACTCCTTAGTTTTAAGGACTGCCTTCCTCCGACCAAATAGCTTTTCAATGTCCATGGCAAATTTCGTCTTGGATCTTCTTTTTAATTGTGGATTAGCGGTCATGAAATTATGGGTCAACGATGACCCTATTGTCTATCTGCGTGTGAGCCATAGGTAGAGACTATCGATGTTTCCCCTTAACGTACAATGACATAAGAATCTCTAAAGTAGTCTAATCAATTGTATTCAGATAGAAAATAAGTTAAACAAACATAACGCACAAACATGGAACTACAAAAAAAAATAGACTAGCTATATCAAGTAAAACGGCGAGTATTTCTACGCATCAGCCAGTGACTACATAAAAAATAGACTAGCTAGATCAAGTAAAACGGCGAGTATTTCTACGCATCAGCCGGTGACAAGCTAACAGCAACTGCCTGTAAGCTTGCGCTCTTTAACATTTCAGTTTCTATCTAGCTCCGTGCAATAGGTGTGGGTGATTTCCTGGACTCACTGGTTGTAAGTCACAAGAAGTTACATTTCCATGGAAAACGTGGTGTCCCATGACAGTGCGTATGGCTTTCAGTGGAGGTGGGATTTCTGGTGGATGTAAAATGGAAGGAAGGAATTAGCCATGTTATCAACGAATTGAGCACATCCATTCATACTAGGCGTATTTCAATTCCCAGTGCCTCCCAAACCTGGAAATCATTAGTAGTTGGCGTATCTTAAGAATCTTTTTAGTTGGCCTCTATGTGCATGTATATGAGAGCTCTCGTTTTCATGAGGCTCCAAAAACAATCAGGAGGTGAAGACGACGGAACGCAAGACTTCAAATCCAGTCGCAAGCGTCCGTTTTACTTCCGCTCCGATTGAGGGGGATGTTAGAGTACGTATACGTATAGGCTAGAGATAGACTAGGACTCTACAACTTGTACTCTAAGTCTCCTTCTACCCCGTGTAACTCTATATAAACCCCCAAAGGGTCGAATCAATACAACACAATATTCTAGAGATCAATATTTTCTACATGACTATCTAGCCTATCGACTGCCTGGACTTATATTCATTGCACCATGAGATGCTACGATTAGGAAAGACGGGCGGGTAAATATATTTATAGCTTACGTGCAACAATGGATTCCTACACAAGTACAGACAGGCGGGTGAAAATACTTATAATCACCAAACAATGCGTTCAACAACGGAACGACTAGAGAGTCATCAATGCTAGGTACAACCATACCTAGGGATTTCAACCCAGGACTAAGACACGGAGCTTGAGAGCGCCACCAAAAACTAAAGTCACCATGTGTCGCCGCCCACACTTGCCAAGAATATGGCTACAACAGTACAACACGCGGATCGTCTACCTCACAGTCATCACGTCCATAGTTTTAGATGTGTACATCGACAAAATTAAACCACATGCACACAACGAGGAGTTAATCATTTCTTCTCCCCATCCTATGAAGGTACCCCGGGCAGCCTCCGGCACTAAGCGGTCTCTACTCAATACGAGCATGCGAGATGTTACCTCTTCAAACATGGCCGTCTTAATCCCCACGTCATCACCTTGGTAATCTTGGCAATGGAGGTGCCTATGCCAATGTACACAATGTGAAGACATTGTGCGGTTAACAGTCACCAATCACCCAAGCACGTAACCTTCTATGGTGTCGGTGATGCATCCGAACAGAGGCGTGCATGGTGGTAGATCAGGAGGCGGCGGAGGCGTCCTTGATGGCACGAGCCACCCGTGACCTTCTAACGACAACTGAAATACGCCATGTTAAGTAATGGATGCAATGCATCCGGCGGCACTCCACCAATCTGACGGTTGGTTCCCACGTCGGCCTACCGGACGCCTAGCACCAGTTTAGAACCAATCAGCCATGGAAACCATGTATGACAAGATGCACTTGTGTAGTTTTATGCATCAATTAGCAATGGAATGTTGTAGCCACGCTGCCACTGAGTGGAGCAAGAAAATGTCTGCTAAGCATACTTCTATTCCCCGTGCCTCCCAAACCTACGAAATCCATTAGTAAATACTTCCTCCATTCAGAAATACAAATCACCTTGAGAATATCTTTTTATTGACCTCTCCCTCCCTACATGTATGATACATATGACTATATGAGAGCTCTTACTTTCATGAGGCTCTATATACGATAGTGAGTGACTACCCGTGGAGTGCCTGAAGCCCCCTCAACTACTTATACTCCTGTGTGCAATGTTGCACATGCATTGTTGGCATAATCAGCCACTAAAGGCATGGACGGGCCGGTGAAAAATATTTACAGCTATATTTTACTATATATATGTTCAGCAATGCTAGACTTCAGTGTCTGGGTTAGCTGCTACAAAAGGTAAACACTACAAATACATAGTCCGATCCTAGGCTAGCGATCAATCGGCCATCTTTACAACTTGTTGGATCTCAATATCCATCTGAGGCCAAACAGCTGGCCTATATAACCATGTGAATCCCCACATTGCACACAACCACAACCTAGCCATAACCACCACCACAGCCACGGAGCAGAGACCCGAGGAGCAGGGCCGGGCCGACAAAATCCAAGGCCCTGTGTGGAACTCTAAAAATGTTCCCTATGAAACTAGATTTTTTTACTATTCAAGGGTTATAGCGTATATACCAGAGTATCTTACGTAGTAATTGGATATATGAATAAGCATACCTATTAAATTTCCCGTTGCATAATGTTTATTTGAACAACATCATTCTCTTAGTGTTTTTTGAAATAAAAGGGATGAACAACACAATTAAACGAATTTAGGATTAAATTTTAGTATACCAAAGACTAGGTCCTAGGGGCTAGGACGCAAAGAGAAGAAATTGTGCGGCAACAAGGGGTGAAGGGATGCACGCACCCACACACACGTTGATTACCTGTTGATCGATGGATGAGAGAGAAGGGCAAAATACCAGACACGAGAACGGAAACAGCCAACGTCCAACAGCAACAAGCCGCGAACGAAGGCAACGCTTCCAGACGTGAACGTGATAGATCACCTTTTTTTATCAACTTCTTTTTAGCGTGAACGACTGGAAGCTTTATTAATTATTCAAAGAGTTTACAAGAATTTTCAAATGAGTTGGGGGATCAAACTAAACATGCCTACCAATATCTAAGGTAGTCGCTGATCGTGCTAGCCGCTAGGCGATGTGCTTCCCCATTTGCTTCCCTTCGTTCATGGCTGAACTTAGCCTCAAAACCTTGTGCCTTCACCAATATTTCCTTTATAATCATGGCATGCTGCCCCATCCTACTCCCACCATTTATCTCATTGATGACATTTAAATAATCAGAAACCACCGGTAGCTTATTCATGTGCATATCCTCAACCAAGGCCAGTGCTTCTGAAACTGCAAGTGCCTCCAAAACTTCAGGACCTGTTATGCCATCAAACACCATAGCTGACGCACCCTGAAAAACCCCATTGGTATCTATGCTATTGCAAGCCACGGCCCCCCTCAAATTTGACCGGGCAACTGCTCCATCGCAATTAACCTTCATAATACCAGCGTGGGGTGGCTCCCAAATGGCACGTGTGCCCCTGTTGTCCCATGTGGTTTAGCAGGACCAGATCTCCGTTTTGCCTATTCCAATTCTGCCAGATATCTCATAATAAAATGGTGAGTCGACAATGGTGATTGTTGAATACCCTCATGTATCAGTTTCCTCCTTGCCCACCAGATGGCCCAAAGGGTTACTAAAACCTCTATGAACTGTGACTGGGATAGTGTATTATTGAGAGCAAACAGCCAGTGCTTCGGATCCTGACCCTCTTCTCCAAAAACAGGCAGCATAAGGTCATCTAATGCCCAGACACTAGTCGTCATATCACACTCAAGCAGGGAGTGTCGCCATGTATATACAACAGCATTACACACCGGGCAGCTTGTAGAATTCACCAAACGCCAAGCAAAGATACGCAGTTTTGAAGGAACTTTAATCTTTCAAAGATTTTTCCACGACTTCTCCTCCTCCTCTAACTTGGAGGATTCCGCATGCGCCTCCAAATAGCTCTCCCGTCTGCGCTTTAATTCAGCAAGCATTTTATATGCAGACCGAACCGAAAAAATACCCAATCGATCATAGTGCCAAGCCCATAGGTCCGATTGGTGCAGGAAGTTGATCGGGATCTGCTTAACCGCCTCCACGTCCATTGGCGTTAGGAATTTTTCTAGCACTTCTATTCTTCATGTCCTTGTCGCTGAGCAAATCAGTTCCGAGACCTTCTGAGGCGGATCATCCGTTGACATGCAGCAAATCGGCCTGAGGTTAAAATCTCTTGGTATCCAATTACTCGTCCATATGTCAGTGCTAGAACCATCACCAACTCGCTTGATAAGACCTAGGTTTAGAATATCCCTTCCTTCACACAAAGATCTCCAATTTGCGAAGGCCTAGAGCCGAGTTGTGCCTCTACAATAGACCAGTCCGGGAAATATACCGCTTTTAGGATTCTTGCACTAAGGGATTCTGGCTGAATTAAGATCCTCCAAGCTTGTCGAGCCAACATCGCGAGGTTAAAGATTTCTATATCGCGAAAACCAAGACCTCCCTTATATTTTGGCATGGTCATTGATTCCCATGACACCCAAGCCGTCTTCCTTTCCCCGTTCTTACTCCCCCACCAGAACTTGCGCACCATAGACGTGATGTGGTCACACAGTCCTCGGGGTAATTTGAACAAGGCCATAGAAAAGGTAGGGATTGCTTGCAAGACTGATTTTATAAGTATCTCCTTACCGCCACCCGAAAGAATTTTCTCAATCCAACCTTGAACACGTTTCCAAATACGATCCTTGAGATAACCAAAAGTTCCGTTCTTGGACCTTCCCACATCAGTGGGTAATCCTAGATATTTATCATTCAAACTCTTGTTTGGCACTTCCAGAACTTGTTTGATTTCATTGCGAGTGCTCTCAACACACCTCTTCCCAAAGAAAACTGATGATTTGTCATGATAAATATCTAGGATCGATGGAGATCGATGGTTGACATGTATCACTAAGGCCCAGGTAATGGCCGGCCTTTTAATTCCCACGTGGCCACACGGAACGGGCCAGAATCCATCAAAGAAAATACTATTTTTGCTGCATAGGTATATATGCCTATATAGAAATTTGAGGCCCCTAAAAATTATGGGCTCTGTGCGGGTGCACACTTTGCACTCCTGTCGGCCCGGGCCTGCCAAGGAGGGCGATGTCCAAAGCTGGACTCTAGAAAGCTTTGGCAAGGTGACCGACCTAGTGTACCGCGACATCGTCAAAGCAATATTCACTGGTCTTCCCTATACAAATAAAAAATGCTTCACTCTCATATGACATGGCAACAATTTGACTGAATGAATTTTGCTCTCCTAATAATCCTAAATTCAACGAAGGAGACCTTTTCTTGTAGCACTATGCACTTATAGAAGTGTTAAATTAATGTGTGATCCGACATTTTCCATAGTAGGTAGTAAAATTTTTACTTGGATATAATAACCACAAACAATAACGAACTCCTTAGTATTAACGACCGCCTTCCGCCGACCAAATAGCTTTTCAATGTTCAGGGCACAAATTTCGTCCTCAATCTTCTTTTTTCTTTAAATCGTGGATTAGCGGTCATGACATTACGGGTCGACGGCGACCCTGTTGTCTATCTGCGTGTGAGCCATAGGTAGTAGAGATGATCGACGTCTCCTCTTGCCCTGCAACGACATACGAATCTCTAAAGTAGTTCAATGCGTTATTATTTCTCTTTTGTATTCAGATAGAAAACAAGTTCAACAAACATAACGCACAAACATGGAACTACATAAAAAATAGACTAGCTAGATCAAGTAAAACGGCGAGTACTTCTACGCATCAGCTTTTTTTCTCGAAATATAGTACATCACTTGATATTCAGTTGTGACCGTGCAAGAGAAGTATGGCAGTCCTTAGGATTAGTAGATATTATTGATCAATTCCTTGCTATATGGACCGCTCTGGTTCAGTAGTTTTGGAAGAGATGCTTTGGAGTAATCTAAAACAACCTGATAATATCTCTCATGTTGATACGAAGAAGCTGATTGTGGTGGCTGCTTGGTACATTTGGTGGCAGTTTAGAGAGCATGTCAAGGGTGAGAAGGTTGCACCTCCGGCCCGTTCGTTGTTTGCTATCCAAGGCTTAACTCTGAATTATGGAGGGGCCGAATCAGCGTCCGTAAGCTGGACCAAACCGTCGACACGTTCATACAAGCTTAATATTGATGCGTGTTATTTTTAAAATGGATCAGCTGCGGGTGTAGTGCTTCGTAATGGTAGAGAGCAAGCTTGTGTTGGTGCTAATTGGGTGCTCCACAATCTGCTTGATGCAACAACAACGGAGGCTATTAATCTTCAGAAAAGGTCTTCAACTGATTGAGGGCCTTGCCTACGTTCTAGTTATAATAGAATCTGATTCTCTAGAATTGGTTCAAGAATATAATGGTATCATTGAGGTTTGAAGCCCATATACAACTATTTTAGCCGATTGTATTCAGATTTCCAGAAGGAGTGTTTGCAGCATTGCTAACAGGTGGCTAATATTGTGGGGCATAAGTTAGCTAGAGTTGCTTATGATTCGAATAATTGTTTTTTTGGGACTGTGACCCTCCTAGTTTATTATTTCATGTGTAATGACTAATGAACAATGTATCTATGTTTGAGTTGAAATAAAGCGCGCCGCATGGCTTTTCCTTAAAAAAATATTGGGAAAAAACATAGCTCTCAAACTCACCCAAAGGGTGATAGAAAGCATTAGTACCTAACGGAGCGGTATCTAACCAAAAAGGTGTTGTTCTTTTTATAAATAGGATGGAGCATGGTTTCCGTTTTCTTAGATACATTTCATTCATTCCATTTCTCTCTAGTTTACATTAGAATATCTTGCTAATCCTTATAGATCTCAAAAAATATGGGGGCACTAGAACCAAATCTACATACATATCAAAACTTCCTACTCGAATGTATCAGCAGAATTTTTGGATTAACTCGATTAATCATCCTAACCAAGATCGATTGTTGGATTACAAAATTGGTTTTTATTCTGAGTTTTATTCTTAGATTCTACCTGAGTCTCGGCCAAGTTAGTGCCTTCATCCCACCAATGCATTGTACGACTCTCCACCCTCCGCCTCGCCTTTTCCTCCCTCATGAAATCCTAATTTCTCGAGATGAAATTCAATTTCATTCATGTCGGCGGTTGGCAAAACGTTCCTGAGATGTGAGGTTGGTAAAACATGAGTTCTCGGTTTATTTTTTGTGGTCCGCCTTATTGCCCTTACGAAGGCGACGAGTAGTCCTTAGCCTTTGAAACAAACTCTAGGGAACGCTCAATTGCCTGGCATCTCAACTGCAATGGTAAACTCAGTGACATACACCAAAAATGGTTTGCATCTATTATTATGTTTCAAACAATGATGATTAGCAGGGCAAGCCCTTCCATGCAATTTATTGATCCATTTATGGTTTTCGGGAGAAGGTAATTGAAAAAAGATTCATTCCTTTGCTTTCTTTCAAATATCTACTCAATAAGATGATAGGACCTTACCTAAAAACTAGATTCATGAATAAGCACCAAAAGTGTTGAGCTTAGTGCGGCCCAGTTCCTAGCTAGTGTTCAGTCATTTTATGAGAGTAGTCCTCCAGCGTGAGTTCCCTTTAAGGTGCTCTCTTTTTAAGCCAAAGTCACTATTTCTATCTTTCATGTTATTCGTGCGTGCGTGTGTGTGTGTGTGTGTGCGCGTGTGTGCGTGTGTGTGTGTATTTAGGGTTTAGGGTGTGTGTGTATTAACCAGGGCACCATATTGAAAGAAATAGACATAAAAATTGAATTTCATATAACATTGTCGCTGAAAATTGACCATTCACTATAACCTTCCAACTAATGGTATTTTCCCCGTTGTCAACAAGGTGCACGTTGTGAAAGTAGCGCCCAAAGCTCCACAAATTGGGTGAGCTGTTCAAAGGATATTTTTTCTCCTAACTCCACTTTTTGGACCCCATAAAACACTCTGGGGTGTGGTAATTCAATATGTAACGGATGAGCCGCTTGCCTTTTGCAACCTTCGTTTCCCCTCCCCCATCAGCAATTCGTCCTTTCCCCATTGCCCTATCACGGTATCATCCATCAGCATGGTCGCCGATCTCCAGAAGGAGCGCTGCCTTGATTAATCCGGCGTCCATTCTTCTTAGTATATAAACTGCAGGTACAGTCTTCGTATTTCTCCTTAAAGTTTCGGTCGATTTCTATCCATGTTACTCCAGTGTCATATGATTTTGATATCTCTCTCATGCTGCTTGAAGAATTGTTTTTTCATAACAAGTTGGCAGTGAATGTTTTGCAATCCACGGCAATCGAGATCTCCTGGTGGAAAAAACCATATCTCTGTATTTGTGGTCACTATATCAGGTTTCTGGTCACTCCTAGCTCAATTTTTTCTGAGATTTTCTACAAGGTCATACATACTTGCATCCGACGCACTTCCCATTCCCATTGATGCCTATCCGTGTATACTTTAGAGGTTCTGGCAAACCTGAAAATCATTAGCCCACCTTGTGATTCTTTTTTGGTGTATACTGCGTGCATCCAAACTGCTCGATGAAATGCGTATCAGGACACGGGGTTATGACAAATTGGTCAAATTTTGGTATGTTAAAATTCAGGTACGATGTTATTGGTTCTGGACTATCTTTTGTGGCAGTGGTTCCTCTCGCATTTCTAAAATGAGGGAAGTGTTCCTTCCTTCAGATCAAAATAGAAGTTTGTATTCTACCATCGGCAGTCATGTTTATGAAATTTGACAGTCACACTCAAACCTGCAGTGTGTTGGAAATTCATACAGAACTCACGGGTTGCACTATTCTTCTACGTATTCTATTTTTTCAAGTCCATTTTTGTGTGATGGACTTCATCTATGAGTGAGTCTACTTGATGCAACTGCCAAATGATACTGGTATGTACTGTCCTCTGCTGAACCGGAAATGTTTGATTAAATGCAAGTGATGTCCTGACTCTTGATGATGCCACACTTTTGTTCATATCCAGGTTTAATATTCAATTATTTTAGGTGTTTTTATCACAGTAATTAGTTCCAACATTTCATGGAAATGGTTCTCTGCATTTTCGCATACGACCGGAGTTCATATTTCAACTATATTTTTGGATTTATACCACACTCAATGATCTGCAGTATGGACTATGATTTAAACAATGCAAAAACCGCATTTATGGAACGATTGAGCATTGTTCTACTGAAAGGTTACTGCTGTTGTTCTTGGCTATCGTCAATTCTTACAACTTGATGTTCATAAGTGAAGAATGCACTTCAAGCAGGTGTGAAGATCTGACATGATGTTCAATCATTCTAATTTTCTAGATGATATTTTTGTAAACCACACTCCATGCTGTAAGGTATGAAAGATCGTTGTCTGAGTACATTGTTCTTCGCAAGGGTTATTACTATTTTCTATGGTGACATGTCTTGATTCTGATTCTTGCTGCATATATGTATTTCAACATTTTGCCACTCTCATTAATGTAGAGGTATAAATCTACCCAATAGCCAGTAGCAATATTTATTTCATTTTGTTTTGCTACGTATATTGATGTAATTTTGGTTTTCGTGAATTGTTTAACAAGGGATACTTTGGATACTATGTGTTCTATTCGAATATATATGATATATCAACATTTAACTATAGGGCTTCAAAATATGAACGTTATCTTGCATTAGAGTGCTTGAATCTGCAATCTTCATGCAAGGGTACTGCCATGTTACATTCTTTGATTGAAATAATGATATTTAAGCTGCTGCAACATACAAAAACATCTATAAGTAGTCGCTTTATTTGTTTCTTAAGTTCCGCTTATGTATATCACTAAAACTTCTCGCAGCAACGCGCGGGGTATCATCTAGTTTTATAGTGCACATAAACAAGATCATATGCGAGAGAGAGACAACTGATCATATCCTCGTAAATCAAGCTAGCGGATGGTTGTCGGTGACGAGGTTGATGAAAACACACGGGATTCCCCACAGCTAGACTTGTTAAATCGCCAGGAGATGTATTATCCCATGATGGCTCCCTCACATGTGCACCACCTCCATGATACATAAACGAGTCTTAAAGCATAGACTAGGGATATCTTAAATAGTGTTTATAATTTCACACATGTATTAGGTTTTTTTTTTGAAATATTCATTATTCGGAACTAATGCAATCATAGTATAAAATAATAAACTTAAATATGAAATGGAACTGTAAATAGTAACTCTTTTATTATTGCCATTAGGGCATATTTCCAACACCATGGTACATGCTAAAATGGGGTATTGTGTGGGTGCGACGTTATGGGAGACAAGCGACACGAACCTCGTTATCCTTTTCGTGCCTACTGCCCTTTGGGATTTGAATTGGGATGGCATGTACAGCAGTACATGCTAGGATACATGTGCCTCAACAGTAGATTGTATCATGTTGGGACTTGTTTATTTAGGCCAGTTCTTTCGGCGGCTTCTTAGAGAAGTTGTCCTACCCCCATTTTTCATAGTAGGTAAAATATTTACTGCGATATATTAACCACACACAATAACCAACTCCTTAGTTTTAAGGACTGCCTTCCGCCGACCAAATAGCTTTTCAATGTCCAGGGCAAATTTCGTCTTGGATCTTCTTTTTAATTGTGGATTAGCGGTCATTAAATTATGGCTCAACGATGACCCTATTGTCTATATGCGTGTGAGCCTTAGGTAGAGACGATCGATGTTGCCTCTTACCGTACAATGACATAAGAATCTCTAAAGTAGTCTAATCAATTGTATTCAGATAGAAAATAAGTTAAACAAACATAACACACAAACATGGAACTACATAAAAAATAGACTAGCTAGATCAAGTAAAACGGCGAGTATTGCTACGCATCAGCCGGTGACAGGCTAACAGCAACTGCCTGTCAGCTTGCGCTCTTCAACGTTTCTATCTAGCTCCGTGCAATAGGTGTGGGTGATTTCCTGGACTCACTGGTTGTAAGTCACAAGAAGTTACATTTCCATGAAAAACGTGGTGTCCCATAATGGTGCGTATGGCTTTCAGTGGAGGTGGGATTTCTGGTGGATGTAAAATGGAAGGAAGGAATTAGCCATGTTATCAACGAGTTGAGCACAGCCATTCATACTAGGCGTATCTCAATTCCCGGTGCCTCCCAAACCTAGAAATCATTAGTAGTTGGTGTATTTTGAGAATCTTTTTAGTTGGCCTCTATGTGCATGTATATGAGAGCTCTCGTTTTCATGAGGTTCCAAAAACAATCAGGAGGTGAAGACGACGGAACGCAAGACTTCAAATCTAATCGCAAGCGTTCGCTTTACTCCCGCTCCGATTAAGGGGGATGTTAGAGTACGTATACGTATAGGCTAGAGATAGACTATGACTCTACAACTTGTACTCTAAGTCTCCTCCTACCCTGTGTAACTCTATATAAACCCCCCAAAGGGTCGAATCAATACAACACAATATTCTAGAGATCAATATCTTCTACATGAGTATCTAGCCTATCGACTGCCTGGACTTATATTCATTGCACCATGAGATGCTACGATTAGGAAAGACGGGCGGGCAAATATACGCTTACGTGCAGCAATGGATTCCTACACAAGTACAGGCATGCGGGTGAAAATACTTATAATCACCAAACAATGCGTTCAACAATGAAACGACTAGAGAGTCATCAATGCCAGGTACAACCATACCTAGGAATTTTAACCCAGGACTAAGACACGGAGCTTGAGAGCGCCACCAAAAACTAAGTCACCATGTGTCGCCGCCCACACTTGCCAAGAATATGCTACAACAGTACAACACGCGGATCGTCTACCTCACAGTCATCACGTCCATAGTTTAGATGTGGACATCGACACAATTAAACCACATGCACACAACGAGGAGTTAATCATTTCTTCTCCCCATCCTCTGAAGGTACCCCGGGCAGCCTCCGGCACTAAGCGGTCTCTACTCAATACGAGCATGCGAGATGTTACCTCTTCAAACATGGTCGTCTTAATCCCCACGTCATCACCTTGGTAATCTTGGCCATGGAAGTGCCTATGCCAATGTACACAATGTGGCGACATTGTGCGGTTAACAGTCACCAATCACCCAAGCGCGTAACCTTCTATGGTGTCGGTGATGCATCCGAACAGAGGCGTGCATGGTGGTAGATCAGGAGGCGGCGGAGGCGTCCTTGATGGCACGAGCCACCCGTGACCTTCTAACGACAACTAAAAGACGCCATGTTAAGTAATGGATGCAATGCATCCGGCGGCACTCCACCAATCTGACGGTTGGTTCGCACGTCGGCCGACCGGACGCCTAGCGCCAGTTTAGAACCAATCAGCCATGGAAACCATGTATGACAAGATGCACTTGTGTAGTTTTATGCATCAATTAGCAATGGAATGTTGTAGCCACGCTGCCAGTGAGTGGAGCAAGAAAATGTCCGCTAGGCGTATTTCTATTCCCCGTGCCTCCCAAACCTACAAAATCCATTAGTAAATACTTCCTCCATTCAGAAATACAAATCACCTATTTATGGCATTGCCGTTTGGGGCATATAAGTGAAAAGCGCATGAAGAAGCTCCATGGTGATGGTCTTATAATTTCGTTTGATTTTGAATCATACGAGACATGTCAGGCTTGTTTACTTGGAAAGATGACCAAATCGTCTTTTTCGGGTTTACCCGAGAGAGCGACAGACTTGTTGGAACTCATACATACTGATGTGTGTGGATCAATGATCATGACAGCCAGAGGTAGATATCACTACTTCATTACTTTCATTGATGATTTCAGTAGATATGGTTATGTCTATTTAATGAGGCATAAGTCTGAAACTTTTGAAAGGTTCAAGGAGTATCAGAGTGAGGTAGAGAATCAACGTGGCAAGAAAATAAAGGCCTTGCGATCTGATCGCGGAGGTGAATATTTGAGTCACGAATTTAGCAATCATCTTAAGAGTTGTGGAATTGTTCCACAGCTCACGCCGCCCGGAAAGCCTCAAAGAAACGGGGTTTCCGAACGGCGCAATCGAACTTTGTTAGACATGGTTCGATCGATGATGAGTCAGTCGGATTTACCATTATCATTTTGGGGTTACGCTCTAGAAACGACAGTTTTCACACTTAACAGGGTGCCATCTAAATCTGTAGTTAAGACACCATATGAGATGTGGACTGGAAAGAATCTCAGTTTGTCTTTTCTAAAGATTTGGGGTTGTGATGCGTTTGTCAAGCGACTTCAGTCGGACAAGCTAACACCCAAATCCGATAAGTGCATTTTCGTGGGATATCCGAGGGAAACCTTAGGGTATTACTTCTACAACCGAGAAGAGGGCAAAGTGTTTGTCGCTCGCAGCGGTGTTTTCCTAGAGAAAGAGTTTCTCACAAAGGGAACGAGTGGAAGGTCGGTGCGACTTGAAGAAGTTCAAGATGAGCCAGTTGGGGATGCTTCTACAAGTGATGCTATTGTAGCAGAACAAGTTGAGGAACCCGTGGCAATAGAAGCACCACAACCACGAAGGTCGGCGAGGCTCCGCGAAACGCGGAATTATTATTGTTAGACAAATGAGCCTGTGACCTATGCAGAAGCGATGGTGGACCTAGACTCTAAGAAATGGCAGATCGCCATGAGGTCCGAGATAGAGTCCATGGGAGACAATCAAGTTTGGAACTTGGTTGACCTGCCTGATGGTTTTAAAGTCATCGAGTGCAAATGGATCTATAAGAAGAAGATTGATATGGATGGAAATGTTCACATCCATAAAGCTCGACTTGTTGCAAAAGGTTTTTGACAAGTTCAAGGAGTTGACTACGATGAGACTTTCTCGCCCGTAGCGATGCTTAAATCTATAAGGATCATTCTAGCCATTGCTGCACATTTTGACTATGAAATATGGTAGATGGATGTCAAGACGGCTTTCCTAAATGGAATCCTAACTGAGGACGTGTATATGATGCATCCCGAAGGTTTTGTCGATCCAAACAATGCTAGAAAGGTATGCAAACTTCTGAAGTCCATTTATGGGCTGAAGCAAGCATCTCGGAGTTGGAACATTCAATTTGATGAAGTTGTAAAGGAGTTTGTCTTCATCAAAAACGAACAAGAACCTTGTGTTTAGAAGAAGGAAAGTGGGAGAGTGCTGGTATTTCTAATCTTATATGTAGATGACATATTACTGATTGGAAATGACATTCCCATGCTCGAGTCTGTTAAGACCTCGTTGAAAATAGTTTTTCGATGAAGGACTTAGGAGAAGCGGCATATATTCTGGGCCTCAAGATCTATAGAGATAGATCAAGGAGGCTAATTGGATTAAGCCAGAGTACATACATTGACAAATTTTTGAAATGGTTCAGCATGGAAGAGGCTAAGAAGGGGTTCTTGCCCATGTATCATGGCATAAAACTCAGCAAGACTCAGTGTCCTTCGACTACTGATGAGCGTGAGCGCATGAGCAGGATTCCATATGCTTCGGCTATTGGATCCATCATGTATGCAATGATATGTACTCGCCCAGATGTTTCCTATGCTCTAAGTGTTATGAGCAGATACCAGGCTGATCCAGGTGAAGGTTACTGGACAACGGTAAAGAATATCCTTAAGTACTTGAGAAGGACTAAGGATGTGTTCCTAGTTTATGGAGGTGAGGATGAACTCAGTGTAAGGGGTTACACAGATGTGAGTTACCTTAACGACTCAGATGACTCCAGATCGCAATCTGGTTATGTGTTTGTCATGAATGGTGGTGCTGTGAGTTGGAAAAGTTCCAAGCAAGATACGGTGGCCTCCTCTTCAACAGAAGCTGAATATATTGTTTCCTCGGAGGCTGCAAAGGAAGTTGTTTGGATTAGGAATTTCCTGATCGCTCTCGGTGTGGTTCGGGGCGCGTCCAATCCCATGGACGTTTATTGTGACAACAATGGTGCTATTGCACAAGCCAAGGAACCTAGACAACACCAGAAGAACTAACATATTCGCATGCGTTACCATCAGATTTGAGAGTTCGTTGAGGATGGTAGTGTCATGATATGCAAAATACATACGGACTCAAATGTTGCTGATCCTTTTACAAAGCCACTCCCGCAGCCTGCGCATGAGGCGCATGCAAGAGCAATAGGTATTAGATACAATCTAGATTGACTTTAGTGCAAGTGGGAGACTGAAGAAAATATGCCCTAGAGGCAATCGTAGAGATGATTATATTTCTTATGTATCCATGGGTTATTGTAATGTTTATTGAATACCCATATCGGGCAACTTGTATTGATTGACAATTATGTGAATTGTTTGTGAAACTCTTTACTTGTATGGTTATTTAATAGTTGTACCTAGTCGGAGTTCATGTGAGGACACACGTGAATATTAGACTAGCACATCGATTGGTTGATGACTATGTTTCGCAAGTCATAGACATGGATATGTCAAACCAATGATGTGGACACATGTTATGAACATGGGGTTGGACTGACCCAACTTGAGACTGGCAATTAGTTGCAGCTCTCTCTCTACACATTGTGTAAGTTTTATCCTTAGACCTGAGATTGTCGCATGTACTTGAGATGTGGATCGACCTACTTTGGGGCTATCAGACGCTACTCCGTAACTGGGTAGTTATAAAGGTAGCTTTCGGGTTTGTCCTGAAGCATGCTGCAAGGCAGGGTCAATCAAGATGGGATTTTCCCCTCTCTACTTGAGAGAGAGATCTCTGGCCCCTCGAGTGATCGGATCCAGAAATGCATGGCCGTGCTACATATGGTTAAGAGTTAACCTAGTAAAGGGATTCCGTATCACGGTATCGAGAAAGGGGGGTCAGCTTGGAGCTAGACCAAATATCGTGAGGCAAAGGGAAAGACATGTACTAAACTTTGTGATGGTTCGTCTGATATGATCTTTGTATGCGTTTAGGAGTTGGCATGTGTTGCTAGAGGCCGCTACCAACTATTGATAGAATAAGTGTATTCGTGTCATGTCTATACATATATGAACCTATAGGGTCACACACTTAAGGGGCTGGAAGCCTAATGAGGATTGGATCGGAATTAGACCAGACTTAGGCTACTAATGAGCTGTTAATGTAGAAGCCCACTAGGGACGCCTATATAAGAGAGGGTGGGGCGTGCTGACCAGGTTTAGACCATTCCACCCAGCCGCCACTCCTCACGCCTGTGTTGCACACGCGGACCTAGCAGTCCGGCGTCTGACGCTTCCACCCTGTACGTGTGGATACCTCGGAGGCGCTGCATCTGTAGCGCTTGGACGAGCCGCACAAGGGGAGCTGCTCGTGGGACGAGAACGAGGAGGAGACGTAGATCATCTGCACTGCCTCGACGCGCTTCATCAAGTTCCACAACTGCGCGTCTAGTGGTAATCCTGTGATCCATGTCAACAATTATCCTGGTTTACGCGATATAAAATTTTGATTTGCGCTAGTGTAGCCTACCCGTATCCCTTCAATCAAGTATAGGTGTATATATGATTAGGTGTTTATATGACACGAGTCACGGTGCGAGACAACACTTCCGCCTTGCGGAAGTTCACCAAGTCACACCCGACATTGAGACCCCATTGCACCACGTTGCCGAGACTCGCCATCTTTGACATGGTAGATGCAACACTGCTCCATCGTGGTCACCAAGCAAGAAGTACACGGAGACTAACACCCAGCCACCGAAGCCATCCACTTGTCTGTCCAGTATATGTATGTCTCCAAACAAGATGCCCCCGCGAGGGTGACGATGTAGGAACATCGCCACCATCAGATCCAGGAAGTCCGAATCTGGTTTCACCTAGAGCACATATGTAACGAGAAATGCCACCACCACAATGCCTCTGGCGACATAAACGACGCCCACGGGTGCTTCTGTTGACGACGGATCCTCGCAACTGTCATCGGCCGGGCCACCATCTCCTCTGAAAGGATCGTATGGGCACCTAGAGGGGGGTGAATAGGTGCTACTTCAAATTTTCTTCTTTTTCAAATTAAGGTTTGACAATAAGGTAAATTCTCTAGATAATGCAACTATGGTGAATATACCTATATGACAAATATGCAAGAGCTACCACAACACAAAGTAGTAACAAGTAAGTAAGGTGCGGTAAAGGATAGAAGTAACCGAAAAGTGGACGCGGAGACACAAGGATTTGTTTCCCGTAGTTCCTTCCTTTTGAGGGGAAGTACGTCTACGTTTGGAGAGGGGGTGGTTTCAAACCACCAACGCCACGAGAGGCCTCCCTTGTTCTCCGATGAATCTCACCCCAACGGGATCGATTCACCTTCCACTATATCAGCAACCTTCAAGGTGGAAGCCGGCACCGTTACAAGTTTGGGGCACACATCCACAACTTAATCGGAGGCTCCCAAATACAAGCAAGCTGTCAAAGCAATCAAAGACAAGATTGTAAGAACAAAAAACAAGAACTAGGGTTTCCAACAAAACACTAGAGCAAAGGGGCCCTCAATGAAACGAGGGGGAACTAAAGATCTCTTTTGGTGAAGTAGTAGATCGGGGACTCCTCCTTCGATTCCCCAAAGATCAAGAACTTTGGGTGGTGGGATGAGGAGACCTTGAAGATTTGGGTGGCTCCAATGGACTCCAATGGTGGGCTATGACTTTAATGCACTGAGCAATTTGTCCCAAGGTAGGTGGAGGGGTATTTATACCCCTCCACGAAATATGGCCGTTGGAGCATTTAATGTACCGGTAGTACCGGTACTCAAGCGATAGTACCGCTTGCAAGCGGTACTACCGGTCAAGTACCGGACCAGGTACCGGAGGTGCACCAGATCTTCAGCATTCTTCAGTCTTGGGCGGTATCGTCCTTGCGGTACTACCCCCAAGCGGTAGTACCGGTCGTAGGAAGCGGTACTACCGGTTGAGGCGGTAGTACCGGCCCCAAGTACCGCTTGGTACTGACCAAAATGGAGAGGGGTGAGTGATGGTCAGTATGCCACGGTACTGCCGAGCGGTACGACCGCCTCAAGCGGTACTACCGGTTGGACCGGTAGTGCCGCTCCGTGGTACCGGGGGTACTGACTAGCACGCACCTTTATCACCTTTGATCAGTGCCGACCGGTACTGGAACCGGTAGTACTGGTGTCAAGCGGTAGTACCGGTTGTATTTCCAGTACTACCGGTTGACACAGAGGTTTTTTGCAAGGGGAATTGATATGCCATTAATTGTGCCTCCTCTTATCAATCTTGTGATAAACTTAGCACACAGTTAAAATGATAAGTGTATTGTTATCAAACATCAAAATCAGAGGGATAGGAAAATGCTCTTTCAATCTCCCCCTTTTTGGTGTTTGATGACAATACACTTCTGCAAGATGATTTTAATAGTAAGCATATGATATTTGTAAAATAGAGACGGGACTCCCCCTAGATGTGTAGAAACAAACCTCCCCCTCTATTTTACAAGCCCAACCTGGGTGCATAAATATGGATACTAGCATTTGAACATACCTTTGCACAAAACATGTGATGAGGAATATATAGACAATAGATACCGCATAACATCACAAGACGGATCCAATGAAATAAACCACATAGTCTCAAGATGGATCCACAACCACATAGTCTCACACGACATGAACACATAGTCTCACACATAAATAGAGGGAAATCGAAGTTCACAAGCAATAAAAGGATCAAAGAGAAAAACGAGCTTGTGACTTACCATGCAACACCCGTGCCTAAAGTGCAACTTCTCCCCCTTTGGCATCAAGACGCCAAAAAGGGAAAAGTGCAAAGCTACCGTCCCAAAGGTCAATCATCCTCCTCCTCCTCCTCATCCTCAAGGTCCTCCTCATCCTCGTAAGTGGGTGGGGCGCGGTGCGAGGAAGAGACATCATCGTCCCAACGGATGTGCTGAGAAATCCACTGATCTTCTGGGGTGATGTTATTCTCGTATCCCTCGGAGATGGTCAAACCTTGAGCAGACATCATTTCCTTCTGACGAGCACAGGCTTTCTTGGCATACACATGCGCCTCATACATGCGCTTCTGGTTGTCAACCTGGAAGCAGAAGATCTTCTTGAGCTTGACCTCCATCCTTTTGGCCCAAGAGGGCTTGGCATTCTTGCGACGAGAGACAACATAATCAGTGTCATGACCATTGTCAGCATCCTCAGAGTCATCCTCATCCTCCTCACCTGCCTCAACACGAGGTTTAGCATGTTTCTTGATCTTGAGTGCCTTTGGCCTGTGCACAACAAGAGAGCGAGTGGAGAGAGTCCTAGCAATGACGGGGCACTTTGACACAATGAGGGCCATGATATAAGGAGCAACAGGTGGAACCCTCCGAGTGTGTGCAGCAGCAACCATTTCATTCCATATGTAGTCCATCCCATCAAGAGGATTGCCAGATTCTCAATTGAGGAAGGTGTTGAACAACAAGTCAACAGAGAACCCATGTATCTCATCCTTGTTGCCCGCATGAGGGGCAACAGTCTCATGGAAAATGCGATGGAGAATGTCATATGTGGGGAGAAGATCCTTGACCTTGCCAGCAACCCCACGGCCTCGAACATACAAAGGTGTAAGAACATCCTTTTTGGAGGGATGCTCTCGCATGTGACAGCGAAAACCACAAGGAACGTCCCGGCCGCGATCTTCATACCCCAAGATTGCAGCAAACTCCGCAAGTGTAGCTTCCTTGACAGCACCTTGAGTCATCTAGGTAATCTTCCGAGTGCGGCTAGTGTGGAAATGTGCAGTGGCATAAAACTGGCAGATAAGGAGAGGATCATAGTCATACTGAAACTCCATAATGGGGAACAAGCCAAGGTGAGAGCAGATTTCCTTAGCTTCAGCAAAGTAGTCAAGATTCTTGTCAATGTGTCCCATGTCAATCCATTGCTGAGGCACCACCATCTGGATGTTGGTCAAAAGAACCTCATGATAAACACGCTCTTGTAAATCATCATAGAAGAGACTGTCTTCCCTTGCCTCGCTCCGGTTGCGGGAGTATGCATTTACAACCCGGAGAGCCCTAAACTCTGATTCAGAGATGTCTGACAGTTTCTTTGGCCCAGATGGCCCAGAGCTGAGACTTTTGGTAAGCCCAGTGGAAGGGGGGAGAGGGAGGGGCGCTGCCACGCCCAGCTGAGCGCTTGGTAACCCCTGCACGACCCCCACGACCACCTCGAGTGGCAGGCAACTTGGAACGTTGTCTTGGTTGTGGCATAACTTCATCCTCAGACTCCGTATCTTCCTCAACAATCTCACAGCTAGACTTGAAGCACTTGCGTGCACCCCGAGAACCACCTGCATCTGTGAAAGCATGAGGGAGGATAGCAAGGAGATAAGGGCACAAGAATCACGAAGGCACAAACGAGAGAATCTACAATTGGGGCAGAAAAAAGTGGTCAGAGTGGACCGGTACTACCGTGTGGCATCCCGCAAAACCACTACTAGAAAATCGCGTTGAATTTGTGCATTGCATCGTCATCATCATGCATTGTTCGCATAAAACTATTTTCGCAAGCCCGTTTTGTTTTCTAAAAACGCCCCATCTTTATTCAAACGCAAAGCCGGTTCTCCGGATTAATTATTTTGGCCGCTATGTTTTGCAAACGGTCCGTTTTAACACAAATAAAATATTAAATTATTTTAGTTGGGGGCAGTCGGACGGGCCAAATCGACCCGAACGACCACCCCCGTACAAAACAAATCGGTCCACCCTTAACCCTTTTTACACCCACCTATCTACCCATCCCTCCTCTCCACCTCACCCCAACTAGTAGGAGCACGCCACCTCACCTCACCTCCTCCCTCTCCCTTACCCAATCACCACTCGCCACGTCACCTCTCCCCTCCCCACCTAATCTCCCTCCTCTCTCTCTCTCAGCTCACCATACCCACCACACACCCCACACACCCTACACTACACGCACACAGCGCCCCTGGCCGCTCTGGCCCCACCTGGCCAGTACACAGCAGCACACACGCGCACTCCACGCGCAGCCCACACCCGCCAGCCCCAACCCACTGACCCTGGGCCCCACGTCCCCAAACCCCACCCGCAGACATCCCCCCTGGCCACACGCCTCTCACGCGGGACCCACGCGGAGTCGCCGCGCGGCCCCGTCCCCCACCCCCGCACGCCACCTCCCTCCCCGAGCAGCCCACCCCGCTTCCCCCACCGCCTCCGCCGCTCTCGCTTGCCTCCCCGCCGCCTCTCCGTTTCCGCGCGCCGCCGTCGCCGTCCGCCGCCGCGGCCCCGCCCCGCGCCGGCTCGCTCCTCTGCAGCCCCGCCGCCGGGCCCTGCCGTCCCCGACGCCCTGAAGCCGCCCAGGCCGCCTCCCCTCCGCCGGCGCCCGCGCTCCCGCCCGCCTCCGTCGAGCATGCGCCGCCTCGACCCCGGTGTCTGCCCGCCCCCTCTTGCCTCTCGGTTCCTCGCCGCGCCGCCCCGGCCCCGCGTCCGGCCGCGTCGCCGCCCCGGAGTTCCGCCACCCTCCGCCCCGTCTGCCCCCCTCGCTGCGCCCTCCACCGCTCGCCTCCACTCGCGCGCCTCCGCCCCACGCCAGCGGCCGCGGCCCCGTTCTGCTCCACCGCCAGCGCGCGCCCTCGCCCCGATGCGACCGCCGCCTTCCGAGCCTCGCCCGGCGTCGGCCGCCTCCGGCCCGGCTGTCCCCGTCGCCCCGAGCTCCCGCGCGCCTCCGCCCGTTCAAGCTCCGCCGGCCAGCGCCCTCCCCCTCTCCTCCAAGCTCGCCCCGCCTCTGGCCGGAGACCGCGGCACGCCCGCCTCTACACCGTCGCAGCCCAGGAGCTCCGCCAGGCCTTCCCCGACGCCACCGTCCCTCTGCCTCGCCACGTCCGCCGCAGCCCCACCACCTTCGCGGGTTCCCCTCCTCGACGAGTCTCCTGCCGCCGCCAGTCGCCAAGGACTCCCCCGTGCCTTGTTGTTCGTCGTCGTCCCCCTCGTGAAGATCTACATAGAATCTGCGTGCTCGCGAGGTGTTAAGATACAAGATTTCGGCTCGTGCATGCCTCTAATACCAAGATCCTCGTCTCGGAGATGCCGGAAAGCACCGGAGTTCGTCGAGACCCCGAAGACCCGCTCCCGGAGGCGAAGTCCGGACACGATGATCGCCAAGATCGCCACACGGACTTGAGTACCCCGAAGCCTTCGACACGGAGCACCGAGGACGCCGACATGATAATCCAAGACCGACATGAGGCCCGACAAGGTCTGCTTCATGAATTCGAGACCGATCCGGAACGCCAAGATCCTCGCAACGGCAAGAACGACCCCGTGGGACCCGACAAGACCTTCGCGACAACGAGAACGGCACCGACCCGGAAGAAGCCGATGCGCCCCGACACCGACCCAAGTTCTGCTCCCCGGACATCGAGACCCCGATGCGACAAGAACTACCCCGATCCGAAGACCATAACCCCGGAGTTCGAGAACGTTTCCGCCGAGACCGACCCGTCGAACCCTGGACCCTGAACCCGAACCCCGGAACCCAAGATCGTCGAGAACCCTAATGTGTGAACCTTCCCGAAACCCTATTTCATAATATAATAAGACTTGTTGCATATTTAATTGTCATCTCGCATGCATATCATTTGGGTTGGGGGCCTTATGCCGAATCACCTAATAATTAAATATGGGGCCCATATGCGGGCAAATCTAGTCACATATTGGCCTCATCTAAATTTGTGTAGCGAACCCGGTGCTATCGCCTGCCATGTTAAACAACATTTAAATTGCGGGGTAGTTAAACAACATGAACCACCTAAATAATGTCGGGACCCCGGTTCCGCTCAATCTTGACCTAATTGCATCGCACCTTGCCATGCCATACATCATACATGCATCATGCCGATCTTCTGCCGTGTATTAAATATTGCATCCGGTGTTTCTTCTAGTGTTTTGCTTCTTCGCGGATAAGGCCGTTGAGTTGATGTGAGCTCCACCCCGAACTTCGGATGAACCTTTCGACAATGTTTTCAGGCGAGCATTTCCCCCTTTCTACCTATCTTACTTTTATAGTATTTATTCCCTCCTGTTGATCTATTGCTATCTGTGTTGCGATGCTCTAGTTTTCCGTTCCCTGGATATTCCCTGCAGCCTCATATTGCCTTGGACACACCCTATTACCTGTTGTTTGGTAGATAGTTGGACTTGCGTGTCGTAGTCGCTAGCTCAAGTGCAGTTGTGTGTCGTCATATGCCACAGTTGTTGATGTATTGCCACATGTTGATGATGGAGTTGATCATAGTTTTACTTATCGCTCACTTTAATTTCTGTTTAACAACTAAAATTGAATTAAGCAGAGGCATCGGTGGGTGATAGATAATATTTGGTTTCCGAACGCCCACTTGTGTCCCGTAGGACCCCGAGTACTTGATACCTGTTCCTTGTTTTATCGCGCTATCCACATACGGGGAGTATGGGATCCCCCTGAGCCAGAGCTTGATTCAGTCTTATTTCTTGGGGCCACAACTAGTTTGAGGTTTTATTTACGATCCTGTACTTATGCCATGCTACTTTCTGTATTTAAATTGTGCGAGGAGCACACTGTACTGTTTAGGTATGCGGAGTGATTACGCGGTATCGACAAGCCCAGCCACACTTTCGGGTTCCCAGTCGCTTACAGCCATTGGCGCAACCTTGAGTCCGTCTCGGAGCTTGCTTACTCCGTTGCGGGATCTACTCAAAGGGGTGGCCCCCTGAAATATTTCTGAATCCTGTGATTGCTTTGTCGTGAAAGCCTCGTTGGGTTTTGATTTGGTTTTTCCGAGGTTGATCGAGTGTGTGTTGCTATTGGTGCACCCCGGCCGGGTAAAACTTTCTGAAAGCCGTGTCCGCGGATATGGACGACTTGGAGCACAGTATCTCGATCATAGACAAGCATAACTAAAGTTTATTGCTGTAAAATTGGACTTTATAATGACTAGTAATCAGCTTCACTATGATGGAATGGCTAATTAATACTGCCCACAAATGCTTGTTTGGAGTGTCGCTTGCGACCATTGTACCTGACTAGTAAGTATTGCAACTACAACGAAATGGCTGAATAAAAGTACCAACAACTGCTGGGTTTTGGGTTTATCTCATGCTATCTGTACCTGATTAGTAATTGTTGCAACTATCACGGAATGGTTAACTAAAAGTGCCCACTGCTTATTTTATCAGGATGATTATCTATACCTGACTAGTAATTACTGCAACGATAACTGAATAAATAAAACTGCCAACTGTGTGAGTTCCTCGGTTGACTTCCTCGTTTGGTCTCGAGGGGGAAACACCAGGATGGGTTTGTTTGGTGTTAGCTTCAGGTTGGATCCGGATAGGTCTATCTTACCCCTCTCTGACTGTCGCCAGTTGTATCGAGTCTCTATAGGTTGTTTAGTGCATGCTGCCGCTGCCGCTTCAGTCCACCATACCTTTGTAGGCGAGGACCGCCGAATTCTAGCCTCGCCGTGTACTGGCCTCAGTACTGACGCTCCTCTTTTTCCTTTGCCCTTTGTCGGCACCCCTTTTTGTTTAAGCAGGTTTGAGATCGACGCCGTTAGCAGGTTTACCCTTCCGGCTTGGCCTGGGCAGGGTTATGGACACCATTGGTTATTCTTCAGGGCTCTTAGCCCCATTTGCATCTTGTCCGTAGACGGACGCTCTATCATTTTCAAGGTGATTTGGATCTTTGTATATTATATTTGTATTCTTGACTCATGGAGTCGCCGTTTTATATATATCTGTTCTGTGGGTCCCATCGAGGACTGTTGTGTAATGTTATTACTTCGTTTTCCACCCGCACGAAAGTGCCTGGTGGGCACCTTTGAATCGTTTCTATGCGGGTTTGGCGAATTTTGCTCAAACTTGCATAGGTCCGATTCTGAGGGTGTTACAGAGTGGTATCAGAGCTCAGCAGTTGCGATACCCCACAAGTCCAGCCTGTAGGATAACCTAGCTAACGACCGAAGTAGAGTGTCAAAACTATTTTTGCAAAAACCGGTTGGATAGTTCTGATTAGGTCTGATTTTACTCCTTACCCCTCTGCTATTCTCCTCTTACCTCTACGCATTTTGAATCCACCTCTTATCTTTTCTTCGAGTCCAGGAATTCTCGTGGTTGGGTTTCCGTCGCACCTTCAGGGTTTCGCTTCCTCCTTTGGTAACGGTGTTGCTACAGCTGATCTTCCTGCTATCCGAGGAATCCTTCGTTGGGTGGACTTCTCGTTGTTCTTTCTTGTGCCTCCGGTGGTTTCTGACGCGACGACATCATCTACGCCAGATCCGATGCAGAGTCTGCATCACTTCTTTGATCCGAATCTCGCTTGTCGAGATCTTCAGTCTGAATCCTGAGAGTTGGTTGCATAATCGTCTATTCGTGTACAGGGTAATGCTTTGAGTGCGGGATGGAGTCGCGACCATACCACTACTCTTATCATTTGCTTTGTATATTGAATGGGGGATCGATGCAAGTACTCCTTCCAGGAAAGTTGGAGGTGGCCTTACCTTTAACTTTGTCCGTTGTTTATCCGGAGTGTTCTCTTGACGAACAGGGACAACGACCTCTTGTTAGTGGTGTCGCGAAGATCTACACGAAGCGAGAAGACGCAGATCGCCGACCTTTCCTTCCGGTACCATGAGGCGGATCTCGAGGGCGAGATCCATTGTTAGTGGTGTCGAATTGTGGCATCCCGCAAAACCACTACTAGAAAATCGCGTTGAATTTGTGCATTGCATCGTCATCATCATGCATTGTTCGCATAAAACTATTTTCGCAAGCCCGTTTTGTTTTCTAAAAACGCCCCATCTTTATTCAAACGCAAAGCCGGTTCTCCGGATTAATTATTTTGGCCGCTATGTTTTTCAAACGGTCCGTTTTAACACAAATAAAATATTAAATTATTTTAGTTGGGGGCAGTCGGACGGGCCAAATCGACCCGAACGACCACCCCCGTACAAAACAAATCGGTCCACCCTTAACCCTTTTTACACCCACCTATCTACCCATCCCTCCTCTCCACCTCACCCCAACCAGTAGGAGCACGCCACCTCACCTCCTCCCTCTCCCTTACCCAATCACCACTCGCCACGTCACCTCTCCCCTCCCCACCTAATCTCCCTCCTCTCTCTCTCTCAGCTCACCATACCCACCACACACCCCACACACCCTACACTACACGCACACAGCGCCCCTGGCCGCTCTGGCCCCACCTGGCCAGTACACAGCAGCACACACGCGCACTCCACGCGCAGCCCACACCCGCCAGCCCCAACCCACTGACCCTGGGCCCCACGTCCCCAAACCCCACCCGCAGACATCCCCCCTGGCCACACGCCTCTCACGCGGGACCCACGCGGAGTCGCCGCGCGGCCCCGTCCCCACCCCCGCACGCCACCTCCCTCCCCGAGCAGCCCACCCCGCTTCCCCCACCGCCTCCGCCGCTCTCCTTGCCTCCCCCGCCTCTCCGTTTCCGCACGCCGCCGTCGCCGTCCGCCGCCGCGGCCCCCCCCCCGCGCCGGCTCGCTCCTCTGCAGCCCCGCCGCCGGGCCCTGCCGTCCCCGACGCCCTGAAGCCGCCCAGGCCGCCTCCCCTCCGCCGGCGCCCGCGCTCCCCCGCCCGCCTCGTCGAGCATGCGCCGCCCCGACCCCGGCGTCTGCCCGCACCCTCTCGCCTCTCGGTTTCCTCGCGCGCCGCCCCGGCCCGCGTCCGGCCGCGTCGCGCCCCCCCGGAGTTCCGCCACCCTCCGCCCCGTCTGCCCCCCTCGCTGCGCCCTCCACCGCTCGCCTCCGCTCGCGCGCCTCCGCCCCACGCCAGCGGCCGCGGCCCCGTTCTGCTCCACCGCCAGCGCGCGCCCTCGCCCCGATGCGACCGCCGCCTTCCGAGCCTCGCCCGGCGTCGGCCGCCTCCGGCCCGGCTGTCCCCGTCGCCCCGAGCTCCCGCGCGCCTCCGCCCGTTCAAGCTCCGCCGGCCAGCGCCCTCCCCCTCTCCTCCAAGCTCGCCCCGCCTCTGGCCGGAGACCGCGGCACGCCCGCCTCTACACCGTCGCAGCCCAGGAGCTCCGCCAGGCCTTCCCCGACGCCACCGTCCCTCTGCCTCGCCACGTCCGCCGCGGCCCCACCACCTTCGCGGGTTCCCCTCCTCGACGAGTCTCCTGCCGCCGCCGGTCGCCAAGGACTCCCCCGTGCCTTGTTGTTCGTCGTCGTCCCCCTCGTGAAGATCTACATAGAATCTGCGTGCTCGCGAGGTGTCAAGATACAAGATTTCGGCTCGTGCATGCCTCTAATACCAAGATCCTCGTCTCGGAGATGCCGGAAAGCACCGGAGTTCGTCGAGACCCCGAAGACCCGCTCCCGGAGGCGAAGTCCGGACACGATGATCGCCAAGATCGCCACACGGACTTGAGTACACCGAAGCCTTCGACACAGAGCACCGAGGACGCCGACATGATAACCCAAGACCGACATGAGGCCCGACAAGGTCTGCTTCATGAATTCGAGACCGATCCGGAACGCCAAGATCCTCGCAACGGCAAGAACGACCCCGTGGGACCCGACAAGACCTTCGCGACAACGAGAACGGCACCGACCCGGAAGAAGCCGATGCGCCCCGACACCGACCCAAGTTCTGCTCCCCGGACATCGAGACCCCGATGCGACAAGAACTACCCCGATCCGAAGACCATAACCCCGGAGTTCGAGAACGTTTCCGCCGAGACCGACCCGTCGAACCCTGGACCCTGAACCCGAACCCCGGAACCCAAGATCGTCGAGAACCCTAATGTGTGAACCTTCCCGAACCCTATTTCATAATATAATAAGACTTGTTGCATATTTAATTGTCATCTCGCATGCATATCATTTGGGTTGGGGGCCTTATGCCGAATCACCTAATAATTAAATATGGGGCCCATATGCGGGCAAATCTAGTCACATATTGGCCTCATCTAAATTTGTGTAGCGAACCCGGTGCTATCGCCTGCCATGTTAAACAACATTTAAATTGCGGGGTAGTTAAACAACATGAACCACCTAAATAATGTCGGGACCCCGGGTTCCGCTCAATCTTGACCTAATTGCATCGCACCTTGCCATGCCATACATCATACATGCATCATGCCGATCTTCTGCCGTGTATTAAATATTGCATCCGGTGTTTCTTCTAGTGTTTTGCTTCTTCGCGGATAAGGCCATTGAGTTGATGTGAGCTCCACCCCGAACTTCGGATGAACCTTTCGACAATGTTTTCAGGCGAGCATTTCCCCCTTTCTACCTATCTTACTTTATAGTATTTATTCCCTCCTGTTGATCTATTGCTATCTGTGTTGCGATGCTCTAGTTTTCCGTTCCCTGGATATTCCCTGCAGCCTCATATTGCCTTGGACACACCCTATTACCTGTTGTTTGGTAGATAGTTGGACTTGCGTGTCGTAGTCGCTAGCTCAAGTGCAGTTGTGTGTCGTCATATGCCACAATTGTTGATGTATTGCCACATGTTGATGATGGAGTTGATCATAGTTTTACTTATCGCTCACTTTAATTTCTGTTTAACAACTAAAATTGAATTAAGCAGAGGCATCGGTGGGTGATAGATAATATTTGGTTTCCGAACGCCCACTTGTGTCCCGTAGGACCCCGAGTACTTGATACCTGTTCCTTGTTTTATCGCGCTATCCACATACGGGGAGTATGGGATCCCCCTGAGCCAGAGCTTGATTCAGTCTTATTTCTTGGGGCCACAACTAGTTTGAGGTTTTATTTACGATCCTGTACTTATGCCATGCTACTTTCTGTATTTAAATTGTGCGAGGAGCACACTGTACTGTTTAGGTATGCGGAGTGATTACGCGGTATCGACAAGCCCAGCCACACTTTCGGGTTCCCAGTCGCTTACAGCCATTGGCGCAACCTTGAGTCCGTCTCGGAGCTTGCTTACTCCGTTGCGGGATCTACTCAAAGGGGTGCCCCCTGAAATATTTCTGAATCCTGTGATTGCTTTGTCGTGAAAGCCTCGTTGGGTTTTGATTTGGTTTTTCCGAGGTTGATCGAGTGTGTGTTGCTATTGGTGCACCCCGGCCGGGTAAAACTTTCTGAAAGCCGTGTCCGCGGATATGGACGACTTGGAGCACAGTATCTCGATCATAGACAAGCATAACTAAAGTTTATTGCTGTAAAATTGGACTTTATAATGACTAGTAATCAGCTTCACTGTAATGGAATGGCTAATTAATACTGCCCACAAATGCTTGTTTGGAGTGTCGCTTGCGACCATTGTACCTGACTAGTAAGTATTGCAACTACAACGAAATGGCTGAATAAAAGTACCAACAACTGCTGGGTTTTGGGTTTATCTCATGCTATTTGTACCTGATTAGTAATTGTTGCAACTATCACGGAATGGTTAACTAAAAGTGCCCACTGCTTATTTTATCAGGATGATTATCTATACCTGACTAGTAATTACTGCAACGATAACTGAATAAATAAAACTGCCAACTGTGTGAGTTCCTCGGTTGACTTCCTCGTTTGGTCTCGAGGGGGAAACACCAGGATGGGTTTGTTTGGTGTTAGCTTCAGGTTGGATCCGGATAGGTCTATCTTACCCCTCTCTGACTGTCGCCAGTTGTATCGAGTCTCTATAGGTTGTTTAGTGCATGCTGCCGCTGCCGCTTCAGTCCACCATACCTTTGTAGGCGAGGACCGCCGAATTCTAGCCTCGCCGTGTACTGGCCTCAGTACTGACGCTCCTCTTTTTCCTTTGCCCTTTGTCGGCACCCCTTTTTGTTTAAGCAGGTTTGAGATCGACGCCGTTAGCAGGTTTACCCTTCTGGCTTGGACTGGGCAGGGTTATGGACACCATTGGTTATTCTTCAGGGCTCTTAGCCCCATTTGCATCTTGTCCGTAGACGGACGCTCTATCATTTTCAAGGTGATTTGGATCTTTGTATATTATATTTGTATTCTTGACTCATGGAGTCGCCGTTTTATATATATCTGTTCTGTGGGTCCCATCGAGGACTGTTGTGTAATGTTATTACTTCGTTTTCCACCCGCACGAAAGTGCCTGGTGGGCACCTTTGAATCGTTTCTATGCGGGTTTGGCGAATTTTGCTCAAACTTGCATAGGTCCGATTCTGAGGGTGTTACATACCGGACCTAACGACCGGTAGTACCGCTTGCAAGAGGTAGTACCGGAACAAGTTCCGGTACTACCGTTTGAGCGGCACACACGCGTCAGATCTGATGGTAACGGCCCAATATGACGGCCTAAAACTGCACAATCGAGGATTATACTCGGTATCAAGGAATCATATGGTAGTACAACCTTGTATATAGTCAATTTCTCCACAAATCTAAGCCAAAACCTAGATCTAATGGGAAATCAATCGGGGAGAGAGAAAGGGCGGTTGTACCGGGATCCATGGCGGTGGAAAGGAGTGGGAGCCCGCCAAGAGGCCGAATCCAAGGAGAATCCGGAGGGAGGAGGGCGCGGCAGGGCTCCGGTGGCTTCAAGATCTCCGGTGGCGGCGCAGGTTTGAGTGGAGGGCGTGGGAAATAATGAGGCACTGAGGGGTGCCCCTCCCCACGCATCCAATATATACCTGAAAACCGTCAACCGGTAGTACCGGTTGTTGGAGCGGTACTACCGCTTGTAAGCGGTAGTACCGGTTCCACAACCGGTAGTACCGGTGGCCGATAGGACCGGACATGTGGGCGGTAGTACCGTTCCTGGAGCAGTTCTTCCAGGAGACGATCTGGGAACTTCCCAGGTCCGGTAGTACCGCTCGCACATCCGGTAGTACCGACCCCATCTGATTCCAAAGCCAGGGATCAAGGATGATTCTTGTGCGGATAGAGAGAGGGTTTTCGTGAGGGAGTACGGAGGCTTGGGTTAAGATAAGTGAGCTGAGAAGCACATGCACTCTAAAAAATTGAAGAAACAAATAAATACCAAACTAGAGTGCATGAAACTAAGAACGATGATGACAATTCAAATAGATGACAATCATGAGTGAAAACCAATTCAACTAGGTGACAAACACGAGTAAGCACATCAACCTCTCTATTGAGAGAGGGCGGTGGCTTAGGCCACCATATTTGAGTATACTCGGCTTGGCACCATGAAGATATATCTTGGGTCCATTACCGAAACTCATCATTGAGCTCACATATCACAAAATGATATTAAGAGGAATGATTTTGTTTACTTTGCGCATAAAGGGGGGAGGGATAGTACAATCAATTAGGACCGCACTCCCCCTATGTCCATGCCTACATCTAAACCAAACATGGGTCGAGTATTAGGTGAGAGTGCAAGATAATCAAGTCAAACTCCTAGAATCTACGATATTTAGTTCATTCCTCAAGTAGCAAAACCTTGATTCATCAAGTGGCTTCATGAAGATATCGGCAAGTTGATCTTTGGTTGATACATAGGATAGATCAATATCACCTCTAGCAACATGATCTCTAATGAAGTGATGTCGAATCTCAGTATGCTTTGTCCTTGTATGATCCACCGGGTTGTATGCAATCTTGATGGCACTTTCATTGTCACATAGAAGAGGCACTTTGTCACAATGGACACCGTATTCCTTTAAAGTTTGTCTCATCCATAGCAATTGGGTGCAAGCACTAGCAGCAGCAACATACTCGGCTTCGGCGGTGGAGAGAGATATACAATTTTGCTTCTTAGAAGACCAACATATCAAGGACCTGCCAAGGAATTGGCAAGCCCCGGATGTTGATTTTCTATCATCCTTGTCTCCCGCCCAATCCGAATCCGTGTATCCACAAAGAGCGAATGTTGATCCTTGAGGGTACCAAAGACCATAAAATGGGGTATGAACTAAATATCGAAAGATTCTTTTGACCGCCATTAAATGACTTTCTTTAGGAGCCGCTTGATATCTTGCACACACACACCTACACTCAACACAATATCGGGTCTAGATGCACAAAGGTAAAGCAAAGGACCAATCATAGACCGGTATACCTTTTGATCCACATCTTTACCATTTGGATTTTGTTCTAGATGAGTCTTTGTAGCCATGGGAGTAGGAGCTCCATTCAAATCTTGCATTTTGAATCTCTTGAGCATATCTTGAGTATACTTGGCTTGGTTGAAGAATGTTCCTCCTCTAACTTGCTTGATCTCAAAGCCAAGAAATACCTTCAACTCCCCCATCAAAGACATTCGGAACCTACTAGTCATAAGGTTTGAGAATTCATCATTAAAAGCTTTGTTAGATGAGCCAAAGATAATATCATCAACATATATTTGGCATACAAAAATCTCCCCATTGACCCTCTTAGTAAAAAGAGTGGGATCAATTTTCCCAACCTCAAAGCCACGGTCAAACAATAACTCTCTAAGGTGCTCATACCACGTGCGTGGAGCTTGCTTGAGCCCATAGAGCGCCTTATCAAGTTTGTAGACATGGTTTGGGAAGTTGGGGTCCTCAAATCCCGGGGGTTTCTTAACATATACCAATTCATTTAAAGGACCATAAAGGAATGCACTTTCTACATCCATTTGTTGCAACTTAAAGTTATGATGTGCCGCATAAGCAAGAAGGATACGGATGGACTCAAGGCGGGCCATGGGTGCATAGGTCTCTCCATAATCAATACCTTTAATTTAAGAGTACCCTTGTGCAACCAATATAGCCTTGTTCCTTACTATAATTCCATGCTCGTCTTGCTTGTTCTTGAATATCCACTTTGTTCCAATAACATTGCGGCAATCTTTTGGCTTCTCAACTAACTTCCACACTTTGTTTCTCTCAAAGTTGTTGAGCTCTTTGTTCATATATTCTAACCAATCCGAATCTTCAAGAGCTTCCCACACTTTCTTTGGTTCAATCATGGAAATGTGAGCTTGATGTTCACTGAACCTCTTCAATTGTGCTCTTGTGGAAATTCCTTTCCTTAGATCACCAACAACATTTTGGAGGGTGTGGTCTCTTATTTCCAACATCCTTTCCTTTCTAGCTTCGCGGCGAGCGTGGATCTCCTCATTGTTTCTTGGAGGACCCTCTTCATCATTTTGATCCTCGTCTTGACCATCAACTTGACCTTGATCATCATTGGATTCATCCTCTACATTGGGAGGCAAGGATTGACCTTGGTCTTGATCAAGTGCTCTTCTAGCATCAATTTGAGCCCGTCTCAAAACAGTTTGGATGGATCTTCCTTGACAAATTGACTTGGCACCACTTGACAACCCATCGAATGGACCAAGCTCCCTTTGACTAGAGTTCACACATTTATCACTATGTTGAGGGTCCACATCTTGTCTTTGGCTTGAGTCAATGTCCTCTTAGGTAGATGGAGCATGTTAAGGTTGTGAAGATGAGGGCTCCACTCGAGTGGATCATAGTTCTTCTCGATCCGCCATAAGGGGTTCCTCAACGGGGCGGATATAACCCACACCCATTCTTCCTATGGCATCCTGAGGCATTTCATCATCTGCATCACAAGCATCAACACGCCCCCCTTGGGGACCATCATATTCTTCGAAGGTCACACTACAAGATTCTATGACGGCTCCGGAGAGCTTGTCATAGATTCTATAAGTGTGAGATTCGAGACCATAGCCAACAAAAATACCCTCTAATGCTTTAGACTCGAATTTAGACAAACGAACACCTTTGATGAGATAGAAACACTTACAACGGAACACCCGGAAATAAGATATGTTGGGCTTGTTACCGGTAAGTATCTCATATGGAGTCTTGTTGATTTTCTTGCGGAGGTAGAGTCGGTTTGAAGCATGGCAAGCGGTGGAGACGGCTTCGGCCCAAAAGTTGTATGGAGATTTAAACTCCGCCAACATGGTCCTAGACATCTCAATAAGAGTCCGATTCTTCCTTTCGGCCACACCATTTTTTTGAGGGGTGTATGCAGCGGAATATTGATGTTTAATCCCCTCATCACTAAGGAAATCATTCAAGGTGTAGTTCTTGAACTCGGTGCCGTTGTCACTTCTTATGATCAATACGGGAACATTGTGTTGCCGTTGAACCAAGTTGATGAAGTCGATAAAAGTCTTTTGAGTTTCACTCTTCAACTTGAAGAAATAAACCCAAGAGTATCTTGAAAAGTCGTCAACAATCACCAAACAATATTTCTTCCCTCCAAGACTTGCATGAGATGGAGGACCAAATAGATCCACATGAAGGAGTTCCAAGATCTTGTTAGACTTGATTTGGTTCGTAGGCTTGTGTGGAGCGTCATGCATTTTCCCTAGAACACATGCCCTGCAAACACAATCTTTGGCAAAAGAAACATTTTCTTTTAGTCCAACAATATGGCCCTCTTTATGGAGACTTTGCAAAGTTCTCATATTGACATGGGCTAGTCGGCGGTGCCATAGCCAACCCACATCGGCCTTTCCGTATAAGCACATCGGACCTGCAGTGGCTTGCCCCGAAAAGTCCACCACATACAGGTCATTTTCGACGTACCCAACGAAAGCGACCTTGAGAGACTTGCTCCACATGAGGACCACAATATCATTATCAATAAAGACGGCAAAGCCCATCTTTCCAAGAGCACGGACAGAAAGTAAATTGTATCCAAGGGTTTCAACAGGCATGACGTTCACGAGTGTAATGTCGTGAGCCACCACAACCTTGCTGAAACCCATTACCTTAGACTTTGACTTGTCGGCATATGTGACGGTGATTTGATCTTCATTTGACACCAAGTCCTTGACAATAGACGAGCTTCCGGTCATATGACTTGTGCAACCACTATCGATCACCCATTTTGACCCTCCGGAAGCATAAGTCTACAAAAGATCAAGCTAGTTTTTTAGGTACCCATTTTTCAATGGGTCCTCTTTTGTTAGCAACAAGAGTCTTGGGAACCCAAATAGACCAAGCAATATAACCATCATAAGGGCCAACATATTGTGCATACACATCACCATAAAAATCACGCATTAGAACATAGTGAGGGTTAGCACTTCCCGCAAAATCATCATGAGACATAGTTTTACTATTTGTGCTCTTACTCTCCACAATGGTCTTGTTGGTCTCTTGTGCGGGCTTGTCCTTCTTCTTCTTTTTGTTCTTCTTCTTTGTTTTGGAGACAAAACCAATGCCCCCTTTATCACCACTACGCCTTTGCTTGCTCAAAAGATCATCAATAGACTTGTTGCCTTGTGGAAATGTGGCCTTAGCAGGCTCCCCCTTCAACCTAGCATTCTCTTCAAGAATAGTTGTGATACTAGATGTAATGAAGTTACTAGGTGAAGGAATATTGGCCAATTGAGTTTGAAGCGTTTCATGGGACTTTGTGAGTGACAAGAGTTCACTCTCCAAGGCTTTGTGGGCCTTGTTAAGCAAGCTAAAGTCCTCAGCAAGTTTTTCATGAACCACACCAAATTCAATCTTGTCCTTTTTAGCTCTTTTATATTTAGCAATAGCATGATCACGCTCTTTGGTGAGTTTTGTTAACAATAATGTCATTGTCCTCATCAAGCCCTTCAAGTTTTAATTCAAGTGACAACCTAGTTTCTTGTTCTTCTTCTAGAGCATTGTTTAGGGCCTCTAGCTCAATCATATGTTCATGCCCAAGTTTACATCTTACATATAGAAGCTCTTGAGTATGTGATAGTTGATGTAAGATGTTTCCAAAATGTAGCTTAGCATCACCTTCTAGGTTAGTCATAAACTCATCAAAGGCAATTAATTCCTTTTTAACATCAAGAGACATCTCATCATCAATTTCATCATTATCTAAGTGAGTAGAGCGGGATGATGAAGGTACCTCCGTTCCTCTTGCCATAAGGCAAGTGGCGTTCTTGGTGGAGGAGTTCTCATTTGGAGAATCGAAGAGAGAGAATGTCGGAGTAGATGTGGTGGCAAGAGCAGCCACACCATGAGAAGTTTCCTCTTCGTCATCTTCATCATCTTCATTGTCGGAGGAGTACTCTTCATGAGTGATCAAGCCAATTTCTCCCGGCTTCTTGTTGATGGGATTCTTTTTGATGAAAGGTTTCTTGTACGGTCCCTTGAGAGTCTTCTTCAACACAAGCTTTCCACCATGATCTTCCCTCTTCTCATAGGGGCAACTAGCCACAAAGTGGTAGCGGTCACCACAATTGAAGCAAGTTCTCAATCTTGTGGTATTTTCTCTTTTCCCATTTGGATTGCTTCTCCGTTCCATTTCCATCTTGGCCTTGGCAGGGTTTTTCCAAAAGTTCTTTGCATAGAAAGCCATATATTGACCATGAGCAATCTTCACTTCATCGGGATGGTCCATGGAAAGCCCTTCATCACTATCATCTTCATCCCCATGGTCCACAACTTTGGCCTTCAAAGCAACATTGACAACATTACTCATACCAAGGGCACGAGCACGGGCATCTTTGGCATTCTTGGCGGCAACCTTGAAAGCAGCCATCTCTTGCATAACTTCATTTGAGGTCATGAGATGGTAGTTGTGTCTTCCTTGTAAGCTCTTCAAGTCGGTGGGCTCAAAAGGCATGAGTGCACTCACATATTTCCTTTTTATCCATGCATCATCCACATGTGAGGCACCCACATTCCTAAAAGCAGTGGCGGTGGTCTTGAGCCTTCGGTACATGTCTTCGTGATCTTCACCTTCTTTCATGTAGAAGCCTTCGGCTTCATTGCTTAGAGCATCATATCGGTTCCTTCTCATGCTCTCATTTCCAATGAACAACACAGTGAGAGCATCCCAAGCTTCCTTGGTAATGCTAAAGTGCTCAATGTGTGGATAATCCTTTGTCCCCAGACCTTGTTGAATCATATGCAAAGCAGTGGCATTGAGTTGACTATTAACAACCTCTCTTCTTGTCAGGTTGGTTGGATCCCCAATAAAGAGTCCATGCTCGATGATGTTCCATAGTTCAATGCAAGAGCTGCACATATGAGTTCTCATTAGTGATTGCCATTGAGCAAAAGTAGCAGATTCTTCAAGCTTAGGTGGGTCACCTCTATTAGAAACATGAGGGTGAGGGATTGGAGGGTCGGGAGAGTACCATGAATCACGGTGCTCACCCTTCCCACCATCATTGCGTGTGGAGGAATTAACGTTATCAAGTTTACCCCCCACCACCATACCCTCGGGGGATACCGGTGTATTCCCTTTAGGTAAAATGGATGGTTGATCCTCTTGTGGAGATGCAGGTGATGAGCTTTCTTTGTCTTTAAGAAGTTGCTCGAGCATCTTCTTGACTTCGTTGACCAAGGAAGAGCTCAATCTTGTTTCCAAGTTTTTGAGATCTTCCATGGTCACCGGTGTCGACTCACTACCACCATCCCCATCATTGCTACCCATATTCTCTTAGGCGGTAAAGCCCGAATAAAGAGTCGTGGCTCTGATACCAATTGAAAGGATCGTATGGGCACCTAGAGGGGGGGGGGGTGAATAGGTGCTACTTCAAATTTTCTTCTTTTTCAAATTAAGGTTTGACAATAAGGTAAATTCTCTAGATAATGCAACTATGGTGAATTTACCTATATGAAAAATATGCAAGAGCTACCACAACACAAAGTAGTAACAAGTAAGTAAGGTGCGGTAAAGGATAGAAGTAACCAAAAAGTGGACGCGAAGACACAAGGATTTGTTTCCCGTAGTTCCTTCCTTTTGAGGGGAAGTACGTCTACGTTTGGAGAGGGGGTGGTTTCAAACCACCAACGCCACGAGAGGCCTCCCTTGTTCTCCGATGAATCTCACCCCAACGGGATCGATTCACCTTCCACTATATCGGCAACCTTCAAGGTGGAAGCCGGCACCGTTACAAGTTTGGGGCACACATCCACAACTTAATCGGAGGCTCCCAAATACAAGCAAGCTGTCAAAGCAATCAAAGACAAGATTGTAAGAACAAAAAACAAGAACTAGGGTTTCCAACAAAACACTAGAGCAAAGGGGCCCTCAATGAAACGAGGGGGAAATGAAGATCTCTTTTGGTGAAGTAGTAGATCGGGGACTCCTCCTTCGATTCCCCAAAGATCAAGAACTTTGGGTGGTGGGATGAGGAGATCTTGAAGATTTGGGTGGCTCCAATGGACTCCAATGGTGGGCTATGACTTTAATGCGCTGAGCAATTTGTCCCAAGGTAGGTGGAGGGGTATTTATACCCCTCCACGAAATATGGCCGTTGGAGCATTTAATGTACCGGTAGTACCGGTACTCAAGCGCAAGCGGTACTACCGGTCAAGTACCGGACCAGGTACCGGAGGTGCACCAGATCTTCAGCATTCTTCAGTCTTGGCCGGTATCGTCTTTGCGGTACTACCCCCAAGCGGTAGTACCGGTCGTAGGAAGCGGTACTACCGGTTGAGGCGGTAGTACCGGCCCCAAGTACCGCTTGGTACTGACCAAAATGGAGAGGGGTTAGTGCTGGTCAGTATGCCACGGTACTGCCGAGCGGTACGACCGCCTCAAGACTGCAGTGTCGCCACAGACCTCTCCCTCCGGCGTCGGCCTAGTAGGCTGCAGTGTCGCCACAGACCTCTCCGCCATGGCCACTCCACCTCTCCCCAAGCAAGCCAAAAGAGACAAAGAGTACCGACTGATTTTCTCTATACTACCTAAAAAGAATCTCATGTTCCGTTGTCACCCAATACGTCGTCTGCCTTCGTCGAACAATTCCATCGTCAATACCACCACCACACAAATTCTGACATTCTCCCATCCTGTAAACTCCGCTCCGCTTAATCAGAGGCAACGCATCCCCGATTTCTCCGCCCCTCCCTTCTCCTCCAAACCAAAATTCTCAATCCCTCCCGACCCCACGCCTACATCCCCTGGACAGGGAACCGGAGTTGCCCTCCCAACGCGTCCACCGGCAGCGCCCTCCCATTCCCTGCTTCGAGATCACCTAGCGGTGCCCTGGCCTGCATCGAGTTCAGAAGAGAAGCCTTCCCACTCCTGCTTTGATTTCCAAAGGAGACACCCTCCCCTGCCACCTCGCACGTCTCCTCCATCCCCTGCATCGAATTCAACGGCGACGCCATCTCACTCTTGCCTCGATCTCCACGCGCCCAACCCTCCTGCCTCGTGCATCCCCTCTGTCCTATGGCCCCGTTGATTCTCGGTAGCCGCCCAAAGATGGATTTGGCTCTCCCTGATCAGTGGTAGGTTTGACTATTGCGACTGCTGTGTTTGCTGATATGCCAAGACTAAATATGTATTCTGGGCCTGCTGATTTTGGTTCTTGCTCCTTCATTCTGTTATTCTGACTGTAATCCATTTTCAGAGATTTGAGCTTTTTTCTACAACTAAATAACGATTCTGCAACTAAAGACTGGAAGATAATGATGTACAAAGTATCAGCTTGATCTGTACAGTTGGAGCTTTCAACGGATGTTTAGATACACAGTTTGCAATATGCACATATTCTTCAAGGTAATTGACACTCTGTTTGATATTATCATCTTAATTTTTCAGACATGACAAGGATGAAATTACTGCAAATGAACTGTTGCACCATTGAAGTAGGTGATCTAAGCTTGTATATGTTATTATTGCCGCCAATGTCGCTCAATGATGTTTAAAGCTTGTATTCATTCTTTATTCTAGCCCAAGAAAGCTTGTATTCATTCTTTATTCTAGCCCAAGACTTCAGTTACTGGCATTCTCTCTACTTGATACTAACAACACAACCTACGTTTGCTAACATTTTCTATTTCCCTCAGTCTGGTAAAATCCACAATAGAAAATGTTAGGCACCAAAGATGCAGGCTAACACGGGTGACAGGAGCATGTTTCAGCTGAAGCCTGCGGGTAGATGTTGTCCTACTTAGTTTTGCTTAAGACTTCATATCAAGCTTTACTCGTGAGCTTCCAGTTAATCTCCATGTCTTTTAGACTTGGTTAATTCCGTGAAAATTTTAATTTTCCAGGAATGATTAGTTATCCTCTGTTATGTATTAGATCGTGCAACTAGGAATGGATTATCCACTGACATATATTATCTTGTGCAGCTAGGAATAGATTATTTTCCTCTGTCATGTATTATCTTGTGCAACTAGGATGGATTTCGACTTGGCGCCATGATTGTTTATGTTGTTTCTCATTCCCATCTGATGCTATGAGCTTTTTCACTTACGTGTTTGTACGCATCGGCATTGCTAAACTGAACCCATGCTGCTTGCAGAGATGGACTTCTCTGATCCGAAGCGCATGTAGAGATACCTCAACCTCATCAAGAAAATCATGGTCACCCTCTTCATAGCCATGTGCTTTTCACCCAGCCACTCTGCCATGGTAGGGTCTCCAGTGAGGTAAACCTTTTTATATCTCTTTGGATGTGCATATTTGGAGATGTCCATTTGTATATCAGTCGATCGTAGATTTTCTGTTTCACCGATCAGGAAGATAACTTGGCACTACTAAGCAATGGAGTAGAAATGAATGTGTTTTTAGCAACTGAATATCTGTCATTCTTTCAAGTCTCTCATGTCTAAATCTTCACTGATATGCAAATGTATCTAATCTTCTCATTTTTGTTTACTTCATATGCAGCAATATTATTTTTTCCAATTATGCGGGTCAGCTATACTACAAGATATTCTTGTAAGGTATAACTCTAAAAAACATACCTGGAGCTAGCATCTCATGCACTATCATTATGTATTTTCTTCCCGGCACTCTTATATCCAGCACTGTAATAATCTTGTGATGTACCAAGATGAGTCTTTCTTTTGCATGTTGATAGTGCTCTTTTTTACATTGTATTTTATCTTGGTTGTAAAACGAATATAACTTAGAGAAGAGGCAAATTGACTCAAAGTTGTAGTAATGCTGGGTACCCATATTCCTGAGGTTGAATAACTGTATAGACTTATGTGTGCTTCTTTTCCGCTATGCACTGGATACAATATATTAACCTTCACTTTGTTTCTGAAGGTGAGCTGTAAGAATTCAATTAAACAATATGAAGCCTATCGGTTTTGAGTGCACTTGTCACAATATATTTTTATTTAATTGTTGTAAAATATCTACTACCTCTTAATATTGAACCTCACTGATCACCTGCGTTGTAGATCATTCTTGCCATGTGCTTAGTTGTAGTTACTCCATATATCGCTTTTGCTATCTAGCTGTAAACAATTTTTCGGTTGGTGGCTTTATTTGAGGTTATTGTCTTCTCTGCTTCTGGCTTAGTCTTTTTTATCTCCTGAAAAGAAATGCATATTTCCAAATAAACTGGAAAGCTTCATTGGCTACCAATATTCCTGTATGCAGAGAAGACCTCCTCTATTAACCTATATGTAGATATACATGGTAGAAACCTTTCCAGTTCAAATTTTTTTGTTTTTTAGATTTTGGATCTTGTCCCTATCCTCACACATGAGTACTTTCCAGAGAATCTTTACATGGCGTCCAAGCTTCAATTTTGTTCTGTATAGGTCTGCAGGACAACGACATGAGCGCTACAAAGGTTAGCTCAAGTTGATTCCAGGAAAACACATATTTTTCTAAACTTTTTGTCACACCGGTTGGTAATTATTTTGTTTTCTCTGTTGACAGGAAGAGCTTGGCATAGAAAGGGAACAAGTCTTCTCTAACATCATCAAGACAATGAAGAAGTTATAAGGTTACCTTCACAACACTGCATGAAAAGAAATCGAAGCAACCTTACCATGACTTAAGGAGGTAAGCAAAAAAATCTTTTTCTCTTGCCAGTTTAATGTGTGTGCATGTAATATCTCCGCCAAAAAAAGCTGTGTTGGATGTCTATCTTGCTCGTATACAGATCTGACGTTTTTCTATTGTTGATTAATTCTAAGATCATTCATGTGTCCTTCTTGTCAAAAGGACAAGATGGTTAAATCTTCTTCACGTAACATGCATTGATCTTCGTAGCATCCCATTGAAGAGAGAAAGAAGCTATTGTGGTACCAACTTTGTTTAACCTTCATTGATTCTTTATTAGAATAATACCTATATGATGGCATCAATTGTGGTGGTAAGAACAAATAACTGATAATGTTTTTAAATTCTAAATAATTTATTGCACATGGCAAATCTGGAGCTGGCTGCGCGTGCACATTGGTAAGACGGCGAGAGCGGCGACATGGATGCGGTGGTCCTCGTGTACTATGCTATTTGCTGCTCTGCCAGTGACCATGTAGATCAATAGTAGGTGTAGGTGAATTCTATTATAGGGTTATTGGTCCCGGTGGTTTGAGATGGTAGTTTCTCATCGAGTTGCTTGGAAAGCGATAGCAGCCTACGCTTTATCTAGATTTTATGGTTCAACGCCTCTCATTCGGCTATGGTTTTTAACTATATAGGTTGCTTTGTTGTTTCAGAGATGCTGGCACTTCCAATTGGAGAAAAGTGGAGCAGAAATTGACCGATAAAGAAACCGTAATACTTCAAACATCTAACAAGAAGGGAGTTGTATTGCTTGATCAAGTTTCACTCATTCCTTCAGTCAAGTTCAAGGTATATAATACTTGTTTGTATGACTATCCTGGCCGTCTTGAATTTCATGTTGTAATTCACATATTAATGTGCACCTGAAGATCCTTACAATGTCGACTATGGGCAGATTGAGTTGGTCTTATGGTCGAGCGAGTTTTATGCCAAAAAGAAAAAATATCAGTCTCCCATAGCTGCAGTTAGAACATGCTAGCCATCGAGATACTTGAGTTTACTTTTGTTTAAAGAAACAAAATCCATCCCTATGCTTGCCACATGTTGTTCCCCAGTTCTATGTTTCTGACATTAAATCATATGTTGTGGATCTTCAATTCTAGAAGCTATAGGCAATGTGTTTTGATTCAGGTTGTTTTGCTTGATAGGACTAGAAGCAATATTTCCGCGGGCTATGTTCCTAGGATGAATTTTCTGGATATCTTGGCATGTATCAACATTAAAATTAGGCAAAAAAAATTCAATTATTGTTTTGGCAAGGCATGACATTCCCCAGATTGTATCAATTATTCATGGTACAATATGGGTATACTTAGATACTTGAATTTTATTGTAGCCAATTTCAGTCTGCTAAACAATGTGTATCTGGTTTACATTGTAGGTTAACCAAATTTAATCTGTAGCCGTAAGCAATGAGGCCGTGCGAATGTTAAAGTGTGCTGGCTGGCCAGTCACTATCATGTGTTCCTATACTTCTTTCCTTCCTTTCTTATCCGAAATATCCAATTACCATCTCTTTGCTTCAGTGGTGAAACCGAGAATGCGTTACTTGCTGATTTGGCGGTTGGGTTATCTACAGTATGTTTTCAAATTCTTATTAGAAGGAGGTCATCAGTGCGATTTAAGTTTCATGGCGAAGTTAATGCAACAATATTTTGTTGTATTCCTATTCAAAGTGGGTCGAACATATCATTTTGTTTTAATTTACTGAAAATACCACGACATTTTTTACTACAATACCAGGTTTCGTAGTGAGATCGTCTTTAATTTGTGGCTATCACAAGGTCAAGAACATGTTGCCGAATTAGACTTGGCTATTTACTGTATATGGTATTTCAGAGCACCCTCTGGTGAAAAGTTCGTACGATGGCACTTCCTTGCCATAGAAAATTAGAGCACTAAATATACAGGGATGGAGGGAGAGCTTACCATGGTTCTTAGAAGCAAAGTCTGTGTGTCACCAAAACACAAAGTTATGTGATAGGAACATTGCTCGGGATAATGAAATATCAAAATGAGTGTAATGGGTCAATCTTGGACTGGAGAGAGGGTATGAGCAGTAGACATGGTGAGGTACAGAGTTTCCAGGAAAAATAATGAAGAAGACAACACTTGAGGAATAGAGGAGATGGCATGTCAATGACAAACGAGTTGGTGAGTTTTTTCACGAGCTCAATATATCACACTTTGGAATTAAAAAAAATATATGAATTGGTTCTCATGGATAATTTCTCAGAATGTTAGTTGCTACTACCGTCATGGGTATTTTCTATACATGTGAATTTCATATGTATAATATTCAAATGTACGACGAAAAAACTTTGTAGGCCCATGGCAACGCACGGACATGTTTTCTAGTTTTTTTTAAAAAACTATGTTTGACTCAGACCACGCGCCGCCGGACAGAAACGAGGGGAAAAGAGACGCGCTGAGATTCAGAAATGAGACAGATATCTGACCGTAGGAAAAGTGTCGGTTTCCAATTAGTCCCTCCGTTCTAAAAACGATGTCGTAAATTTATTTAAATTTAAATAAATTTATATACTAAATAGTGTCTAGATATATTTAAATTTAAAAGGGATATGTGACATTCTTTTTAGGACGGAGGGAGTAGAAAATAACTATTTTCTCCGTTTTAAAATATAAGATGTTTTAGGTTTATGAAGAGAACGTATCTAGATTTGTTTTAGTGTGTGTAGATTCACTCTAACATGAATAAACTTATATACTAAAAGTAGTCTAGATATATTTTATTCACAAAGCTAAAACATCTTATATTTTAAAACGGAGGGAGTAGCTGTTTTTAGGAAAAGTAGAAAATTATCATGATTGTTGCAACTCAAAGATGGTGTTACACGAACAGGTTATTGTGTACCATCAACGCCGGATGATACGTCACGACTAACTTCAAAGGAGACTAGCTAAAAGAACGATACGCCCAGTTACGTTTTTGGAGACCCGAAATCCTAAATTTTTTAGGAGGAACACTCAGGTTTTCACAACTATGGGTTGAAAATAAGCTTAGCCTAACCAAATCCTAGCGCATGCTCAACTCACTATTTTGCATCTCTCAAAGACATATCCCCTTCACAAGGCTCACCCCCTCTCTTCCCTGCCCCCTCTACGGTTCTCCAGAAGCTTCCCGCGGCGCCGGGCCATTCCAAAGCTGATCTCGCCAGCATTGCCGGTCGAGGGAGGCGGAGAAAGTGGTTCCGGCGCATGCAGTCTAGGTCTCTGGCTTCTCACTGTAGGTGTTGTAGGTCTAGGTTTAGGGTTTCATGTGTCTGCCCTTGTGGCGTATGGCGAGATATCGCTCAGCATGTCCCCTCCGGCGTCCTTGCACGACGTCGGGTGGCCGTCTTTGCTTTGGTCTGGAGAGCTCCTATGGTGGGAGCGAGCTGGGGCTAGGGCTATGGGCGGAGGCCCCTTCAATAAGTGCATCGGCTGCAACTGGATCTGGCAATCTTGCGGCACTCTTCTCCCTCTGGCCGTCCATGGTGGCTGTTAGATTGAGAGAGAGAGAGAGAGAGAGTTCGCCACACAATGAGGGGTCTCCCGTATCTCATATATATAGGCTTATTACAGGATCGTAATCGGATCATAATCAATATACTATCCTAACCATAATGGCCCTACTTATGTGCAAAAGATATGGGCACTAATGTGGTAGGATACGGGATCAATTATGTCTAACATCCCCCCGCAGTCTCAACGGGAGATTCTCAGACGCTGAGACTAGACCGAAAGTCTAAGAATAGTGGCGATGGCAGGCCTTTGGTGAAGATGTCCGCAAACTGGCAAGAGGACGGCACATAAAGAACTTGAATGTGCCCAAGCGCGACACGGTCTCGAATGAAGTGAAGGTCGATCTCGATGTGCTTGGTACGCTGGTGCTGAACAGGGTTTGTCGACATGTAGACGACACTGACATTGTCACAAAAGACAACGGTTGCTGTGGGGAGAGGTCGGTGAAGCTCCTGAAGGAGTTGGAGAAGCCAACTGAAAGAACATGTGGGCCCCCATGTGTGGTTTTGGTAATTAATGATAATCTTTATGGACTAATGTGTGTATTAAGTTATACTTGTAGGATTTATCCATTGGCATCGCTTGGACCATGTGTTGGCTTCAAGGTCGATGAAATGAGAAAAATATTTGTTGTGCAAGCTCAAAATGCGCCATCTATAGTAGATCTCATGTTTGATGCTTGCCATCCTCGGTGATCATGGATCGATGATAAGAAATCAAGAAAGGTGGTCCATCTTGAGAAGGTCAAGTTCGTGAACATCGAGCTGAAGTGGATTGCTCAAGACAAAGGTATAATATTGATAGGTTTTCCCTTTTGCCGGTCTCATGTTGTTAGTGGGAGACCGGGTTTAGGATCGATAGCCCTACTATCAAGAGGGGCTCTCGGATGAGTAACTCGATCATATCGTTCGGAGAGAGCTCAAACCTTTGCATACTTGCATCATCATATTTGGTTGTTATTTGGTCTTATCCATATGAGGATTTAGAGCTTGTGGTAATATCCATAAGAAGATCTTGTTCATCAAAATCGGATCTCTCTTTTATATCTTGTTGCGATTTTGATCTATGCGGTTTTTTGGTTTCTCACCAAGTGAGGTATCTCACATTATTATACTTGATACTTTCTCACTTAGTGATAACCAATATTTTCACTTTTTATAGGATAGCTACTGTCGTCATCTTTCTAACGTAATTGAAATCGGATCAATCAGAGCTACCAATCAAAAGTAATTAATGTTTGAATATTGACTTTTATTCGGTTTAAAAAAGAAAAAGAAAAATATGTTCTCTGGGCCATCCAGTACTACTGGGCCTAGTACCGGACACGCCTGGCGCGCGCAGCCCATCTGCTATGTTGCCCGGCACGGGCGACCGGTTCTACCAGACCGGACCGGTAGTACCGCCCGGGTGGGCCGGGTACTACCGGCTGGCCCATCCCGGCCTGCTCTGCACCGCGTGCTTGCACGCGCTCCCTGCCGCCCGCATGGGCCCCGCTTGCTGCGCGCCCCGCTCCCGGCCGGCCCACCTACTCCCCGCCGCATGCCAACCCGCACGCACGCGCGACGCTCTGCCCCGTTGACCCTCGCGCAGCGTGCAGCGGCCGCTGTTCCCGCGTACGCCCGCGCTCGATCCCGCGCGCGCACATGCCGCCTCGTTGCTGGCCGCTGGGCCCGCTGCCGCTGCTTGCAAGCTGCCACGCGCGCCCACTTCCCCAGTTGACTGCTGGCCTGATTTCCTGCACTGGCACGCGCCCGCACGCTCCAAACCGATACTACCGTCCTGTTCTTGTTAATTCGTTCCAACTGATAGATTTAGTCTGACCCTTTAAATTTTTTTTTGTCCGTTTTCAGTTTAGGTGGCTTCTTCCTCCTCTGTTAGTCTAAGTTTTGTCCATACTTACTCCATTCTCTAGCTTGATTAATCTCTTTCCCTCCGATGATTCTTTCCCATATTTGAGTGGAAAGAGAGGAGATCTAGATCCACGTTTTGACCTAACCGATTCATCTCTTTATGAGTGTATCTTTGGGGATCTAGATTTTGGGGGATTTTGTGCCCCTCTTTGATTCCCCATCTCTTGTTCCCCCAATAGCTTCAGTAGCTTTTTTGGAACTTGAGAGTGAGGGATTGGAACACCTTTGTGGTGTTCTTGCCATTTGCATTCGGTGCATCGGTTTGAGTTCTCCCCGGAGGATTTGGTGAGTGAAAGTTGAGAAGCTTTTTACTCTTGGATTCTTGTAACCCTAGACGGTTTGTTGGTGTTGCAGGCTGTGGCTTGGTGGCGTTTGTTGGGAGCCTCCAATTAAGTTGTGGAGAAGTGCCCCAACCTTGTGAGAGGTTCCTGTTGCCACCGACAAGTGCACCGATAGTGAAAGTGTGGATCGATCCCGTTGGGGTGAGATTCACCGGAGAATAAGGGAGGCCTTTTGTGGCATAGGTGGTTAGATACCACCCCCTCTTCAAACGAGACGTACTACATGTTGGGAGGAACTCGATAAAATATCGTCGTCCCCGCGTTTCTCGGTTATCTCTATACCCGAGCTCTTACTTATGCACTTTACTTTGTGATAGCCTTCGTGCTTGAAGTATATATCTTGCTATCACATAGTTGTTTGTCTTGCTTAGCATAATTTGTCGGTGCACATAGGTGAACCCTAGATTGTTCTAGGTTTTGTGCTTGACAAAGTAAACATTAGTTTTATTCCACCTTTGTTGAGTCACTCTAGGAAAAGTTTTAATCGCCTATTCACCCCCCTCTAGGCGACATATGTATCCTTTCACCAACTTTCTTCAGCGACGGCGTTGGCGACTGCTCGGTACTCGGCCTCGGCGCTGGAGCGAGAGACGTGTGTTGTCTCTTGGAGGACCATGAGACCAAGTTGTCATCGAGGAAGACATAGTAGTCGGATGTAGAACGGAAAGTGTCAGGACAGCTAGCCTAGTCGGCATTCGTGTAGACGATGAGGCTGTCTGTGGCGGAGGGCGTGAGCTAAAGTCCATGATGCAAGGTGCCCTTGACATAGCGAAGAACTCGCTTGACGAGGGTCAAGTGCTGGTCGTGAGGGTCATGCATGTGAAGGCAGATCTGTTGCACGATGTAGGCTATGTCTGGATGGGTGAAGGTTAGGTACTAAAGCGTACGGGCCAGACTCCAGTCCTCGGATGGATCAGTGATGGGGGAGCCGGCGGTAGCGGCTAGCTTCGGCGAGGTGTCCACGAGAGTCGATGCAGAGTGACACGAGCTTATGTCGGCATGCTCAAGAATCTCGAGAGCGTACTAGGTCTGCGAGAGGAACATCCCGTTGGAGTCGCGGCAAACTGCGAGACCAAGGAAGTGGTGCAGCTCGCCCAAGTCGAACATGGCGAACTCGGTGCTGAGGGTGGCGATGACCCGCTCAAGTAGAGTCGACGTAGAGGTGGTGAGGATGATGTCGTCGACATAGAGGAGTAGGTATGCCATCCCCATGGAGCCAGCAGGATGAAGAGGGAGGTGTCCGACTTGGAGCAGGTGAAGCCGAGGGTGGTGATGAAGCTCACGAAGCGGTGGTGCCATGCCCGAGGTTCTTGTTTCAAACCGTAGAGCACACGGTTGAGACGACACACATGATCATGGCATGTGGAGTCGATGAAGCCGGTGGGTTGGTGACAGTAGACCAACTCGGAGAGTTTCCCATGGAGGAAGGCGTTCTTGACGTCGAGCTGGCGTATCCTCCAGTTGAGGGAGAGGGCGATGGAGAGGATGGTGGCCGGTTTGACAACCGGGATGAAGGTCTCATCGAAGTCGATGCCATTCTCCTGAGAAAAACCACGAAGGACCCAACAAGCCTTCTAGCGGTCGAGAGTACCATCGGCCTTGAGCTTGTGGCGAAACACCCATTTTCCAGAGATGGCGTTCGCATTGGCGGGGGGAGGGGGGCGAATGAGGTCCTAGGTGTTTTTGGCGAGGAGGGCGATGTACTCGTCCGTCATGGCGGCGAGCCAGTTCGGGTCTTGGAGAGCACCATGAACTGACTTGGGAACCGGCAAGGGTGGTGTAGGCGACGTGCCGGTGTCGACGTGCAGATTGAGATGATCACGAGGACCAATGACCTTGCTCGCTTGTCATCGTGTCATCATGGGATGAGGGGCAGCAGTCGGAGGCTATCGTCGACATGGCAGCGGTGCCGCGGTGGTGCGCGGAGTTGAGGCGTCGGAGCTGGAGCTGCTGGAGCTGGGGGCGCCGGTGCTCGATGCTGGTGTAGCAGCGCCCGAGGCAGCGGGGGAGGCCGGTGGCATGGGACCACGGCCAACTGGTGTTGGAGGTGCCGAGGGTCCAGCGATGGTCCGCGACGAGGCAGGTGGGGTTGTGGGCTGCACGGAGAGGGGCAGCGTCGAGCGGACGGGCGCGGTCCTGCGCAGCCTCGGCTGCATGGGGGGCACGGGGACCGAGGCATCGACGTCGATCGGCTCGGAGGGGGGCGCCGGCTGCATGTTAGTTAGACAAAAATCTGGGGAAAATGGAAATTGAGTTTCATGAAAAACAACATGCAGGGAGATGAGTATGCGACGAGTCTCAAGATCCATACATCGGTAACCATGATGATTAGAGGCGTATCTGATTAACATACATGCAACAGAATGGTGCGAGAATTTATGGGGCATAGTGTAGCAGTGCTCGGATAGCAAAGACAACCAAACATGCGATGCTGGGTGCATGTGGGTGGCGTGGGAAAGAGGGCAGAGAAGGGCAGGGGCGGTGATGGCCTTAGTGGGGAGTCTATTGAGGATATAGGTGGAGGTATGGAGGGATCCGACCCAATAGGTAGGGGGCATGCTAGCCTGAAACAACAAGGTGCGAGAGGTGTCGTTAACAGTGCGGATGATGCGCTCAGCTTTATCATTTTGCGGGGACGTGTAGAGGCATGAGAACCAGAGGAGGACACCGTGCGCGGTGGCGAGAGTGTGAAGGGCACGGTTGTCGAATTCCCTTTGTGTCGAATTCCCTTTGTTGTCGCATTGGCTAGCTTGCAAAGATAGAGAAAAATGTGTAGTGACATAATTGCGAAAATTGGACAAGTGAGAGTAAGATTCAGATTTTCGCCGTAAAGGAAATGTACACAAAAATGAGTAAAATCATCTAATAGGACAAGAAAATATTTAAAGCCGGATACACTCTCAACTAGCGATGTCCACAATTCACAATGAATTAATTCAAATGGACATTTGGTACTAGTGGTAGAAGTAGCAAAAGGTAAATGTACATGACGACCGAGCTGACAAGCATGACACAAACTAGGGTTGGGAGAAACTTTGTTTAGTGGGAGGAGGGATGACGATGCGAGGCGCTGAAGTGTTGTTGGACCGGGATGGCCAAGGCGGCGATGCCAGAGATAGGTTTCGATGGTGATGGCGGCGAGGGCGTGGGGCACGAACGGCGGGATGGTGCGGGGATAAAGGTCGCCCATACTAATGCACCTGAGAATCACGGCCCCTGTCCTGAGATCCTTCACAGAAAAACTCCAAGGGTCAAATTGAACCGAACAATGATTGTTGGTGGTAAATTGACGTACATAGATGAGATTTTAAATGATGTGAGGAGTAACAAGAACATCACAAAGATAAAGGCGACAACATGAGGTAGGGGCGGGCAAATTGACATGACCAGAATGAGTGACGGAAATAGAGGTGCCATCACCGACTATGACATGTTTATGAGGAGGATTAGGAGATAGATATGTGAGGTTATCGGCGTCCGAAGACATGTGGGTGGAGGCTCCGGTGTCCATGAACCATTCGTAGGGGGCATGGAGGCTCATGGAGTTGAAGTAGTTGGCGAGGGTGGAGGGGTCCCATGTCGCCGCCGAGGAGGAACCGTAGCTCGGGTAGTTGGGGAGGCCATCTCCTGCTGCGGAGCCATGATCGGTGGAGTGGGAAGCGTCACACACGCCTGGGGCTGGTGTTGTGGCGGCGCTTGGGGTCGTCGCCCGAGCAGCCCCGGGGCGAAGGCCGACGCGCCCTGAGGGGCACCCGACATCGGGTGCATGTAGATGCCGCCGGTCCAGGGGTGGTGCAGTCTAGGGTAGGGGGGCGCCGTAGCCTCGAGTCTTCTTCTTCTTCTTCCCCTTGTTCCGGTCGTAGCCAGGCACGGAGGGCGCGCCAAAGTTGGTTTGGCCGGCGGGGAGAACCGGCGCGGGAGGGACAGTGTAACACCCCCAGAATCGGCCCTATGCAAGTTTCGGCGATCCCCGCCAAACCCGCATAGAAACGATTCAAAGGTGCCCACCAAGCACTTTCGTGCGGGTGGAAAACGAAGTAATATCATTGCACAATAGTTCTCGATGGAACCCACAGAACAGATATATACAACAACGACTCAAAGAGTCAAGAATACAGATATACAATACAAAGATCCAAAACACTTTGAAAACGATACAACGTCCGAGTACGGGCAAGATGCAAATTAAGCTAAGATCCCTGAAGAATAACCAATGGCGTCCATAACCCTGCCCAGGCCAAGCCGGGGGGGTAACCCTACTAACGACGTCGACCTCAAAACCTGCTTAAACAAAAGGGGTGCCGACAAAGGGCAAAGGAAAAAGAGAGCGGTCAGTACTGAGGCCAGTACACGGCGAGACTAGAATTCGGCGGTCCTCGCCTACATAGGTATGGTGGACTGAAGCGGCAGCGCAGCATGCACTAAATAACCTATAGAGACTCGATACAACTGGCGGCTATCAGAGGGGGGTAATAAAGACCTGTTCGGAGCAAACCTGAAACTATCACCAAGCATACCCATCCTGGTATTTCCCCCCTCAAGACCAAACGAGGAAGTCAACCGAGGAACTCACACAGTTGTCAGTTTTATTCATTCCGTTATAGTTGCGGCAATTACTAGTCAAATATAGATAGCATGAGTCATCCTGATATAATAAGCAGTGGGCTGTTTTAATTAACCATTCCGTTGTAGTTGTAGTACTTACTAATCAGATACATATAATATGAGGCATCCCAAAACCCAGCAGTTGTTGGCACTTTTATTTAGCCATTCCGTTGTAGTTGCAATACTTACTAGTCAGATACAATGGTAACAGGTGACAACCCAAACCAGCAATTGTTGGCACTTTTATTTAGCCATTCCATTATAGTAAAGCTGGTTACTAGTCATTATAAAGTCAAATTTATAGCACTACTTTAGTTATAGTTGTCTATGATCGAGATACTGTGCTCCAAGTCGTCCATAACCGCGGACACGGCTTTCAGAAAGTTTTACCCTGCAAGGGGGCACAAATAGCAACACACGCACGATCGACCTCGAGAAAAACCAATAAAAACCCAATGAGGCATCACGATAGAGCAATTTAAAGATTCATATAAATTTCAGGGGGCCACCCCACCAAGCTACCCGCGACGAAGTTGGCCGGCTCCGAGACGGACCCAGAGGTTTGTGACAATGGCTGTAAACGACTGGGAACCCGAAAGTGTGACTGGGCTTGTCGATACCGTGGAAACATTCCACTTACCTAAACAGTACAGGCGCTCCACGCGCAATCATAAATAAAGCAGTAAAGCATGGCATAAGTACATGATAGTAATAAAGCCCCAAACTACTTTGTGGCCCCAAGAAATAAATATGACTCAAGCTCTGGCTAGGGGGATTCATGGTCCCACATGCGGATAGTGCGAATATTCAAAGAACAGGTATCAAGTACTCGGGGTCCTACGGAACACAAGTGGACGGTTAAAAACCAAATAACATCTATTTCCCACCTATGCCTCTGCATTATTTACCTACTTCCATTTTAGTTATTAAACAGCAATTAAAGCCATGATCATCTCCAACACAAAGCATATGGCAGTCTTCCAACAACTGTGGTACTTGACGACACGCAAGAGCACTGGAGCAAGCGACTACGACACGCAAGTCCAACTATCTACCAAGCAACAGGTAATAGGATGTGTCCAAGGCAATATAAGGCTGCAAGGGATATCACGGGTACGAAAACTAGAGCATCGCACACAGATAGCAATAGATCAACAGGAGGAAATAAAGACTATAAAAGTAAAATAGGTAGAAAGGGGGAGAATGCTCGCCTAAAAATATTGCCGAAGGTTCATCCGAAGATCGGGTCGACTCTCGCATCAACTCATCGGCCTAATCCGTGAAGAAGCAAAGCACTAGAAGAAACACGGGATGCACAATGTAATACTACGGTAGAAGATCGGCATGATGCGTGTATGATGTATGGCATTGCGAGGATGCGATGCATTTAGGCAATATTAAGCGGAACCGGGGTCCCGACAATTAGTTAGATGGTTCATGTTGTTTAGACACCCCACAATTTAAATGTTGTCTTAACAAGTCAAATCATGGCGGTTCGCTACACAGATTTAAATGGATCAATATAAGACAAGATTTGGCCGCATATGGTCTCCATATTTAATTACGAGGTGAATCGGCATAAGGCCCCCAAACCACAATATGAGTGCAAGCATGAATGATTTAATATGCACAAGATATATATCATATTATAAAAATATGGGGCTCAGAAAGGGGTCACACATTGGTCGGCGAAGATCTTGGCTCCGAAGGGGTTCGGGTTCGGTCTCGGCGAGATCGGTCTTTGGAGATTGGGAATCGGGCTTCAGGAAGTTCTTCAGGATCGGGGAGTAGATCTTGGCGTCCATGTAGAAGTGCTCGGTGATCCGTGAGGAAGACCTTGGCGGCAGTTATTCTTGGTGATCCTTGTCCGATTTGTCATTGCCACCAAGGAAGATCATGCTGGCCTTGCAGCTCGGAGGGTTTCAAACTCTTTTGGTACTGGTAGGGTTGGACACGTGGCCCCACACTTGGTATGTGCCATGAGGGCATGTCCAGGTGGTTATTTGGTCGAACACCCTGCAGGCTCGGCAGCGGGGATGCAGGGCACTATGGCCTAGAGCACAGGGAGACTGGAGGCGAACCGGCGCCAGCGCTGCTCGCTGGAGGACGGCGTGCAGAGAAGAAGAGATGTAGGGCGTGCACGGCTCGCGGACGAGCGTCTCGGGAAGGACCGGACAGACGACGCCGGGTGGCACCACCGCGAGGCAGCGAGGAGGCCGATCAGGGCGGGCTCGACGACGAGCTCTTTCTGGCGGCGGCACGCAGGGCATGGTCGAGGCCGGCAGGGAGGGGCGTGGTCGAGGCGGGCAGGGAGGGGCTCGGGCGAAGGTCGCCCACGGCGGTGGCTGGAGGAGGAGCAGCGAACGGGGCGGTGTTGGGGGTCCGCGGCCGAGGACAGGCAGTGGCGGTGTGGACTGCGCAGGCCCTGGCCACAGGCGGCGATGAGGTGCAGAGGAGGACGGGGCGGGGCAACGTGGAGCTCGCTGCGGGGCACAAGTCGAGCGGAGGCGGCCTCGCGCGGGTGAGGAGTGGCGGTGGTCGCGGAACACAGGGCAGGCAGGGGCCAACGGCTCGTGAGCCGGAGAGAGAGGGGATGCGCAAGGGCCAGGCTCCGGCGGCCAGAGCTCCTGCGCGGAGATCGAGCAGGGGAGAGGGAGAGCGGGGTCAGGGGACGCGTGCGGACGACGCGACTCGCGAGCGAGAGGCGGCTCGGCGTGGTTGGCGGGGTGGGCCAGGGGGTGAGCAGGGGGTGCGGGACGAGAATGCTGTGTGGTGTGGGCATTGGGTACAACAGGCGTGTGTGCGTGTGTTTCCTGTGTGAGTTGGTTTGGTGTGGGTTTTTTTTGGTCAGGGGAAGGGTGGAGGCGGGGTGTACAGCGGCGGCGGGGTGGAGGAATGGTTGGGGTTAGGGTTGGAGAGGTATTAGGGTTAGGGTTTGGTTGTGTGGGTTGTAGGTGGCATGTTGGCTGGGCCTTTGGGCCTGGCCGACTGGGCTGCCTTCCCACAAAAATAGTTTTTATTATATATTTAGTTGTAAAAATGTTTTTGTAATTATTTAGACAAAACAAAATATTCGGACAGACTAGATTTTGCAGTTGAAATAAAGAGGGAGGTAATTATAAAACAGATAGGTTTTTGGAGAAATAGTTTTTAGGTTAAAAGATGCATGATGGTATCATGATGATGCAAAAATAAAAACAACAGCGATTTTCTAGTAGTGGTTTTACCCGGTGTGCTACAATTCGACACCACTAACAATGGATCTCGCCCTCGAGATCCGCCTCATGGTACCAGGAAGAAGGCCGACGATCTGAATCTTCTCGCTTCGTGTAGATCTTTGCGACACCACCAACAAAGATTCTTTCTCCATCCTGAATCGGCGACACCACCAATAATGGGTTGTTGGTCACGTTCATCGAGAGAACACTCCGGAGAACAAAGGACGACGGTAGAGGTATCAAAATATAAGGCCACCTCTAACTTCCATGAGAAGAGGAAAAGTTACATTGACCCACCAGTTCGATGTACAAGAGTGAACAGTAAGAGTCCGGTAGGGTGATCAGTCCATCCCGTACCCAAACTATTAACTCCATACATGAATAGGAAAATCGTGCAAACACAACTCTCGCAATTTAGAATGAAGATCTTCACAAGCGGTATTCAGAAAACAAAGGAGTGATGCAAGTTCTTCATCAGATCTGACGCAGATGATGTCATCGCATTGGAAAACACCAGAATATACAAAAGAAATTTTATGAAAATACATAACGATTAGGCTTTGCGATGGTTCCATTGGCATGAACAACACATGCTCAAGGTATACTCCAACTTCACCAATGGTCGTCCTTCTCATATGTTTTTCAGCGATACGGATGTCCAGCAAGGTACACATATAGATAAAGAGTTCAAGAACAAAAAGATCGAATGAAGGTACAACAAACAAGATGCAGATAAGATGTTTGTAGCACCATCGTTGTAAAAGGAAGGAAGCGAAACCTTGGAGGTACGAAGGAAACCCAACCACGAGAAATCCTGGACTCGAAGAAAAGATAAGAGGTAGATTCAAAACTGGCAAAGGTAAGATAAGAATAGCAGAGGGGTAAGGAGTAAAAGCATACCTAATCAGATCTATCCAACCGATTTTTCAAAATAGTTTTGACACTCTACGACGACCGTTAGCTAGGTGATCCTACAGGCTGGACCAGTGGGGTATCGCAACTGCTGAGCTCTGATACCACTCTGTAACACCCCCAAAATCGACCCTATGCAAGTTTCGACGATCCCCGCCAAACCCGCATAGAAACGATTCAAAGGTGCCCACCAAGCACTTTCGTGCGGGTGGAAAACGAAGCAATATCATTGCACAATAGTTCTCGATGGAACCCACAGAACAGATATATACAACAGCGACTCAAAGAGTCAAGAATACAGATATACAATACAAAGATCCAAAACACTTTGAAAACGATACAGCGTCCGAGTACGGACAAGATGAAAATTGAGCTAAGAGCCCTGAAGAATAACCAATGGCGTCCATAACCCTGCCCAGGCCAAGCCATAAGGGTAAACCTACTAACGACGTCGACCTCAAAACCTTCTTAAACAAAAGGGGTGCCGACAAAGGGGAAAGGAAAAAGAGAGCGGTCAGTACTGAGGCCAGTACACGACGAGACTAGAATTCGGCGGTCCTCGCCTACATAGGTATGGTGGACTGAAGCGGCAGCGCAACATGCACTAAACAACCTATAGAGACTCGATACAACTGGCGGCTATCAGAGGGGGGTAAGAAAGACCTATTCGGAGAAAACCTGAAACTATCACCAAGCATACCCATCCTGGTATTTCCCCCCTCGAGACCAAACGAGGAAGTCAATCGAGGAACTCACACAGTTGGCAGTTTTATTCATTCCGTTATAGTTGCGGCAATTACTAGTCAAATATAGATAGCATGAGTCATCCTGATATAATAAGCAGTGGGTAGTTTTAATTAACCATTCCGTTGTAGTTGTAGTACTTACTAGTCAGATACATATAGTATGAGGCATCCCAAAACCCAGCAGTTGTTGGCACTTTTATTTAGCCATTCCGTTGTAGTTGCAATACTTACTAGTCAGATACAATGGTAACAGGTGACAACCCAAACAAGCAATTGTTGGCACTTTTATTTAGCCATTCCATTATAGTAAAGCTGGTTACTAGCCATTATAAAGTCAAATTTATAACACTACTTTAGTTATAGTTGTCTATGATCGAGATACTGTGCTCCAAGTCGTCCATAACCGCGGACACGGCTTTCAGAAAGTTTTACCCTGCAGGGGGGCACAAATAGCAACACACGCACGATCAACCTCGAGAAAAACCAATAAAAACCCAACGAGGCATCACGACAGAGCAATTGCAAGATTCATATAAATTTCAGGGGGCCACCCCACCAAGCTACCCGCGACGAAGTTGGCCGGCTCCGAGACGGACCCAGAGGTTTGTGACAATGGCTGTAAATGACTGGGAACCCGAAAGTGTGACTGGGCTTGTCGATACCGTGGAAACATTCCACTTACCTAAACAGTACAGGCGCTCCACGCGCAATCATAAATAAAGCAGTAAAGCATGGCATAAGTACATGATAGTAATAAAGCCCCAAACTACTTTGTGGCCCCAAGAAATAAATATGACTCAAGCTCTGGCTAGGGGGATTCATGGTCCCACATGCGGATAGTGCGAATATTCAAAGAACAGGTATCAATTACTCGGGGTCCTACGGAACACAAGTGGACGGTTAAAAACCAAATAACATCTATTGCCCACCTATGCCTCTGCATTATTTACCTACTTCCATTTTAGTTATTAAACAGCAATTAAAGCCATGATCATCTCCAACACAAAGCATATGGTAGTATTCCAACAACTGTGGTACTTGACGACACGCAAGAGCACTGGAGCAAGCGACTACGACACGCAAGTCCAACTATCTACCAAGCAACAGGTAATAGGATGTGTCCAAGGCAATATAAGGCTGCAAGGGATATCACGGGTACGAAAACTAGCATCGCACACAGATAGCAGTAGATCAACAGGAGGAAATAAAGACTATAAAAGTAAAATAGGTAGAAAGGGGGAGAATGCTCGCCTAAAAATATTGCCGAAGGTTCATCCGAAGATCGGGTCGACTCTCGCATCAACTCATTGGCCTAATCCGTGAAGAAGCAAAGCACTAGAAGAAACACCGAATGCACTATGTAATACTATGGTAGAAGATCGGCATGATGCATGTATGATGTATGGCATGGCGAGGATGCGATGCATTTAGGCAATATTAAGCGGAACCGGGGTCCCGACAATTAGTTAGATGATTCATGTTGTTTAGACACCCCACAATTTAAATGTTGTCTTAACAAGTCAAATCATGGCGGTTCGCTACACAGATTTAAATGGACCAATATAAGACTAGATTTGGCCGCATATGGTCTCCATATTTAATTACGAGGTGAATCGGCATAAGGCCCCCAAACCACAATATGAGTGCAAGCATGAATGATTTAATATGCACAAGATATATATCATATTATAAAATATGGGGCTCAGAAAGGGGTCACACATTGGTCGGCGAAGATCTTGGCTCCGAAGGGGTTCAGGTTCGGTCTCGGCGAGATCGGTCTTTGGATCTTGGGAATCGGGCTTCGGGAAGGTCTTCAGGATCGGGGAGTAGATCTTGGCATCCATGTAGAAGTGCTCGGTGATCCGTGAGGAAGACCTTGGCGGCAGTTATTCTTGGTGATCCTTGTCCGATTTGTCATTGCCACCAAGGAAGATCATGCTGGCCTTGCAGCTCGGAGTGTTTCAAACTCGTTTGGTACTGGTAGGGTTGGACACATGGCCCCACACTTGGTATGTGCCATGAGGGCATATCCAGGTGGTTATTTGGTCGAACACCCTGCAGGCTCGGCAGCGGGGATGCAGGGCACTATGGCCTGGAGCACAGGGAGACTGGAGGCGAACCGGCGCCAGCGCTGCTCGCTGGAGGACGGCGTGGAGAGAAGACGAGCTATAGGGCGTGCACGGCTCGCGGACGAGCGTCTCGGGAAGGACCGGACAAATGACGCCGGGTGGCTCCACCGCGAGGCAGCGAGGAGGCCGATCAGGGCAGGCTTGACGGCGAGCTCTTTCTGGCAGCGGCACGCAGGGCATGGTCGAGTCCGGCAGGGAGGGGCATGTTCGAGGCGGACAGGGAGGGGCTCGGGCGAAGGTCGCCCACGGCGTTGGCTGGAGGAGGAGCAGCGGACGGGGCGGTGTTGGGGGTCCGCGGCCGAGGACAGGCAGCGGCGGTGTGGACTGCGCAGGCCCTGGCCACAGGCGGCGGCGAGGTGCAGAGGAGGACGGGGCGGGGAAACGCGGAGCTCGCTGCGGGGCACAAGTCGAGCGGAGGCGGCCTCGCGCGGGTGAGGAGAGGCGGTGGTCGCGGAACACGGGGCAGGCAGAGGCCAGCGGCTCGTCGGCCGGAGAGAGAGGGGATGCGCAAGGGCCAGGCTCCGGCGGCCAGAGCTCCTGCGCGGAGATCGAGCAGGGGAGAGGGAGAGCGGGGTCAGGGGACGCGTGCGGACGACGCGACTCGCGAGCGAGAGGCGGCTCGGCGTGGTTGGCTGGGTGGGCCAGGGGGTGAGCAGGGGGTGCGGGACGAGAATGCTGTGTGGTGTGGGCATTGGGTACAGCAGGCGTGTGTGCGTGTGTTTCCTGTGTGAGTTGGTTTGGTGTGGGTTTTTTTTGGTCCAGGGGAAGGGTGGAGGAGGGGTGTACAGCGGCGGCGGGGTGGAGGAATGGTTGGGGTTAGGGTTGGAGAGGGATTAGGGTTAGGGTTTGGTTGTGTGGGGTTGTAGGTGGCATGTTGGCTGGGCCTTTGGGCCTGGCCGACTGGGCTGCCTTCCCACAAAAATAGTTTTTATTATATATTTAGTTGTAAATTTTTTTTTGTAATTATTTAGCCAAAACAAAATATTCGGACAGACCAGACTTTGCAGTTGAAATAAAGAGGGAGGTAATTATAAAACAGATAGTTTTTTGGAGAAATAGTTTTTAGGTTAAAAGATGCATGATGGTATCATGATGATGCAAAAATAAAAACAACAGCGATTTTCTAGTAGTGGTTTTACCCGGGGTGCTACAGACAGGAGAACCATGCGGCCCGCCGGTGGGAGATGAGGCGTAGAACGCCGTCGGCAACGATGAACGCGCGGTGGAGGGCTTGAGCTCTTGGAGGAGAAGCATGTCGCGGAACTGCATGAGGGTGGGGAACAAAGTGAGGAGCGGCGCGAGGGAATCCACGTCCTCATACTTCTCGTCGAGACCCTTGATGGTGTTCCAGACGAGGGCGTCACTGGCGATGGGGGCGCCAACATCGGCGAGGGCATCGGTGGCGGCCTTCTGCTCAAGGAAGTAGGCGGTTATGGTCTTTTCGCCTTGCTCGATGTTGCGGAACTTCTGGCCGAGGTAGCCCGCACATGCCTGCTGGTTGTCGCGGAAGAGGGCAGTAATGCGCGAGATGATGGACAAGGCGGTGGTAGGCGCCTCTATCACCATGTCGACGATGTTCGGAGACACCGATCCTACAACCAGCGGAGGATGGTGGCATCCATCCACAACCACTCTGCAGCGTCGGCAGAGGGGTGGGAGTGTCAAGGTGGTCGCCAACGGCGTACTGGGAGATGGAGACGGCGATGAAGGTGCGCCACTTGGTGAAGTTGGAAGCTTTGAGGTCGTGGGTGACGGGGATCAGGGCCTTGATGCCTTGGATCGCGGTGGCCTGCGCCTATTGGGCGACGTGGGGGTAGGGTTCGGCGCCGTCGGCCATGGAGTCGAGGGAGGTGGGGCAGCGGCGGATAGAGGAGGAGGAAACCCTAGGGAGGTGATAGTAGTGGAGAGGAACGAAACATTTGTCTAATACCAGGACACTTGGTATTAGGGAAGCATGCAAGGACACTTGGTCGTGAAAATACAGTCCTAACTCACTTCAGTTGGCAAAGATGGAGGATAAAGTTAAAATCATGAGAACATATGATTTTTTTGGAAAGGAGCATATATTAATATCGTGGAGATACCAATTGCACTCAACCTTTGCAACAACGTAATAACCTAATGGAAGTATGGATGTACACAGCCAAAAAAGGACAAGAAAACTAAGAAATAAAAGTCCGCTATGGTATTCTAGCTCTAGCAGCAACAATACATCCACCACCAAGACAACACCTGAATTCCAGGCTCTCCAAAAGTGACGCCTCCAAGAAGGGAACAATACACAAGCGCCATCATCGCTCGATCAGAAGATCTTAGGTTTTTACCTTGAAGATAGTTCACACTCTCAAAACAATATCTTCAACAAGGCCATAGCCAGGCACAACATAATTAAGGCTAGACCTTTGATTTTCACCCTGAAAGGTAAGACTCTGAACTCCACCTGTGCTTCCTCCCTACTATCACTAATAGAAAAAAGGCTATAGGCAATCCAGACATCCGTGGCGCACATGGTTAGTATTGCCCCACGGGTAAAATAGTCGTGGCGCACGGCTGCCAAATGCCCTATGGCTAACTAGAGTACCTGTGGCACACATTCCAGTGGTGCGCCACGGCTACGTGTGGGTCAGTGCACGGCCGGCCGCAGACCACCTAGCCGTAGCACACATGGGCACAGTGCGCTATGGGTGTGGAAGGTAGTGATACGTCGTAAACGTATCTACAAATTTTGATGTTCCATGCTTGTTTAGTATCAACTTGCTTATGTTTTCTCTACACTTTGAGGTATTTTTATATATTTTTCGGAACTAACCTATTGACAAGATGCCGCAGTGCCAGTTGCATGTTTTCTGCTGTTTTTGGTTTCAGAAAAGCTAGTAAAGAAATATTCTTGGAATTGGACGGAACAAAAGCCAAAATCATTATTTTACCAGACACGACACAGAGACCGAAGGGGAGACAAATTAGGGAGAAGAGGTGGCCACACCATATGGTGGCATGGGGGATACTACTTTGCAGCCCGAAAGTTCGCAGGCGAAGGCAACACGAGGTCCGAGTTGTGTGTAATCACCGCGATTTGAAAAGTTCGAGGGGTAATTACCGAGAGGGGAATTTCGAGTGAATAGTGGACAAACCAAATATTTTCAAATCTTAGCCATTATGTCAGGATATTCCGTTACATTAGTACCTGCCATGCCCCTGTTGTGCCCCTTCTAAGTCACCATCCAGCCACACGGGCAAATACATTTCTGTACTTTCCTAACCCCCGACACTGAATCCGGTGGCGGCGGCGGTCCTTTTTCTCCCTCCCCTACACCAAATCCGGTTCAGCGACGGTGACGGTCGTTTTTCTCCCCGCCCCTCCCCCTCCCCACCCCCGCACACACACACACTGAATCCGAAGGCGGCATTTCAAGCAAGGACAAGGTGGTAGCTACGTCAGCGACTAATTTGGCTTCGTCGGAGCCAGCGTCTCGGGCACAATGCCAGACAAGCAAAGCAGCAGCGAGGTCTGCAACCCAGGTTAGCGAGGAGGTCAGCCAGAAGTCTGCTAACAAGGTACCTACAAGCGGCGGGTTGAAGAGAAAATCTAGGCCATCGACGGAGTGTTCGGCTGTAGTGCGGGGTCGTGCAACCCAGATCTCGAAGAAAACCACCTGTGAGAAGAGTGAGAGGTGAATTTTTCTTATGTGTGCCTTGTCTTGCAAATAGATTAGTTACTGCAAGGTAGTGTCGAATGAACTGAAAGGTCCCCTTTTTAATCAAATTAGGAACAGCTTCGATGCAGCGAACCTATATGAATTCATGGTTCATGTCCGCCAGTACATTGCAAAACTAGATTTTGGTTGCGAGAGGGTTGTGTTTGGGCAGGATGTGCGTCTGCTTGTCAACTACAAAGTGGTTGTGTCTGTTTCGCAGCTGATAGATATGCTTCATTCTAGAATTCCTTGGGGATCCAGACAGAGGGCAAAATTTGTGTGGCGTAACATGAGTGATACCTATGTGCAAATTGAGCACTCCCATGAGCTTCATATGGTTTGGGAGTGTTGTGCAGCTGATCGTCAGGTGAAAGTTAAAGCGATGATTGATGATATGTATGCATATACTGGAGATCTTGCTGCCAGATATTTTGTTGCTCGAGTTTACGGACCACCAGATGATGATCAAGCTAAGTTCAATATACACCTGGAGGTGGATTCATACACAGCAAAACTTGATGGTGGACTTAGTAAGCAAATTTAGTCATGTACTCTGGAGATAGCCGACGATTCCAAAAACATAACTATTTTTGAAATAAGAAACATGATTGGTAAGGAAATCATTATTGGCCCTAAGAATATGGCATGACTCCGGTGGTGGCATCATAAGAAGCAGGAGTTCATAGAGGTTTTGGATACCGATGATCTGATGCAGATTATGCGACGAAAGAAGCAAACCAGGAAGGTGTTCTTCCTGGCTGCCATTTCTGATGTTGTTAGACAGGTTGTAGTGGATGCAGAGGCCCGTGTTGTGGCTGAATAGAACGAGGCAATAGACATTGATCAGATCTGATGAGAGCTGCTACCAGGGCTTGTCAGATAGACCGCAGGTCTCCCCTACCTGTATTTGTAACAAAGATTGTTGTTGATTTGAAACTGTGTTGATGTGGTCGTGTTTGTTCAGAGATTGCAATCCGATGTTCTGTGAGCTGTTGAGATTTTCGGACATATCACTTGATGAAAGTATCGTTGTTGTAATAAGAAACAAGTACATTGTAGTTGACATGATTGTGTTTGTTGAGATGATGTGATAATTTTTTTTTCTGAGATTATGATTGTTGAGAGATTGTAATATAATGTGCCATGAGCTGTTGGGATTTTGGGACATATCATTCATTGAAACCATCACTGAACAAAGTGATATATAAGTACCTTGTAGTTGACATAATTATGATGTAATATAATGCTCTATGGTATCAGTAATTTGAATAATCGCTAGATAACTATCTGTTACTTAGAAGGAAGTACTATCATGGATGAACGAGCATAGGGTTTAGGAAAAAAACTTACTAAGTAGGAGACAGTGATCTATTGGACGAATAGGTCTAGGATTTAGGAATAAGGGTTAAGGGGTTAGTATAATAAACAGTTCATTAGACCCTAAACCTTAAACCATAATCCTATATTGTTCGGTACATAAGATTTTGTATGTTGCTATAAGTCAAACAAATTGGGAAGAAGGAAGTACATGATTAATATTACAAATTAAAATGATGGAAGAGAAAAACTATTAGATATGAGATAGTAATCCAGCCACGGGACATTGTATCAATTAAACCATTGTAGCATGCCAATTTAGTCAATGTTGCAATGTTGACGCACTTCACTTTCCCCACTCATTCTCTCTCCAATCACTACCCTCCAAACTCTCTCCTCACCGTCGCCGACGTGTCACCGCGGCCGCATTCGCCATGCTGCCCTGGAACGATGAGGACGACCAGTCGAGCAGCGATAGCTTTCTCTCCGACATCGAGTCTTCCCTCCCCGATGTGAGTTCCTCTATTTTCTTGGCAATGGTTAGGCATTGGTAATTACCTCGATCCAAGACTTGAAATGTGCATGCAATCGTGTTTATTTCTAGCTTTTCGTTCCCTTATAGGTACCACTCACAATCTACGACCCCGATTGGGAGGGCCTAGATCTCGATTGGGAAGTACCATGTGACCATGGGCTAAAACTGAGGAAATATGTTGCATTTGAAGGCAGTAACACTGGAAGAAGGTTTTTGGGCTATACAAATCAGGTTTGCTTTCGTTATGTACAATGGCGACATGAACAAAGTTGTGTAATGTTATGTTGATAATTAGGTCCCGTGTTTTTTAGGTTGGCCCGATGTGTAAAGAAGTAGGGTGGATCTTGAGTGTCCAGACGCACTTAAGAAATGTTTGGCCCAGTTGTGGGATATGTATGAGCTCGAAAGGTCAGGGAGATTTACAGATGCCCGTGATGCAGCTATAGAAAATTACAAGCTCTTGGAAGGGAATAAGGAGCTGGAACAGGAAATCAAGCATTTGCGGTCAGAACTAAATGACACAATCAATGGGAGCTTGGTGGTGGGAACTACACAAAATATTCAGAAGTCAGAAAAGGATAGGGATCAACTCATGGAAGAGAATAAGAAGCTAGAGTACTGCATTGCAGAGCTGTTGAAGGATCTGAAGAAGGAGCGCGAGGTGAACAAGGACACGCTATAGACGATCAAGGAAATTTTAGATGAATAATTTGTGCCATGGCAATATCTAAAACTAGTTAACTATAATACTTGTAGTTGTGATATCTTGACTAATCCAAACTCAATCCTTGAGCAAAATAACCTTTCAGAAGAAAGCATAGTTTGCATAGAGAGAGGTCCACATTTACAAAATCACTACTACATGGATAAAACACGATTTGGTCAGTCAGAACACATAGTTTGCAAACTAACTTCAGAGGAACTTATAGTTTGCACTGAGCCTGGTGCGGAGATGGTCGTGTTCCTTCCTGAGAAGCTCCAATTCGAGGTTTCATTCGATCAGGTCCGCTTTGGTTTTTACTCGCTCCCTCAGTACTTGGACGTGCGCCTCCCCTGGTTCAAGCACTCCGTCTACGAAGCGACAAGCTTATCAGTAAGGTTAAGATTATCCACCATGAGATCCTTGATGTTGTCCTCCTTCGCACATGCCGAGGCAATACTTTTCTTGTGAAGTTCCTTCTAGCCAACGATGTCCACCTTCAGATTTTCTTATCATAAAGGATGGTGACTTCTTCTCTCAGGCGGTCATGGGACACTTTCTGAAAATTCTGCTTCTCCATTTGGATAGCCATCTTGTCCTTTAGCCAAGTCGGCAGTTCTGGGTTGAGATTTCGCCTCTTATGATGCAACAAAAATATGTGGTTAGTTTCCATAATTTAAACAATTAACTATTGTCAAAGTCATAATTTGAAGGACAGAGCAATCAAGGATTGTTAAAAATTTAATAGAATCAACGAGTGGCACAGTCCTAATTCCAGAGATAATGTTAGAGCAATATAGGATTTTTCCCAATTCAACTAGATAAACTAGTGGCATACTTCTAATTTATATGACAGAGCAATATATCCCTTTTTCCAATTCAACAGGATAATATAGTGGCATAGTCCTAATTTCAATTTCAGAGCAATATAGCCTTTTCCCAATTCAACAAGATAAAGTAGTGGCACGGTCCTCATTTCAATTTTAGAGCAATAAATCATTTTTCCCCAATTCAACAGGATAAAGTAGTGGCATGGTCCTAATTTCAATTTCAAAGCAAGGTGGGACTACATCCAACTAATGGTGTTGTGGGTTTTTCCAATGTAACCAAATAGTAGTGGCATAGTTATATTCTAATTCCAAGATCATATACATAATGGAAAGAAAGGATGATGACCATTCATGAGAACACAAACCTATAATTCAGTCGACAGGCAAGTAAGATAAATAGAGAAATAAGGAGTTGCTCCAAGATTCCTTAACTGCACGACTTGTATAAATTACAAAAGCAGCGGAGCATGAACTGAGATTCCTGCCCCCCCTCTACTCTGAATCTGAATTGGGCATTGCCGTTAGCTCCCCGTTCTCCTTATTTGGACTCTTGGGCATGGTGAGACCTCGGATCATGTCATCCTTCATCTGTCTGAATGCATCTAGGCAACAGTCCCTGTCATTGTAGTCTTCGATGGCAGCCTTTGCTTTGATGATGCGTACTCTGTGTGTCTTGGTGGCTTCGTCCAACAGGAGGACACATCTATTCTGGAGATTCTTCTTGTCATACAAGAGCTTCGTAACTAAGTTGATGGACAGGTCTTGTTTGGACAAGCTGTGTGCGATCAACTTCTGCAGCTCGTCGATCACCCTCTGCAGCTCGTCACGCTCTGGTTCGAGCCTCTTGATGTTAAGTGAAAAATAAAGCGTGATCTCCTTCTGCAGAGACAAACGCCTTCGAAGGCGATCATTAGCCTGGGTTAGGGAGCGTGCACCCTGCAGTTGGTTGTCTATCTTGGCATTTATCACGGCCACCTTGTCATGGCAATCGGCCTTCGCTTGCTGCATCGTTCATGTTATTTAAAATAGGTACTCTATAATTGTACTGCATGTTCCAGGGAAGCACAATATTCAAGTCACAAAAACCCCAAATGTGTCTACGAAGATTGAGCGTGGTCCCTACTTGGAGGCTACTTGTGGGAAGACACGATAATATTTCCACATTTAGAATCTCAAAAATAAAACCAAATGCATGTCGGGATTTCCTACCTTGCTAAGCCAGGGAACAGGGCCAAACGGGTCCTGCGACTCCGCCGCCATCATGCTAGTTTCAGGATCCACGACCGCCCTGTAATATGCAGCAGAGTAAGAAGAAGAAGACTATACCGGGAGGAGCCCTGGCTTGCTGCAACATTCAACACCGCCGCCTCCATTGTGCTGCTTTTAGGGTCCATGGCCGCCCTGGAATATGTAGCATAGTAATAAGAAGAAGAATAATAAGTAGACATAGAAGAAGAAGACTGTACCGGGAGGAGCCCTGGACTACTACAACATGCAGCTCCTCCGTCGCCATCGTGCTGCTTTCAGGGTCCACGGACGCCCTGGAATATGTAGCATAGTAATAAGAAGAAGAATAAGAAGTAGACATAGAAGAAGAAGACTATACCGGGAGGAGCCCTGGCCTGCTACAACATGCAGCGCTGCCGCCACCATCGTGCTGCTTTTAGGGTCCACAGTCGTCCTGGAATATGTAGCATAGTAATAATAAGAAGAAGTAGACATAGACGAAGAAGAAGAAGACTGTACCTAGAGGAGCTCTGGCCTGCTGCAACATGCAGCACCGCCACCGTCATCGTGTTGCTTTCAGGGTCCACGGCCACCCTGGAATATGTAGCATAGTAATAATAATAATAAGAAGAAGTAGTAGACAAAGAAGAAGAAGAAAACAGAGAAGAATAAGACTATACCGGGAGCGGCAGGAGCCCCAGCCTGCTGAAACATTCATCGCCATTGCTAGGAGATATTGGGTCTCTGTGGGAGGGGGACTGAGCAGTAAGTCCAAGGCAGCGAGTTTTCTCCATTCTCTCCGTGCGCATGGTTGATCTGCCTCTCCTCCAGGGAGCCATGGCTAATGTAGATGGAGGAAGGTGGGGGCAGTAGGAAGAAGAAAGTGATGGGAGGGGGAGAATGGTCAAAGAGTCCATTCCGTGGGACAGTCTTATACAGGACCAACGTTTACTCCGGTGCTATCTCAACCTACAACCACCGTTCATTTGTTAATCGATGGCCTATGTCGCTTCTTTCTCAAAGAAGCGTGACTGGTAGAACCAGGGAATAAAACCCCAAAGTCCACATGATGAGACTCAATTGGACTAGCTTTAATGATATGGACGGTTTAGCGGGGGCTTCGGCGCACGTCCAACATGCGTGCGTCCAGCATGCGTGCGTGCATGCTCAAGGGGTTGTCACGATGCGCGCAACTGCTGCACGAACAGAACATGCTGGAACGTTCAAATGCACATCGATAGGCATGCACTGGACACTACACGATGCTGCCACACGGCGCATTTTGTGATTTTTACGTGACAACACTCCCAGTACATAGATATTTTATGATGTAGCACAATTTTTACGTGACTAGACTATGAGATGCTGCTGGCGCCCCTAATAGGATCGGCACCCAACTCTGTGTACCCTCCATCGCACATTTCCAAACAACTTCCTCGCTTAGCATGGAACCGTGTCGTGGCAGTGGCAGATCCTTGCCGGAGGCTGACCGTCCTGCGTCGCCTGCTCATCGCGGCATCGTTCGTGCCCGCCAGCAGCCATCTGAGGCACCACGATGTGTCCAACCGCGCCTGTATCCATCGACATCGGCGCTCGAGGACACCACAACGTCGAAGCTTGTCGTACCCGCCGCACCCGAGAAGCGCGTTGCACCGGCAGAGACAGAGGAGCGCCAAGCATCAGCCTAGACGGAGGAGCGCCGTAGGAAAGCATGCGAGACCACCATGAAGAAGGGAAGGAGGAATAGAGGAGCCAGCGACGAGGACGACTCTGACTCGGGAAACGAGGAGGCATTCATGGAGCAGTTGGAGGCAGAAGCGGAGGAGAGTGACATTGACTCGTGGGACTACGAGGAGGAGGAGGACTCCGACGAGGAGAGGGCGTGTATATACGAGGAGGGAGTTGCCGACGAGTCATCGGAGGACACCACCGCCGCCAGCGATGAGGACGAGTAATGTTCTATTGTTAGTATTGTTATTATATATTTAACTGCCACGTCCTGCATTGTAATTGTTGTAACTACCATGTCGTGTGTAATAATACTGGGATGTTGCTACTATAACAATTTTGTGTGGCCGTTAGATCAAAGAGGATCAACGGTTGGCTGGCACGATCCGCATGACAACTGTCTGACCAATCAGGACATGCTGGTTTCTGCGTGAGCTATAGTAAGGGATTTTTCTGAGTATTCGTGACTAGCATAGAGGGAAAATCTGAGCAAACATGGTTTCCAACCCTAAATTCCCCCCTCGCTGCCCAAAACATGGAACCACTCCATGTACTGAGCACAAACCCGGCACCTAGCTCCCTCTCGGCATCGCAAGCGACTTCTCCAACTAGAGATTTCGTGGTGCTTTGGAGAAATCTCGACTTTCCATTTTTTGAACCCGAAAAACCGGTGTTTTCCCAAAGGAGGTGCAAAATTAGGGCGCGCCCATGAGCCCGAGGAAATTTCCACGCATGCTACACCATGGTGCATGGCCATTCCCGGGAGGTGGATATTTATCTCGTGGGGCAGGCATATACTGTATTTTTTTTTGAGTTACGGCCCGGTAAATGCGGTTTCTAACTGTATGTACCCTATAAGACATTCTCAATTTTTAGGGAAAAATGGTTTGGGGTGCCCGATGGGGTACCTAGGCTGGATGCATGCCTGGGTCCAAGATTGCACCGACCATCGCGTTGCCGCGGCCGCCGGCGGGTTTCGCCATTTTCTTGGGCAGCACCAAACAAAATCTAAAAAAAATAAAAAAACATGAAAACGGCTCATGGAGCCCTTGCATGTGACCCACTTCCCTCATAAAATCATAGGCAGGGCATGCCAGGTCCTTTGGAATCCAATGCTCCACCAGGATGTCTATCGAGTGCGAGTTAACATGGCTTCCAACCCTAGATTCCCTCCTAGCTGCCCAGAACATGGAACCACTCCATGGATTGAGCCCAAACCCATCACCTAGCTCCCTCTCGGCATCGCAAGAGACTTCTCCAACTAGAGATTTCATGGTGCTTTGGAGAAATCTCGACTTTCCATTTTCTGAACCCGAAAAACCGGCGTTTTCCCAAAGGAGGTGCAAGATTAGGGCCTTCTAGAAGCCCCCCATGGGGCCAGGTTGATTCTGCGTCCCAATTGTAAGGCACCGTTGGATTGGAGAGAATGGATGTGAAGGATCGTCCTTTGAAATAGCGATCTGCGAGTAGGCATTTCTGCGTCCCTATTAGCCCTGGCAACCACCAGTGGGCCTACCTCCTTGACTTTATAAACGCGACCGTGTGGCCGAGGCTCAAACCCCGTTCGTTCGCTGCAACTCGCGTCAGCACAAGCGTCGAATCCTACCTGAAAAACGACGCCTCGCCATGGAGAGGACCCATCTCATCTTGCACAAGGCCGAGTTTTTTGCCCAGTACGACATACTCGCACCGCTGCTAGCGAGACTACCGGTCGACTATGAGCTCAGCTACGTCGGGGTGCCTAGGCGCCGCTCCTGCGCGGCATCGCGCTGTTGAGGCATATCAAGGAGCGTCGCCGCCAGCTGCCAGAGTGGAAGAGTGCAATGGACCGATACGCGCGCACCAGCGCGTACTGGCCAAGGTGCTTCAAGAAGGAGCAGGAGGCGTTGATTTGGATTTGCAGAGCTCACCTTTCGGAGATCCACCTGGATCTGCGCAACCCCGAAGGGAGGCAACACTTCTGGGCAGTGCCTGGGCGTATGCCCTCCACCGTTATTGATGTTGTGCGTCGTGCAACACTCATGAAGAGGAACGCCGCCGGGCTCGTCCACATTAATTCAGACTCGGAAGAGGCGGACGACGATGCGGAGGACGTCATGCACAATGAAGACAGCGGGAGCGACATAGTCGATTAGGGTCACTTGAGCCTAACTTTAATCTATGTACGGTAGCTTTAATGACCTCTTCGGATAGAATGGCCAAGTTGTAAGAGCGTGTACAACGTTGTTTGAGTCTAGAAAAAATCTTAGACACGAGTCTTACAGAGGGAAATATGCTACAACGTTTAGACACACTGATTGGCCCCACTGTTAGAATAAAATACCTATTTAAAATGGCTATTTTCTTATTCTTTTCTTCTCATCAAAGCTCTTTTCTTGTACATCGTCGGTTGAGTCTAAAGAAAATCTTAGACACGAGTCTAGCAAAACCAAGTATGCTCCAGTGTTTAGGTACACCGGTAGGCCCCTCTACTGGAATAAAAAACCTATTTATGAAGACTCTTTTCTTATCCTTTTTTTTCTTGCCAAAGCTTTTTTCCCTCTTATAGAGCATCAATGCCCCTGACGTTGCCGATGTGACGTTGTTGACAAAGACGAGGCAAGGCTGATGGGACGGTACGCTGTCTCTGCTCCCAGCACTTTATGGCACAATCGTAATTTTGGTGTGTGTAAGAGGAGAAGGAGGCGCGCGTATCCGTAAAAAATATGCTCCCCGCTTGATAGTCCAGCTGGCGTCCTCGATACAAATGTGCACTGCAGAAGACCGATGAGGCAACATGCAAACAACCCTCGATCAAAGAGCCTCCCATCTTCTCCATGTAGTGCGCACTGCGTTCTCGCCCGCAGAACTGGTTCTTGCAAGCCGCCATCACTCTCCTCCAAGAAACCCCAACAATAATGAATCTTCCCTCACCCCTAGTTCATCCGGACTCAATAGCGGATTCGATGCACAAGATTCGGTATGGTGGATGGAGCAAGTTCAGGGACGACGCCTTCGGAGAAATCGCTATGCGTATGGATACTACCAGCGCCGTCAGGGTGGCCGCATGATCCAAGGAGTTGCGCCGCCAAGTTGCTGGCGGAAAAGGTAGCAGATTCCCCAACGACGGCTGTGGGACATTGGTCGCCTTCCACGACTTCCTCAACCACAAGATGGCATGCCTGCATGGCCCGTGCTACTGCCCTTAGCCTGGCTGCGAGTTCGCCGCCCCGCCGACAATGCTCCTCACCCACCTCGAAAAATCCCACTCGATGGAAGTGCACAGTTTCCACTATGGTGTGGAACACATGTACATCTCTCGGCCTTTGTTGGCACCTGGCTCATGGAGAGTAGAGACCTTCGGATCCGGGGACGATGGTACAGTGTTCGCCGTGTGATTTGACATGCTCCACTCTGGCCTCGCCATATCTGTCAAGTGCGTCAATTTGGCGGCATGCAAGTTTCCACGGTACATGGTGGAGTTGCACTTATATAAACCTTCAATGATGGGAGGGGACCAGGAGGAGTTCGCCGAATATAGCCTGTTTTTCGAGCCGAAGAGCAACGTGTCGCCGGCTGCCGCCAGGATGACAAAAGATTTATGGAATTTTCTGATTAATAAACATGATAGGTTCACCCTAGATTACTCATTCTGCATCCACAAGGTGGTAGATGCCAGATATGACCGTCTTGATTCCGATGATCTGCCGTTCAAATTTGGGATTAGGTATTGATGTTGATTCTAGTCGACCAAGGTTTTAAGAGCTGAAACAAGAACTGGTTCTATCTGTACTGCTATTGTGTTTTAGTGTCTATAATGCCGAATCGCTCACTTTGAAATCCATCATACACACGTTTCTTCTAATGAGAGGATGACATGTGGGTCCAGTTGCGTGATTAAACAACAGCGCAATCAAGTTCGGAAAAGGATAGCGGAAGCGAAGGAAAAAATTCCATCATGTTGGTAATGTGCCATCGATCCTTCTAGGCCAACACTGCAGGCGATGAGGCAACTCCATGGCACGACCATAATTTTGGTCGTTGAACTGTTACAAATCCATGATTATTGTTTATGGGTAATTAGTTTAAAATTAATGTACAATCTAATGACCTCGAATCAGGTTGAAACCACACATCATATACCCGATAGAAGTACCAGATATAAATAAATTTCAATGAAAATTCAAGAAACGATGTTACTGTGCCACCTTCTCTCTGCTCCTCTTATTACTGTTCAATTCCATGCTGCACTAAACAACAGTTGATGAGGACATAAACAAAAATGATGAAAATACCGAGTAAAACTATTTTCAAGCTTACCTTTCGTCCGGAGAATCGTACAGATACGAAATTGACAGGGATTTATTGTTTCTCCTTAGTTAGCTGAAAGATCCTCAAGAACATCCTCAATCACCCCAGCAACTTCTTCATATTCAAACTCAACTCCATTATTATCATTTCCCTTCCGCTCTCGCTGACCATTTTGTTTCTTTTTGCCCCTATCCCTGCCGACACGTCCACGTCCTCAGCCAATTGCTGCTTACCAACGTTTGCCTCCACATGCGCATCACCGTTTTCCTTCACATGCATCACTTCCTCCATGTCATCTCCCTGCGCTTCCTCCAGTTCTGCCTAAGAAGCCTCATCTTGTTCCTCTGTGATGTGAACGGGGACAAGGTCAGCATCTCTGAAATCATGTGGAACTGGGTTTTTGCATAGCCTCTTGATATGGCCCAACCCTCCATACCGTTTGCACTTCCGCTTCCTTGCTCCTTGTCTCGAACCTTTTGCGGTGAAGGCTTCGATCCTTTCCTTTCTAGGCCTCCCAGGTGGCCTCCTAAGAACTGGTCGTTCGAGTTTGAACCCTGGATCAACTATCTCCCAATCATTTTCATCAGCAATATGTGGTACGTTTTCTACATAAGTTGCAGCAAACTTTATCCACGGAGAAATAGTTATGAACATAGTTATCTATTTCAGCACCTCTACCTCTCAGCTTTAAGATGAAGTGCAGTGCATGGTGGCATGGCGGACCAGTAACCTGGAACTTCCTGCATGAACAAGTCTTGTTACCAATATCTACAGTAAACCTCCATGCAGTTCCGTGCTTGTCTTGTGCGTAAACCTCAGCCAATGTATTGGAACTTCTGACCATCCTCGTATTTATCGTTCTCATTGCCCTGTTTCTTGCATTTAGTAATAAAACCACTTTTGGAATTATTTTATGGCCTACAAATTTTCTCGCACAAATTCTCTGCCTAAAATCTATCTTCACCATTATACACTGTCTTATTGCATCTATCAAAATAACAATTGCAAGTGACTCATGCTCCTAATCTTAGCATTGAACATTTTTGTCAGATTTTTACAACAAAATCCACTTTTCTTAACTCACCAAACTTGCTTCTGGCCCATAACTTGTTATGATGTTCTTCGAGGTATTCTTTCAGCTTTGGCACAGTATACAAGTTCTGCATGTAAGTAGGATGCGTGCTTGAGGTGTACGTCTATGCTGATCGCCACAAGTTGTCTTCAGTGGTCTTTCCTTTGAACTTCTTCGTGAAGCTAGTAGCAAGGTGTCGCATGCATTCCCTATGCTCAACCCCAGGAAACACAGCATCAACAACATTCTGAAGCCCCTTGCATGCACTAGTGTGTATCACCAAGCCTTCAGGGTGACCAATTACTGAACGTAGTCTCTGCATGAACCATGTCCAGCTTTCAATTGATTCACCCTCAAGAACAGCATAGGCTACATGAAAAAGCCAATTATGCGCGTCCACAGCATAAGAAGTAGCAAGCTATCCCCTGAACTTCCCTATTAAATAAGTTGCATATGTTGCCATTTATGGCCTCCAGCCGTCTAGGAACCCCTTCCAGCATGCCTTCAGGCAGACAAAACATCTCCAGAAGCATTTCTTATCTGCCTGCTTATACTTGACCTCCCTTGAGACCTTTTCTCTTCCTTTCACAACCTCGTAATCAATGCCAACAACACTACCAGGTGATGTCTTATCTACCTTAGCTTTGAAACTATACAACATGTGAAAACTGTCAGTCCAATTTCCCTGAATGAAGTCTAGAGCCATCTCCTTCCCATCAAAGACTCTATGGTAAGGAATCAGAACATTGAACTTTCCGCTAAGCTTAGTTCTGAGTTCAGCAGGTCCAATGCTACGATCCTGCCTCACCTAGTCAAGTACCTTAGTAGCAATCCACTTGGTTGTCGCTGGTCTAACTTTACCACTTAAAGAAGTATTATGCCAGTTGTGTTTCTTCGTGTTTACCTTGATCTGCATTCAATGGGAGTAAAAATAAATCAGAGGACTCATCAGCAGAACGAATATGAGAAATACCGAAACTAAATGTAGCTATTGCAACCTGAAATGGGTGTCCACCCCGCATTGGAGATGCATGCAATCTCCATTTACACAACTTACTTGACCTACAATGCACCCTAAATCTCTTTTGGTCGCTCTTTTCAACGATAAATTCGAACCCGACTCTTATTGCATAGGTAGCAATGGAATATCTGCATTCCTCCACAGTAACAAAGACAGTCCCCTCATCAATTGTAGGGTTGTCCCTGCCAAAGTGTATCACTGGCCTGTACTCGTCTTTGTCTTCGTATCTGCATCCCATTTCCCCATCCTCACATTCCTCTTCCTCATCAGTCCCATAGTCAGGCTCATAGTTTGAATCAACCAAATATTCCCTACTCTCCATCATATCAGGGTCAACAGCCACATCTGGATATGCTTTCTCATCATCATCATCATCATAATCATCATCATCTTCGAGCACAAAATCACCCTGATCGCCACACATTTCGATGTCTTCATGCTCAACGAAAGGCTGGTCGGTCGCGCTCGGTATCGAAAACATAGCCTGCTCTGTTCGCGTTCCACATGGCCCGGTATCATTTAGGACAGTCTCTTCCCCAGTATCTTTGTTAACGATGTGCACAAACATTAGCATAGTCCCCGTGCCGAGGTGTTACTCCACATCATGGCCAGAGCCTCCTCAGTTCTAACGTCCCAGAAAATCTGTGAATTTGTGTCGTAGTACCTGATTACGAATTCATCATGCTAGCCAATGGGAAACTTGCCAAATTGCATGTGCAAGTCACTTAGTGTTATGTCCTCCGCATCTACTATCAACCGATAATCAAATCCACCGGTAACTGCGATTCTACCATCAGACAAGGTTTCAGCCCGACACCCATGCCGAATCTTCAAAATAAATCTGGATGAAGCAGATGTCCTACAGTCACCAACACAGTTCCTCTCCATCAACACGGGACTAGAAACGCTAATTGGGAGATGCAGAGATGGAATTGCAGTTTTTCCCTTCAGGGAGGATGTACGGCACATTCAATGGGATCCAGAGCACTAAATATTTGCACCCCGCATCCTCTTCCACTGTTTCATGCTCCTCCATGTTCTCCAGCCTTGAAGGGTCCATATCCTGGCTCTCCATCCGGGAAGGACCCATCTCTGTGTTCTCTGGCCATGCATGATCCATTTCCGTGTGGGATCCAGATCAAAGCCACCATCGTTGCACGAGAACCTAGCGCCCACCAAATGATTTTTGTTCCCAGACGCGCCTGGGCGGTGACGGAGGCAAGGAGACAGGGCAAGGGGGCAAGGCAGGGCGGGTAGGGGATGCTGAGAGGACGATAGTCCAGGGGGAGGACGAGAGTGTTGTCGGAGGGGACGGAGTGGTGGCGTGCAAGACCAGAGCGGTGGAGCGGTGCTACGAGCGAGCGACGGAATATGGAAAATAATAGAATAATGGGGAGCACTAATCCTCGAACCTAGGATGCACGCCATCGACAGTCGAGGTTGCGGGTCCCACCAGTCAGTAAAACGCCATGTCCTCTTCCCCTATTTCTGATGGTGTTGTTACAATTCTACGATCGTAGTGGCACAGGCAAATTTTCTGGACACAACTAAGGACACACTCATAAATATACTTAAAATGGAACCCTGGACTGGTACATTGCCCAATACGGTTGCTAGCCAGGACCTATATTTTTAATATCTTAGCACTCTTATGCTGAGAAGGGAAATAAATATTCAGTATATAGTCGAACTAGTTTAGAATAAATAAGATACACTCTTAGGAAGCTTAGCTATGGCCCCGCCTAAGCAGAAGACGCTGTCGAAGCTTGGCTATTTGGCCCCTCTAAGGAAGGCCATGCGGTTGTACTACAAGGTCGGTCTTCCATTGCCATCTAGGACGGTTGATTTCGCAAAATGTGCTGCATCTACGGCGGCGGTGGCAACGGCGAAGGCCGCCGCAGCGTCAAGAAGGGCCAACCAAGCGTCATGGAGAATGCGCGCGGTGGCATTTTTGTGTGCTCTGTGCACGAGAAACAAGGTACGTTCCGAAGCGATCCTGCGAGCTTGACGCCGAGGAAACAAACCCCCGAACAGGGCGGCGCCAAGGTCAACAAACTCTCGCCTCCATGCCTCAGCGCGGGTGACCTTACTGTGGGGCAATCTAGGCGCACGCTCTCAGCGGCAAAGACGATCCATCCTACACACTGTCGGCAGCCAAACCGCGGCGGTGTTCATCCATCTACACTCAGCTTGTTGGAGTGTTCGACAGCTGAAGACGACGACGGGCACTAGCTCAGCGCCGGATTTCAGGTTCGGATTCACAGGGATCTGCGATCCCTGCCATGAGAAGCCTGAGTTCACCTTCGAATAAATCGTTGCGGCGGCACAGCTGTTTGTACTGAACCGGGACTGGTTCAAGCGCGTCAACCAGTGCATGAACATTGCAGATCTATTGAAGTTTGGCGGGAAGGAAAAAGATTAGTTGTGGTTGAACGATCACTGAACTTACATCCTCTCAAGGCAATTGGCTATCCAACTTTTATGGTGGAGATCTGTAGTTTCTTCAGTGTAGAACAGTTAAGTTCAGAGACTAACTCTGTAGAATGCCTTTTGTAGAGACAATAGCCCCATTTTGTGTAGCTATCCCATACTGTAGTATGGAACTAGTTCGGAAAAAACCAAATACTATCAAGATGTATATATTTATTCAATTACTACCGTCGATTGGATTCATTTTACGGTCATACTTATCCAAGGCAGACAAGATTTAGACAGCATTTTATGAACTGGTCTTGGGTGGTTTATTCATGCAAGTTCCATGCAGAATCATGCACCAGCTCGAATAAATATATGTAAAAATTGTTCGAGGCATACAAACCAGCAGCATTTCGTGCCTTTCGGATTGCTCACCAGCAGAATTTTCCCGGCAATGGTGACATTGATCATTGCTAGCCCACCCTATTTTCAAGAGGCTAACCTTGGTTATGCACACAAATTCATTAACCACACATACTACAAATTCATTAGCCACACAAACTACAAACATTAGCCACACGTTTACGAAATCATTAGTCACACAAACTACAAATCATTAGCCACAAATACTACGAATTCAGTAGCCACACATTACAAATTCAGTATCCACACATACTACAACAGTTCAAACTATTACATAAGGCGTACTACGTGCTCGACTCCCAAGTCAGCAATCTTTCAGATTCATTAAATCTCTGTCTTCACTCGAGGGAAATCAGAACCACCAGCCTGTCCATGCCCGGTCCCCCCACCCAAACCGTGTGCTCCGGCGCGTAACGGTGGTGGTCATGTGCCATCGATCCTTCCAAGCCAACACTACAGGTGACGAGGACGCTTTCTGGCTGCCTCGTCGGGGTCCTGAATGCCATGTACCGGACCCAGAACCTCCTGTAGGTGGATAATCACCGGGTGCTTCCAGCAAAGCTGTCCTCTTGCCCTGCTTGGAATCTCGACATTGTACATCAGGAACGGTGTCTGGATCTTTCAGCCACGCCTTTACCTCGATGATCCATCTGTCGCTCGGTGGCACAATCTCCCCCAGCTCGCTGCCAAGGCTACTGACGACCTGCTTGAGGGCCTTCGGTTCCCAAGCATGCAAAGGGTGGTCGTCAAATCCGAGTTTAGAGAAGAAATGAAGCTGCCCCAAGCGATCATCCCGCCCGCAGGCACGATGCCAATGCAGGAAGCTCATTTTATCCCCACAGCACTCAAAAGAATGGGAATAATGCAGAACGCGCTTGCTATCTGAGCTGTGGCGAACCGGACGAAGAAATCGAATGGCGGCGCGCATCCCTCAATATTGACCACTTTTCGTCTGAAAGCCGACAACAAGTCTGTCGGCGACATGACGGGACGAGTGCCCAGCATGATGGCCATGAGAGCGTTGTCGTTGAACTCCTTTGCCAGGGATACCATGCCTGGGGTGCGCGACAGCACGCAACCGCCCGAGGCCGGTCGCCGGTCTGGATTGCCCGGCCGGACGCGCTCCGTCGTGAGAGAAGGTCTAGGCAGCGGCGAGAGGCCAGGCTGGGGATGCGAAGCTCCGACACGCCGACTAGGAAAAACAAGGCAAGGGCGACGATGACGAGCTTCGATTAAGGGCGTGGGAGGTTGACCGGCCATGGCGGGGATGCAAGGAGAGCAACGGCAAACTCCGATCTGGAGACTAGTAGCCAGAGCTAAGCAAGGTAATGGAGAGGGGAAAAATAGGGGAGAAGAGAAGAGCAGAGAAGAAGATCTAGTCCTCTCAGGGGTAAACCAGTCCATGACCGCAAAGGATAGCGGGAAATAGTGACAGGTCAATGTAAGAAGAGTTGACCTAACGGCGGGATTTGAGTTCAACTGTTTTTTGACTGGTTCAAACGATCGTTTGACTGTTAGATTTGTATTTACCCCCATTTGGTCCCTCTCGACAATTGGCGAAGCTACTACAACCCTTCCGCAATATTACACACAACTTGGACCTCGCGTTGCCTAGGCATCAGAACTTTTGGGCCGCATATTAAAATTCTCGGTGGCGCGTCCAGGGGGCGCGCCACTAGGTGGTGTGGGCCCCTCGAGGCTCCACTGACCTTGCCCTTTCGCCTATATATATAATACGTCTCCCTGAGATGGAAACCCTACATGGATCAGATCTCCACAAAAAGTTTTGCTGTTCCGCCACCACCGAAGAGGAGATTCAGGGACAGAAGTCTCTGTTCCGGCACCCTGCCAGGACGGGGAATTGCCCCCGGAGCCATCTCCAGCGATCTCCACCACCATCTCCATCATTGTTGCTGATTCCCATGATAAGGAGAGAGTAGTTATCCCTCGAGGCTAAAGGCTCTACTGGTAGCTATGTGTTCATCTCTCTCTCTCTATGCGTGATCTTATTGTGGTCATGAGCTTTGTAATCAAGTAGATCTACTCTGCTACTCAAGTGCTTTAATTGTAATCTCCGGTTATCCCCACGTGTGTGAAGTTGATAGTGTGCACACCATGTGGCACTTAGGCTAAAGATTAAAAAAAATACTTACCATGAGTTATATTTTGATTTGGATGTCTCTATGAAATTATGGTGTTTGTTGGAACCATCTAGCGCTCAAGGTGATAGTTTGGGGTTACCTAGATGGGGAATGCGAACTTTAAGGATAACTTTTGTATCCCTAACATGGATTGAAGTTGTACAAACCGGAGAGTAGTTCAGAGTAGCATAATGAAGAGAAGATATTTATATGAGAGTGTCCACTAGTGAAAGTATGATACCTAGGCCTTGTTTCTAAGCATTGAAACACCGTTTACAATCAGTCATGTTACTTGTTTGCTTGCTGCCACTTTTATTTCAGATTGCAATTATCTCTTCGCCAAACTAGTGCACCTATACAGCTGACAAGTGTATTGGGTGTGTTGGGGACATAAGAGACTTCTTGTATCTTGATTGCAGGGTTGTTTGAGAGGGATACCTTTGACCACTTCCTCCCTGAGTTCGATAAACCTTGGGTGATCCACTTAAGGGAAACTTGCTGCTATTCTATAAACCTCTGCACTTGGAGGCCCAACATTGTTTACAAGAATAGAAGCGTGTGTAGACATCAAGCTCTTTTCTGGCTCCGTTGCCGGGAGGTAAGGTAAAAGGTACTCACATCCTCTGGATACTAAGCTATCTTCTAGTACTGTTGCTGGTGTGTGTGAGTGCTCAAAGTTATTTCCTTTAGATTCTGCAATTATATCTTTTTAATTCTTGTTTTTATTTTCACTAGTTAGGCTTAATGGAAAACAACAACAAAAATTAGAGAGATTTATAGTATTTATCTTGAGTTACGACATGAAGTGTTTGAAGAGAAAATTAAAAAATCTATGGAACTTTATTTGCATGCTGATGGCGCTGCGTCAACGTGGGAGCGCTTCATCGGGAAACACCAAGAGCATGGTGTGATGCAGCACATCAGCAAGTCTTCCCTAAGTAAGAAACCAAGGTTATCGAACCAGTAGGAGGAAGGAAACATCTCAAAGGTATTGCAAGCAACGTGGAAACCTACACAACACAAACTCAAGACTTTGCCCCAACTAACAGTGAGCTTGTCAATCTCACTGGTTGCTGTAACAAAGGATTAATTGTATGCTGTGGAAGGTGATGATAGTTTTGCAGAAAGTAAACAGTAATAGTGGAAGATGTATCAATGGTAAAGATTGGACCGAGGTCCATAGTTCACTAGAGGTGTTCTCCTTAGATAAACAAACATGGCATGCAGGGTAAACAAATTACAACAGGGCAATTGACAGGACAGAGCAAGGCATAACAATGCAATACTAGACATAAAGATCCTATGAGATTTGATTGGGCAATACAACAAGATACATAGACCGCCATCCAACTGCATCCATGACTAGAAGTCCACCTTTGGGTTATAATCCGAACCCCCTCCAGTATTAAGTTGCAAGCAACGGACAACTATTTTAAGCAAAGTGTGTAAGGTAAACAATCTACTTGTTCCATGAACAAGAGACCGTTGTTTTCTCCCTTGGAAACTAGAGGCATGAACCCACTATCGAGCATAAATACCCCCTCTTGGAGTCACTAGCAACTACTTGGCCAAGATAGCTACTAACAACGGAGAGTATGCAAGATCACAAACAACATAGACATGATAAAATCAGTAAGACAAAACCATTAATCAATCTGACATAGTAATCTCAATATCCATCGGATCCCCGCAAACACAACATGCATGATTACAAATAGATGAGATCTTGATCATGAACGGAGCTCAAAAGATCTAGACATGAAAGCACAAAGGAGGAGATACAACCATCTAGCTATTACATGGACCCGTAGTCCAAGGTGGAACTACTCATGCTTCATACCAGAGGCTGGCATGGTGAAGAAGGCCTCCGGGATGATCTCCCCTCCGGCAGGGTGCCGGGAAGAGCTTCAGATCCCCCCAATCTAGGGATGATGGTGGCGGCAGCTACAGACGGTTTCGTGGAATATTGATCGGGTGCTTAGGGTTTAGGCATCGGGGGCTTCTTATAGGCGAAGAGGCGAGGTTGGGAGGCGCCCAGGGGGGGCACACCCTGCCCAGGTGCAGCCCAGGGTGGGCACGCGCCTGGGGGGTGCATCTGCCCTGTGGCACCCCTCCGTCTCTCCTCTGGACTCTGTGTTCTCCTCGATGAAATATTGACTTTGGCTTTTGTCCCGTCCAATTCCGAGAATATTTCCTTACTAGCTTTTCTAGAACCAAAAACAGAAGAAAATAGGCAACTGGCACTGTGGCAACTTGTTAATACGTTATTACCAGAAAACATATAAAAAGCACCTCGAAGTGTGGACAAAGCAAAGCAAAATAGATACTAAACAAGCATGGACCATCAAAAATTAAGATACGTTTCAGACGTATCAACCATGCCCAAGCTTAACTCCTGCTCGTCCTCGAGTAGGTAAGTGATAAAAGAATAATTTTTGAGGTGACATGCACCATCAAAAACCAAGATGAAATCATTTGGAAGCATTGAACGTTGGGATCAAAGAACTCTAAACATGTGCATGAAAGATGGAGTTCTAACAGTAAGACAAAGTAACTATGCATGCAACATGAAAGGCTACAAACAAATATCATGAATAACATGCATTGAAAAACCTTTGTTTGTCTCACATATAGAAAATATGGCATAGTGGCATTCAGCTTGTCCCTCATGGAGTAGCAAATAGATGCATAGAACACCTTCAAAGTTCATAAGAGTGACAAGATACAAATAGCACAAGAACAAGTAATATCAACAATATGCATCAATCAATAAGTTTTGGGACAATGCACATAGAACTAAGAATGTCAACTATGCTCTCTTAACTGGTGCCTAAAGGTAGAAGGTGGAGACTCAATATAATGGTGGAAGAAAGACCCTTCATAAAGGAAGCAGGGATTTAAAGTTTCAAAAAGAGCTTCCAAAAATTATGGAACTTGTTAGATTTCAGCCCTCATTGCCCCTATCATAAGCATCTTGAAGTGATTAAGGTTAAAATGAACGAACTATGGAGTATATGCTTGACAAAGTATAAGTTGGCAATCTCATGTTCCTTGAATATGAGGGTCGCTCCTCATACTACTCAAGTTTAGTCACCTGTAAGTTCTTGTCATAGTAAGTACATGTGTATCATAAAGAACCGCCAACGGGGTACCCCTTGCACATGGTACAGGAGCTATCCCATAACTAAAATGACAAGCCAAGCAGACAATGAGCATCTCAGCGATCTTTCTTTTTGCTATTTGCATAGGTTTTTATTGAGGATGCTTCACAGATTGCTCATTATGGTGATGCTGCAAGTTTCCACCATGATTAGGCATGTCTTAGGCTAGCGGCCCAGGCGTTTCTCTAACACAAAATACATAACTCCATGGACTTACAAGCTCCCCTTTTATTTCACACCGACGACATCCATAGACAAAATATCATGATATGAACTGTGTACAAAGTACAAGTGCAATGTTGAAAGCGTTCCCCGTGACAACACGGTTCTGCTAATTCCAACATATAAGTGCAAGCATATACAACATAGATGACACAATGGTTAAAGTTTATTAGGGGCAAGAAAAATAAAGTGTGCCATCATGTTCGTGAGAGCTTTAATCACTAAGTTTTCACATAACAAAATACTTTTTAATTGGAAGATAGATGGAAACAAGAATATACTTGGAATGGTGTAACACACCATGCATAGGAATTTATAGTGGACACTTTGGAATAACTTGGTTTCTTGGGAGTTGGAAGCATGAGTATAGCTTACTCATACAAGTGGAGGCTAGCAAAAGATTGGGAGCGACCAACTAAGAGAGCAATAATGGCCATAATCATGTAGAGCGACAAAACATTACTAATCAACGCATAGAGTGGTACTACAAGTCAAGGACTAAATGATCATATAGGCTATGGTGACTTGTTCATAGTCATAACATGGTGTGAGTATGTGCCAAGTAAACCCAAACAAAGCATCAAAGGAGAATACCACAATACTATGATTTTGTATGCTAAAACAACGCATGATTCCTTCAAAGCACACTAAGCAATCCCAATTGTTTGGAACAAGTCATGCTATAGAAATAATCACTAAGTATAAGGTCAAAACAACACCTAGCATGACATGCTAAAGTCTATGTCACAGTCAAAGCAAGCTCCTCTTGCACTATTCAAGCAAGAATTTTCTACTCCTTTCCAACACCAATCAACTTATTTGAAAAAACACAACGAGAGCGGGGGTCCAAACTACTTTATTCAAGAAAACTAAACAAACTAAGCAAAGAAAAAGAAAACTAAGACACTCCAAGAACAACACAACAGTGCATGAAAAAATAAAAACGAAGTGTCTAGAAAGACCTGAGCTTTTTATTGATGAAGAAGGGGGTGCCTTGGGCATCCCCAAGCTTTGACACTTGTAGCTCTTGGATATTTATTGGGGTGACACCGGGGTGGCATCCCCAAGCTTGAGATTTTGTCCATTCTTCATCTTATTACATCATTCTCTCTCTACACCTGAAAAACTTCACACAATCTTCATTAGCAACATTAGTGTATTCAAAAGATAATAGACCCTTGGGTTTAGCTTTGGAACAACAAAAATTTCACTAAAAACACAAGCTATTGAAGCAATTCCCTAAAAAATCTCAATTTCCCAAAAAGAACCCAAAAAAGGAATCAATAAGAAGCAAATGCATATAATGGCAGAAATCTTTCAAAACGGACCTGCAGGTAGAAACCGATTTTTTCGAAGACCTTACGTTGCTCAAATCAAAAAGTGTTGAACTAACGAAAGTTAGCTAACTCTACTGTGGGATTTATTCGTAAAATATCAGCTCAATCTGACTTACAGAGATGTTACACGAATTTTTATAGTGGAGCATAGAAATCTGTTTCGGGATAGCAACTCCCCAAATCTTACTTCCATCTCATTAGAGGTCATTCTTGGCACAAAAAGCAAACAAAAAGGATAAGGAGAGGTCATTACTAAAGTAATAACTTCCAAGACTCAAGAAAACTCTTGGGTTATCTCCCAACAAGTACTTTTCTTTAACACATTTAAGTTAGGCACAAGAAGCAAGAAATCAAGTAATTTCAAATGAAGAAGCATTAACATCAAACCTTTCTTTCAAAGGAGGAGCAAAAAGCAACTTCTCTCTCTTCATAGGGAAGTGTTCAATACCTTTCTTGAATGGAAATTGATATTTAATGGTGCCTTCTTTCATATCAATGATGTCACCAACAGTTCTAAGAAAAGGTCTTCCCAAAGTAATAGGACAAGAAGCATTGTATTCAACACACAAAACATAGAAATCAACAGGGACATAAGCATTGTTAACCATAATGAGAACATCATTAACACTCCCCATGAGTTTCGTCTTAGCATTATTATTAAGTGGGACATCCAAATAACAATCTTCCAAAGGTGGCAAATCAAGCATTTCATAAATCTTCCTAGGCATAATAGAGACACTAGACCCAAGGTCACATGAATCTTTGAGATCAAAGTCATTCAATTGCATATTAATAATGACTTCCCAAGTATCTTCTACTTACCTAGGAATAGAAGCTTTGTGTTTTAATTTCTCTTCCTTAATTTTAACAAGAGCATCTGTAATGTGTTTGGTGAAAGCAACATCCATATCACTAGCATCAGGACTTCTAGCAAGCTTTTGCAGGAACATAATCACTTTAGAAATATTGCAACCATCAAGATCAAAATCAAAATTAGCATCACTAATAGTAGACTCATTAGGCTTAGGCATTGTAGGAGGAGGAATAGGGACTTCTTGTGGTTTAGTGGCATCCATATGGGTGGTGGTGATGGTGCACACACTATTGTTTCTATCAATTTCAGCTTCCCTTTCCCACTTAGCATGAAGTTGGGCTAATAGTCTAACATTTTCATCAATAGTAACTTGTATGGCATGAGTAACAGCAAAGGTACTTTCCATGGTTTTAGGTTTAGCAGCCATTTTATGAATCAAAGAGGACTGTACTTCAGACAAAGAGGAAATATTTTTCTCTACATTCAAAAGCTTTTCCTCCACGGTCTTGTTGAAAGTGGTTTGTTTACTAATAAAGTCTTTTAGCATGACTTCAAGTTCAGAGGGGGCACTTCTAGCATTGTTGTAAGAGTTTCCATAGGTATTGCCATTATTAGGAGGATAAGGCCTATAATTGTTGTTACTACCAAAATTATTCCTATAGCCATTGTTGTTGAAATTGTAGTTTGTAATGAAGTTCACATCAACTTGCTCTTCTTGAGAAACCAAAGAGGCTAAGGGAACATTATTTGGATCTAAAGGAGCTTTCCCACTAATAAGCATAGTCATAATAACATCTATCTTATCACTCAAAGAGGAGGTTTCTTCAACAGAATTTACCTTCTTACCATGTGGAGCTCTCTCAGTGTGCCATTCAGAATAATTAACCATCATATTATCAAGGAGTTTTGTTGCAGCACCCAAGGTGATGGTCATAAAGGTACCTCCAGCAGCTGAATCCAACAGGTTTCTCGAAGAGAAGTTCAAACCTACATAAAAAGTCTGGATAATCATCCAAGCAGTAAGTCCATGAGTGGGACATTTCTTAACCAAAGATTTCATTCTTTCCCAAGCTTGAGCAACATGTTCATTATAAAGTTGTTTAAAGTTTCATAATATCACTTCTCATAGATATAATCTTAGCGGGAGGGTAGTATTTTCCAATAAAAGCGTATTTGCACTTAATCCAAGAATCAATACTATTTATAGGCAAAGATAGCAACCATTCTTTAGCTTTTCCTCTAAAGGAGAAAGGAAACAACTTGAGCTTAATAATATCTCCATATACATCCTTATACTTTTGCATCTCACAAAGTTCAACAAAGTTATTGAGATGGGCAACAACATCATCAGAACTAGCACCAGAAAAATTGCTCTCTCATCACAAGATTCAACAAAGCAGGCTTAATTTCATAAAAGGTAGCATCAGGAGCAGGTGGAGCAATAGGAGTGCTTAGGAAATCATTGTTGTTTGTGCTAGTGAAGTCACACAACTTGGTGTTCTTAGTAGAGTTCATTTTGGAAAAAGTGGAGCAAGCCAACAACAGCAGCAACTAGAGCAAGAACTAATTTTTTGTGTTTTTTATAAGAGAAAGCAAACCAAACTAAACTATTTTTTGGAGTTTCTGATAAAAAGAGGCAAACAAAACCAAGCAAAAGAAACTAAGCAAACCAAAAACAAAATAAAGAGAAAGGTTGAGGAGGACTCCCCTTTGAAGATGTCCTTAGCCTCCCCAGCAACGGCGCTAGAAAATATTGATGGCACTGCGTCAATGTGGGAGCGCTTCATCGGGAAATCCCAAGAGCAAGGTGTGATGCAGCACAGTAGCAAGTCTTCCCTTAGTAAGAAACCAAGGTTATCGAACCAGTAGGAGGAAGGAAACGTCTCAAAGGTGTTGCAAGCAACGTGGAAACCTGCACAACACAAAATCAAGACTTTGCCCCAACTAACAGTGAGGTTGTCAATCCCACCGGTTGCTGTAACAAAGGATTAACTGTATGGTGTGGAAGGTGATGATGATTTGCAGAAAGTAAACAGTAACACTGGAAGATGTATCAATGGTAAAGATTGGACCGGGGTCCATAGTTCACTAGAGGTGTTCTCCTTAGATAAACAAACATGGCATGCAGGGTAAACAAATTACAGCAGGGCAATTGACAGGACTAAGCAAGGGATAACAATGCAATACTAGACATAAAGATCCAATGAGATTCTATTGGGAAATACAACAAGATACATAGACCGCCTTCCAACTGCATCTATGACTAGAAGTCCACCTTTGTGTTATCATCCGAACCCCCTGCAGTATTAAGTTGCAAGCAACAGACAACTGCTTTAAGCAAAGTGTGTAAGGTAAACAATCCACTTTTTCCATGAACAAGAGACCGTTGTTTTCTCCCTAGTGGCAACAACACATCTACAACCTTAGAGATTCCTGTCACTTCCCTTAGATTAAATAGAGGCTTGAACCCACTATCGAGCATAAATACCCCCTCTTGGAGTCACTAGCAACTACTTGGCCAAGATAGCTACTAACAATGGAGAGCATGCAAGATCACAAACAACATAGGCATGATAGAATCAATAAGAGAAAACCATTAATCAATCTGACATATGTTGCCTGACAGAGAGGACTTCGTTGGGAACCCCAAGAGCAAAGTGTGATGAGCATAACAACAAGTCTTCCCTTAGTAGAGACCGAGGTTATCGAACTAGAAGGAGCAAGGAAAAATCACGCAGGTGTTTCTAGCAACGCGGAGACCTGCACAACACAAACTCAAGACTTTGCCCCAACGAATCAGTGAGGTTGTCAATCTCACCGGTTTGCTGTAACAAAGGATTAAACGTATGGTGTGGAAGGTAATGGTTTGCAGCAAGTAAAAAAGTAACAGTGGAAGATGTATCAGTGGTAAAGATTGGACCGGGGTCCATAGTTCACTAGAGGTGCTCTCCTTAGATAAACAACATGGCATGAAGGGTAAACAAATTACAGCAGGGCAGTTGACAGGAACTGAGCAAGGCATAAAAATGCAATTACTAGTCAGAAAGATCCTATGAGATTCGATTGGGCAATACAACAAGATACATAGACCGCCATCCAACTTCATCTATGACTAGAAGTCCACCTTCAGGTTATCATCCGAACCCCCTCCAGTATTAAGTTGCAAGCAATAGACAACTGCTTTAAGCAAAGTGTGTAAGATAAACAGTCCACATGTTCCATGAACAAGAGACCGTTGTTTTCTCCCTAGTAGCAACAACACATCTACAACCGAAGAGATTATTGTCACTTCCCTTGGAAATTAGAGGCATGAACCCACTATCGAGCATAAATACCCCTCTTGGAGTCACTAGCAACTACTTGGCCAAGATAGCTACTAACAACGGAGAGCATGCAAGATCACAAACAACACAGACATGATAGAATCATAAAGACAAAACCATTAATCAAACCAACATAATAATCTCAACATCCATCGGATCCCCGCAAACACAACATGCATGATTACAAATAAATTAGATCTTGATCATGAACGGAGCTCACAAGATCTATACATGAAAGCATAAAGGAGGAGATACAACCATCTAGCTACTACATGGACCCATAGTCCAAGGGGAACTACTCACGCATCATACCGGAGAGAAGGCCTCCGGGATGATCTCCCCTCCGGCAGGGTGCCGGGAAGAACTTCAGATCCCCCGATCAGGGACAACGGTGGTGGCGCCAACAGAACATTTCGTGGAATATTGATCGGGTACTTAGGGTTTCTGCATCGGGGGATTCTTATAGGCGAAGGGGGAGGCCGAGGCGGTGGCTAGGGGCCCCACACCCTGCCTAGGCGGGGGGGGGGGGGGGGGGGGCAGGGCCCACCCGCGCCTAGGGGGTCTGGGCGCCATGGAACGCTTCTCCGTCTCCCCTCTGGACTTCTTGTTCCCCACGGAAAGTTATTGACTTTGACGTTTGTCCCGTCCAATTCCGAGAATATTTCCTTACTAGCTTTTCTGGAACCAAAAACAGCAGAAAACAGGCAACTGGCACTGTGGCAACTTGTTAATAGGTTATTACCAGAAAACATATAAAAACACCTCGAAGTGTGGACAAAGCAAAATAGATACTAAACAAGCATGGAACATAAAAAATTAAGATACGTTTCCGACGTATCAAGCATCCCCAAGCTTAAATCTTGCTCATCCTCGAGTAGGTAACTGATAAAAGAATAATTTTTGAGGTGACATGCACCATCAAAACCAAGATCAAATCATTTGGAAGCATTGAAAGCTGGGATCAAATAACTCTAATCATGTGCATGAAAGATGGAGTTCTAACAATTGGACATAGTAACTATGCATGCAACATGACAAGCTACAAACAAAGATCATGAATAACATGCATTAAAAAATGTTTGTTTGTTTCACATACAGAAAACATAGCAGCTTCAAAGTTCACAAGGGTGACTAGAAACAAATAGCACAAGAACAAGTAATATCACAATATGCATCAATTAATAAGCTTTGGAACATTGCACACAGAATGCAACTATGCTCTCTTAATGGTGCCTAAAGGTAGAAGGTGGAGACTCAATAGTGGTGGAAGAAAAGCCTTTTATAAAGGAAGCAGGGATTTCAAGTTTCAAAAAGAGCTTCAAAAATTATGGTACTTGTTAGCTTTCATCCCTCATTGCCCCTATCATAAGAATCTTGAAGTGATTAAGGTTAAAGTGAACAAAGATGGAATATATGCTTGATGAAGTATAAGTTGGCAATCTCAAGTCCCTAGAATACGAGGTCCACACCTCATGCTAGTCAACTTTAGTCACCTGTAAGTTCTTGTCATTGTAAGTATTTGCATATCATTGAGAACCGCCAACGGGGTACCCCTTGCACATGGTACAGGAGCATTCCCATAACCAAAATGACAAGGCAAGCAGACAATGAGCATCTCAGCAATCTTCTTATTTACCATGGGAATATGGTGCTTTTTCTCTCTTTTTTCTCAATGTGTCTCTTTTTTATAAGAATAATGCTTCATAGATGTCATTATAGTGATGCTGCAAGTTTCCACCATGATTAGGCATGGCTTAGGCTAGAGCCCAGCGGTTTCTCTAACACAGGATACAAACTCCATGGACTTACAATCTCCCTCTTTATTTCACACCGGTGACATCCATAGACAAAAGAGCATGATATCAACTGAGTACAAAGTACAAGTGCAATGTTGAAAACCTTCCCCGTGATAGCACGGTTCTACTAATTCCAACGTATAAGTGCCAGAATATACAATATAGATGACACAATGGTTCAAGTTTATTAGGGGCAAAGAATATAAAATGTGCCATCAAGTTCGTGAGGGCTTTAATCACTAAGTTTTCACATAACAAAATAGTTTTTAATTGGAAGATAGCTGAAATAAGAATATACTTGGAAGGGTGTAACACACCATGCATAGGATTTTATAGTGGACACTGTGGAATAACTTGGTTTCTTGGGAGTTGGAAGCATGAGTAGAGCTTACTCATACAAGTGGAGGCTAGAAAAATACTGGGAGCAACCAACTAAGAGAGCATAATGGCCATAATCATGCAGAGCAACAAAGCATTACTAATCAAAGCATAAAGTGGTATTACAAGTCAAGGACAAAATGATCATAGAGGCTATGGTGACTTGTTCATAGTCATAACATGGTGTGAGCATGTGCCAAGTCAACCCAAGCAAAGCATCAAAGGATAATACCACAATACTATGCTTTTGCATGCGAAAACAACGCATAATTTCTTCAAGGCACAGTAAGCAATCCCAATTGTTTCTAACAAGACATGCTATCGCAATAATCACTAAGCATAAGGTCAAAACAACACCTAGCATGTCATGCTAAAGTCGAAGTCACGTCAATGCAAGCTCCTCTTGCACTTACAAGCAAGAAATTACTACTCCTTTCCAAACACCAAGCAACTTATTTGCAAAACAACACAGCGAGAACGGGGGTCCAAACTACTTTATTCAAGCAAACTAAACAACCTAAGCAAAGCAAACGAAAATTAAGATGCTCCAAGAACAACACAACTGTGTATGCAACAATAAAAACGAATTGTCTAGACAGACCTAAGCTTTTTATTGATGAAGAAGGGGTGCCTTGGGTATCCCCAAGCTTTGACGCTTGTACCTCTTGGATATTTCTTGGGGTGACACCGTGGTGGCATCCCCAAGCTTGAGCTTTTGCCTATTCCTCATCTCATTGCATCATTCTCTCTCTACACCTGAAATTTTTTCCTTCATAAAAAACTTCACACAATCTTCATTAGCAACATTAGTGTATTTAAAAGATATTAGACCTCTGGCAAAGCTTGGGAACATCAAGGCTTTTAACTCAAAACACAAGCTACTGTTGTAACTCCTTAAAAAATCTTAATTTCCCAAAAATAACCCAAAAAGGAATCAATAAGAAGCAATGCAAATAATGGCAGAAATTTGTCAAAACAGATCTGCAGGTAGAAACCCATTTTTTCGAACACCTTCTGTTGCTCAAATCAAAAAGAGTTGAACTAAAGAAAGTTAGATAACATACTGGGGGTTTTATTCGTAAATTTTGAGCTCAATTCAAATTACAGAGACTCCTGACGAATTTTTATGGTGGAGGACAGAAATCTGTTTCAGGACAGCAACTCCCCAAATCTTACTTCCCTCTCATTAGAGGTCATTCTTGGCAGAAAAAACAAACAAAAAGGATAAGGAGACGTCATTACTGAATTAATAACTTTCAAGACTCAAGGAAACTCTTGGGTTATCTCCCAACAAGTATTTTTCTTTAACGCCTTTAAGTTAGGCACGAGAAGCAAGAAGAATCAAGTATTTTCAAATGAAGAAGCATTAACATCAAACCTTGCTTTCAAAGGAGGAGTAAAAAGCAACTTCTCTCTTCTTATAGGGAAGTGTTCAATACCTTTATTGAATGGAAAATTATATTTAATGGTGCCTTCTTTCATATCAATGATGGCACCAACTGTTCTAAGAAAAGGTTTTCCCAAAGTAATAGGACAAGAAGCATTGTATTCAACATCCAAAACATAGAAATCAACAGGGACATAAGCATTGTTAACCATAATGAGAACATCATTAATACTCCCCATAAGTTTCTTCTTAGCATTATCATTGAGTGGGACATCCAAATAACAATCTTCCAACGGTGGAAAATCAAGCATTTCATAAATATTCCTAGGCATAATAGAGACACTAGAACCAAGATCACATGAAGCTTTGAGATCAAAGTCATTCACTTGTATATTAATAATGGGTTCCCAACTATCTTCTACTTTCCTAGGAATAGAAGCTTTGTGTTTTAGCTTCTCTTCCTTAATCTTAACAAGAGCATCTGTAATGTGTTTTGTGAAAACAACATGCATATTACTAGCATCAGGACTTCTAGCAAGATTTTGTAGGAACATAATCACTTCATAGATATTGCAACCATCTATATCAAATTCAAACTTAGCACCACTAGTAGTAGGCTCAATAGGCTTAGGCATAGTAGGAGGAGAAATAGGGACAACTTGTGGTTTAGTGGTGATAGTGCACACACTATTGTTTCTATCAAATTCATCTTCCCTTTCCCACTTAGCATGAAGTTGAGCTAACAGCCTAACATTTTCATCAATAGTAACTTGTATAGCATGAGTGGAAGCAAACTTACTTTGCATAGTTTCAGGCTTAGCAGCCATTTAATTAGCCAAGGAAGACTGAGCTTCAGACAAAGAGGATATATTTTTCTCGACAGTTAAAAGCTTTTCCTCTATAGTCTTATCGAAAGTGGTTTGTTTACTAGTAAAGTCCTTGAGCATGACTTCAAGTTTAGAGGGGGCACTTCTAGAATTATTGTAAGAGTTTCCATAGGAATTGCCATCATTCGGAGGATAAGGCCTATAATTGTTGTTACCACCAAAATTATTCCTATAGGTGTTTTTGTTGAAATTGTTGTTTCTAATGAAGTTCACATCAACTTGCTCTTCTTGAGCAACCAAAGAGGCTAAGGGAACACTATTATGATCTAAAGGATCTTTCCCATTAACAAGCATAGCCATAATGACATCAATCTTATAACTCAAAGAGGAAGCTTCCTTAACAAAATTTACCTTCTTACCATGTGGAGCTCTCTCAACATGCCATTCAGAGTAGTTAACCATCATATTATCAAGGAGCCTTGTTGCAGCACCCAAAGTGAGGCCCATGAAGGTACCTCTAGCAGCGGAATCCAACAGATTTCTTGAGGAGAAGTTCAAACCTGCATAAAAAGTCTGGATAATCATCCAGCAGTGAGTCCATGAGTGGGGGCAATTCTTAACCAAAGACTTCATTCTTTCCCAAGCTGGAGCAACATGTTCATTATCAAGTTGTTTAAATTTCATAATGTCACTTCTCATAGATATAATCTTAGCAGGAGGATAGTATTTTCCAATAAAAGCATCTTTGCACTTAGTCCAAGAATCAATACTATTTTTAGGCAAGGAAAGCAACCATTCTTTAGCTTTTCCTCTCAAGGATAAAGGAAAAAAGCTTGAGCTTAATAATATCTCCATCTACATCCTTATCTTTTGCATCTCACAAAGTTCAACAAAGCTATTGAGATGGGTAGCGGGAAAATCAGAACTAGCACCAGAAAATTGCTCTCTCATCACAAGATTCAACAAAGCAGGCTTAATTTCATAAAAGGTAGCATCAGGAGTAGGTGGAGCAATAGGTGTGCGAAGGAAATCATTGTTGTTGGTGCTAGTGAAGTCACACAACTTGGTGTTCTCAGTAGATTTCATTTTGGCAAAGGTGGGCAAGCCAAAAACAGCAGCAGCAGCTAGAGAAGGAAGTAATTTTTTTGTGTTTTTGAATAATGCAAGCAAACCAAACTAGACTAATTTTTTTGTTTTTTTTTGAAAAGAGGCAAACAAAACCAAGCAAAAGAAACAAACCAAACTAAAAACAAAGTAAATTAGAAAATAAGTGGAGGACTCCCCTTGTGAAGACGTCCTTAGCCTCCCCGGCAACGGCGCCACCAAAGTTGTTGCCTGACAGAGAGGACTTTGTTGGGAACCCCAAGAGCAAGGTGTGATGATCACAGCAGCAAGTCTTCCCTCAGTAGAGACTGAGGTTATCGAACCAGAAGGAGGAAGGAAACATCACATAGGTGTTGCTAGCAACACGGAGACCTACACAACACAAACTAAAGACTTTGCCCCAACGAATCAGTGAGGTTGTCAAGCTCACCGGTTTGCTATAACAAAGGATTAAACGTATGGTGTGGAAGGTAATGGTTTGCAGCAAGTAAACAAGTAACATTGTGATGGGGATACGTCTACTGGGGTATCCTCAGCGGGACGTTTCCGACTGGCCCAAGGGCTGGCGAGTGGGCCTGCAGAACGACGAGTGGATCGAAGCCCAGCAAGGTACCAAGCGACTGGAGGTAGAAGGCCCAGGCGAGTAGATAGGCCCAGTCGGTCTGGGTTAAACGATTGCCAAAGTTGTAACCGAATCGGTTGAGATATGTAAACCCTAGGGGAGGTAAGCCTATATAAACCTCCCTAAGGGGTGAGTAGAGACACGTTCCCTCATACACCCAAGCAACTCGCCGCCCAGTCGCCGAGTTCGCCCATTGTAATCACCTCCATAATACAATCTAGCAGGAGTAGGTCTTTACCCTCCGGGGGGCCGAACCTGGGTAAATCCCTGTGTCTTTGCCCTCATCTCGCACCGCAGATGGCTGGCCGCCCTTGCCCCTCGTTCTACTACTCACTGCCGATTGCAGCATCTGCCGTGGTCTTTCCCACGACAGTGGCGCCCACCGTGGGGCCTGGCCGGTCTGGCCGGTGTTCTGCGGCGAGATCCAATCTGCCCGTCAACGAGACGGTCGCCACCGGCCGCATGATAGCGATCGGCGAGATGCTCCAGATCTTGCCGAGCAGCTACGTCCCGGCGGCACGACCCGTCACGCACAGCATGATCCTGCCGATCGGCACGATCAGCCTCTTCGTCGGCCTCACCGACGTCACCACCTCGGAGGACTCGGCTCGCATCCGCGAGTCGCCACCACGCGATCGGCTCTCCGAGAGCCAGGTCCGCACGATCCACCGCCTCGCCTCCGAGTACAACTCGGCCCACAGCAACGTGGCTGAGAACTCAGCGGCCGCAGAAGATGCGGCCCTCACCGACGACGCCGACTCGGCGACCCCGGCGTCACTCGCCGGATCCATCACCGCGGCCTCCTCCGCGGGCTCCATCGCTCAGGTCTCCAACGCGGGAGATTTCGAGGATCCCTCCATCCTCGGGATCTTCGACTTCGACTCCGGGTCGGAAAACTCCGCCGACCTCCACGACGGAACCGGTCGCCACGCCGCGACCTACATGGCCACCGGCGCCGATCCGCCGGAGGATCCTTTCTCCACGCCAATCCCTCCCAACGCCACGGCAACGAAGGTCGAGGAACTCCGCCTGAAACTGGCGGAGGCGGTACGCAAGGAGCAGGCCGAGCGCGAAAAATTTCGCCTCGAGCAAGTGACAGCGCAGGAACTGTCACGCTACCACCAGCAGCGGATCAGGTCACGCCTGAACCCCACCGTTCAGGGGCGCGCCCTGAACTTCGACGACGAGAACGACCCGGCTCGCATAGCCGAGCGCGCGATCTGCGAGAACGCGCCACTAGGGGGAAGCGCCCGACCCCCGCCAGGATCAACGGCGATGGGTGCCCCACCACCACCCAACCTCACCCCTCCCAGGGACCAGCCGCGCATAGTCGTCTCCTCACGGGAGCGAGACGCGAACGGCCTACCACTGTTCTCCACCCCGATGGACAACCTCGTGGCAGGCCGAGCAGCAGCCGACAGCATCACGGCCACCGGCGACGGCGCCTTGCAAATCCAGTACGTTAGGGCCCTGCTCGCAAAGGCCGTGGAGCAGCAAAAAGCGGGCGCCGACTCGCAAGGGCGAGTATACTGACGCTCCTCAGGAAGCAGGGCGGCCTCAAGCGGCCGCCCAGCGGCGGCAAATACCCTCAATTGCCCGCCGCCAGAGCCACTGCAGCTCCAACGCCGACCCACGAACGCGGCACTCTCCACCAACGATCCCAGGCCGGCGACCAACTTCGTCGCCGCTAACGGAGAACCCATCGACGCCCGCACTCACATCATCAACACCCAAAACTGGCGCGCACGCCAGCCCGACGACTTGCGGCACACCCTAGCCAATCGCCGCGATGGCGAGCCTATGGGGTCGCTCAGCCGACTGGGGCCTAAGTGCTTCGGACCAATGATCCGAGGCGAAAAGTACCCGCCAAACTTCAAGGCGCCAAAGGAGATCGAAAAATATGACTCCTCGTACGACCCCGCAGTATGGCTTGACACATACCTCATGGCAATGGGGATCGCGGGTCACACTGACCTACTCGCCGCCCGTTACCTCCCACTGATGATGGAGGGGACGTGTAGGCAATGGATCAACACACTTCCCCAGGACAGTATCGACTCCTGGGAGGAAATGCGAGACGCCTTCGTCAGGCACTTCGAGTGCTCCTACACCCGCGCCACCACCATCGAGGACCTGGAACGATGCGTCCAGGGACCCCGCGAGTCGACCCGCAACTGGGTCCAACGGTGGCAAGAGCTCTGGTACAACGCGGTCGGCATCCACCCGGACACCGCGATCCATTGCTTCAAGACCTCGTGCCGCTACGAGCCCCTAGTCGCCAAGCTCAAGCGACACGCCCGCACACTCGACAACATCCCCGACCTCCTCGAGATCGCCAAACGGTATGCCGAGGAGGATCCCAACCAAGACGTCGACGACGAGTCAGGGGGGCAACGCCGCACGAGCGGCAATGACGGCGGACGCCGAGTCGACCTACGCTACAGCGGCACCCGCCTCACAGGCAAGCGCCGCAACGACGGGCGAGTCGACTTCGTCGCCAACGCTGGGCACGCACAACGCGAGCCCAAGAGCTACCGCCGCGACGGAGGGCAACGACGCGACGGCGGGAACTACAAGAACAAGCCACGGTTCGATCCCGCGGCCCTCCTCAACCAACCATGTGCGTTTCACAGCAGGGAAGGAAAACCCGCCACGCACACCACCGCCGACTGCCACACCCTCAGGAAAATCGAGAAGGCACGGCACGCGCGGGAAGACACCGACAACGACCCACCAAATGGCGGAAAATTCGGCAAAGTAGCCGGCTCGCTCCACACCTTCACAGGCTTCAACACGAAGCGCGAGAAGAAGGTCATCGCCCGCGCCGTCGCCGTCAACGCGGTGGCCCAAACAGACGTCCCCCAGTTCCTCAACTGGTCGGAACAGCCCATCACCTGGAGCCGGCAAGACCACTCGCCACACATCGAGTACCCAGGACGAGTCGCCTTGGTGGTCAAGCCCAAGGTTGGCGACTACTGGCTCCCCAAGACTCTGATGGACGGCGGCAGCTCCATCAACATCCTCTACCTCGACACCTTCAGGCGGCTGCGACTCCCGCAGTCGATGATCGAGACAACCCACACCACGTTCCATGGCATCGTCCCCGGTCGGAAGGCGTACCCGATCGGCAAAGTCACGCTACCCGTCACCTTCGGTACTCCGGCAAACTTCCGCACCGAGCGGATCGTCTTCGAGCTGGTGCCCTTCGACAGCCCTTACCACTGCGTCCTGGGGCGCCAGGCGTTCGCCAAATTCATGGCGGCGCCCCACTACGTGTACAACGCGATGAAGCTCCCCGGGCCGTGCGGCGTCATCACCATCAACGGCGACCCCGACATGGCCGCCGAATGCGAGGCCAAAGGGGCCGAACTCGCTGACGCCGTCATCGCGGCAGAAGCTAACCACGCCGACGAGCTCGCCAAATACGCGAGCGGGGTCAACAACGACGACCCCACAATACTCAAGAAGCCCAACTCAGAGGGCACAAACACCTCAACCTTTGAGGCCACGACGCACACTCGCACCGTCGAGCTAGTCCCAGGCGACCCCAGCCAGACGGTGACGATCGGGACAGGCATGAGCCCAGCATAGGAAGGCGCGCTCATCGAGTTCCTTCGTGAGAATAGGGACATCTTTGCATGGAAACCCTCCGACATGCCTGGTGTCCCTAGGGAGCTCGCTGAGCACAAACTCAACGCCGACCCCAAAGTGCGACCAGTCAAGCAGTCACTACGGCCCTTCAATGAAGAGCGCCGTCGAGCAATCGCCGAGGAAGTGCAGCGCCTGCTCGCTGCAGGCTTCATCCGGCCAATCAAATACTCCAAGTGGCTGGCAAACCCAGTCCTGGTCGAGAAGAAAAACGGGACCTGGAGAATGTGGATCGACTACACAAACCTGAACAGCGCCTGCCCAAAGGAGCAGTTCGTCCTCCCGCGGATCGATCAGATAATCGATTCAACCGCGGGCTCGGAGTCGCTGTGTTTCCTCGACGCCTACTCCGGGTACAACCAGATCAAAATGGCTGTCGAGGATGAGGAGAAGACGGCGTTCATCACGCCATTCGGAGCATTCTGCTACACCGCCATGACCTTCGGCCTCAAGAACGCCGGGGCGACCTACCAGCGGTGCATGCAAGAATGCCTCGTGAGCCAAATTGGCCGCAACATCCACGTCTACATCGACGACGTGGTCGTGAAATCCGCTCGCCAAGGAGACCTCCTCGCCGACCTAGCGGAGACCTTCGCCAACCTGCGGAGGTACAAGATAAAGCTCAACCCAGGCAAGTGCACCTTCGGTGTACCCGCCGGGCAATTACTAGGGTACGTCGTCTCCAAACGAGGGATCGAGGCAAACCCAACGAAGATCGACACGATCGCCCGGCTCGGCAAACCCGAGTGCCTGCGCGACGTCCAGAAGCTGGCCGGGCGTGTAGCGGCTCTTAGTCGCTTCATCCCCCGACTGGGCGAAAAGGCGATGACCCTATACCGCCTGATGCGCAAGAATCCCACCTTCCAGTGGGACAAGGAGGCGGACGACGCGCTCCGCGACCTTAAAAAGGTGCTACTCGCCGCACCACTACTCGCCGCACCCGTCGACAAAGAGCCCATGCTGGTTTACGTCGCGGCGTCCGAGCGCGTCGTCAGCGCTGTAATGGTCGTCGAACGACCAGAGGAAGGAAAGGAGCGCCCAGTCCAGCGGCCGGTTGTACTACATCAGCGAGGTCCTCACCGAGTCGCGCCAGCGATACCCACAATACCAGAAGCTGGTATACGCGGTCTTCAGGGCTCAGCGGCGCCTGCCGCACTACTTTCAGGAGCACCCCATCACGGTCGTCTCCTCAGCACCACTACAAGACATCATCCGCAATCGCGAGGCGACCGGGCGGGTCGCCAAGTGGGCCGTCGAAATCGGCGTCCACAACATTAAATACGAGCCGCGAAGGGCGATCAAGTCCCAGGCACTGGCAGACTTCATCGCCGACTGGGAGGAGGCCCAACAGCCAGAAAAGCCGCCGTACCTCCACTACTGGAACCTGCACTTCGACGGCTCCAAGAACGCGGACGGTGCAGGCGCAGGGATAGTGCTGACTTCACCAAAAGGCGACAAGCTCCGCTACATCCTCCGCCTCGAATTCACGCCCTGCACCAACAACATGGCTGAATACGAGGCACTACTCCACGGCATGCGAGCCGCAAAGGAGATGAGCGTCAATCGCCTTCGATGCTACGGAGATTCCGACCTCGTCGCGGGACAAGTCGCCGGCACCTGCGACGCCGTCTCCCCTACCATGGCGGCGTATCGCCAAGAGGTGGATAATTTGGGCGGCCACTTCACCGGCTATTCCGTCGAGTGGATCGACAGGCGGAAAAACGAGGAGGCCGACGCCCTCTCCCGCATCGGGTCGGCTCGACTCGCACCACCCGCCGGCGTGTTCCTCGACACAATCTCCAAACCATCAGTCTCTCCCCCGAGGGAGATCGACATCGGAGTCCCCCTCCAACCAGAGGCAACCTTGGTCGCACTCATCACCGAGCCAGACGACTGGACCAAGCCATACATCGCCTACCTGGAGACAGGCAACCTGCCCGCGGACGAGACAAGCGCTCGAATGATCGCCCGCCGATGTAAGTCCTACACCATCATCGACGGCGAGCTACACAAGCGCAGCGTCACCGGCGTATTCCAACGTTGTGTCCAACCGGCTGAAGGACGCAAAATCCTACACGACATCCATTCAGGCGACTGCGGCCACCACGCTGCCGCGCGCTCCCTGGTCGCCAAGGCTATGCGACACGGCTTCTATTGGCCCACCGCACACGCCGACGCCGTCGATATCGTCCAGCGATGCGCCGGGTGCCAGAAGTACGCCAACCAGACGCACGTTCCAAGTTCGGCGCTCAAAACAATCCCCATCACCTGGCCATTCGCCGTATGGGGCATGGACATGGTAGGCCCCTTCAAGAAGGCCCCCTCTGGTTACACCCACCTGCTGGTCGCCGTCGACAAATTCACAAAGTGGGTAGAGGCCAAGCCAGTCCGGAAATGCGACGGGAAGACTGCCACTAAGTTCCTACGCGAGCTCATATACCGCTACGGGTTCCCTAACAGCATCATCACGGACAACGGCACAAACTTCGCCAAGGGAGCAATGGCCGAATTCTGCGAAGAGCACCACATCCGGCTCGACCTCGCGTCAGTCGCACACCCGGAATCCAACGGCCAGGCGGAACGAGCCAACCAAAGCATCCTCCACGGCCTGAAGCCGCGACTCCAAGTGCCACTCGAGCGCACCGCTGGATGCTGGGTCGAAGAGCTACCCTCCGTCATCTGGGGAATCCGCACCTCGGTCAACAGATCGACGGGATTCACCCCCTTCTTCATGATCTACGGCGCCGAAGCAGTCATGCCCACCGACCTCGAACACGACTCGCCGCGAGTCGTCCACTATACGGAGGCCGCAAACGAGCTGGCCCGCCAAGACGAGCTCGACCAACTCGACGAAGCACGCGACCTCGCCCGATCGCGCACCGCCATTTATCAGCAAGGGCTCCGCCGCTACCACAGCCGACGGGTAAAAACCCGCACCTTCCAGGAAGGCGACCTGGTGTTACGCCTCATCCAGGACAAGAAGGGCATGCACAAGCTCTCCCCTCCGTGGGAAGGCCCGTTCGCTATCGGGCGAGTACTCGGCAACGACGCCTACTACCTCATCGACGTCCGCGGGGACGGCGAGCTCGACGTCAAGCGGCCTTGGAATGTAAATCTCCTCCGGAAGTTCTATTCCTAGAACCCCACACATGTACTCCCTAGTCGCTATGAAATAAAAGAAACGGTTACTGCAAATTGCGTCTACTCTCCGTACCTTGTGCCACTCGCACTCGTAATAAACAGCGTCATGCTAAAACGCAGAAGTCAACCTTTGGTACAGCGACCGGCACGGCTAAGTAGTGCGATGTAAGAGCACTGAGTCATTTCAGGTCTTGCGTCGTCCACGAAAAACGCCAATCCGGAGCCCCATTGGAGTCGCCTAGCTCGACTGGTTTTACGAACCAAGACAACTGCCCTCGCTTCTCACAGCGACCTTGGTCCTCCGCATCCTCGGTGTAGCGACTCGAACGGCTAAGTACCACGTTCGGGGACTGAATACCAGTTCGTCGCGATCGGCCAGGGAAAACGCCAAGTAAGAGAGCATGCCCAGGACTCGCCACGCGACTGACCCACCGGGCCAGGCAGGAGTGACGCGCTCACACCAACGCGCTCAGTCCTCAACCACCCTCGAGTCGCGCCTTGAACTACCAAGTACCACGCTCGAGGACTCGGCCACCCGACCCCGTTCGCGTACGGGAAAACGGTAAAGTACAGAGCACTCAAGGGAGTCGCCTTGCGACTGGCTCTCCGAGCTCGGGCGAGTCGACTAAACTAACAAAACACATGATAATAACAAACATCATATACAAGGTGAACCCCACAAAAGGGCGGACGCGCTCGGGGACTCATCCAAAGTCAATCCAAAACACACAAATAACTAGCAAAACGGACAAACCATCCCATTCAATCGCATATTGCATTGTCTTACATTACAAACTATGCCTGCTCGGCAGAACTGCTGCTAACATATCTAGACACACTACCCTATTCTGCAGGCTTCGACGACGACGCACCAGAATCCCGGCGCTTACGGATGAACGCAGTGTACGGGTTTGATGGATACGTCGTCAGCTCACCCGCCATCGCCGCGCGGAAAGGCTGCTCGACCTTGAAGTCGCGATGCGGCGGCTCGGGGTCGTTCGGCGCGACGACCGTTTCCTGGTAAGGAAGGAGGTCGCCCATCGCCCAGACACGCTCCGAGTACGCGGCGGCACGTTCCTGCAGCTTGAGAACCTCAGCCAGATCCACCGCGCCAGTCGACGAAGGATATCCACTCGTCACATCGTCGAGGTCGAAGTCTTCGGGGAAGTGGGCAAGTCCCAGGCTCAGAGCTGTTGACGCTCCACGCCGAAACGCCGACCGCGTCATGAACTCTACGACCGCGGGCGCCTTCTCCAAGTACTCCCACACCTCAACGAGGTCACTGGGAATAACCTCCATGGGCGACATCTCTTGAAGGTAGGCGCGGATGCACGTCGCCGACAGCGTCGCCGAGTCGACAAGCATGTTCACGCACTCCCTCGCATCAAGAGAGCTCGCTTCTTCATGGCTACCAATCACACGGCCTGCTAGACGGAAACAGTTGTGAGTACCACGGAAACCACAAATAATACAACTACAAGACTGGGAAGACGCACTCACCAAGCAACGGGCGGGCGAGTCCCGTGATGAAGCTTTGAAGCGACGTATGATCGTCTTGAAGCCCAACAATGAGGGCTTCCGACACCTTCCGGTCTTCCTCCGCGGCCGCAACGGCGGCCTTAGCTCGCCCGTTCGCCGAGCTCGCTTCTTCTTTCGCCTCCCGCAGCTCGCGCTCGAGGTCGGCGATCCTTCGCTCAGCAGTGCCTAACGCAGATCTCGCCGCCATCAGCTCGCTAGCAGGGACAAGATCCTGGCGAGCCACCTCCGCCTGCGCAGCAACAGCCTGAAGGTCCTTGTTCACTTCTTGGAGAGCGGCCAACTCCTTCTCAGCACGCTGCCTCGCAGCCAATCGCTCTGCCGATTCCAGTTGCAGACCCTGTACATCTTCAAAGTTAGCACACACGAAAACTACTCAGTGCCCACCCGCTAAAATTTAGCGAGTGCGCACTCGGGGACTGGTGACCAAGAAAAACTACTCAGTGCCCACCCGCTAAAATTTAGCGAGTGCGCACTCGGGGACTGGTGACCAAGAAAAACTACTCAGTGCCCACCCGCTACAATTTAGCGGGTGCGCACTCGGGGACTGGACTCGAACGTACAAAACAAGTAACTATAAGAATCAAGCCGCTGCTAAGCACCGACCTGATCCTCGGGGACTGGAGGTACCTGGATGGCCGCGCCAAGCATGCCGTGAAGTTGCACCGCGTCCACAGACGCAAGCAGCACCGGCGTGTGCCCGCGACGTTGGTCAATCTCAGCGTCGGCGGTCCCTGGAGCGAGGCTCGGAGCCGCAGCCCCACTCGCCGTGGCCGTCTTGGTCATGAAGCGGGGGAAGGTAGCAATTGACGCACCCGCCCCAAAGGAGCTCGCTTCCTCCGGTCTAGGCAACGAAATGCCCCCCTTCGTGGACGCGGTCGCTTCCACTGCGGGTCCAGCCGGCGCGGCCGCCGCGTCGTCAGAGACAGCGACGATGTCGTCGCCCTTGGCCTTCTTGCTGCCTTCCGTGGAGGCGGCGACCTCGTCCACCTTCCTCTTACGGGAAGGATCCTCCTCGCTAGCGGCGGAGGGCACCTTGGCCACCGTCGGGTGGCCCATCTTTTTCACTCCGGTCCTACACGTCAAGACAAATCAATACAAAACAGTCGAAGTATTAAAAGAGAAAGGTGAAGGCCGAAGGCACTTACTTGGCGACTGGAAGGAAACGCAGCCCTGTACGAAGGCCGGCCGGTTTTTCCAGCTCGGGGCCCAATCGGCGACTAAGCCCCAGTTCCAGGACGTCAGGGGCCCAGGATACGGATGGCTTCTTTGACGTTGAGGTAGCGGTTGGCGCCTCCGGGACGCCTTCGGCGGAGGTCTCCTCGCGAAGTGGAGCTGCCGCGGCTGGAGCCTCCTTGCGAGGCGAGACCGCCACGCTCGGGACCTCCTTGCGAGGCGAAGTCGCCACAGCCGGAGCCTTCCCTAGCCCGGAGACCGGCGCGAAGGGCGGAGGCATTGAGGCCAGCGGTGCTTCCATGGATGGCGCATCTAGTGCGGTTGTCGCCGGGGTCGCGCCGTCACCGGCCGAGCTGTGAGCATCAGAGCTGCTCACTGAGTGCGGCGGTGATGCCATCTTCGGCGGCTTCGTCTTCCTCCTCAGGGGGGCCCTCGCCTCTTTCTCCTTCTTCTTCTTCGCGGGAGTGGCCTGACGGTGCGAGGTGGTCTCCGGGAGTTCCTCGTCATCATCATGACGCTCGAGGCTCCTGCTCGCCTCGAGTTCGCGCTGACGTTGCCCGCGGGTCTTTCGGACCAGTGGGGCAATCTCCTCTTCGGACTCGTCCTCGTCGTCCTCGTTGCCCTTGGCGGGTGGCGACTCGCTTGTGTCTTGGGTGGATGGCCCGGAGCTCTCGTCATCTGCGGGTGGTAGCCATCCTTCCACCACTTGGAATAGCTGCGTTAAACACGAAACAAAGTTAGAATTACCACGACTGCACATGCTGCGACTGCGAACAAGATAAAAGGATTACCGTTGGAGCCGGACGCTTCGCGGTGTAAGGAGGGACCCCGGCCTGCGCATCCGTGTATGCCGCCTGGGTGATCCTCTTCAGCGCCAGGAGGTAGTCCTCCAGCTTCCACTCGGCGAGGCAGGCTTCGTCGAGTCTCCTCGGCCCGTGTACTGATACATGTAATGCTCGCGTTGGGCGAGCGGAACGAGCCGCCGCCCAAGCCAACAGTTGTACAAGTTCACCGTCTGGAGCCCCTTCTTCTTCAGACCGCGAATGGTCTGGAGCATCTCATCGACGACCATCCGCTGGTCGTCGGGGAGCTTGCCGACCTGGAGATGGCGCGGTTCGGAACGGTTGGCCGAGTACCGCGGGATCGCCGCCTCGTCCTCCGGAGTCGCCTCGGTCACATAAAACCACGACTTTTTCCAGTCGCTCGCTGCTTTGGCCGGCAGCATCAGGTCGAAGAAGGAGGCTTTAGATTTGAGTTGAAAGGTTAAGCCGCCCGCGGCTAGCATTGGGCCGCCCGCCTCCTCGCGGCTGATCCGTCCATGGAACAGATCTTGCCACAGGGGAAAATAGGGCCGGTAGCCCAAGTAGCACTCGCAGAACGCCACGAAGATGGCGAGCTGCTCGATACTATGGGGACCCAGATCCGATGGCTGGATCCCGTAGAAGGCGCAGAAGCGCCGGAAGAACAAAGAGGTGGGAAACCCTAACCCCCGCTCGAGGTGACTAGTGAAGCAGATGAACTCTCTCTCTCGCGGGTTCGGGGTCGTTTCTCCGGCTGCCGGGATACGCCAGCAGCCGGCCCGCAGGATTCCGGCCTCCTCGAAGGAGGCCAGCTGCGCCCTGGTGCACTTGGATCTACCCCAAGGTTCAGTGGAGAGGGCCATGGCTGAAGATTTACTTGGAGGTCGGAGGATTGCGGGTCGATTGGATCGCGGAATCGAAGGACGGAAGATGTACGTACTCGGAAGAAATAGTGGGCGGTTGGTTTTCCGATAGCCTACCATTCCTCTTATATAGCGGGAGCTGCCCGCCAAATTAGGGGGCCGTTACCGCGCGATGATTACGCCAAAAGTTACCGTTGAGTTACCTTAACGGCTAGTTTGACCACGCCCGACGGTCCGCCTCCTGCCACCCGGCTCGCTAAGTCACTCGCCGAGACCGCGACCCGTTGACTCGACTCACCCAAGACGCAACTCGGTTCGCCGGATTTATTTCTTCGTGCAGGAGCCCGCCGACGATTCGACTGGATGCCAACTTGAAGCCGTATACTCCGACTGCCAGCAGCCACACGCGCCTAATCAACGACGGCCTCGGGGACTACTGATGGGGATACGTCTACTGGGGTATCCTCAGCGGGACGTTTCCGACTGGCCCAAGGGCTGGCGAGTGGGCCTGCAGAACGGCGAGTGGATCGAAGCCTAGCAAGGTACCAAGCGACTGGAGGTAGAAGGCCCAGGCGAGTAGATAGGCCCAGTCGGTCTGGGTTAAACGATTGCCAAAGTTGTAACCGAATCGGTTGAGATATGTAAACCCTAGGGGAGGTAAGCCTATATAAACCTCCCTAAGGGGTGAGTAGAGACACGTTCCCTCATACACCCAAGCAACTCGCCGCCCAGTCGCCGAGTTCGCCCATTGTAATCACCTCCATAATACAATCTAGCAGGAGTAGGTCTTTACCCTCCGGGGGGCCGAACCTGGGTAAATCCCTGTGTCTTTGCCCTCATCTCGCACCGCAGATGGCTGGCCGCCCTTGCCCCTCGTTCTACTACTCGCTGCCGATTGCAGCATCTGCCGTGGTCTTTCCCACGACACATTGGAAGATGTATCAATGGTAAAGATTGGACCGGGGTCCATAGTTCACTAGAGGTGCTCTCCTTAGATAAACAAACATGGCATGCAGGGTAAACAAATTATAGCAGGGCAATTAATAGTACTAAGCAAGGCATAACAATGCAATACTAGACATAAAGATCCTATGAGATTCAATTGGGCAATACAACATGATACATAGCCCTCCATCCAACTGCATCTATGACTAGAAGTCCACCTTTGGGTTATCATCCGAACCCCTGCAGTATTAAGTTGCAAGCAATAGACAACTGCTTTAAGCAAAGTGTGTAAGGTAAAAAATCCACTTTTTCCATGAACAAGAGACCGTTTTTTTCTCCCTAGTGGCAACAACACATCTACAACCTTAGAGATTTCTGTCACTTCCCTTAGATTAAATAGAGGCATGAACCCACTATCGAGCATAAATACCCCCTCTTGGAGTCACTAGCAACTACTTGGCCAAGATAGCTACTAACAACGGAGAGCATGCAAGATCACAAACAACACAGACATGATAGAATCATAAAGACAAAACCATTAATCAAACCAACATAATAATCTCAATATCCATCGGATCCCCGCAAACACAACATGCATGATTACAAATAGATTAGATCTTGATCATGAACGGAGCTCACAAGATCTATATGATGGGGATATGCCGACCGGGGTATACCCAGTAGGACGTTTCCTACTGGCCCAAGCTGCCAGCGAGTGGGATTGCAGGACGGTGACTGGATCGAGACTTGGCAAGGACCCAGGCAACTAGAAGCTAGAGGCCCAGAAGCGTAGCTAGGCCCAGTCAGATTAGGTCAAGAACCCTCTGAATCCTTAACTAATTCGGTTGTAGATCTGTAAACCCTAGCGAGGTGAGACTATATAAACCTCCCTAGGGTATGCATAGAGGACACGTTCCATCAAACACCCCAGCGACTCGCCTCCTAGTCGTCGAGCTCACCCTTGTACTCTCTCCATAATACAATCTAGTAGGAGTAGGTCTTTACCCTCTGGGGGGCGAACCTGGGTAAACCCTTGTGTCTCCGCCCTCATCTCGCACCGCAGATGGCTGGCCGCCCTTGCCCTTTGTTCTACTACTCGCTGCCGATTGCAGCATCTGCCGTGGCCATTCCCACGATTGTGGCGCCCACCGTGGGGCCTGGCCGGTCAGGCCGGTGTTCTGTGGCGAGATCCAATCTGCCCATCAACGAGACGATCGCCACCGGCAGCATGATCGCGATCGGCGAGATCCTCTAGATCTTGCCGAGCAGCTACATCCCGGCGGCACGCCCCGTCCCGCACAACGTGATTATGCCGGTCGGCACGATCAGCCTCTTCGTCGTCTTCACCGATGTCATCGTCTTGGAGGATTCGGCTCGCATCCGCGAGTCGCCACCACGTGACCGGCTCTCTGAGAGTTAGGTCCGCACAATCCACCGCCTCTCCTCCGAGTACGACTCGGCCAATAGCAACGTGGCCGAAACCACCGTGGCTACGAACGACGCGACCCTCAACGATGACGCCGACTCGGCGACCCTGGCATCGGCCACCGGATCCATCGTCACCGCGTCATCCGCGTGCTCCATCACCCAGGTCTCCAACGTGGGAGACTTTGAGGTCCCCTCCATTCTTGGGATCTTTGACTTTGACTCCGGGTCGGAGAACTCCGGCGACCTCCACGTCGGATCTGGTCGCAACGTCGCGGCCTACATGGCGAATGGCGCGGACACCCCGCCAGACCCCTTCTCCATGCCGATCCCGCCGACTGCGACAGCAATGGAGGTCGAGGAACTCCGCCTACGGTTGGAGGAGATGGTCCGCAAGGAACAAGCCGAGCGCGAAAAATTTCGCCTCGAGCAGGTGAGGGCGCAGGAACTTTCGCGCAACCACCAACTCCGCATCAGGTCACGCCTAAACCACACCGTTCAGGGCCGCGCCCTGAACTTCGACGATGAAAACGACATGGCCCGCATAGCCGAGCGGGTGATCTGCGAGAACGCGCCACCAGGAGGGAGCTCCCGGCCACCACCAGGCGCGACGGCCAACGGCGCCCCCCACCACCACCCGGTCGCACGCCTCCCTGGGATCAGCCTAGAATCCTGGTCTCCTTGCGGGAGCGAGACGTGAATGGCCTCCCTCTATTCTCCACCGTGATGGACAACGTCGTTGCGAGCCGAGCCGCGGTCGACAACATCAACGTGACCGGGGAAGGCGCCCTGCAGATCCAGTACGCCAAGGCTCTAGTCGCCAAGGCCGTCGAGCAACAAAACACGGGAGCCGACTCACAGGGATGCATGTACTCGCGTTCGTGAGGCAGCAGGGTGGCCTCAAGCGGCCGCCCAATGGTGGCAAACACCCTCAACTGCCCACCACCCGAGCCCCTGCAGCTCCAACACCGACCCGCACACGCGGCACTCTCCACCAACGACCTGCGACCGGCAAACAACTTCGTTGCCGCCGACAGGCAGCCAGTCGACGCGCGAACCCACATCATCAACAACCAAAGCTGGCACGCACGCCAGCCCGACGACTTGAGGCATACCCTCACCAACCGCCGTGACGGTGAACCAAGGGGATCGCTAAGCCGAGTCGGACCCTAGTGCTTTGGACGGATGATTCGAGGCGAAAAATACCAGGCGAACTTCAAGGCGCCGAAGGAGATAGAGAAGTATGACCCCTCGTATGACCCTTCCGTCTGGCTGGACACGTACCTCATGGTGATGGGAATCGCCGGCCACACCGACCTGCTTGCCGCTCGCTACCTCCCCCTGATGATGGAGGGAGCGTGCCGGCAATGGATCAACACCCTCCCCGCAGACAGCATTGACTCCTGGGAGGAAATGCGCGACACCTTCGTCAAGCACTTTGAGGGATCCTACACCCGTGCCACCACCATCGAGGACCTGGAGCAATCCATCGAGGGACCCCGCGAGTCGACCCGCAGCTGGGTCCAACGGTGGCAAGACCTGTGGTACAACGCGGTCGGAATCCACCCGGACACCGCGATCCACTGCTTCAAGACCTCATGCCGCTATGAGCCCTTGGTCGCCAAACTCAAGAGGGTGTACAAAACACTCGACAACATACCAGACTTCCTCAAAATCGCCAAGCGATACGCGAAGGAGAACCCAAACCAAGAAACCGATGACGAGTCGGGAGGGAATCGCCACAGGAGCAGCCATGACAATGGGAGACGACCCGAGTTACGATACAACAACACTCGCCTCACTGGCAAGCACCGCGGTGACGGGCGAGTTGACTTCATCGCCAACGCCGGGTACGCTCCACGCGAGCCCAAGAGCTTTTTCCGTGACGGTGGCCAGTGCAGCGACGGCGACAACTACAAGGCGAAGCTGAGGTTCGACCCCGCGGCTCTCCTTAACCAGCCCTGTGTGTTCCACAGCAGGGAGGGGAAACCCGCCACGCACACGACCGCCGACTGCCACTCCCTAAGGGAGATCAAGAAGGCACGACGCGCAAGGGAAGACCGCGACAACCACCTGCCAAACGGCTACAAATCCGGCAACGACGCCGGCTCGCTTCACGCCTTCACCGGATTAAACACGAAGCGTGAGAAGAAGGTCATCTCCCGCGCCGTCGCTATCAACGCGGTGTCCTAGGTCGACGTCCCCCAGTTCCTCAACTGGTCCGAGCAACAAATCACCTGGAGCCGCGAATACCACTCGCCACAGATCGAATATCCGGGCCGAGTCGCCCTGGTGGTCAAGCCCAAGCTGGGGGACTACTGGCTCCCCAAGACGCTAATGGACGGTGGCAGCTCCATCAACATTATGTACCTGGACACGTTCAGGCGACTGCGGCTCCCGCAGTCGATGATCGAGACGACCTACATCACCTTCCACGGCATCGTCCCCGGTCGGAAGGCGTACCCGATCGGCAAGGTGACGTTGCCAGTCACCTTTGGCACACCGGCGAACTTCCACACGAGCGGATCGTCTTTGAGCTGGTACCTTTCAACATCCCCTACCACTGCGTCCTGGGGCGTCAGTCGTTCGCCAAATTCAAGGCAGCGCCCCACTACGCGTACAATGCGATGAAGCTCCCTGGGCCGTGCGGCATCATCACTGTCCATGGCGACCCCGACATGGCCGTAGAGTGCGAGGCCAAAGGCGCCGAGCTCGCCGACGCTGTCATAGCCACAGAGACGAACCACACGAAGGAGCTCTCCAAGTACACGAGCGGGGTCA